>OY728123.1:1056088710-1057338710 GCA_963277665.1 Viscum album | reverse complement strand
ATGTCGTTTGTGACATGACCGACTACTTGGCTTGATACTGCATGGCGTGTTACACCTACACACGGCGTGTACACCATCCCGTTTCCCAGCCACATGGCTAAGTCCACACGGCCTCTCCTTGGTCAAGACTACACGGCGTGTCCCACAGGTACACGGTGTGTTCTAGATGAGCTTCGCCGACCCATGTTGTTAGTTACACGGCCGGACACACGGATCACACTACACGGTGTGTTCCATATGGACACGGTGTGTACACAAAAGGATCACACAGACCCGTGTTGTTAGTTACATGGCCGGATACCAGGTCAGACTACATGGCGTGTTCCACAGTGGACACATCGTGTATTTCTTAAGGTCTCCTCCATCCATGTTGTTAGTTACACGGGAAAACTCCAGGTCAACACTATATGGCGTGCACATAAGGTACATGACGTGTTCACCCCAAGAATTTCCCTTCCCTGTGTCTCTACCAACACGATCTTTGACACAGGAAGCGACTACACTGTGTGTACTTAGGGTACAAGGCGTGTACTTAGGGTACACAACGTGTACTTATAAATTTTTCTTTTCTTCTCGAACAGAAGACCATAGACGGCGTGTTTAAGGTACTACACAGTGTGTATACTGGGTTTTCCGGATAGTATGCCTCCGAAACTTCCCCGAAACCCATAAAATAATGAAAAACAACACCTAAGTGCCAAATTCCAATCTGTGAGGGCCCATACTCCCCAAAAATCAAAGTTTTACATCTTATCTGTGTTATAACCGGATAAACAGTCAATGATCCACCAAATTCAGGTCAATGGGGGCCCATAATCCCCAAAAAACCAATTTTTGGCGTCCATTATTTCAACAGGCTCATACCAAGATACCCTTTCACATAACATGTATTTATCAAGAAACTATCACAACAACATGCTTTTCTAGCACAACCACTATTCCAACAACATGCAATTTACAATGCACCTACATGGCATGGAACTATGCATGGCATGTGATTTCTAGAATGTTCCTAAATGATGCATGAGATGGCATACCCTCATCTCATCGGGTTGCAACTAGATAGAACCCATAGATAAAATTTAATCAACACAATCACAAGTGCATCACCCAATGGTGAAATCAAATCAACTGTAAATTGCAAAATCAATAAAATTTCAATACGAGGTAAATTGGCTTTTCCCTGTGCATGGGTTAGCTACACCCGGGCATAGCTTATTACCAACTACCATTCTCGTCCTATCCCTGACTAAGGATCCAAATAGTAAGTCAATGAAAAGAACCCCTCTGATACCACTTTGTAATTTCCGGGTTCTGGGTGCCACTCAACAGGTGCCCCGAACCCGGTTCTCCACATGACCTCAAGTGCATTTCCCCAAACTATAGAGGCTGTCGACTAGCAGCGAGGGCCCAGGTCTGATTGTGGGGAAACTATGCCCCCATTTGTTAATGTGTAGCGCAACAGAATATAATAAAAAGAATTAAACAATTAAGGAAGAAATAAACCATACCCATTGAATGTAACAACTACAGTAAAAGATAACCAATCAGTTTGTAGATGTGATGCAACATGTCTCAAGTTCTAAGACAACATCCATAACATGTCACATAGCAGTACAATTGAATATAGAGTATAACAAAACAGAACAAAGTAAACAGTAGCATCGTGAGCCTAAGCCCGGTCCCATGCTTCCCTACTCCTCAGCAGAAATCAAGTACCTGTATAGGTACTCTTTCCCCTATCTACACCTGTAGCAATATAATCTATTTAGGCCGAAAAGCATAAACCAAACAGGGTGTTAGAAATAAATCCCAGTAGGCACCCACCAAAGGCCTGTGCCCAACTTTGTGTAAACATGCAACAATAGTGTGTAGTAGTAAAATTCAATGAATTAAGAAGTACTGAAAAGTAACTAACTTAACCAGTTATATTTCCATTTTAATATCCATTTAATCATTTAAATTAAAATATCACCACAGTGAATATTCTAAGTAAACCGCCAATGTACTTAGACACGTAAACCCCCACCCTCAGGTAAAGAGAATAAAAACACATGAATCTACCCAAATGCATATGGATATTGCCAATGGGTGTAAGAAGTGTCTCCCACAGGCACAGAATCAACTGCCCACAGGCACGGAAGAAGTTTCCCACAGGCTAAATAGTACAGTTCCCATAGGCTAATCACAACACTGCCCTTAGGCTAAAACAGGTAATCGGGCCATGCCCAACATATAAACAAATAGTACACAAGAAATTCATCTCAAAGAAATTCTATAATCATTACTTTAAAGGCATACCCACGAGTATCCTGACCAAACGGCAAACAGAGGAACGCACCCCCGGGGTGGTCCTGGATCCGAGCAACGATCCCAAATAGAAATTTAATATCACAATTAATTGCCTATTAAATTATAGGTATTTAAAATATCCATGGCCTCAGCCACACGACACCCCAATATGGGTTTGTGGCACAACAGTACACAAAAACGCACAACAGTTGGAATATAAACACCAAGCCACCTACCTTAAATGCCCCTGATCAGTATACTCGAATGGCATTCCACGAATCATCCCAGAACGAGGTAGATATGAGGTTAATGAAAACTTGTTTAAATGAAAATAACTTCCCTTAGGGGAAGAATTGGCGAGAACTATGGAAGGATATGGGAGGTCGTACCCGCGCGGTTCCAACGGGATCAACGGAAGCGGAAACGGATTTCTGACGCTTGATCTGGAGATCCTCGAAGATTTGGCCATCCCCTCCCGAGCTCCCATCCGGTTCTAATCCAATCCTGTGAATAGGTTTGGCTACTACCCATTTTAAGTGAAAAAACAAAGTACATGGTGTGTACTTTTGAGTAAACGACGTGTACTTACTTCATTTAACTGTTCATATGGAGGCACCTCCAAACTGTTCATCCGTCGACATGAGTACACGACGTGTATTCCCGACTACACGGCGTGTACTGCTGCCCACCTGGCGGCTGCTCCCACTACCTTACTATTTCTCCTATTGAATGACTACACAACGTGTACATACCCACTACATGGCGTGTAGTTGGTTTTTACACCCTTCATCGCCGACACGGTGACACGCCCTGTGTACTCATCCCACACATCCAGAGTACATGGCATGTGGAAAAGTAAACGGTGTGTACTTCCAACATTTTGGATTTTTTCCCATTTTCCTTATTTTCTCAAAATCACTTAAGGAAAGGAAAAAAGAAGAAAATCGTACCTCAAAAATAAGAACTGAGTTCTTACATCTGCTACAAACGGTTTTGTAGTCCCGTTGAATGATGGAGGCTGTTGTCACATAAAGAGATCTAGCCTGGAACCTCCACGTGGTGGATCCGGATGCTCTATATGGGTAAGGTTATTATTCATAACCTGAGTAAGTTGTCCCAGTATAGTTATGAGTTGCTCAGCACCAGTAACAGCACCAGATCCAACATCATTATCTTGCGTTGGAGGAGAATCCCTACAGGGGACACGTGTATTCATGCGATTTCCATTCCAACCACTAGGTGCCATATCTAGATAATGGCATAAACTATATTAGGTTATGAATCATAATGTATAATCTTAAATTAAAATTACTCAGAAAATTTGAGATCCTACGCATGGCTAATCCCATATTCACAAAAATGATTTCTTTGAGGAATATTTATATTAAACTCCTTCATAATGGATTATAAACAAAATGTGAATTATCCTAAGAATATCCCCAGGGAGTGTTGTAAACAAGAGTGTCACAAGGCCTGTTGTCGTGCACCAGTTCCCATTTGAGACAAGCTCAAATTGGTGTTTTCAGGTTTTACCCCAAGATACATCTGTGCCAGAGCCGCCTCTACCTGCTCGTATCCAGACATGGATGTATTTCATGAAAGATCCACATAACTTATTACTTACCAAAATATCAGGACATTATTGTATGTATATCCTCAAATACTAACTTAATAACTCTTCCCTAATGCTACGTTTTCTAAATCTAGATTCCAAGTATTCTACTAAACATCCTCTGATACCCACTGTAAGGACCCGACCCCAGTTGCCCGAAGTCGGTGCCTTGTTTGATTACGTTGGCATACATACAAGGAATATGAATCCCGAAGGACCGAGTAGTTTAGTATTATTGGAAACATGTTTCATACATAAGTTTATCATTACAACATGAAGGGAAACAAAAACACTATTTTATTCCACTAGAAGCATCACATCTCTTACATTATGCTTGTAAGTCATTCATAAATTACTTCTTCATATCCTAATAAAATGAAACATAAGAAATGGTTGAGTGCAAATGCTCAGTAAGAGTAAGAAATACAATGAAAGATAATATAAACATTAGACATGGTGAATAATTGAAAACACATGCCATTAATAATAAATATGAACACACTATGGCAGGAAAATGAACTTCTTAAATAATTCCATAATAAAACATAACCATAGGTATTCTACTAGTCGAATAAACACATGAACTTTAAAAAACTAGCTTCATAATGAGGGAATTGCATATTCCAGACATTCTGAATTATTTTTCCATGGCCTCAGCCAAGACATCTAGTGATTAAGGCCTCGTCTAAAATCCATATCACATTGGGAAAGGCCTCGGCCAATTCCATGTCTATTTGTCTCATGAGACCTACGGATGCATCGAGGGGCTATATCAGGCCCCAACCATCACATAATAAGTCCAATGCATTCCTCATATGAGCTGGGATAAACATAAAAAACAGATACATTCATATTGAAACTATCATATGAAATGTAACTATCATTCCACAATCATTAAACATAAAACACTAACCATTCGGAATAATATGGTGAATGGTATTAGGATTGATTATCCACAATAGAGTTAGTTCTAAAAAATTAAATCAAATATGGTAAATGACTTCATAAATGATTAAACCCAAAAATACCATGGATTCATCAAGAGTGTTGAATTAGATAAAAACACTCTTATAAAATCATTTAGCAATTCTGGATATAAATACTCTTTTTTTTAAAAGAAGAGTTCTTTTGGGAAAATCTTTGTATAAAACCAGAAGTGAAGTAAGATAGTATTTTCATAATAAAATGAGTGATTTTATAAAGAAAATGGTTTCCAAAAACAGATTAACCACTTTGATTATTTGGCATTATTTGGAATATTATGAACTAGTTTGGCCATATAACATAATTATTTGTTCATATTCTGGTTCCTGAATATTAATTAGGTTATAACACATATATTATAGCATGGTTCAACCATGAATATGGTTTCATGACCAGTAATGAAGAAGAAATTGAAGAACAAAACTTCATCGTCCATGAAGGTTATAAATCAGAACCTCATGGACGTCGATTTCATTTATAAAAATAAAAGGGAGGGAATACAAATATTTATGATGGTTCTTCCATTCACATGATATAAATCCAGTATATATATGTTACTGGAGTTATCATGTTCACTTGGACAGAGTAGGTGAGGAGAGGATAACAAAAGTAGATAAATTGAAATAAAACCAAAAGAGAAAGAAGAGTGATTTACCTCTTATAATAACCTCCTTGAGAAACTCTTTAAGGGAATGGGTTTTGGTCTTTCGGCAAGACTAAGAGCTTCCTCGTCTTGGGGACTGACTAGGGAAGGATAATGGGGCATAAAATTGAGGAGCTTCAAGGCTTAAATAAGTGAAGAGAAGAGGTAGTGGTGGGGGGTTTTTATAGTGGAGTAGAGGAGTAATTTTTGAATATTTAATTCATTATTTTATTATTACCCTCAAGACAACCAACCATTAAATAATAACTTTTCCTCTTCTATGTTTTGAATTTCGAAAAATGGTCATCTAGAGTTGTGTTCAGTAAGTCATTTGGAGTCTGATAGAACAAACTTGATTTTTAGTGAATAGTAACATACCCTTATGAATAGTAATATGAATAGTAATATGACCCTAATGAATAGTAAATTTTATTATTTTTTTTTTATTAAGTATAGTAGATAATAACATCTCGGTTAATTTTTCATTGTGATAAAGAAGTAGTTGTAGAATTAGAACTGTTAATTTTTTAATTAAGTATTCTTTTATTTAAAAGTTAAATTAATAATATTAAGAAAATTATTTTTCAAAAATGGACTTCACATTTGTATTCTACACGTTGAAAAAATTTTAGGGTGAATTTTTTGGATTTTTCTAAAATTCTAGAATTTTTGATGAATAGTAAAATACGATAAAATACGATAAATGCTAAATACTTGGTTTACTGCATCATAAACGATGCAAGGATGATGTAAGACCACGTGGTTTGAACTCACATGCCATTATTACTATTAGGGGTCACATTAATCAATACTATTGGTTGTATTGAGGGAAATAATAAAATAATGAATTAAATATTCAAAAATTACTCCTCTCCTCCACTATAAAACCCCCCCACCACTACCTCTTCTCATCACTACACTAAGCCTTTATTCTCCTCAAAGATCCACCCAATTACCCTTCCATAGTCACTCCCCACGACTAGGAAGCTCTTAGTCTTTCCAAAATACTAAAACCCCTTCCCTTAAGGAGTTTCTTAAGGAGGTTCTTTCAAAAGTTAAAGCACCCATCTTTCTCTTTTGGTTTTATTTCAATTTATCAACTTTTGTTATCCTCTCCTCACGTCCTCTGTCCAAATTATCATGATAACTCCAGTAACATCTATATAATGGATTTATATCATGTTAATGGAAGAACCATCATAAATATTCTTATTCCCTCCCTTTTATTTTTATAAATTAAATCGACGTCCATGAGGTTCCGATTTATAACCTTCGTGGACGACCAAGTTTCGTTATTAAATTTCTTCTTCATTACTAGTCATGAAACCGTATTCATGGTTTAACTGGACTATAATATATGTTTTATAAGATAATTAATATCCAGTAACCATAATACATACAAATAATTAAGTTATAGGTCCAAACTAATACATAATATTCCAAATACCGCTGAATAATCGAAGTGGTTGTCATCTAATGATTCTTCCTCATTCCATGTAACCAAATGATTGAAATGACCATTATCAATAATTTATGTTCATTAATAATATATAATTCCAATCCTAGATATTTATAACCATTCCACATTAACTTCATTACATAATAACAAGTGAACCGAATATGAAAATAAAGGAAACGAACACTCCAGAACGACGGAATTCAATACAATAACTTGTCAATAAAGAAAAAAATGAACTAACCAGAATTATGGTAAAATAAATAAATTTATAATAGGTTCTGAAATAATTTATTATCAAGTATAATTTCATATTCCAGGAGCTTAAGTACAAGAGAGGAACATGTTTGGAGTTAAGGTAAGGGTTTTCCACCCGAACATCAATTTTCTTTCAGGATACTTTCTTTGCCTAATTTCCTTGATGGAATTATTATGTATTGATATGTACTCCACATATATTCTGTGTGAGTATAATATATATGTTTACAAACCATAATCCTTCCTTATTTTATGGATAGTTACACGTTTTAAAAGGAACATTCAAAGTTGTTTCCAAAATACAATCCCGATTCAAGGGAATTTCTCAAATTCTTTCCTATTTACAAGGGCACACTATAATCTATTTTAGAAACCATTTTCTTTATAAAATCACTCATTTTATTATGAAAATAATATCTTACTTCACTTCTGGTTTTATAAAAGGATTTTTCCAAAAGAAATATTCTTTTCAAAATAAAAGAGTATTTATCTCCAAAATTTCTTAATGATTTTATAAGAGTGTTTTCATCTAATTCAACACTCTTGAGGAATCCATGGTATTATTGGGTTTAATAATTTATGAAGTCATCTACCATATTTTATTTAATGGTTTATTACTAAATCTATTGTGGATAATATATCCTAACACCATTCACCATATTATTCCGAATGGTTAGTGTTTTATGATTAATGATTGGGGAAAGATAGTTACATTTCATATGATAGTTTCAATATGAATGTATATTTTGTTTATGTATATCCAAAGTCATATGAAGAATGAATTGGACTTATTATGTGATGGGTGGGGTGTAAGAACCCTGTTTTTTCTGCGAAAGACTTTGGAATATTCTTGATGTTATTCCATAGCAGCGCCTTCAGTCGGCGTGCGATTCCGAGCCCCGGTGTGGCCGAAATTAAGTTTTCAGTGCGTTCACACTGGAAACGCCAAATAAATGGGATAACTCCTAAGAGGTGCTTCAGATCAGAAATCTGAGTGTACGGATGGGTCCAGAATGGGGTGTTTACCCTAGGAACGACATAAAACATGTCGGTGCGGGACGTTTGGACCCCTCACTCGCTTTCAGAATGTGAAACAGATAAATTAAATAATTAATTTATTCGTTTAACAGGTTAACTCATATATCTCTTAAACAGTGGCTCAGATTGGAAAACTAAGGGCACCGTTGAGTTCGGAACGTGCCGTTTACCCTAGGAGGGGTGTATGTTTTGCGGGCGTGGCCCGTCTGTGAAAAATGGCCCCATGGGCCTTTTCGTAATTTGGCGGATTTGGGCCTTCAGTTTTATAACTTTTGAACAGGGCCTCGAATTAAAATTCCGAGACCTCCGTTGCATTCAGAGAGAGATTTTTATCCTAGAGGAGGGTTAATCCTGTCCCCGTCGGGAGTTCGGGTTCTGGTCGACGAGCGGGTGGTTAAGTGTTTTCTATTTAAACACTTAACCCACCCACTCCATCTGCTTCTTATTCTTCTTCTCCTAGACAACAGTAGATGGAATCCCCTCCCTCTTTTCCTCCACTCTGGCATGGTAGCTCCGGTGAGGCGCGGTAACTCCGGCTGTTCGTCGCAAAGCGTCAGGCTTCGCCCAAGAGGTAGGATTTGTCGTTTTCATTTCATTCTCCCCACACCTACTTTGAGGCTGATTAATCATGTCTAATTGCTGTCGGATTTTAGAACAAATCCCATGAATGTGTAGTAGATTATATTCCCTTTCCAATGCATCTTTCATATTCGAATTCGGAGTTCCGAGGAGCGCGCAAATGTCCGGCGAAGTTTGCGGGAATTTCTGGCATTTTGGGTGTTCTACGGCGGCTCGCACGTTGCTCTGGAGGGCTTCAGAAGGGTGGTGGGGCGCTCAGATTTGGCACGAATGGCTTCGGGACGAGGTGGAGTGGCTAGGTGAGGCTAGGGCACGGCGGGCCTTCAGCCGAGGGGGCGGTCGGGGTCAGGAGGAGGGCCTCAGCGCGGTGGCGACCGCAGGGTTGCGGCGTGTGACCCCCCCGCACGGGGACAAGACCCGCGAGATGCAGGTCTTCACGCGGCTGTCGCGACCGGCCCACACGGCAAGGTCGCGGGCCAGCCCAGGCCGGGCGGACCGGCCGGTTCAGGCCGGTCCAGCCCAAGAGGGGAATTCAACCCCTCTTCGGACATCCGTAAGTTTCATTACGGATGTCCATTTTGCTTGCCATCTGTGGCAATGAACTCCAGACGTCGAGGGGGACGTTTTGAGGAGGTTTTGGGAAATTTTAATTCTCGAAACAAGGGGCCTCGGAGTCACGACGCGTCTTTAAGTGAATTGACGTTTTTTTTGGGGATTCTTGTTTCGAACGGCGCAGACACATCCGATGTCCGAATTGAGCGCCGTTAGTGAAATTGGGACCTTGGTACCGAGGCGGAGATTTCCATTGTGGCTTCTGGCATTGAAACCGGATTTGAGGCGTGGGCCCCACGACCCGTCTTTTGAGATGTACGCAGCGCTTTATAACTTTTTCATCGGGCGTCCGTTCGGGGCGTGCGAGTAGTCGATTCTGGATGTTTTTTCGAGGGGATTACAATAGTTAAATCCGCCCGATCTAATTCTCAATGATGGTGCAGGCCCCACGAGGGCCGTTTGGGCGTTGACGGTGATTTTCCATCTCTATCACCAGGTGACCATTTTGGACAAGTGAATAGTCCACCTTGTGTACTTTTTCGAGAGGATCGCAATGGTGTGATCCGCTGGCAGTGCTTGGGGACCGGGGTGCAGGTTCCGCGTGGTACCGCTCATGCGTGGTAAGCCAGAATGTATCTTTTTCTCTAGATATCCGTTCCACTTGAGTGAGTAGTGCTTTCCAAGTGTTTTTCTGAGATCATTGCGATGGCACAGTTTGCCCGACCCTTTTTCGGGGACGTGGTGTGGGTCCCACCCAACCTGGCTACGGTGAATAGTACCTTTTTCACCGGGTGTCCTTTTTGGGTGATTGATTAGTTAATCCTGTGTTTTTTTCTAAGGTGATCATAGTGGTGTGCTCCGTTTGTTCAGTTTCGGGATCTTGGGGTGGACCCCACATGGGTTGGTTATGGTGAATAGTACCTTTTTCACCGGTTGAACGTTTTGGGTGAGTAAGTAGTCTATCTCACGTGTTTTTTTTCATGAGGATTACAACGGTGTAATCTGTTCAGGCGGGCAGAGCCTCTTACGCGATCTTATTAAATGTGGAAATATGAAGGTGCTCCGGTGGGATTCTTCTTGCTGTGTTCGGAAGCAAACCCTTGGCGTGAGATCACGTGCACTCTAGTGTGAGTGAAGTAATGCTTGAAGGGTTGTGGTTTCCCATGCCTCAGCTGTTGAGGTGGCAAGTTGGAGTTGATACGATTACACCTTCGCGTTGACATTGGGGGCCATGTTCATGTTAGCCTTTGGGCTGGAGACGTGGCATACTCTGTGACTATGCGAGAACGCTGGGAGGTACGTGTATATGGGTGTAACCGATAACATTTGTGCTCTTGGTTGGGGTTAACTTGGGGCCACATGTCGTGTGGGCCCCAGGTGCGTGTCGTGTTCTGCTTTGAGTACTTTTGACATTTTGCGACGTAGAGGGTCCCTCGATTCTCGATTTTTGACCAGCAGGGTTTATTTTTTCCCCTGGCACTATGCTCGATGGTTTAGATCATCAGGGTTGAATGGTTTCCCCTGGTTTTGTTTCGGAGTCGAGTGGTTGCACGATACCCACTCCGTGTTCGGTTGGCCAGTGTTGTACCCTCCAGTAGAGATGGCCAGAGCAGTTCTGGTTTTACCCACCAGTAGAGACTGGGCAGTGGGTCGCTCATAAACTTCCTCGGGTTTACCCTCCAATAGAGACCGGGCAGTGGGTTTCCCACTGACTTCTAGGGTTTACCCACCTGTAGAGACTGGGCAGTGGGTCACCCGATGACTCTCGAGGGTCTACCCTCCAGCAGGGTTGGGTAGTGGTTCTCTCATCATCTTGATTCAGGTTTACCCTCCAGTAGGACTAGGTAGTGGGTCACCCTTCGACTTCTTCTAGGTCTACCCTCCAACGGGGCTGGGCAGTGGGTCGCCTGTCAGCTTATTCCAGGTCTACCCTTCATCAGGGCTGGGCAGTGGGTCACCTGATGATGTATTAGGGTTTACCCTCTAGCAGGGCTGGGCAGTGGGTCACCTGATATCATATTAGGGTTTACCCTCCAGCAGGGCTGGGTAGTGGGTCACCCGATATGATATTATGAATTACCCTCCAGCAGGGCTGGGTAGTGGGACACCCGTTGACATTCCAGACTCGGTCCTTTCTACTAGGCTAGTCTGTGGATTTACTCCGTGATTACCGGTGCGGGACCCTTGGTTGTATGGGTCAGTGATGGAACGACCTTGAATTTGAGGAGACCTCTCAACTGTGGGGCAGTGATGAGGTGTGGTTTGACGCTCCCTCAGAACCCTCAAGTACGAGGGAAACTTTCCCCAACGAGACACGTCCTTGTGATGCGACCTAAAACCGTGCGGGTGAGTCAGTGCCGCCCAAAGTGGATAGTGTCAAGGTGCGGTGATTTGAGCCCCTTGACATGCAGTTTAGGGCAGACGTGAGGGATGCTGGCCATCGATGGTTCTTACTTCTGGGACTATTGGTGTGCCCTTGTAGATGACAGACAGGTGGAGCGTGAATTCAGAGGAGATTAGGAGCTTGGGAGCTTGGACCGCGTGTGGTGGTCGTAGTCAGGTTCCAGGTGCGGGATTCTCCAAGGTGTTTGTTTTTGTTTACCTGTTTCCAGGTTGTGGCACTTTTCTGGTTGGGCGCGTGTTTTTCCCCATTACTTTTTAGTTTACCTTCATCTCCTGCTTTGTACTTTTTAAAGGTCGATGCACTTTTTGGTTTATATATAGCAGTTGCACATTACTCTTCTTGTCTCTTCTTTTACTCTGGACTTTTGCATTGAGTGTGTTGCGTGCGTGTGTATAGGTACTCAGGCAAAGGCCTCTCTGAGTTGCTTAGCCTTCGGCACTTGTCGCTAACCCCTGGCCTATGGAGGTGGGCTTGGGGTAGTTGCGGCTCGATCTCGGGTAGGTTCAGGTCATGACATGGGGCCTATTATAGCTCCTCGATGCATCAGTAGGTCTCATGAGAAAAATGGATGTGGAATTGGCCGAGGCCTTTCCCAATGTGATATGGATTTTGGCCGAGGCCTTAATCACTAGATGTCTTGGCCAAGGCCATGAAAAACTGATTCACAATGTCTGACATATGCACTTCCCCCATTATGAATCTAGTAATTGAAAGTTCATGTGGTTATTCGACTAGTAGAATACCCATGGTTATGTTTTATTATGGAATTATTTACTCAGTTCATTTTCCTACCATAATGTGTTCATATTTATTATTAAAGGCATGTGTTTTCAATTATTCACCATGTCTAATGTTTATATTATCTTCCGCTATATTTCTTACTCTTACTGTGTGTTTGAGCTCACCCCTTTCTTATGTTTCATTTTTTCTCACGATATGAAGAAATAATTTATGAATGACTTGCAAGCATAATCTATGAGACATGATGTTTCTAGTGGAATAAAATAGTGTTTTTGTTTACCTTCATGTTGTAATGATCAACTTATGTATGAAAAATGTTTCCAATAATACTAAACTACTCGGTCCTTCTGGATTCCTATTCCTTGTTATAAAACTGGGATGATATGAAACAATGCGATGATATAGAATCAAATAAAGCATTTTATAAACTTGAGGAAACAATTAAAGTACCTTCCACCACATCATTAGGAACTTCAACCTCTACAGTTGTGATTGCATAAGCTTGTCCCAGATCCCTTTCCCTTTTCTGTTGCATATTTCCTTGGTGTTTTGGAAAATCATTAGCATACTCTACCATCTCTCGATAGACGTTATACTGCCATCAAAACCTTCTCTCTTTCATTACATCCCAAAGAGAGAAATATCTTCTCAAGGGAACATATCCACTGCTCTGCTAAAAATGGGTTTGTAGTCCTGTTGAATGATGGAGAATATTGTCTCATAAAGCGATATAGCATGGCTCCTCCACGTGGTGGATCCAGATACTTCATATGGGTAAGGTTATTATTCATAACCTGAGTAAGTTGTCCCAGTATAGTTATGAGATGCTCAGCACCAGTCACTGCACCAGAGCCAACATCATTGTCTTACGTCGGAGGAAAATCCCTACAGGGCACACGTGCATTCATGCGATTTCCATTCCATCCACTAGGTTCCATATCTAGATAATGGCATACACTATATTATGTTATGAATCATAATGTATAATCTTAACTTACAAATACTCAGAAAAATTCAGATCCTATGCATGGCTAATCCCATATTCAAATAAATGGTTTCCTTGAGGAATATTTATCATTTCAATCCTTCATCATGGCTTATAAAGAAAATGTGAATTATCCTAAGCATATCCCCCTGGAGTGTCATAACCAAGAGTGCAGCAAGGCCCATTATCGTGCACCAGTTCCCATTCGAGTCTAGCTCAAAGCGGTGTTTTCGGGTTTTACTCTCACGACCCGACCCTACCTGGGATCGAGCCGCAACTACCCCAAGCCCGCCTCCATAGGCCAGGGGCTGGCGACCAGCACCGAAGGCACAATAACTCGGGGTGGCCTTTTCCTGAGTACCTGTGCATACACACGCAGCACACTCAATGAAAAAGTGTAGAGTAAAAAAGAAAAGTAAAGGGAAACTGCTATAAATAAACCACAAGAGTGCATCGACCTCTAAACAGTACAGGGTACAAGCTGAAAAGAAAATGTAAAAACACGCACCCAACTAAAAAGTGCCACAATAAGGAAAAAGGTAAACAAAAAGAAGCAATTGACGGGTCTCCCACCTGGAACCCGGCCACGAACACCGCACGCGGTCCAAGCTCCCAAGCTCCTACACTCCACTGAAGCCACGCACCACCTGTCCGTTGTCTGCAAGGGCACACCAAGTGCGGGAAAAGACCAAGCAGGGGTGAGTATAAAAATACTCAGAAGGATACCCTGAAGGCTCGAGGGAGAAACAAAGGAGGTACCTAAGGTTGAGAAGTAGAGCGAACAAGGAAAGTAAAGGAGTACAACTAAAGGTGCAGTAACGAGTCCAGCTCAACCCAACAAGAGAAAGGAGGTAGACTCATCCAAACACAAGGAGTTGGAAACGGTGAGAAGATGAACATCCCGTTGAGTCTTCGCTACTTATAGCAGGAGAGTAGGCTCGTCCAACCACGAGAAGCTAGACATGGAAAGCACGTGGCATACCCCGCACGTCTTCGCCTCTCCTGGAAGGAGAGTAACCAAAACCAAGAAGTGGGTACTCGAACAAGGTATATACATATATATATGCTCTACAAGAAGCCCGAACAAGCTCGTAAGGGGATCTGCATCCTGTAGCTCAGCCCAAGAAAAGGTGAGTCGCCAATAGTCCCAGAAGTAACACCATCATCGATGCCCAGCATCCCGCGCGTCTGCCCCGAACCGTAAGCCAAGGGCTCAATCACCGAACCTCGACACTATCCGCTTTGGGCAGCACTGACTCACCCGCACGGTTTTAGATCGCGTCACAAGAACGCGTCTCAGTGGGGAAAGTGCTCCGCGTACTTGAGAGTTCTGGGGGAACATCAACCACAACTCGTCACTGCCCCGTAGTCGAGAGGTTTTCTCAAAGTCAAATCCATCACAACACTGACCCATATAACCAAGGGTCCCACTCCGGTAATCACGGAGGAAAGCCTCAGACTAGCCTAGTAGAAAGGACTGAGCCTGGAATGCCAACAGGTGTCCCACTGCCCAGCCCTGTTGGAGGGTAATTCATAACCAGATATCAGGTGACCCACTGCCCAGCCCTGCTGGAGGTTAAACCCTAATACATCATTAGGCGACCCACTGCCCAGCCCTGCTGGAGGGTAAACCATAATACATCATGAGGAGACCCACTGCCCAGCCCTGCTGGAGGGTAAACCATAACACATCATCAGGCGACCCACTGCCCAGGCCCGCTGGAGGGTATACCTGGAATAAGTTGACAGGCGACCCACTGCCCAGCCCCGCTGGAGGGTAGAACTGGAATAAGATGACGGGCGACCCACTGCCCAGCCCTACTGGAGGGTAGACCCCAAGAGGTCGTCAGGTGACCCACTGCCCAGTCTCTGCTGGAGTGTAGAACCTAAGTTCATCGGGTGACCCACTGCCCAGTCTCTGCTGGAGGGTAGACCCTAGAAGCCTGATGAGTAACCCACTGCCCAGCCCCGCTGGAGGGTAAACCCCAAGAAGTCGATGAGTAACCCACTGCCCAGCCCCGCTGGAGGGTAAAACTCAGAACTGCCATGTCCATCTCCACTGGAGGGTAAAACACTGGCCAACCGAACGCAGAGTGGGAATCGCGCAACCACCCAACTCCAGAACAACTCACCCAAAAGAGGTTCAGTGCCCGTTCCATCACTGGGTGCCACTAGCACCGCTACCGGCCAGTCCATCGAGAACAAAACTAGGGGGAGACCACTCAACCCTGCTGGTCAAACAAACGAGCACAGAGCCATGGGAAAAGCTCCACCCTGCTAGTCAAACAAACGAGCACAGAGCCAGGGGAAAAGCACCACCCTACTGGTCAAACAAACGAGCACAGAGGGACCCTCTACTTCGCGAGAGGTCAAAGTACGCAAAGCAGAACACGGCAGGCACCTGGGGCCCACATGACGTGTGGCCCCAAGTTAACCCCAACAAAATGCACGAACATCTCAGGTACAAACCACACGTACCTCCAAGCGCTCCCATATACTCCCAGAGTACACCTCATTCCATCCCAAAGGCTATCGTGCACACAGCACCCAGCGTCAACGCGAAGGCGTGACGTAACAACTCCACCTCAAAGGCCCAAGAATGGCCAACCACATCTCATGAATCATTTATATCACTCTCCCAAGAGTGCACGATCACATTCCAAGGGTCCACTACAAACAAAGTAGGATGAACCACCACTAGAGCACCTTCCATTTCCACAAGATCGCGCAAGAGGCTCCACCCAACCAAACAGATCACACCGTTGTAATCCTCACGGAAAAACATGAGTGATAGACTACTTACTCGCCTCCAATGGATATCCGATGAAAAAGTCACCAACACCGCCTCACGCCCGAACGGCGTCCCGTGATCCTGAGCCTCGGCCCCGAAAACAGTCGGCCGCATCACACCATTGTGATCCCCTCGTGAAAACATGTCAAAATCACTACTCACATGAGTCCAACGGATATCCGGAGAAAAAGGTGTATCCCGGCGCACCGCACATGAGCAGTGCCACATGGGACCCACATCCCAGTCCCAAAACTCAATGAACAGATCACACCGTTGCGATCCTCTCGAAAAAGTACACGAAATGGACTATTCACTTGTCCAAAACGATCGCCCGGTGATAAAGCTGGAAATCACCGTCAACTCCCAAAACGGCCCTCGTGGGGCCCACAACATCGTGCAGAATTATAGCAAGCAGACTGCACCAACGCGATGCCCTCGGAAAAACACCCAACATCGACTGCTTGAACGCCCCGAACGGACGTCTGAGGAAAAAGGTCGCTAAAAGCTGCACGCAGCTCAAAAGACGGGCCGTGGGGCCCATGCCTCAACTTCGGCCTCAACGCCTGGAACCACACTGGAAACCTCCGCCTCAGTTCCAGGGTCGCAATGCCACTGAAGGTGCTCAAAACGGACATCGGAAGCGTCTGTGCCGTCCAAAACAAGAATCTCGGGAAAAACGCTCGTCCACTTAAAGACGCGACGCACCTCCGCCGCTCCTCGTTTCTTGAATTAAAAATTCCTGATATCATCTCAAAACATTCCCCTCGATGCAAGGTCCATGATGCCACTGACGGCGCACAAAAAGGACGCCCGTAGCGATAGCTACGGGCGTCGGAAATTCGAAAGGGGAAACTCCCTTGGGCCGGACCGGCCCGGTCCGGCCGGTCCGCCCAAAGCCGGCCCGCGGCCCGACCGCGGGTCCGGTTCGTTCCGCTGCGGCCTGTCACCATCGACCAGCCTTGATGGCCGGTCTCCTTCTCCTGCAGTGACCCGCGACATGCGGGTCACGGTCGCGCCGCACGCGGGGTCGCGCACCCCGCGGCCCCTCCTCATTCGCGCTACGCCGGCGCCGCCGCGCGGAACCCCGGCCGCCAGCCTCTCACCAATGGAGCCCCGCTGTCAACCGCCTCTGCCAAATAGCGCCTCCGCGCTGAGGAGCGCCGCCGCCTTCCGTCACCGAAGCCCCTTCTGCCGCCGGAGCACCCAAACCGTTCGGAAACCACCGGGACAACCCGAATTTCCCGCAAACTTCGGTGAACGATTGCGAACACCTCTGAACTCTGATTTCAAATCCGAAACAAGCGTCGGAGAGAGAAAAAAATGCGTACTACACGGCCATGGAATTTGTTCGAATATTTAAGAACAAATCGATGCTAAAATTGGGGTTCAAAGGGGGGTTCGGGATTTAAAACTCAAATGAACACCACCTACCTCGTGGGCGTTGCTCGGAGCTTCCCCGCCGAACCGCCGCCTTGCTGAAGCTGCCTCGCCGGAGCCGCCTCACCGGTGGTGGAGGAGGAGAGGGAGAGGAGGAGCTGCCAGGGAGGAAGGGGAAGGAGAAGAGGGAGGTGGGTGTGTTAAGCGTTTAAATAGAAAACGCTTAACCACTCGCCCGTCGGCCCAAACCCGAACTCCTGATGGGCTCGCGGTTAAGCCTCCCTTAGGGTAAACACCACCTCCCGAGAACAATAGCGGTCTCATAATTTTAATCCAAGACCCCGTTCAAAAGTTATAAAATTTAGCGTCCGAGGCCGCCAAATTACGAAAACGCCCCTGGGGCCATTTTTCACAGACGGGCCGCGCCCGCAAAATTTACACCCCTCCTAGGGTAAACGGCACTCTATGAACTCAACGGTGCCATCAATTTTCCAATCCAAGACACCGTTTAAGAGATACCTGCATTTCAACATTAAATGAATTAATTTAATTTATTTAATCCGTTTAACGTTCCAGAAGAGAGCAAGGGGTCCAGAAATCCCGCGCCGACAAGTTTTATGTTGTTCCTTGGGTAAACACCCCATTCCAGACCCATCCATACTCTCGGATCTCTGATCCGGATCACCATTCAGGAGTTATCACATTTATTTAGCATTTCTAGTGTGAATGCACTGAATATTTAATTCCGGCCACTCCGGGGGTCAGAATCACACGCCGCCTGAAGGCGCTGCCCTGGAATATCATCAATAATATTCCAAAGTCTTTCACAGCAAAAACCGAGTTCTTACATCATTCCCTCCTTCAAGCTTTTCGTCCCTGAAAAGAAAAACTAGGGAGCAACACAGGGTACTAAGCCCACACCTGGCTTCCTCATACCCAGAAGAACCCACACACAGCTCTGCGTCACCGCACACAGACCAAAGGATTGATCTGTTCACGCTAGGTTGGCCCTTGCCGCCGTCGTGCACCTACTCCAGACTTTGGGGTTAGGGCAAGGCGGTAGGGTACCTTGTCATCCCTTTGCACGGTCTCAAAAGGCCCGAAGGCCCTCGGGGGTAGCTCACCTCCCCGACCGAACCTCCACGTCGCACGCCGCGACTGGAATCACCGCCCGCACCTGGAACAAGACCCGGTGATTCCCTCCTTAAGAATATCCATATGGTGAATCATCCAAGGATATCTGGTCATGCAAGGTTCCACAGTCGATGCTCTCTTACAGACTCAGAAGCAAATGAGTCAACACCGTCGACGAAAGGAAAAAGTCTCACGCCTTTCTCCTTACCAACACAGGGTTACACCCGATGCCCTGCGTCACCATGGTAACACCTCAAACAAGGAGCAGGGAGAAAATCCTTTCACACGCAGATCCTAACAATTCTATTGCAAGAAGTAGAAGAGTCGCAAGGGGTACCTCTCACCATCCCATGCTCTGCAGGATCGTAGACATCCAAAGCTCGCGGCTACCCGCGGTCCCAATTGTCAGCTCTCGGAGCCTGACATGGACCACCTATTGGTGATGGGGAGATCTCGTAACATCGTCCCCCATCTCCAGCTCCTCCGACTCCTCTGCTAGCACCACCTCTCTGGCCACTACTCCGATCACGGCGCTGCCTCTGTCGTGGTGGTGCGCCTGCTGCCTGCCCGAAGCTCTCAGCGACTCGGGTTGGGCAGTCTCGTGCCAAGTGACCTCGCCCATCACAAGCATAGAACCGACACTCTCTAGGCTGCCCTGGTGCCCTCCGATGCCACTGTGGTGTACGACCACGGCCCGGGATCCACTCACAGAAGGGCATCCTCAGCTAAGGCCCTGCACCTTTTCGCCACAGTGGTATATGACTACGTCTCTGAAACCGGCAGTGGGAAGACCACCTGCATCGAGGTCCTGTCCTCCGACGCCTGCTAGCTATGGCAGACATCCCGGCTCCGTCGCACCCACTACCACTACCAACCACAAAACATGACAAGAAGCTCTCTTTCACCAGCGCCTGCTCTAGCACCCCGTCATATGTGGAAATACCCAAGGGTACTATGAAAGCACAAATCTCTCGGTGGAGACCCTGCTCAAACTTCCGCACTCGGAAGTTGTCGTCACGGACCAAGTCCGGGTAAAAGCGTACACGGTCTGTAAAACTAGCCGCGTACTCGGCCACCGTCATCCCTCCCTGCTAAAACTGCAGGAGCTCCTGTATCTGAAAGGAGTGAAAGTAGGAGGGGAAAAACTCCTCATAGAACAACAACTGATAGTCGCCCCATGAAAGTGATGACTTTCCAAGAAACTGAGTCACCAGACTCCACCAACGCCAAGCTGCTCAACAAAAAAGGGTGGCTGCCAAAGCCACTCTCTGATCTATCAGCGTCTGCACAAGCTTGAAAAGGCAAACCACTATCTCTAGCCAAACCTCTGCTGCCTGAGGGTCCGGCTCACCACTGAACCTCAGCGCTCTCTCCGCTGGAACTCACGGAGCGTGCTCAACCTGCGCTCTAGCTCAGCCTGCTCTGCCGAAATTGTCTGCTGCTCAACAGGTGGGGGTGCTACTACCGGCCCACCCGGAGAAAGGGGCTCACATGATGGGTCCTGGACTGTGGCCTCGTAGCTCACAGGGTCTTTGTCATGAACCAAAGCAGGTATCCTGGCTGGCTGTCTTCGTGGAGACATCCGGAATATTATCAAGGGGTGCCGCAGTCAGATGAGCATATATGTATATACCACAACAACAACGATGGGAAGCTGACTCAAGAAGGACAGTAAAGACTCAGTCCTATGTGATGCACAAGCCAAATTTTCCCTGCAACAAGTGTCTCAGCATGCCGAGTCGACAAGCGGGTTATCAAGGTCCTGGTGAATGGATACATCGGCCGCCGCACCATCACTGGACTCCCTGGCCTGAGAGCCGCTCTCGAGACACATCAACACCGTTGCCCTATATCCCAACCAGTTCCTCTTTTAGGGATGTCCTCACAGCGTCCCAAGGAACGAACCACCTTTCATACCACTTTTCCACGACCCGACCCTACCCGGGCTCGATCCGCAACTACCCCAAGCCCGCCTCCATAGGGCAGGGGCTGGCGACCAACGCCGAAGGCAGAATAACTCGGGGAGGCCTTTGTCTGAGTACCTGTACACACACACGCAGCACACTTAATTCAAAAGTGCAGAGTAAAAAGAAAAGTAAAGGGAAACTACTATAAATAAACCACAGGAGTGCATCAACCTCTAAACAGTACAGGGTACAAGCTGAAAAGAAAATGGAAAAAACACGCACCCAACTAAAAAGTGCCACAACCCAACAACAGGTAAACAAAAAGAAACAACTGACGGGTCTCCCACCTGGAACCCGACCACGACCACCGCACGCGGTCCAAGCTCCCAAGATCCTACGCTCCCCTGAATCCACGCTCCACCTGTCCGTCTTCTGCAAGGGCACACCAAGTGCGGGCAAAGCCCAAGTAGGGGTGAGTATAAAAATACTCAGTAGGATACCCCGAAGGCTCGAGGGAGCAACAAAGGAGGTACCGAAGGGTGAGCAGTAGAGAGAACAGGGAAAGTAAAGGAGTACAACTGAAGGTGCAGTAAAGAGTCCAGCTCAACCCAACAAGAGAAAGGAGGTAGACTCATCCAGACACAAGGAGCTGGAAACGATGAGAAGATGAACTTCCCGTCGAGTCTTTGCTACTTATAGCAGGAGATTAGGCTCGTCCAACCACGAGAAGCTACACACGGAAAGCACGTGGAATACCCCGCGTGTCTTTGCCTCTCCTGGAAGGAGAGTAACCAAACCCAAGAAGTGGGAACTCGAAAAAGGTATATACATATATATATGCTCTACAAGAAGCCCGAACAAGCTCGTAAGGGGATCTGCGTCCCGTAGCTCATCCCAAGAAAAGGTGAGTCACCAACAGTCCCAGAAGTAACACCATCATCGATGCCCAGCATCCCACGTGTCTGCCCCAAACCGCAAGCCAAGGGCTCAATCACCGCACCTCGACATTATCCGCTTTGGGCGGCACTGACTCGCCCGTACGGTTTAAGATCACGTCACAAGAACCCGTCTCGGTGGGGAAAGTGCTCCTCGTACTTGAGAGTTCTGGGGGAACATCAACAACAACTCGTCACTGCCCCGCAGTCGAGAGGTTTTCTCAAAGTCAAAGCTGTCACAACACTGACCCGTATAACCAAGGGTCCTGCTCCGGTAATCAGCAAGGAAAGCCTCAGACTAGCCTAGTAGAAAGGACTGAGCCTGGAATGCCAACAGGTGTCCCACTGCCCAGCCCTGCTGGAGGGTAATTCATAACCAGATATTGGGTGACCCACTGCCCAGCCCTGCTGGAGGGTAAACCCTAATACATCATCAGGCGACCCACTACCCAGCCCTGCTGGAGGGTAAACCATATGACATCATTAGGCGACCCACTGCCCAGCCCTGCTGGAGGGTAAACCATAACACATCATCAGGTGACCCGCTGCCCAGCCCTGCTGGAGTGTAAACCATAACAAATCATCAGGCGACCCACTGCCCAGCCCCGCTGGAGGGTAGACCTGGAATAAGTCGACAGGCGACCCACTGCCCAACCCCGCTGGAGGGTAGACCTAAAATAAGATGACGGGCGACCCACTGCCTAGCCCTACTGGAGGGTATAACCCAAGAGGTCGTCGGGTGACCCACTGCCCAGTCTCTGCTGGAGGGTAGACCCTAGAAGCCTGATGAGTAACCCACTGCCCAGCCCCGCTTGAGGGTAAACCCCAAGAAGTCGATGAGTAACCCACTGCCCAGCCCCGCTGGAGGGTAAAACTCAGAACTGCCATGGCCATCTCCACTGGAGGGTACAACACTGGCCAACCGAACACAGAGTGGGTATCACGCAACCACCCAACTCTAGAACAACTCATCCAAAAGAGGTTCAATGCCCGTTCCATCCCTGGGTGCCACTAGCACCGCTATCGGCCAGTCCATCGAGAACAAAACCAGGGGGAGACCACTCAAACCTATTGGTAAAACAAACAAGCACAGAGCCAGTGGAAAAGCTCCACCCTGCTGGTCAAACAAACGAGCACAGAGCCAGGGGAAAAGCTCCACCCTGCTGGTCAAACAAACGAGCACAGAGGGACCCTCTACTTCACGAGAGGTCAAAGTACGCAAAGCAGAACACGACACGCACCTGGGGACCACACGATGTGTGGCCCCAAGTTAACCCCAACCAAGCGCACGAACATCTCAGGTACAAACCACACGTACCTCCAAGCGCTCCCGTATACTCCCAGAGTACACCTCATTCCAGCCCAAAGGCTATCGTGGACACGACACCCAGCGTCAACGCGAAGGTGTGACATAAAAACTCCACCTCAAAGGCCCAGGCACGGCCAACCACATCTCGTGAATCATTTATATCACTCTCCCAAGAGTGCATGATCACACGCCAAGGGTCCGCTACAAACAAGGTAGGACGAACCACCACTGGAGAACCTTCCATTTCCATAAGATCATGCAAGAGGCTCCGCACAACCAAACGGATCGCACCATTGTAATCCTCACGAAAAAACACGCGAGATCGACTACTTACTCGCCTCCAACGGATATCTGACGAAAAAGTCACCAACACTGCCTCACGCCCAAACGGCGCCCCGTGATCCCGAGCCTCGGCCCCGAAAACAGTCGGGTGCATCAAACCATTGTGATCCCCTCGGGAAAACACATCAAAAGCACTACTCACATGAGTGCAATGGATATCCGGAGAAAAAGGTGCATCCCGGCGCACCGCACACGAGTGGTGCCACGTGGGACCCACATCCCGGCCCCGAAACTCAACGAATGGATCACACCGTTGCGATCCTCTCGAAAAAGTACACGAAATGGACTATTCATTTGTCCAAAACGGTCGCCCGGTGATAAAGCTGGAAATCACCGTCAACTCCCGAAACGGCCCTCACGGGTCCCGCACTATCGTGCGGAATTACAGCGGGCAGACTGCGCCAACGCGATGCCCTCGGAAAAACACCCAACATCGACTACTCACACGCCCCGAACGGACGTCCGAGGAAAAAGGTCGCTAAAAGCTGCACACAGCTCAAAAGACGGGTCGTGGGGCCCGCGCCTCAACTTCGGCCTCAATGCCTGGAACCACAATGGAAACCTCCGCCTCAGTTCCAGGGTCGCAACGCCACTGACGGTGATCAAAACGGACATCGGACGCGTCCGCGCCATCCAAAACAAGAGTCTCGGGAAAAACACTCGTCCACTTAAAGACGTGACGCGCCTCCGTGGATCCTCGTTTCGGGAATTAAAAATTCCCAAAACCATCTCAAAACATTTCCCTCGATGCAAGGTCCGCGCTGCCACTGACGGTGCGCAAAACGGACGACCGTAGCGAGAGCTACAGGCGCCGGAAATTCCAAAGGGGAAACTCACGGCCGGTCCGCCAACAGCCGGCCCGCGGCCCGGCCGCGGGTCCGGTTCGTTCCGCCGCAGCCAGTTGGCCGCTGCCTGTCACCACCGACCGGCCTTTATGTCCGGTCTCCTTCTCCCGTAGCGACCCGCGACATGCGGGTCGCGGTCGCGCCACACGCGGGGTCGCGCACCCCTCGACCCCTCTTCCTTCGCGCTATGCGGGCGCCGCCGCGCAGAACCCTGGCCACCAGCGTCTCACCCAGAGAACCCTGCCGTCATCCACCTCCACCAAAGAGCGTCGCCGCACTGAGGAGCGCCGCCGCACTGAGGAGCACCGCTGCCTGCCGTCGCCGAAGCCCCTGTCACCGCGCCTCGGACCGCCGGAGCACCCAAACCGGCCGGAAACCGCCTGGACAACCCGAATTTCCCGCAAACTTCGGCGAACGATTGCGAACGCCTCTGAACTCTGATTTCAAATCTGAAACAAGCGTTGGAGAGAGAAAAAAATGCATACTACACGGCCATGGAATTTTTTCGAATATTTAAGAACAAATTGATGCTAAAATTGGGGTTCAAAGTGGGTTTGGGATTTAAAACTCAAACGAACACCACCTACCTCGTGGGCGTTGCCCAGAGCTTCGCCGCCGAACCACCACCTTGCCGGAGTTGCCTCGCCGGAGCCGCCTCGCCGGAGGTGGAGGAGGAGAGGGAGAGGAGGAGCTGCCAGGGGGGAAGGGGAAGGAGAAGAGGGAGGTAGGTGTGTTAAGCGTTTAAATAGAAAACGCTTAACCACCCGCCCATCGGCCCGAACCCGAACTCCCGACGGGGTCGTGATTAAGCCTCCCTTAGGTTAAACACCACCTCCCTAGAACAACGGCGTTATTGGAATTTTAATCCGAGGCCCTGTTCAAAAGTTATAAAATTTAGCGTCTGAGGCCGCCAAATTACGAAAACGCCCCTGGGGCCATTTTTCACAGACGGGCCACGCCCGCAAAACTTACACCCCTCCTAGGGTAAACGGCACACTCTGAACTCAACGGTGCCCTTAGTTTTCCAATCCGAGCCACCGTTTAAGAGATACTTCCATTTCATCATTAAATGAATTAATTTAATTTATTTAATCCGTTTAACATTCCAGAAGAGAGCGAGGGGTCCAAACATCCCGTGCCGACAAGTTTTATGTCGTTACTAGGGTAAACACCCCATTCCAGACCCATCCGTACACTCGGATCTCTGATCCGGATCACCGTTCAGGAGTTATCTCATTTATTTAGCGTTTCTAGTGTGAACGCACTGAAAATTTAATTCCGGCCACTCCGGGGCTCGGAATCGCACGCCGTCTGAAGGCGCTGCCATGGAATATCATCACGAATACTTCAAAGTCTTTCCCAGCAAAAACCGGGTTCTTAAATTTACCCTTAGATACATCTATGCCAGAGCCACCTCTACCTGCTCGTATTCAGACAGGGATGTATTGCTTAAAAGATCCACATAATCTATTCCTTACCAAAATACGTGGATGTTATTGTATGTATTCCCTCAAAGACTAACTTAGGGACTCTTCCATAATGCAACATTTTATAAATCTGGTTTCCAAGTGTTCTACTAAACTTACTCTGATACCAACTGTAAGGCACCGAATCCGGGCAACAGGGGTCGGGTCCTTACAGTCTAACCACTAAACATAACTTTTCCTCTTCTATGTTTTAAATTTCAAAAAATGGTCATCTAGAGTTGTGTTGAGTAAGTCATTTGGAGTCTGATCGAAAAAACTTGATTTTTAGTGAATAGTAACATATCATTATGAATAGTAATATGACCCTAATGAATAGTACATTTTATTATTATTTTATTTTCTTAAGGCTAGAAGATAATAACATCCCGGTTCATTTTTCATTGTGATAAAGAAGTAGTTTTAGAATTAGAACTGTTAATTTTTGAATTAAGTATGCTTTTATTTAAAAGTTTAATTAATAATATTTAGAAAATTATTTTTCAAAAATGGACTTAACTTTTTAAATCTACATGTAGAAAAATGGTTCGGGTGAATTTTTGGGATTTTTCTGAAATTCTAGAATTTTTTATGAATAGTAAAATACCATAAAATACGATAAATGAAAAATATTTGATTTACTGCATCATAGGTGATGCAAGGATGTTGTAATCCCACTTGGTTCGAACTCACATGCCATTTTTACAATTATGGGTCACATGAAACAACACTATTGGTTGTCTTAAGGGAAATAATAAAATAATGAATTAAATATTCAAAAATTACTCCTCTCCTCCACTATAACCCCCTCCCCCCCACTACCTCTTCTCTTAACAACTCTAAGACTTGATGCTCCTCAATGTTATGCCCAATTACCATTCCCTAGTCACTCCCCACGACCTGGAAGCTCTTAGTCTTTCCAAAATACCAAAACCCCTTCCCTTAATGAGTTTCTCAAGGAGGTTATTTCAAGATGTAAAGCACCCTTCTTTCTCATTTGGTTTTATTTCAATTTATCTACTTTTGTTATCCTCTCCTCCCTTCCTCTGTAAAAATGATCATTATAACTCCAGTAACATCTATATACAGGATTTATATCATGTTAATGGAAGAACCATCATAAATATTCTTATTCCCTCCCTTTTATTTTTATAAATGAAATCGACGTCCCTGAGGTTCCGATTTATAACCTTCGTGGATGACAAAGTTTCATTCTTCAATTTATTCTTAATTAATGGTATTAAAACCATATTAATGGTTGAAACAGACTATAATATATGTCTTATGACCTAATTAATATCCAGGAACCAGAATATGTACAAATAATTATGTTATACGGCCAACTAGTTCATAATATTCCAAATACCGCCGAATAATTGAAGTGGTTGTCATCTAATGATTCATCCTCATTCCATGTAACCAATTGATAGAAATGACCATTATCAATTATTTATGTTCATTAATAATATATAATTCCAATCCTGGATATTTATAACCATTCCACATGAACTTCATTACATAATAACAAGTGAACCGAATATGAAAATAAAGGAAACGAACACTCCAGACCGACAGAATTCAATACAATAACTTGTCAACAAAGACATAAATGAACTAAACAGAATTATGGTAAAATAAATACATGTATAATAGGTTCTTAAATAAGTTATTAAAATGAATAATTTCATATTTCAGGAGCTTAAGTACAAGAGAGGAACACGTATGGAGTTAAGGTAAGGGTTTTCCACCCGAACTTCCATTTTCTTTTGAGATACTTTCTTTGCATAATTTCCTCAATGAAATTCTTATGTATTGTTATGTACTCCTCATATATTCTATGTTAGTATCATATATATGTTTACTAACTAGAATCCTTCCTTATTTTATGGATATTTACACATTTTAAAAGGAACTTTCAAAGTTGTTTCCAAAATACAAGCCCGATTCAAGGATATTTCTCAAATTCTTTCCGATTTACAAGGTCACTCTATAATCGGTTTTTGGAATCCATTTTCTTTATAAAATAAATCATTTTATTATGAAAATACTTCCTTACTTAATTTCTGTTTTTATACGAGGATTTTTCCAAATGAACTCTTCTTTTCAAAATAAAAGAGTATTTATCTCCAGAATTTCTTAATGATTTTATAAGAGTGTTTTCATCTAATTAAACACTCTTTATGAATCCATGGTATTATTGGGTTTAATAATTTCTGAATTCATCTACCATATTTGATTTAATGGTTTGTGAATAACTCGATTGTGGATAATCTATCCTAAAACCATTCACCATATTATTCTGAATGGTCAGTGTTTTATGTTTAATGATTGGGTAAAGATAGTTACATTTCATATGATAGTTTTAATATGAATGTATATGTTGTTTTTGTTTATCCCCAATAATAAGAGGAATGAATTGGAATTATTATGTGATGGGTGGGGCTTTCTATTTCTCCTCAATGCATCAGTGGGTCTCAGGAGACAAATAGACGTGGAATTGGCTGAGGCCTTTCCCAATGTGATACGGATTTTGGTCGAGGCCTTAATCACTAGATGTCTTGGCTGGGGCCATGAAAAAATGATTCATAATGTTTTGAATATGCACTTCCCTCATTATGAATCTAGTAATTTAAAGTTAATGTGGTTATTTGACTATTAGAATACCCAGGGTTATGTTTTATTATGGAATTATTTACTCAGTTCATTTTCCTACGATAACGTGTTCATATTTATTATTAAAGGCATGTGATTTCAATTATTCACCATGTATAATGTTTATATTATCTTCCATTGTATTTCTTACTCTTACTGATTTTTTGAGCTCACCCCTTTCTTATGTTTCATTTTCTCAGGATATGATGAAGTAATTTATGAATGACTTGCAAACATAATCTAGGAGACATGATGTTTCTAGTGGAATAAAATAGTGTTTTTGTTTCCCTTCATGTTGTAATGATCAACTTATATATGAAACATGATTCCAATAATACTAAACTACTTGGTCCTTTAGGATTCGTATTCCTTGTATGTATTCCAATGTAATCAAACAAGGCACCGACTCTGGGCAACTAGGGTCGGGTCCTTACATTTTGTGTTCAGTAAGTCATTTGGAGTCTGATGGAACAAACTTTATTTTTAGTGAATAGTAACACACCAATATGAATATTAATTTTAATAGTAATATGACCCTAATTAATATTAAATTTTATTATTATTTTATTTTCTTAAGGCTAGATGATAATAACATCTCGGTTAATTTTTCATTGCGATAAAGAAGTAGTTGTAGAATTAGAACTGTTAATTTTTGAATTAAGTATGATTTTATTTAAATGTGAAATTAATATTATTTAGAAAATTAATTTTCAAAAATAGAATTCAATTTTTTATTCTACACGTAGAAAAATGGTTAGGGTGAATTTTTGGGAATTTTCTGAAATTCTAGAATTTTTTATGAATAGTAAAATATGATAAAATACGATAAATGCTAAATACTTGATTTACTACATCATAGGTGATGCAAGGATGATGTAAGACCACTTCGATCAAACTTACATGCCATTATTACTATTCGGGGTCACATGAAATAATACTATTGGTTGTCATGAGGGTAATAATAAAATAATGAATTAAATACTCAAAAATTACTCCTCTCTTCTACTATAAAAAGCCCCCACCACTACCACTTCTCTTCACTACTCTAAGACTTTAATCTCCTCAATGTTCTGACCAATTACCCATCCCTAGTCACTCCCCAAGACCAGGAATTTATTAGTCTTTCCATAAGAACAAAACCCATTCCCTTAAGGAGTTTCTCAAGAAGGTTATTTCAAGAGGTAAAGCACCCTTCTTTCTCTTTTGGTTTTATTTCAATTTATCTACTTTTGTTATCCTATCCTCACCTACTATGCTCAAATGATCATGATAACTCCAGTAACATATATATACTGTATTTAAATCATGTGAATGTAATAACCATCATAAATATTCTTATTCCCTCCATTTTATTTTTATAAATGAAATCGACGTCCATGAGGTTCTGATTTATAACCTTCACGGATGAAGAAGTTTCATTCTACAATTTCTTCTTCATTAATGTTCATGAAACCATATTCATGGCTTAACCAGACTATAATATATGTGTTATAACCTAATTATTATTCAGGAACCAGAATATGTACAAATAATTAAGTTATATGTCCAAACTAGTTCATAATATTCCAAATACCGCCGAATAATCGAAGTGGTTGTCACCTAATGATTCATCCTCATTCCATGTAAGAAAATGATAGAAATGACCATTATCAATTATTTATGTTCATTAATAATATATAATCCCAATCCTGGAGATTTATAACCATTCCACATGAACTTCATTATATAATAACAAGTGAACCGAATATGAAAATAAAGGAAATGAACACTCAAGAACGACAAAATTCTATACAATAACGTGTCAATAAAGACATAAATGAACTAAAAATAATTATGGTAAACTAAATACATTTATAATAGGTTCTGAAATAATTTATTAACAAGTATAATTTTATATTCCTGGAGCTTAAGTACAAGAGAGTAACACGTTTGGAGTTAAGGTAAGGGTTTTCCACCCGAACTTCCATTTTCTTTTGGGATACTTTCTTTTTCTAATTTCCTCACTGAAATTCTTATTTATTGTTATATACTCCTCATATATTATATGTTATTATCATATATATGTTTAAAAACCAGAATCATTCCTTATTTTATGGATATTTACACATTTTAAAAGGAACTTTCAAAGTTGTTTCCAAAATACAAGATTGATTCAAGGGAATTTCTCAAATTCGTTACTATTTACAAGGTCACTCTATAATCTGTTTATCGAAACCATTTTCTTTATAAAATAACTCATTTTATTATGATAATACTATCTTACTTCACTTCTGGTTTTATACAAATATTTTTCCAAAATAACTCTTCTTTTTAAAATAAAAGATTATTTATCTCCAGAATTGCTTAATGATTTTATAAGAGTGTTTTCATCTAATTCAACACTCATGATGAATCCATGGTATTGTTGGGTTTAATCATTTATGAATTAATCTACCATATTTTATTTAATGGTTTATTACTAAATATATTGTGGATAATCTATCCTAAAACCATTCACCATATTATTTAGAATGGTTAGTGTTTTATGTTTAATGATTGGGGAAAGATAGTTACATTTCATATGATAGTTTCAATATGAATGTATATGTTGTTTATATTTATCCCCGATCATATGAGGAATGCATTGGACTTATTATGTGATGGGTGGGGCCCACTATAGACCCTCGATGCATCAGTAGGTCTCATGAGAAAAATAGACGTGGAATTTTTCGAGACCTTTCCCAATGTGATATAGATTTTGGCCGAGGCCTTAATCACCAGATGTCTTGGCCGAGGCCATGAAAAAATGATTCATAATGTCTGACATATTCACTTCTCCCATTATTAATCTAGTAATTAAAAGTTGATGTGGTAATTTGACTAGTATAATACCCATGTTTATGTTTTTTATGGCATTATTTACTCAGTTCATTTTCCTGCCATAATGTGTTCATATTTATTATTAAAGGCATGTGTTTTCAATTATTCACCATGTCTAATGTTTAAATTATCTTCCGCTATATTTCTTACTCTTACTAAGCATTTGAGCTCACCCCTTTCTTATGATTCATTTTCTCAGGATATGAAGATGTAATTTATGAATGACTTGCAAGCATAATCTAGGAGACATGATGTTTCAAGTGGAATAAAATAGTGTTTTTGTTTCCCTTCATCTTGTAATGATCAACTTATGTATGAAACATGTTTCCTATAATACTAAACTACTCGGTCCTTTTGGATTCATATTCCTTGTATGTATGCCAACATAATGAACAAGGCACCGACTCCGGGCAACTGGGGTCGGGTCCTTACTGTTGGATATATTAATTAATAGGGGTTTGGAAAAAAAATTGTGTATGAAAAAAACATTTGGTGATTGAATGTTCTAGTATCATTCAAATATTCATTTATTATATGGTATAAGTACACATATAAGGAAAAAATTATAAAATAACATTAGTGTGAGAATACAATTTTAATATTATTTATTTACCCTCATATTTGAACATTATTTAAAGGGCACATAAAATGATGTGAAGATGATCCATTATGATTTCTCTGACAAAAAACACAATCTGGTGATTATTGAATCCCTATATTCTACCCTATTCATTAAAAAAAAAATGGTTTCAGCCATAAATTTCAAATAATTTTGTCTAAAAAAATCTCATTTTGATGAATTTTGGACCTTGAATCATGAAATATTCCTTACTAAAATATTATTATATAACCATAACTATATGAATTCAATATTTGAGAAATATTTTTTAACATCCTGACATTTCTCAAAGGTACGAACTGATAGTTTGTTTTTAAAATTCCTTATTTTGGCCATAATATTGTTGTATAATTATGTTAAGGATGTATCAGGTGTTCCTAGGGATCATTCAGATCCCAGATCCCCAAAATTGAAAGAGAAAAATTGGGACACATGGTTAGTAGAAACAATGCGGCCCTGCCCACAATGTTTCCATAAATTGTGCCACAACAGATAATGGGGTGGTGGGGGATGCATCATTTCTCTACAACCATTCGACCCTAAGCACACTCATGTGCAACCAATTTTTGATTCTTCATAGTGGATTTTCTCATGGTTTGAGCATTTTTAGATAAACCATGCTCCTAACTATGTATGGGTCCCCTTGAAGTAGTGGTTGGAATACAATTGGTGCACGACTGGCCAACTCTGTGGAAAAACCTTGCACCCCTCCCTCTATTGGTGATTTTACAAAAATATTTTTTAATGATTTTTTTATATAAACCTTGCTTTATAATTCATCCCTCTAGTGGTTCTCCTCCCCCTTTCCTATAATAAGATCTCATCCCTCTAAACCTATGGATCAGGACTACTTCTCCATATGGACTCTGTTTCATTCACCATCAGATCCATTAGAAAGCTAGAGTTGAGATATTCAATCCTCTCTTCTATATTTCAAATTTATCTTCATATCTATTTCACTATCTTAGTGTAATATTATTAGACCCTTTTTTGGGCATTTGATGATTTCTCTGATTTTATCCATTCTAGACCGAATCAAAGGTTATCGTTGGATTAAAGAATCACTATGAAGCTATGATAGGTGGTCTAGGATCATTCACTTAATTTTATATTCATTAAATAAAATGTGTTATTGTTCAATGAGTCATAACCTTCTAGAGATGCCTTTATTTTGTTAATTAAATTAAATTGAATGTCTTACCATGACATTTGTGATCCGAGAAAGTGGCGAATCAACCCATTGGGTTGATCACCTTGACATTATCCACACAAATGGGTGTTATACAGCTTTAAGAAATATATTTCTTATTGACTTAGTTGTTTTTATTCTGTTGAGGGCATTACTTATTAAATTATTAATTGGGAAAATCAATTGAGTTTAATTTAATTTTGATCCATGAGTTAGGTCACCTAATCTACACGTCTTAAATTAGTTGATTAATTGGTTAGGCCATCTTCCCCATTCCTTCATCCATAAAAAAGAATTCATAATGGAAATTCCTTTACCATTGTGCCTATTAGGATATAAATTCTTAAACTAAATAAAATGGAATTTCAGTAAGACATGTCAAAAATGAATTTCTTGATTAAACTCTTTCACCTTAGTGTTGAGGGTGATACATGGGGTTCCTAATTATGTACCCCATAGAAGGACTCTTTGTTCCTTCTTGTTAGTAATTGTTAATTTTTTATTACCATAGAAGGGGTGACACTAGTTATGCATAGGATGGGCTCGCCACACGTTTTTTGTTTTACCTCCAAATGAGTGTCACTTGTTCCCTAGGGGAGATCCTTTTGATGGTCTCAATACAACAATGATTCTACCATGTCATGAGAGAGGCTCTTCCCCTACATGAAATACCAAGCACATACTCTAAGGTTAGATTCTTAAATTATCACACCATTCCTAGAGTGATCATTTGGAATTCATTATTCTGATTCCTTGGATAGACACCATAGGAATTGGACATATACCAAGCCCCTTGACGAATACTTTGAAATTATCTCTAATGTTCCATGGATAGAATTAGGGTGAGTCTCTATATTTTATGAATATATTTTCAATTAAATTAAAAATTCAAATTAATGTTTTGAAAATAGAAACAATCCCTTGATTTTGAAAACGTAAGGAAGAATCATCCAAGCCCAAACAAAAGCTAAGGGATATCATACCTTCTCCCATATTATTCTACTTAATGTACCTTCATAGGATCCCTTGGTTCATGATAATCAGATTAGGACAAAGAAAGTAAATTGGATAGGTGTACAAGAGGAAACTGGTCCAGTGTACTTATTCATTTCATTATATTTTGAATTTATTTAGTATGTCACACTGTTCATTATACAATTCATGAGTGGATTGGACTAGACACCAAGGGTGAGAGCCTACGGAGATTGTACCTCACACCCTTCTTGGACCACATTTGGTACCCATGAAAACTCAATGGTTATAGATATTGATAAATGGAATCAATCAATATTTGATGATTGATTCTCAGTTCTAGGATTGAGTATGAGGGAATATGAACTAACCTATGCTCGAGATGCTAGTTGTAGCTATTGTTTATCTTTTTTTTATATTTCATTAGCATGTTTTATAGGCCTCTATACAATCCACCTTTCATTATTTTTTATATATTAATGGCATATCATCATCATCATCTTTTATATTAGTTTTATTATTATTCAGGTTCTTCTTATTAAATCAAATATATGGAATGATTATGCATTTGGTTTCACTGATGTCTTTTGGTTATTACCTATTTCAAATTATCATCTATCTTATTCAATATAAATATATATTCTATACTATGATCACTGAGGGTATTGTCTCCCCACAGACACACTATAAGCCCTCGCTTTTAGTCAGCAACCTCTGGAATTTGAGGAGGTGTGCTTGAGGACTTGTAGAATGTTGTATGAGGGAATCATTAAGTAAAACCCTTGATAGGACACAACAATGTGGAATAAAAGATAATTTTTCCTTCTTGTGTTACTATTGGGATTTAGAAATGAGACCGGGATATTGGGATTTCTTCAGGAGCCTATTCTAGGGAATAACTAACCCCCATACAATATAAACACACAATACATGGGATGGGTAATTGCTGATGTTTCTTGGGCTCTTATCATTTCATGAATTTAACCGTTTGGTGACCCAATTGCATTCTGTTGTCATAAATGATGAAATTATCAATGTGGTATATTTGGATTAATGATATGAGGGAATATTATAATCAGGAATCATACAAGGAACCATATGATTTAAAATTCCTTTCACTATTCCATGTCATATATACTTTTCAGCATGTATTTCATGTATCACATGTGATTTCTGTTTATTCCATATTTGTTAGGTTTTGTGGGGATTTATAATTATATCTAGAAGTGTCCCAACTTTCCTTGTAGGACTAAAAAACATAACCGAAGCTTAATGTTCCTACCTTAACATAATAGTGTTTTCTTACATAGGTTAAAGAAGTAACCTTAAGTAGTAATTTATGGCTCATTGATACATGGAATATCAGTATCATGGGAAGGAACATGTTATGGTTAGGATTAATTAGATTCCATGTTTAAATTTATATGTTGTATGGGATAGTATACATTGGAAGTGGTGATTCATATAATTATACCATGTAAAAGTGAATTGAATACAAAAATGAGTTAAAATGGATACAACCTTTAAATTGAAATGGACCCATTATATGTAAGTTATCCCTTGATCCAGTCCTAACCTTAGTAGTGGATGGTAGAACATGTATCTAATGCTTCTTCTGTAACGTATTCTAATCTCCCAAACGTGGATATTGGAGAAGGATAAGGGGTGTAACGTGTTTATAGGAAGGTCTTGTACCTCTCCTTTCACTAATACATACCTAGTCTATTATAAATTCTATCTTAGGTGTGCTCTTGGAAATTATATATTTATGCCACAATGATGAACTTTTGCTATGAACCAGTAATGTAGTGTTGAGAATTCTCATGAGGTTGTGGTATTGGAGCCACTCCTATTATTTCTTATAGTGAAACTTAAGGAAACTCCTTCAGGCATTCCACTAGGTGATTATGATCAATTTCATGATATATTATTTTGTTTCCTTCAGATTATTTAGGGTGCTCCCTGACCAACCCCTACCATGGAAGATATGACCCATGGGTTACAACAATTGCATCCTACCACATTCTCAAGGGTGGAATACCTAAGTTTTCTAAATCATGGCTAGGGACCATTCTGTGACTATTCGATCATATCAAGGTTCCTCTAGAGCCGAGGTTCAAGCTAGTAACTTATAAGCTAGGTGACTCTACTAATCATTGATGGGATGTTCTTACTTATATTTTTAGACATCAAGGTATGGTTTGAGAACACTTCTAAACAGCCTTCTTTGACTACTTCTTTCTGCATGCCCTGAGTATAGATCACGCTCAAGAGTTTATTCACATTCAGTAAGGTGACATGTAAGTGATGGAATACTCAACTCACGTCAATGAATTGCAGCATTTTTCATTTATCTATTGCATTGATGAGGTGACTACTATGAGGAGTTTCAAGTATACGAATTCATATGACATTCTCCCATAGTAGAATGTAATTTTTATTACCATTGTTTCATAAATAGTGAACTTAGACCTCATTATTGAGTAGAACCTGAGGGAGTCTAGTGACATGATGTAGGGTATTTTAGCTACCTAGAAGAGAAGTGTATTATCTGGTGGAAATAAGTGTCATTTTGAGGATACATGAGGGGAAATATTGGTCAGGTGTCAAGAAGTTACGTTAATATGGTGTGTCAACTGTGCAAGAGACTAGGCCATAAAAATACCATGTGTATGGGAAACCCAATCAAGTGTTAGGATTATGGTCGGATGGGCCATCTATAGCATTTCTCATGGTATTTCCCACCAGTTCTAACTGAACATGAATTTTTATTTGAACTACCTTAAGGTGATGCATCATTGAATCCTCATTAGGCTGGAATTTGGTATTCTATGGCTTGTTTGGGCTATGTGGGTGGTAATGGCTGAGGCAGTCAGGCCTCATAATTTCAATTTCAGAAGAGTGGACCTACTCAAACTACTCAAGGATCATATCAAGAATGTGGTTCATGAAACATATATGTTGTGAAGCCTAAAAAAGAGGATTATATTCTAGAGAGATATATATTTATATGTACAATTATAGTATCCTCCACTTTTGAATCTTCCTTATTTGATAAAGGTGTATCACACTCTTTCCTATCAACTGCAACTATGGGAAGTTTGGGCCTAGTGTTAGAGTAATCCAATGAAATTATGAATATTGAAACATCGTTAAGAGTATTAATAGATAGTATATTCCATTGTAAGGAGTTCCCCATTTAAAAAGGTGGGAACTATTTTCTATGGAGTTTTTCCTCCTTGAGATGGCCGGTTTTTTAAATCATTTTTGGTATGGGATATATCCTCTTTATCGACCCCAGGTGAATTTTTATCACCGTATTTTATCCTTGACATAAAATGAGGGTAGTAAATATATCCAAAGTGTGAATGGGATCTCCAGGATAGGTTAGCTGTACTCAAGCGTACTACTTTAGGAAATGTTACATCCCATATGGTCTGTCTCTTTATAACCAATTAGGGGATGAAGCATGTGGAATTCCCTCCCATGGAGGATCATTTCAGGGATGTATTCGCTGATGATTTCACCATCTTACCTCTTGAGATTGTGTTAGAGTACACCATGGAGTCTTTTCTAGGTGCAACACCAATGTCCATTCCTCCATATAGGATGACACCTACGAAGCTCCCAGAACTTATGAAGCATCATGAAGATCAAAAGGAAAAGGGTTTTATCCAACCTATCACAACACCATGGGGATCACATGTCATTTTCACTAAGATGTTAGATTGAAACCTTAGATTTTTTTTGGATTACCACCAACTAAACCAGCCTATAGTGACAAACCATTATACATTTTCTCTTATAGACTAACTATTTGACCAGCTCAAAGGAGAAAAAGTTGTCTCTCAGATAGATTTGATGTAGGGCTACCATCAGGTGCATGTGAGGAAATCATAAATATCATGTACAACATTCCAAATAAGGAAAGGCTCGTACATGTATCTAGTCATGATGTTCGGTATGAAGAACATGCTAGTAGTCCTCATGGATCAGATGAATCAGGTTTTTGACTAGTATACTGATTCCTTTTTGTAGTCTAAGTAGATGAAATCATAGTGTATTAACAGACCAGACATGAAGATGAAAACCATCTTGAGATCGTGATGAATACACTAAGGGAGCACTAGATATATATATGAAACTTAGTAAATTCCAGTTTTTGATAATTAAGGATCAATTTTGAGTCATTTCATATTTAAAGAAATTGTATATGTGGACCCACAGAAGGTGAGTTCCATGGTTTATTGGGATCAGACAAAAAATGTGATTGATATATATAGCATCTTATGGATGTAAAATTATTATAGTTGTTTCTCTAGGAATTATCATTCTTAGAGGCACTCATTACTTGATTGACCATGAAGGGTGTAAAATTCAACTAGACATCGGCATGTGGGATAGATTTTCATATGTAAATGGTAAGACTCACTTTAGTGATGATCCTGATTCTTCCTGAGCTAGGTGGATGATATATTTTTTAATGTGATGCTTAAATAATTGGGATTGGTGTAGTTATAAGGTAAGGCGATTGAGATAGGGCATTTGGGTCTCGGAATATACGGCCTCATGAGTTGAATTACCCTACTCATGACCTCGAGCTACCTATTGTGTTTTATAACCTACGTTGTTGGAGGAACTATCTTCTGTGTTAGTGGTTAGCTATCCACATAGACTATAAAAGTATCAAATACATTTTTACTCAATGAGGCTTGAATCAGAGGAAGCATAGGTGGGTGGAATACAAGTAATTGTTTGATTTTGAGCTTTCTCACACAGCTGCAATTGGAAATGTTGTGGCTAATTCCTTGAGTTGGAAGATGCATACAGAAGCTGTCAAGAAGGATAGTAGTGAATGAAAGTTGATGGATATATTATATGAGATGCATATTTAGGTTTAGGAAAATCATGGGAAACCAGCCTTAGCAACTCTAGTAGTGACATCCCCACTTCTAGAGTGGGTTTGTGTGAGGAAATTATTTGATTATGAGGGCCTCATCTTGAGGGAGAGCATCATAGTAGAAATCCTAAATCCTATTTTGGTTGCTAATAGAAATGAGACCCTACATTTTCATTGCCATGTGTGGGTGAATTATGATATATGGGAAGAGGTGATGAAGAAATAGCATGCCTCTATTTGGGAAGTTCACCATGGTCATACCAAGATGTACTGAGACATCATCTGTCGGTATTGGTGGGAAAATATGAAGATAAAGATAGAAGGATTCACTACTCAGTGCTCCACCTGTTAGTAGGTGAAGGAAAAGCACCGATGACCCACTTTAATATTATAGCCTCTCTTTATTCCTGATTAGAATTGAAATGATGTCTCCATGGATTTTGTGACAGTATTTACAAGATCCCCGGAAGGGGTGATGCTGTATGGGTGATTATCGATAGTTTGACCAATGTTTCCCACATACTACTGATATAAGAGTCCATCTATGTTGATGATATAATTAGGATTTATATCCACTAGATAGTGAGAATTTATGATGTTTCCCATTATATCGTATTAGACAGTGATGCTAACATTACATCACTATTATGGCAAAGATTTTATAAGGCACTAGGTTCAGTGGTTCTCTTGAGTATAATATATCACCCTCAGACCAATGGCCATTCTGAGCAGGAAATATGAGTGTTATTGAATATCCATCGAGCCTACATCCTTTATTTTGGTGGTTTATAGGAATAATAGATAATTCTAGTCAATTTTTCCTACAACAATAGCTTTTAGGAAATTATTCACATGGGTCTGTATGAGGCCCTTAATGGTAGATTGTTCCGTTCATCATTGTGCTAGCTTGAGGAAGGTGAGGCTACTCTACTAAGTCCTCATATCATCTAGGAGACTTTATAGAAAGTTCTTATAATTCATAAACATATCGAAATGGCTTAGTCTATGAAGAAGGCTCATACTAATCTTCATCAGAGGCCACTAGAATTTTCTATTGGACATCGGGTCTTTCTATGTGTATCTCTTAGATTGGGTCATAGAAGAATCCATTATTAGGGAATGTTATCACCTCAGTATGCCGAGAATTTATAGATAGTGGGGAGAGGTGGTCCTATATTTTATAATTTGTTGTTACCTTAGATGTACTATTCCATGCACAACGTATTCCATGTATCTCAGCTTTGACAATATCACCTGACCCGACTCATTTGTTCGAACCTAGAGATATTGAGTTGGAAGGATATTTTTATTTCTAGGAGAATATGATTCGTATCATTGATCCAAGAATAAAGGATATCCGAGATAGGTTAGTTACTCTTTTACAAGTGCTTTGGAAGCACATAAGCGTACATGATACGACTTGGGAGCTGAAAGATGATGTGCACATGTAATTTTGGGAACTTTTCTCAGAATACGTTCCACCACCATTGGAATGGAAACTCGAGGATGCGTTTTATTTAAGAGGGGAGGTATTAAAATCCCATATTTTATTAGGAGTACGTAACATCCATTTTTGGTTTCAATTCCATTTTTTGTCGCTAATAATGATGCATAGAGAGTTCCAGGAGGTCTTAAGTGTTTATGAGGATCGTTCGAAGCCAAGAGCCTCAAAATTAGAAGAGGAAGACTGGGATTTATGGTTTGTAGAAGCCATGAATCCCATCCCATATAGTTCCCCAAAACCTTGAGGCTATAGACATAGAGGTTTTGGGTGAGGGAAATTTTTTATTGCAATCGTGCATCCCCCATGGCGCATGCCCATGTTGCCAAATGCAGGTTTTTGATAAAGAATTCTTTCACAGTTTGTGAACAATTATATAAAAATTGTGACTAACCATGTGGGGTGACCCTTTAAGTAGTGTTTTAGAATATGATTGATTCATGTTTTGGCCAATAGTGAAGCCAAACTTTTCTCCCCAACTTATGTGTATGATTTTAAAAAACTTCCCTTAATGAATGTTTTAACTAAACCAACCTTTCAACCCCCTCCCTCATGTAGTTATCCTCCTCATTTCCCCTAATAAGAGACACTCCCTCTAAACCTAGGTATTAGGAATACTACTCCATAAAGTCTCAGCTTCTCTTGTTGTTCAATACATCAGAAAACTAGAGGTGATATGTTAAATCCCTTCCTCTCTATTTCATATTTCTCTTCTTATCTATTTCACTTTCTCATTGTATGCTAATCTAACCCATTTTTAGGGAATTTAATGATTTATCTGATTTCATTCATTCTTACATGAATAAATGGTCGATGATAGATAAGGGATGGCCTATGAAGCTATGGTAGGTGGTTTAGGTTCTTTCCATGAATTTAATTTCATTATATCAAATGAGATATAATGGTATGAGCCAGACCCTTCCAATGAGGCGTTTATTTTTTCAATTGAATTAAATGGAAAGTATTACCCTTCTATTTAGGACTTGAGATAGTAGTGAATAAACCCCTTAGGTTTATTTCCTTGACCTAAGCCACCCAAATGGGTGTGATCCTACTTTTAGGAATATCTTCCATACTAACATAGGTGTTTATATACTGTTTTGGGTGTTGAACATTAATTTATGTCTTGGGAAAACCAATTGAGTTGAATTTAATGCTGATCCATGAGTTAGGTCCCCTTCTATACATGTTGTAAATGAGTTGGCAGAGCGGTCAGACCATCTTCCTCATGCCTTCAACCTCAGATGTATTTCCTAATGGAAATTTCATAAACAATGTGCCTATTATGATTTAAATGCTTGAATTAAATAAAATTTCCATTAATTAGGACATGTTATAAATTCATTTCTTTTATAAATGATTTCACCTAAGGGTAGAGGATGATACAAGGGGTTCCAAATTAAGTAATTCTTGGATAGTATCTTGGTGTGTTATTGTCAGTATTTGTTGATGGTTTTTAAAAACACAAGGGGTGACACTAGCTATGCATGGGATGGGATTTCCGTGCATTTTCTGTTTTACCTCCAGATGTGTGACACCAGTTTCCTAGGCGAGATCCATTGGATGGTCTCGATGTTATGATGGTAGTAGCATGTAGCGACTCAGGTTTTTGGTCCTGTCAGACTTTGGAATATTTCTGCGAATAATTCCAGAGCTAGGCGCGAAGACGACGTGCGATTCCGAGGCCCGGTGTGCCCGAAATTAATTTTATAAAATATTAAGTATTTTTATACTATGCACATGGAGGGGGTGTGATATCTTCTAAATGGTAGCTCAGTACGGTAATCTGATGGCATGGTTGCATCCGGAATGTGCTGTTTACCCTAGGAGAGGTGTAAACTTTTCGGGCACGGGCCTGCGGTGAGAAACACCACCAGGGGCATTTTCGAAAATAAGTAGCGAAGTTAGTGTGTGAGCGTCGGCTCGAATAACTTCTGAATGGAGTCTCGGATGGAAAATCTGAGTCCGTCGTTGCATTCAGAACAGTGTGTTTACCCTAGGGGTGACCTTACTTTTGTTCACATCAGGCGTCGGGTCCGAGGCGGGTTTGGCGACGGCGGGCGGCTGATATAAATATCACCGCCCCCCCTTTTATCGTTCCTCTCGACGTTCTTCGTCGTTCTTCACCGTCGCTCCGCCGAATCGAGCAAAAGAAGAGTCCATGAGCTCAGAATTTGACGGCAGACGTTCCAGGAGCGCGCAACGGAAGCTTTGGAGTGCGGATCTAAGGCAGAACGTCGGCGTTTCGCCCGCGAGGTAGGTGGTTTGAGTTTTACAATCTCGGATCCCATTTTTGTGTTCTTTTCCTTCAAATTTTTGAAAGGGTTGTATAGTTTGGGTCCCGAGCTTTCCAAAACATGTTTTGGATCTGAATTTGGAGCACCGAGGTGCTCCCGGTGGCTCCCAGAAGTTTTTCGGCGAAAACACGGTTTTCCAGCGAGACCCGGGGCGGCCATGGCGGAATCCGGCGAGGTGCGGTGGCGGTGCGGCGGAGGTACGCTGGAATCCGGTAGCAGCGGCAGCAGCGCGGCAGAATCCAGCGGCGGTGCGGGGGTTTCCTGCGAGGCTCGCGGTGGTCCGGCCAGAATTTTCCAGGGGTTATTTAAACCCTCATAACTCGCAAACCGTAACTCCGATTTGCGAGCCGTTTGCGGCGACGCACTCCTTGCATCGTGACGGATCTTTTGAACTCACTTTGAGGGTTTAAGGGTTCGGGATCGTGGCCCGGGAGTTAGAAACGTCGTATAAAATAATATTATTTTATTATTTTACGACTACGGGCTGTTGTAACTTCTACCCGGAGCGTTCGATTGACGTGCCGTCAGTGGCGTTGAGACCCTGATGGTACGACGGACTTTTGGAGATGGTTTTTGGGTGTTGGGACTGTGAACGGGGTGCGGGCCCCACGAGGCCGGGTTTTGGCGTTTGTGGAGAAACGCAGCTTTTGCACCAGGAGTCCGATTTTGGCAGATGAATAGTCGATCCTGTGTGTTTCTTCGAGGGGATCGCAATGGTGTGATCTGTTCGATGAGTTTCGGAATCCAGGAGTGGGCCCCACCCGAGCTGGCCTTCGGTGAATAGTACCTTTTTCACTGGGTGTCTGTTTTGGACGAGCGAGTAGTCGATTCCGCTTGTTTTTTCGAGGGGATCGTCGTGGTATGGTCCGCTCGATGAGTTTCGGGATCGTTGTGTGGGCCCCGCATGGGCTAGCTACGCTGAATAGTGCCTTTTTCATCGGTGCTCCGTTTCGGGCAAGTAAACAGCCTATCCTGCGTGTTTTTCCGTGTGGAACGCGATGGTGGCCTCGGTTTTGGCCTAGGAGGTGCGCAGTGTGGCGTTGTGGCGGGTTACTAGGGTTAGCGACGTTTGGACCAGAAGTGGTTGAGGGTTCTCCCTTGGTTCATTCCTACGAGGGTTCGTGTGGCATCACAACCTTCGTATGGGTTTGTGATCCTCTCGATGGGATGTTTTAACTGTTAGAGTTGTGGAATCCCTCCGGTGGGCCCGGAGCGGATCCTCTAGCATCTTTACCCTGGATCGGGTTCTTGGTATCGCTGTGACCGCTTATTCACGGGCGGCGATCCCCTATCTAGCAGGTTAACCCTGTAGGGTTTTTGGCATCATCGGGAATATGATCCCCTACACGGTGGGTCTTTCCCAGTAGGGTTGTGGCATCGTCGGGTATACGATCCCCTACTCAGCATGAAGTTTATAGTAGGGTTGCGGTATCGTTGGTTATACGATCCCCTACTCAGTGCTTGGTGTCGATAGGGTTGCGGTATCGTTGGTTATGTGATCCCCTACTTAGCGCGTGGTTTCGGTAGGGTTGTGGCATCGTTGGTTCGATCCCCTACATCGCGAGTTGTACCATATAGGGTTCCGGTATCATCGTGACCATCTTTATATGGACGATGATCCTCTATCTGAGTGTGGAGCTTTTGTCAAGCGCCAGATCGGGTTGTGGTATCCCCCAGCGGATCCTGGGTGTGATCCCCTATCTGTGAGAACTATGTATGCCAGATCAGGTCTTGGTATCCCCCAGCGGACCCTGAGAGTGATCCTTTATCTGTGAGCTACGTATACCGGAGTGGGTCTTGGTATCCCCTGGCAGACCCTAGGAGCTATCCCCTATCCGAGGAGTTTGGAGGTTCTGTTGTTTCAGGGAGGTTTCCTCAGTGATGTTATCCGACGAGCGTGGTCTCTCGGGTGAGCGTCTGAGATGTTTTTTTGGGACCCGATGGAGTGTATCTCTCGGATGAGTGTCATCAGGTAAGATAGATTTCATGTGGTGTACTCTCCTGGCTGGGACGGTTGCTGGTGATGAGGTCGGTACCTCTTGTGGCTTGTGGCGTGAGCTGAGTATATTTGGATTGTTCAAGGTGTATTTATGGGCATACACCTGAGCTGAGCTGAGCTGACTAGTTGTGTTTAGCCGAGGATGGTCATGAGATAGAGTTTCACTCTCGTCTGGGTTCCCTATGGTTGGGTTGAGCGGACTATTGCCTTTCAGTTTCTCCCTTGGGTTTTGGGTTTTTGGGGTGCCTACTGAGTACGTTTATACTCACCCCTGCACGGGCTTTGCCCGCACATGTTTGTGTCTTGTGCAGACCACAGGCCTCTTGAAGGAGTCCCAGGAGGACCCGGAGCAGTCAGAGCTTAGTGAGCAAGTTCACTGGGGTGTCTACCGGAGCTGTGCCGAGGGAGCTTTCCGGTGGGTGTTTGTGGCAGCGTTTCTCTTCTTTAGAGCAGGTTGGACACGCTTTGTAGTTTTCATTTGGTGGTCCCTGTTTTTCCCTTTGTACTTCTGCTGTACTCTGGTTGTGGGATAGTGTATGCATGCATTTTCTTTTCAGTTTCTATATCTCTGCACTGTTGCATGGAGGTGTTTGTGGGTGTGTGTGTACAGCTACCTTCGGCTAATGCCTCCCATGTGTGTGATAGCCTACTCGGCGTTGGTTTCCAGCCCCTGGCCTATTGGAGGCGGGCTTGGGGAGTCACGGCTCGAGCCCCGTTGGGTCGTGTCGTGACAGAGTTTTATCAGAGTAGGTTCCACCTTTGGGATCTCAGAGCGTAGCTTGTCTAGCGGGAGTTTGGTTTGGGCTGCATAGCGGCAGTGTTAGGATGTTTCGAGATCAGCTTTCAGGCCAGAGACTCCAGTGTTGGTGCGGCAACCGACGTATCCATACACCAGGACTCTGATAACCTGCCTTTCGAATCGGGACATTCGTACACTGGTCGCGGGGACATAATGGTACATGCATCATATAGGACTGAGTTTTTGGTTTTTCCTTGTCCTTCTTGAGTCAGCTCTCCAGATATTCTCTTTGATTGTGGTGTGTCTTGAATGTATTTCAAGATGCCTCCATGATGACAGCCAGTGAGGGTTCCGCAGCAGGATTGTGCTGACGACCCTCCCCATGTAGAGGTTGTGGAGCAGGGTGCAGGTTCTGAGGTTGCACCTCCAGGTGGTCTTCCAGTTGAGCCACCACCTGTCGAGTAGCTGATTGTGCCGGCGGTGCAGGACGAGGTTGCGCGCAGGCTGAGTGTGCTGCACGAGTTCCGGAGCCAGCGACCTCTGAGGTTCCGGGGAGATCCAGACCCCCAGGCAGCTGATGACTGGCTTGAGGCAGTCACCCGAGTATTCCGCCTAGTGAGGACACCTCCAGATCAGATGGTGGTCTTAGGGGCGAGCCTTCTGCATGGTTCTACCGGGCGATGGTGGAGTTTGATGACGCAGTCCCATGACGAGGAGACGCTCACGTGGGTAGAGTTTGAGCGGCTCATAAGGGAAGAGTTCTATCTGGTGACACTGAGGTCAGTGAGAATCCAGGAGCTTCTGCAGCTTCAACAGGAGAGCATGACTGTGTCGGAGTAATCAGTGAGGATTACAGACCTGTTGTGCTACTCCCTGGATATGGTTCGAGATCCGTTCTTTAGGGCTCAGACCTTCGAGCAGGGCTAACGCAGGGACATCCGAGAAGGTGTGGTTTCCTTGTGCCTGCCCACCTATGCTGGAGTGCTGGAGCGAGCGTTGGTGGTGGAGAGTTTTCTGGCTGAGCATATTCCCCCTGTTAGTGCTGGGCACTCGAGGGCTGAGGTTTTTTCAGTAAGATCGGAATCTGGTAGCCGACGACAGACTCAGGGGTCAGGACGAGGTCGACGTTTCAGGAGGCGACCCCAGGATGGAGGATCTGAGGCTCAGGGCTCGCAGGCCAGTTTTGGTCAGCCGCAGGAGAGGAGGTGTTACGCTTGCGACGGTCGGGGACATCTTGGTAGAGATTGTCCGACCCGACGTGCTGCTAAGAGGGGGCTGTTCGATGGACCACCTTGGCATAGGCAGCGTCTCGATCAAAGAGGTCCGCAGGGCGGCGGACGTGGCGGCGGATCTGGTGGAGCGGGAGGTGGTGGTAGGCAGTACCAGTTTCCACCACCCCCACCCCCAGGTGGTCCACACCAAGCTCAGGGAGCTGGTGGTCGAGGGCGAGGACAGCTGCATTCCCTGGAGGCAGTCGACCCAGAGGCACTGCAGATGGATAGAGGTACGCCTTCTGTCTTTTCTACATACCGCAGTAGTTTGATAAACATTGTTTAGCGGTACTCTTTCCTTTTGTTGCTTTCTTGAGTTTTTTTCAGGGTGTTGGTAAGACCCTGTGTGGGAGTTGTTCTGCATGCTTCGAATGCGTGAGGTAGATGGATCCTTCCCCCACCGAGACGCGTTTTTGTGACGCGATTAAAACTGTGCGGGCGAGTTAGTACCGCCCAAAGCGGATAGTATTGAGGTGTGGTGGATGAGTCCATCTGACTTATGCGTTCGGGCATGGGTGTTGGTTGGTGAGCTCGCTGGTGTGTGAGACCCAGTTGAGAGTCTAGTCGCTTTCCTTGTGCTTAGGGCTTTTCAAGGACGAAAAGTTATAGGGGGGGGGATGTATAGACTCGGGTTTTTGGTCCTTTCAGACTTTGGAATATTTCTGCGAATAATTACAGAGCTAGGGGCGAAGACGACGTGCGATTCCGAGGCCCGGTGTGCCCGAAATTAATTTTATAAGAATATTAAGTATTTTTATACTATGCACGTGGTGGTGGTGTGATATCTCCTAAACGGTAGCTCAGAACGGAAATCCGAGGGCACGGTTGCGTCCGGAACGTGTTGTTTACCCTAGGAGAGGTGTAAAATTTGCGGGCGCGGGCCTGCGGTGAGAAACGCCGCCAGAGGCATTTTCGTAAATAAGTAGCGAAGTTAGTGTGTGAGCATCGGCTCGAATAACTTCTGAATGGAGTCTCGGATGGAAAATCTGAGTCCGCTGTTCCGTTCAGAACGGCGTGTTTACCCTAGGGGTGACCTTACTTTTGTTCGCATTGGGCGTCGGGTCCGAGGCGGGTTTGGCGTCGGCGGGCGGCTCATATAAATATCAGCGCCCCCCCCCCCCCCATTTATCGTTCCTCTCGACGTTCTTCATCGTTCTTCACCGCCGCTCCGCCAAATCGAGCAAAAGAAGCGTCCATGAGCTCAGAATTTGACGGAGGACGTTCCAGGAGCGCGCAGCGGAAGCTCTAGAGCGTGGATCTAAGGCAGAACGTCGGCGTTTCACCCGCGAGGTAGGCAGTTTGAGTTTTACAATCTTGGATCCCATTTTTGTGTTGTTTTCCTTCAAATTTTCATAAGGGTTGTATAGTTCGGGTCCCGAGCTTTCCAAAACATGTTTCGGATCTTAATTTGGAGCACCGGGGTGCTCCCGGTGGCTCAAGGAAGTTTTCCGGCGAGACCTGGGGTGGCCATGGCGGAATCCGGCGAGGTGCGGCGGCGGCGCGGTGGAATCCATCGGTGGCGCGGTGGTTTCCGGCGAGGCTGGCGGTGGTCCGGCCAAGATTTTCCAGGGGTTCTTTAAACCCCTGTAACTCGCAAACCGTAACTCCGATTTGCGAGCCGTTTGCGGCGACGCGCTCCTTGCGTCGAGACGGACCTTTTGAACTCATTTTGAGGGTTTAAGGGTTCGGGATCGTGGCCCGGGAGTTAGAAACGTCGTATAAAATAATATTATTTTATTATTTTACGACTACGGGCGGTTGTAACTTCTACCCGGAGCGTCCGATTGACATGTCGTCAGTGGCGTTGAGACCCTGATAGTAGGACGGACTTTTTGAGATGGTTTTCGGGTGTTGGGACTGAGAACGGGGTGCGGGCTCCACGAGGTCGGGTTTTGGCGTTTGCGGAGAAACGCAGCTTTTGCTCCAGGAGTCCGATTTTGGCGGATGAATAGTCGATCCTATGTTTTTTTTCCGAGGGAATCGCAATGGTGCGATCCATTCAATGAGTTTCGGAATCCAGGTGTGGGCCTCACCCAAGCTGGCCTTCAGTGAATAGTACCTTTTTCACCGGGTGTCCGTTTTGGACGAGCGAGTAGTCGATTTCGCTTGTTTTTCCGAGGGGATCATCGTGGTATGGTCTGCTCGATGAGTTTCGGGATTGTTGTGTGGGCCCCGCACGGGCTAGCTATGGTGAATAGTGCCTTTTTCACCGGTGCTCCGTTTCAGGCAAGTAAACAGCCTATCCTGCGTGTTTTTCCGCGTGGAATGCGATGGTGGCCTCGGTTTTGGCCTAGGAGGTGCACAATGTGGCGTTGTGGCGTGTCGCTCGGGTTAGCGACGTTTGGACCAGCAGTGGTTGAGGGTTCTCCCTTGGTTCGTTCCTACGAGGGTTCGTGTGGCATCACAACCTTCGTATGGGTTTGTGATCCTCTCGATGGGATGTTTTAACTGTTAGAGTTGTGGCATCCCTCTGGTGGGCCCGGAGCGGATCCTCTAGCATCTTTACCCTTGATCGGGTTCTTGGTATCGCTGTGACCGCTTATTCACGGGCGGCGATCCCCTATCTAGCAGGTTAACCCTGTAAGGTTTGTGGCATCATCGGGAATATGATCCCCTATGTGGTGGGTCTTTTCCAGTAGGGTTGTGGCATCGTCGGGTATACGATCCCCTACTCAGCATGAAGTTTATAGTAGGGTTGAGGTATCATTGGTTATACGATCCCCTACTCAGCGCTTGGTGTCGGTAGGGTTGCGGTATTGTTGGTTATGTGATCCCCTACTTAGCGCGTGGTTTCGGTAGGGTTGCGGCATCGTCGGTTCTATCCCCTACATCACGAGTTGTTCCAGATAGGGTTCTGGTGTCGTCGTGACCATCTTTATATGGACGATGATCCTCTATCTGAGTGTGGAGCTTCTGTCCAGCGCCAGATCGGGTTGTGGTGTCCCCCATCGGATCCTGGGTGTGATCCCCTATATGTGGGAACTACGTATGCCAGATCCGGTCGTGGTATCCCCCAGCGGACCCTAGGAGTGATCCCCTATCTGTGAGCTACGTATGCCAGATCGGGTCGTGGTATCCCCCAGCGGACCATGGGAGTGATCCCCTATCTTTGAGATATGTATACCGGAGTGGGTCTTGGTATCCCCTGGCAGACCCTAGGAGCAATCCCCTACCCGAGGAGTTTGGAGGTTCTGTTGTTTCAGGGAGGTTTCCTCAGTGATGTTATCCGACGAGCGTGGTGTCTCAGGTGAGCATCTGAGATGTTTGTTTTGGACCCGATGGAGTGTATCTCTCGGATGAGTGTCATCTGGTATGACCGTGTTCATGTGGTGTACTCTCCTGGTTGGGACAATTGCTGGTGATGAGGTCGGTACCTCTTGTGGCTTGTGGCGTGAGCTGAGTATATCTGGATGGTTCAAGGTGTATGTTTGGGCATACACCTGAGCTGAGCTGAGCTCACTAGTTGTGTTTAGTCGAGGATGGTCACGAGATGGAGTTTCACTCTCGTCTGGGTTCCCTCTGGCTGGGTTGAGTGGACTGTTGTCTTTTAGTTTCTCCCTTGGGTTTTGGGTTTTTCGGGTGCCTACTGAGTATGTTTATACTCACCCCTGCACGGGCTTTGCCCGCACATGTTTGTGTCTTGTGCAGACCACAGGCCTCTTGACGGAGTCCCAGGAGGACCCGGAGCAGTCAGAGCATAGTGAGCGAGTTGACCGGGGTGTCTACCGGAGCTGTGCCGAGGGAGCATTCTGGCGGGTGTTTGTGGCAACGTTTCTCTTCTTCAGAGCAGGTTGGACACGCTTTGTAGTTTTCATTTGGTGGGCCCTGTTTTTCCCTTTGTAATTTTGCTGTACTCTGGTTGTGGGATAGTGTATGCATGCATTTTCATTTCAGTTTCTATATCTCTGCACTGTTGCATGGAGGTGTTTGTGGGTGCGTGTGTACAGGTACCTTAGGCTAATGCCTCCCATGTGTGTGATATCCTATTCGGCGCTGGTCGCCAGCCCCTGACCTATTGGTGGTGGGCTTGGGGAGTCGCGGCTCGAGCCCCGTTGGGTCAGGTCGTGATAGAGTGGTATCAGAGGAGGTTCCACCTTTGGGATCTCAGAGCGTAGCTTGTCTAGCAGGAGTTTGGTTTGGGCTGCATAACGGCAATATTAGGATGTTTTGAGTTCGGATTTTAGGCCAGAGACTCCAGTGTTGGTGCGGCGGCCGACGTATCCATACACCAGGATTCTGATAACCTGCCTTTCGACTCGGGACATTCGTACACTGGTCGCGGGGACATAATGGTACATGCATCATATAGGACTGAGTGTTTGGGTTTTCCTTGTCCTTCTTGAGTTAGCTCTCCAGATATACTCTTTGACTCTGGTGTGTCTTGAATGTATTTCAGGATGCCTCCACGACGACAGCCAGTGAGGGTTCCGCAGCAGGATTGTGCTGACGACCCGCCCCGTGTAGAGGCTGTGGAGCAGGGCGCAGGTTCTATGGTTTCACCTCCAGGTGTTCTGCAAGTTGATCCACCACCTGTCGAGAAGCTGATTGTGTCGGCGCTGTAGGACGAGGTTGTGCGCAGGCTGAGTGCGCTGCACGAGTTCTGGTGGCAGCGACCTCTGAGGTTCCTGGGTGATCCAGACCCCCAGGCAGCTGATGACTGGCTTGAGGCAGTCACCCGGGTATTCCGCCTAGTGAGGACACCTCCAGATCAGATGGTGGTCCTAGCGGCGATCCTTCTGCATGGTTCTGCCGGGCGATGGTGGAGTTTGGTGACGCAATCCCATGACGAGGAGACGCTCACGTGGGTAGAGTTTGAGAGGCTCTTTAGGGAAGAGTTCTATCCAGTGACGCTGAGGTCAGTGCGGATCCAGGAGTTTCTGCAGCTTCGACAAGAGAGCATTACTGTGTCGGAGTACTCAGCAAGGTTTATAGACCTATCGCGCTACTCCCTGGATATGGTTCGAGATCGGTTCTTTAGGGCTCGGACCTTCGAGCAGGGATAACGCAGGGACATCCGAGCAGGCGTGGTTTCCTTGTGCCTGCCCACCTATGCTGGAGTGCTGGAGCAAGCGTTGGTGGTGGAGAGTTTTCTGGCTGAGCAGATTCCCCCTGTTAGTGCTGGGCACTCGAGGGCTGAGACTTTTTCAGTCGGATCGGCATATGGTAGCCGACGACAGACTCAGGGGTCAGGACGAGGTCGACGTTTTAGGAGGAGACCCCAGGATGGAGGATCTGAGGCTCAGGGCTCGCAGAACGGTTTTGGTCAGCCGTAGGATAGGCGGTGTTATCCTTGCGATGGTCGGGGACATCTTGCTAGAGATTGTCCAACCCGACGTGCTGCTGAGAGGGATCTGGTCGATGGACCGCCTTGGCAGAGGCAGCGTCTCGAGCAAGGAGGTCCGTAGGGCGGCGGATGTGGCGGTAGAGCTGGTGCAGCGGGAGGCGGTGGTACACAGTACCAGTTTCCACCACCCCCACCCCCAGGTAGTCCACACCAAGCTTAGGGAGCTGGTGGTCGAGGGCGAGGACAGCAGCATGCCCTGGAGGCAGTCGACCCTGGGGCACCGCGGATGGATAGAGGTACGCCTTGTGTCTTTTCTACTTACTGCAGTAGTTTGATAGACATTTTTTAGCTATATTCTTTCCTTTTGTTGCTTGCTTGTGTTTTTTTTCAGGGCGTTGGTAAGACCCTGTGTGGGAGTTGTTCTGCATGCTTCGAATGCGTGAGGTAGATGGATCCTTCCCCCACCGAGACGCGTTTTTGTGACACGATTAAAACCGTGCGGGCGAGTCAGTGCCGCCCAAAGCGGATAGTATTGAGGTGTGGTGGATGAGTCCCTCTGACTTATGCGTTCGGGCATGGGTGTTGGTTGGTGAGCTCGCTGGTGTGTGAGACCCAGTTGAGAGTCCAGTCGCTTTCCTTGTGCTTAGGGCTTTTCGAGGATGAAAAGTTATAAGGGGGGAGGATGTAGCGACTCGGGTTTTTGGTCCTGTCAGACTTTGTAATATTTATGCGAATAATTCCAGAGCTAGGCGCGATGACGACGTGCGATTCCGAGGCCCGGTGTGCCCGAAATTAATTTTATAAGAATATTAAGTATTTTTATACTATGCACAAGGCGGGGGTGTGATATCTCCTAAACGGTAGCTCAGAACGGGAATCTGAGATCACGGTTGCGTCTTGAACGTGCTGTTTACCCTAGGAGAGGTGTAAACTTTGCGGGCGCTGGCCTGCGGTAAGAAACGCCACCAGGGGCGTTTTCGTAAATAAGTATCGTAGTTAGTGTGCGAGCGTCGGCTCGAATAACTTCTGAATGGAGTCTCGGATGGTAAATCTGAGTCCACCGTTGCGTTCAGAACGGTGTGTTTACCCTAGGGGTGACTTTACTTTTGTTCGCATCGGGCGTCGGGTCTGAGGCGGGTTTGGCGCCGGCGGGCGGCTGATATAAATATTAGCGCCCCCCCCCCCTTTATCGTTCCTCTCGACGTTATTCGTCGTTCTTCACCACCGCTCCGCCGAATCGAGCAAAGGAAGCGTCCATGAGCTCAGAATTTGACGGCGGACGTTCCAGAAGCGCGCAGCGGAAGCTCTGGAGCGCGGATCTAAGGCAGAACGTCGGCATTTCGCCTGCGAGGTAGGCGGTTTGAGTTTTACAATCTCGGATCCCATTTTTGTGTTGTTTTACTTCAAATTTTCGTAAGGGTTGTATAGTTCGGGTCCCGAGCTTTACAAAACATGTTTCAGATCTGAATTTGGAGCACCGGGGTGCTCCCGGTGGCTCCCGGAAGTTTTCCGGCGAAAACCCGATTTTCCGGCACGACCCGGGGCGGCCATGGCAGAATCCGGCGAGGTGAGGCGGCGGTGCGGCAGAGGTTAGCGGAATCCGGCGGCGGCGGCGGCGGCGCGGCGGAATCCGGCAGCGGCGTGGTGGTTTCCGGCGAGGGTGGCGGTGGTCCGGCCAGGATTTTCCAGGGGTTCTTTCAACCCCCGTAACTCGCAAACCGTAACTCCGATTTGCGAGCCGTTTGCGGCGACGCGCTCCTTGCGTCGAGAAGGACCTTTTCAACTCACTTTGAGGGTTTAAGGGTTCAGGATCGTGGCCCGGTAGTTAGAAACGTCGTATAAAATAATATTATTTTATTATTTTACGACTACGGGCCGTTGTAACTTCTACCCGGAGCGTCCGATTGACGTGCCGACAGTGGCGTTGAGACCCTGATGGTACGACGGAATTTTTGAGATGGTTTCCGGGTGTTGGGACTGTGAATGGAGTGCGGGCCCCACGAGGCCGGGTTTTGGCGTTTGCGGTGAAACACAACTTTTGCACCAGGAGTCCGATTTTGGCAGATGAACAGTCGATCCTGTGTGTTTTTCTGAGGAGATCGCAATGGTACAATCCGTTCGATGAGTTTCGGAATCCAGGCATGGGCCCCACCCGAGCTGGCCTTCTGTGAATAGTACCTTTTTCACCGGGTGTCCGTTTTGGACGAGCGAGTAGTCAATTCCGCTTGTTTTTCCGAGGGGATCGTCGTGGTATGGTCCACTCAATGAGTTTAGGGATCGTTGTGTGGGCCCCGCACAGGCTAGCTACGGTGAATAGTGTCTTTTTCACTGGTGATCCGTTTCGGCCGAGTAAATAGCCTATCCTGCGTGTTTTTCCGCATGGAACGCGATGGTGGCCTCAGTTTTGTCTTAGGAGGTGCGCAGTGTGGCGTTGTGGCGGGTCGCTCGGGTTAGCGACGTTTGGACCAGCAGTGGTTGAGGGTTCTCCCTTGGTTCGTTCCTACGAGGGTTCATGTGGTATCACAACCTTCGTATGGGTTTGTGATCCTCTCGATGAGATGTTTTAACAGTTAGAGTTGTGGCATCGCTCCGGTGGGCCCGGAGTGGATCCTCTAGCATCTTTACCCTGGATCGGGTTCTTGGCATCGCTGTGACCGCTTATTCACGGGCGGCGATCCCCTATCTAGCAGGTTAACCCCGTAGGGTTTGTGGCATCATCGAGAATATGATCCCCTACGTGGTGGGTCTTTCCCAGTAGGGTTGTGGCATCTTCATGTATACGATCCCCTACTCAGCATGAATTTTATAGTAGGGTTGCGGTATCCTTGGTTATACGATACCCTACTCAGCGCTTGGTGTTGGTAGGGTTGCGGTATCGTTGGTTATGCGATCCCCTACTTAGCGCGTGGTTTAGGTAGGGTTGCATCATCGTCCGTTCGATCCCCTACATCGCGAGATGTACCAGATAGGGTTCCGGTATCGTCGTGACCATCTTTATATAGACGATGACCCTCTATCTGAGTGTGGAGATTCTATCGAGTGCCAGATCGGGTTGTGGTATCCCCCAGCAGATCCTGGGTGTGATCCCCTATCTGTGAGAACTATGTATACCAGATCGGGTCGTGGTATCCCCCAGCGGACCCTGGCAGTGATCCCCTATCTGTGAGCTACGTATACCGGAGTGGGTCTTGGTATCCCCTGGCAGACCCTAGGAGTGATCCCCTATCCGAGGAGTTTGGAGGTTCTGTTGTTTCAGGGATGTTTCCTCAGTGATGTTATCAGACGAGCGTGGTCTCTCGGGTGAGCGTCTGAGATGTTTGTTTGGAACCCGATGGAGTGTATCTCTCGGATGAGTGTCATCTGGTATGACAATGTTCATGTGGTGTACTCTCCTGGTTGGGACAGTCGCTGGTGATGAGGTCGGTACCTCTTGTGGCTTATGGCGTGAGCTAAGTATATCTGGATTGTTCAAGGTGTATGTATGGGAATACACCTGAGCTGAGCTGAGCTGACTAGTTGTGTTTAGCCGAGGATGGTCCCGAGATGGAGTTTCACTCTCGTCTAGGTTCCCTCTGGCTGGGTTGAGCGGACTGTTTCCTTTCAGTTTCTCTCTTGGGTTTTGGATTTTTGGGGTGCCTACTGAGTATGTTTATACTCACCCCTGCACGGGCTTTTCCCGCACATGTTTGTGTCTTGTGCAGACCACATGCCTTTTGACGGAGTCCCAGGAGGACCCGGAGCAGTCGGAGCATTGTGAGCTAGTTGACCGGGGTGTCTACTGGAGCTGTGCCGAGGGAGCTTTCCGGCGGGTGTTTGTGGCAGCGTTTCTCTTCTTCAGAGCAGGTTGGACACGCTTTGTAGTTTTCATTTGGTGGGCCCTATTTTGCCTTTTGTACTTCTTCTGTACTCTGGTTGTGGGATAGTGTATGCATGCATTTTCTTTTCAGTTTCTATATCTCTACACTGTTGCATGGATGTGTTTGAGGGTGCATGTGTACAGGTACCTTAGGCTAATTCCTCCCATGTGTGTGATAGCCTACTCGGCGCTGGTCGCCAGCCCCTGGCCAATTGGAGGCGGGCTTGGGGAGTTGCGGCTCGAGCCCCGTTGGGTCGGGACGTGACAGAGTGGTATCAGAGGAGGTTCCACATTTGGGATCTCAGAGCGTAGCTTGTCTAGCGGGAGTTTGGTTTGGGATGCATAGCGGCAGTGTTAGGATGTTTCAAGTTCGGCTTTCAGGCCAGAGACTCCAGTGTTGGTGCGGCGGCTGACGTATCCATAAACCAGGGCTCTGAAAACCTGCCTTTCGACTCGGGACATTCGTACACTGGTGGCGGGGACATAATGGTACATGCATCATATAGGACTGAGTTTTTGGGTTTTCCTTGTCCTTCTTGAGTCAGCTCTCCAAATATACTCTTTGACTGTGGTGTGTCTTGAATGTATTTCAGGATGCCTCCATGACGACAGCCAGTGAGGGTTCCGCATCAGGATTGTGCTGACGACCGGCCTCGTGTAGAGGCTGTGGAGCAAGGCGCAGTTTCTGAGGTTGCACCTCCAGGTGGTCTGCCAGTTGAGCCACCACCTGTCGAGCAGCTGATTGTGCCGACGGTGTAGGCCGAGGTTGCGTGCAGGCTGAGTGCGCTACACGAGTTCCAGAGGCAGCGACCTCTGAGGTTCTAGGGTGATCCAGACCCCCAGGCAGCTGATGACTGGCTTGAGGCAGTCACCCCAGTATTCCGCCTAGTGAGGACACCTCCAGATCAGATGGTGGTCCTAGCGGCGAGCCTTCTGCATGGTTCTGTCGGGAGATGGTGGAGTTTGGAGACGCAGTCCCATGAAGAGGAGACGCTCACATGGGAAGAGTTTGAGCGGCTCTTCAGGGAAGATTTCTATCCGGTGACGCTGAGGTCAGTCGGATCCAGGAGCTTCTACAGCTTCGACATGAAAGCATGACTGTGTCGGAGTACTCAGCGAGGTTTACAGACCTGTCGCGCTACACCCTATATATGGTTCAAGATCCGTTCTTTAGGGCTCGGACCTTCAAGAAGGGCTTACGCTGGGACATCCGGGCAGGTGTGGTTTCCTTTTGTCTTCCCACCTATGCTGGAGTGCTGGAGCGAGCGTTGGTGGTGGAGAGTTTTCTGGCTGAGCAGATTCCCCCTGTTAGTGCTGGGCACTCAAGGGCTAAGACTTTTTCAGTCGGATCGGCATTTGGTAGCCGACGACAGACTCAGGGGTCAGGACGAGGTCGACGTTTCAGGAGGCGACCCCAGGATGGAGGATCTGAGGCTCAGGGGTCACAGGCCAGTTTTGGTCAGCCGCAGGAGAGGCGATGTTACGCTTGCGACGGTCGGGGACATCTTGCTAGAGATTGTCCGACCCGACGTGCTGCTGAGAGGGAGCTGGTCGATGTACCGCCTTGGCAGAGGCAGCGTCTCAAGCAAGGAGGTCCGCAGGGTGGCGGAAGTGGCGGCGGAGCTGGTGCAGCGGGAGGCGGTGGTAGGCAGTACCAGCTGCCACCACCCCCACCCCCAGGTGGTCCACACCAAGCTCAGGGAGATGGTGGTCAAGGGCGAGGACAGCTGCATGCCCTGGAGGCAGTCGACCCAGAGGCACCGTGGATGGATAGAGGTACGCCTTGTGTATTTTCTACTTACTGCAGTAGTTTGATAGACATTGTTTAGCGATACTCTTTCCTTTCGTTGTTTGCTTGAGTTTTGTTCAGGGTGTTGGTAAGACCCTATGTGGGAGTTGTTCCACATGCTTCGAATGTGTGAGGTAGATGGATCCTTCCCCCACCGAGATGCGTTTTTGTGACGTGATTAAAACCGTGCGGGCGAGTCAGTGCCACCCAAAGAGGATAGTATTGAGGTGTGGTGGATGAGTCTCTCTGACTTATGCGTTCGGGCATGGGTGTTGGTTGGTGAGCTCACTGGTGTGTGAGACCCAGTTGAGAGTCCAATCGCTTTCCTTGTGCTTAGGGATTTTCGGGGACGAAAAGTTATAAGGGGAGGAGGATGTAGCGACTCGGGTTTTTGGTCCTGTCAGACTTTGGAATATTTCTGCGAATAATTCCAGAGCTAGGCGCCAAGACGACGTGCCATTCCGAGGCCCGGTGTGCCCGGAATTAATTTTATAAGAATATTAAGTATTTTTATACTATTCATGTGGCATGGGTGTGATATCTCCTAAAAGGTAGCTCAGAACGGGAATCTGAGGGCACGGTTGCATCTGGAACGTGCTGTTTACCCTAGGAGAGGTGTAAGATTTGCGTGCGCGGGCCTATGGTGAGAAACGCCACCAGGGGCTTTTTCATAAATAAGTAGCGAAGTTAGTGTGCGAGCGTCGGCTCGAATAACTTCTGAACGGAGTCTCGGATGGAAAATATGAGTCCTCCGTTGCGTTTAGAACGGCGTGTTTACCCTAGGGGTGACCTTACTTTTGTTCGCATCGGGCGTCGAGTCCGAGGCGGGTTTGGCGCCGGCGGGCGGCTGATATAAATATCAGCGCCCCCCCCCCCCTTTTATTGTTCCTCTCGACGTTCTTCGTCGTTCTTCACCGCCGCTCCGCCGAATCGAGCAAAAGAAGCATTCATGAGCTCAGAATTCGACGGCGGTCGTTCCAGGAGCGCGCAGCGGAAGCTCTGGTGCACGGATATAAAGAAGAACGTGGGCGTTTCACCCACGAGGTAGGCGGTTTGAGTCTTACAATCTCGGATCCCATTTTGGTGTTGTTTTCCTTCAAATTTTCGTAAGGGTTGTATAGTTCAGATCCCGAGTGTAACACCCCGAGTTTTATGAAAAATATTCTTTTTAATTTCATTAATGTCTTGTGTTGTACGCTACACCAAAAGGATCTTGCACAACACGCATCCTTGACTTGCCTTTCATTACACGCAATCACGACCTTCCTTGATAGCGTGTGTAGTACGCAATACCGAGTTTCACTAAACAACGATATGCTTAAAACTAGCCGTTATGAATAGTAATAACCGCTTTTTGAAATTTTGTAAATTTTATTTTTAAAAATGGACTTCATTTTTTGATTCGGAATATCGAAATTAGCTTAGGGTGAAATTTTGGTAATTTTCGGATAACTTTCATATTTTGATGAATAGTGGAAATTACTAAATTTTAATTAAAAACAACTTTTTCAATCGAAATAATTAATAGTGAGAAATTATTAATTTTAGTGGTTTTAAAGTATATTTAGAATATATTTTTACAATTTAATACAATGATGGTCATTGGATGTAATTTCACATTTAAACCAGTTATAAACAAGTTTCAATCTTTTGATAGTTATTATCTCTTAAAAACACGCTATTTGTTTTGACGACGGGAATTAATTTTTAAATTAGTTAATGCAACTGATATGTTTTGAATTTGGTAAAATAGACATCATTTTTGAGTTCATAATATCAAATATAGCTTAGGCCTAATTTTTGGTATTTTTCTGAAAACTTTCAATTTTTGATGAATAGTGAAACCACTAAGTGGTAGTTAAAAAAACTGAATTGTTCATAAAACTTAATTTTACCACTTCTGTGAGTGGAATTTAAAAAATCCGAGAGACACGGTTGATGTCAGTAAGTAAAATGTGGTTCAATGAGATGAAAATAATTTTTTGGTGAATAGTAACTTTTTACTTTTTTTTACCACGGTTAAAAGTAAATAGGGTAATTGAGGGTAGAAATGATATTATTATTACCCTAACACATGTCATAATTCTATTGGACAAGTGTAATTAGACCAAAAACAAACTTAGGAATAAAATATGACCATTTAGGCCCACTTGGATTAGATTAGGACATTTATTATTAATTTATTTAAAGAAGGGTTAAAAGAGTTAAAATCAAAGTTTATTTACTAAAACATTTTAAATATGGGGATATACATAAGATAAATTCCACTATAAATATTCATTAGAAATATAAAAATATTTCCTACATAATGGTATTTTATTTGTAATTTTTAGACATTAAATAATTTAATTTATTTATGACACAACGATGATGCAGTAATTATCTTATTAATGAAATATTGACATAATTGATGTTATAGATACCCTAATAAATATAATTTGAGACTTTTTATGAATTCCACTAATTTTCTAGGTTAATATGACATGTTATTATTGATTTAATTAACTTTTTTCGAACTTATCATTCTGTTATGATTTTCACAAAAATCAATTACTAAATAGTGTCAAAATTGACATAAAATAGTTTTTAAAACAAATATTATATTATTAATTGTTATTTTATTCCTAAAAATCTAAGGTTCGGAAAAATGACTTATATAAGGTTATATATATTAATAATAAACAACTTGGGGTTCTTTTGGCTTCTTATAGTAAGTTTATTAACCTTATAGTGTAAGAACACAAGAAGACACAGTAAAAGTAAAATTATTTAATTTAATGTTAAATCTAAATGATAAGGTTAAAATAGGAACCTAAACTTGTCTAAATTCTATTTGATTAGAGGATTTAGACCCATCCCCACCTTAGCTTCGAAATAAATCAATTTGGAGATATTTAAAACCGAACTTGACTTTATAATAAAATAATATGTTTAGTTTTTCCAAAGGAGCCCCTCTCCTCCCTTATAAAAGGGCACCTCCTCCATCTCTTCCTCACACAACTTTGAGCCTTCAAGCTCGTCCAAACCCTGCCAAATTCTCTTCTCCACTTCCCTAGAAACATCCTAGAGGTTCTGGTCTTCTTAAAAGTCCCATTTTAGTGCCCTAAAAGGAGGTCTCAAAGAAGCACTTCAAAGAAGAGGTAATGTTCGTTACCGATTCTTTCATCTTTATTTCTTCTTCCACTTCTTCTTCTTAGGTTGTTTCATTATGAAGTAATAACATCAGTATCACTCATATACTGATATGTTATTATAAGTATGAAACAACCCTATTTCACCATCTATCCATCCTACGGAAAAAGAAATCACCACGCGTGCGTACGTACGAAATATCGTCTCCACGCCGTGGTGTAATCTATTTTCCACCACCACCTTACATGGATGGGTATAATGGTGTAAAGAATAACTATACATAGTTATTAGAATATCATATTGCTTCTGATATATTATATCATCCACTCCAATTCAATTCAATAATTATGGAAACGATATCATCGCTCGTGCGTACGTATGGACTACCGTCTCCACGACGCGATGGGATTCATTCTCCATATTAACCATTTAAGAATGATTATAAAGTATATATAAGAAATAATAATGAAATATATGAAATTATAAAGCTACTGGATTTATGTATATATGTATGTCATCTACTTAATTCCATTAAACTCAATAAGGAAACGAAAACAGCGTTCATGCGTACGTACGACCTACCGTCTCCATGAACGGTGTATTTTTTTTCCATTTTTATATATATGTATATTCTGAATATATATTATATATAAATCATGTTTTATATTCTGGAATTATGTAATTATGATCTAAGCAATCATATGAATAATTACAAGTGAAAACACGGACGACAAATGAAACAATTTTACCCAAAATGCTCTTTAACATAGAATTTACAAAAGAAAGGGTAATATAAAGTCATAAGTAAACCATATATGATATCATAACAATGAATATGATTCTGGAATAATTCAATGACATTATTTAAATCATTATACAGGAGGTTCAGACACCTATGAAGAAAATCGTACCTAAGGTAAGGGAAATATCACAATCTCATTTTTATCCGAGATTGTTTATACTTTGGAATTTACTGTGGTGTATTTTATCATCCACATCCATGTTTCTTCAATATGTAATATTGTTTCCATCCACCTACAAATGTTTAAGTACAATTTTACCCTTTGGTGAGTTTTTAGTAAAAGATATGAAAGGAATCTTTTGTCATTTTTCGTACGAGGTACTTTTTGACTTTTCTGACAAAAGTACGAGAAAAATGTTCTTTAACTTATACGGCATGAATGGATTTTTAAAACATTATTTCCAAGAAGCTTACTTTACAAGTTTTCATGTTTATTTTTAATCAACTTCTTTTATTTTATAATTGTACGACATGTTAAGGAAGGAAAAGTGTTTTTGAAGAAAAAATGATATTTTCCTCAAGAATGGAGTTCAAGTGTTTTATCAAAATTATTTTCCATCTAAGATAATAAAGGGTTATGTTTCTATCCCTATTATTACATGTATTTGATTATGTGGTGATGGAAATATTTTTTATGAATTCTTTTATCTTATATGAATTGTTTTATGATGTCACGATGTTTAAAGATTTCCATTTTTATTACATGGCTTATGCTATGATGTATTGTTTATGATTTTGTGGCACACATAAGAATGGTATCATTATGAGATGGGTGGGACCTATATCTCCCTCCAATGCATTGGGTAATTATTTTATATCTCATGAGATAGACATGGCTGGAACGGTAGGTTATACCGGTTCAGTGAAACAGGACTGAAACAAGGGTGACTCGGTTCAGAAATGGACTTTGTCCACTAAGATAGTCTTGTCAATGAGTCTTGAATAACAAGAAACGATTCACTATTATTATGTGTGTATGCCACAAAGATTCATGTTTTAATTTATGATTATTGGGATTTCATTTCACTACTAAGATTTATCCCATGTAATGAAATTATGCTCTCTTTTGCAGGTTAAGATTTCCAAAATGTTATGTTCTTATGAATATGATGTGATTGATATTTCTTTTGTTTACCATTACTGAGAATTTGAGCTCACCCTTTTATGTTTTATTTTCCCCAGGATATAAAGAAAGGTTTTAGGTAAAAAAAGTAAGATCTTTATGGGAGATGTTGAAGATCTTTCACCATGATTAGAAGATTATATTCTGAGTTTCCAAAGACACTAAACTATTACAATCCTTGTGTGTGTGTTTTTGTTATGTACTAAGTATTCCGCAAAAGTAATGTAATGTCCATGTACATCATGTTTCAGGTCTCTACAGTTGGTATCAGAGGAAAGGTTTAGTCAACCTTTGGAAACTAGGATGCGAGAACTTTAGTGAGATCCCTAGAGATATTTCTAAGGTATGTCTAGGGATGTCTCTAAGGTTAAGTATACGTATAGGTTATAGTCCTAGAATTGTGCTAACGATATTAGAATTTAACCTAAGATGTTAGATATTGAGGGTACTCCCCCTTTATTATGTTGTTTTCCCTAGCATGATTTTTTCCTCTCACACTATTCTTTTTGGGTTTTAGACGATGGCTGGATCCCGAAGGAACCGTGTTGATCAATGTAATGGACAATGCAATGATTGTCCTCCTGAACAAACAAGTGTTATGGGAGATGGAGTGAAAAATCTTATTGCTATACTTACACAAGCTATGAATCATTCTGGACTTCCAAATGAGCAGAGAAGGGAACAATATTCTATTAAGTCCTTCATGAGGCAACGCCCACCTTATTTCAGTGGGTCTTCTGATCCACTTGTTGCTGAACAATGGATCAGTACCACTGAAAAGATATTTTCAGTTCTTCAATGTTCTGAACATGATAAAGTCATCTTAGCAGTATATCGTTTGGAAGGTGAAGCTGATCAATGGTGGAATCCTATCAAGAATACGAGGCCAAGAGATGAAATTGAGTCCATGGAATGGGACGAGTTCAAGAACTTGTTTTTAGTAAGTACTTCCCTCGTATTCTTCGAACAAAGATGGAAAAAGAGTTTCTTGAGCTTAATTAGAAGGATGATGAATCTGTTGGTATATACGAAGCAAATTTTACAAGACTTGCAAGGTATGCATCTAGCATTATCATCCAACCTGAAAGTAAAGTTGATCGATTTTTCAGTGGCTTAAAACCAAGTCTTCGAAGGGCATTAGCTATAAGAGACTTCAGTAGCTATGAAGAAATTGTGCGTTGTGCTATCAAGGTAGAAATGGAAGTTGGTGTTACATATCCAACTCATGGTTTTGACAAGAAACGAAAGATGGAGTTCAAGGAGAAATCTCAGAATAATGTTTCCTTATGCTCAAAGTGTGGAAAGAAGCATGGTGGAGATTCTCTTAAAGGGACTAGAAAATGTTTTAAGTGTGGAAAAGAAGGTCATTGAGTAGCTGAGTGTCGAAGTAATGGAAAAAGGGTTTCTAATGATGTGAATAAAGCAAAGATTGCAGAGAATGCACCACCAACACTTCAATGCTTCAAGTGCAAGGAAATGGGGCATTATGATAATAAATGCCCTAATCCAAGGGTTAGTGATGATCAACATGAGCAACCACTTAAGGCAAAGGACAAAGGGAAGTCACATACGATCACTATTGGTGATGTTGAATATGACAACGATGTGGTGGAATGATTAAGTGTTTATGTAATGGGATTCCAAAATAGAGTTGTATATAGTATCGTGGAATATTGGAATATTTATGTATTGGTCTATTGTGGTTTTCAATAATTTTATGGTACCAGTAACCATGGAAAGTGATTGAGATATTTTTGGAAAAAGAATGATATGTGCATAATGAAGGGAAAACGAGAAAATGAAATATTTGACAGTATTCATGAGCTCATGATTGATATAAGGACTAAGTGATATCATGGTTTGAGTATATAAAATTTTGAGGATTTTGGTATGAGGAAGGTGTTAACTTTTAACTGCATTCATGTTTTCCCTAAGGTTCAATGGGTATTCAAGAGAATACATGATTAAGGACTTTGAATGTTTGGAATGTGACCAACAAAACATATCTTATGATATATGGGGATCAACGATGGTATTAAATCTCTGGTAATCATTTTCACTATGTTATGAGAGTGGACTGTAGTATTATGGATAAGCCTAAATATTGGAATGGATTATGTTGGACATAAGTTAGTATTGTTTAAGGATAGAAGTTTTTTCGATATTATTGATGGGATGTTATAGTAATATAGTTTTAGAAAAAGGACAACCTGCAGGACGGGCGACAGCCCATCGCGTTGGACAAGGCTATGGGAATCGAACCCAAAACCGAAGTGCGACTGGCCTTTATCGCCTACCACTGGCCTAGAGGAAGTCCCTGGTTAGTAGAAACGAGTTTTATTTTATTAAGCGGTATGATATATGAAGTATAAGTTCATTTTTGGAACCATATACAATTAACCATAAGATGGACTTATAAATTTTGCTAACCTTTTGTTTGAAAGAGATGGAATGACCCATCATTCTATCACATGATCTGCTAACACATCACAAATGACAAATTCAACTTCATTTCTTTAAGAGATGAAGTGGAAATTGTCCAAAGAACGACAAACGGTGAGACTATACCAAAATCACGAAAGTATTTCTTCTAATTCCAATTTCATCAACTTTAGGGAAATGTTATTGAAAATTAAAAATGTTGTCTTAGTGCTCTTATATCTGATGAATCAGATGGTACCTTAGATCGTCACAAATTTATGGCTTTGTGATTGCTAGCTTTTCCATAGCCATGTTCTCTACCACTCTCCATCAGAACATGATGGTTAGATTTCTCTTCCATATCCATATTTTCACCTATGTGGAAACCCAGTTATTAGTTTATTTGGGTAACCGTTACGTTTCATACTTTTGTTTTTAAAGATTGGTTTGGGTATTCCTTTTTACGATGTAGGTTTCGATTAAAGAATCTTTCGAACATTAAACCATTTATAACCCCGACGAATTTCGAGGGCGAAATTCATTTTAAGGGGGGTAGAATGTAACACCCCGAGATTTTATGAAAAATATTCTTTTTAATTTCATTAATGTATTTTGTTGTACGCTACACCAAAAGGAGCTTACACAAAACGCATCCTTGACTTGCCTTTCATTACACGCAATTGCGACCTTCCTTGATAGCGTGTGTAGTACGCAATACCGAGTTTCACTAAACAACGATATGCTTAAAACTAGCCGTTATGAATAGTAATAACCACTTTTTGAAATTTTGTAAATTTTATTTTTAAAAATGGACTTCATTTTTGGATTCGGAATATCGAAATTAGCTTAGGGTGAAATTTTGGTAATTTTCGGATAACTTTCATATTTTGATGAATAGTGGAAATTAATAAATTTTAATTAAAAACAACTTTTTCAATCGAAATAATTAATAGTGATAAATTATTAATTTTAGTGGTTTTAAAGTATATTTATAATATATTTTTACAATTTAATACAATGATGGTCATTGGATGTAATTTCACATTTAAACCAGTTATAAACAAGTTTCAATCTTTTGATAGTTATTATCTCTTAAAAACACGCTATTTGTTTTGACGACAGGAATTAGTTTTTAAATTAGTTAATGCAACTGATATGTTTTGAATTTGGTAAAATAGACATAATTTTTGAGTTCATAATATCAAATATATCTTAGGCCTAATTTTTGGTATTTTTTTGAAAACTTTCAATTTTTGATGAATAGTGAAACCACTAAGTGGTAGTTAAAAAAACTGAATTGTTCATAAAACTTAATTTTACCACTTCTGTGAGTGGAATTTCAAAAATCCGAGAGACACGGTTGATGTCAGTAATTAAAATTTGGTTCAATGAGATGAAAATAATTTTTTGGTGAATAGTAAGTTTTTACTTTTTTTTACCACGGTTAAAAGTAAATAGGGTAATTGAGGGTAGAAATGATATTATTATTACCCTAACACATGTCCTAATTATATTGGACAAGTGTAATTCGACCAAAAACAAACTTAGGAATAAAATATGACCATTTAGGCCCACTTGGATTAGATTAGGACATTTATTATTAATTTATTTAAAGAAGGGTTAAAAGAGTTAAAATCAAAGTTTATTTACTAAAACATTTTTAATATAGGGATATACATAAGATAAATTCGACTATAAATATTAATTAGAAAGCTAAAAAGATTTCCTAAATAATTTTAATTTATTTGTAAATTTTATCCATTAAATAAGTTAATTTATATATGACACAACGATGATGCAGTAATTATCTTATTAATGAAATATTGACATAATTGATGTTATAAATACCCAAATAAATATAATTTGAGACTTTTTATGAATTCCTCTAATTTTATAGGTTAATATGAAATGTTAGTATTGATTTAATTAACTTTTTTCTAACTTATCATTTTGTTATGATTTTCAAAAGAATCAATTACTAAATAGTGTCAAAATTGACATAAAATAGTTTTTTAAAAAAATATTATATTATTAATTGTTATTTTATTCCTAAAAATCTAAGGTTCGGCAAAATAACTTATATAAGGCTATATATATTAATAATAAACAACTTGGGGTTCTTTTGGCTTCTTATAGTAAGTTTATTAACCTTATAGTGTAAGAACACAAGAAGACACAGTAAAAGTAAAATTATTTAACTTAATGTTAAATCTAAATGATAAGGTTAAAATAGGAACCTAAACTTGTCTAAATTCTATTGGATGAGAGGATTTCGACCCATCCCCACCTTAGCCTCGAAATAAATCAATTTGGAGATATTTTAAACCGAACTTGACTTTATAATAAAATAATATTTTTAGTTTTTCCAAAGGAGCCTCTCTCCTCCCTTTTAAAAGGGCACCTCCTCCCTCTCTTCCTCACACAACTTTGAGCCTTCAAGATCGGCCAAACCCTGAAAAATTATCTTCTCAACTTCCCTAGAAACATCCTAGAGGTTCTGGTCTTCTTCAAAGACCCATTTTAGTGCCCTAAAAGGAGGTCTCAAAGAAGCACTTCAAAGAAGAGGTAATGTTTGTTACCGATTCTTTCATCTTTATTTCTTCTTCCACTTATTCTTCTTAGGTTGTTTCATTATGAAGTAATAACATCAGTATCACTCATATACTGATATGTTATTATAAGTATGAAACAACCCTATTTCACCATCTATCCATCCTACGGAAAAAGAAATCACCGCGCGTGCGTACGTACGGAATATCGTCTCCACGCCGTGGTGTAATCTATTTTCCACCACCACCTTACATGGATGGGTATAATGGTTTAAAGAATAACTATACATAGTTATTAGAACATCATATTGATTCTGATATATTGTATCATCCACTCCAATTCAATTCAATAATTATGGAAATGATATCATCGCTCGTGCGTACGTACGGACTACCGTCTCCTTGACGCGATGAGATTCATTCTCCATATTAACCATTTAAGAATGATTATAAAGTATATATAAGAAATAATAATGAAATATATGACATTATAAAGCTACTGGATTTATGTATATATGTATGGCATCTACTTAATTCCATTCAACTCAATAAGGAAACGAAAATAGCGTTCATGCGTACGTACGGCCTACCGTCTCCATGAACGGTGTATTTCTTTCCATTTTTATATATATGTATATTCTGAATATATATTATATATTAATCATGTTTTATATTATGGACTTAAGTAATTATGATCTAAGCAATCATATGAATAATTACAAGTCAAAACACGGACGACAAATGAAACAATTTTACCCAAAATGCTCTTTAACATAGAATTTAGAAAAGAAAGGGTAAAATAAAGTCATAAGTAAACCATATATGATATCATAACAATGAGTATGATTCTGGAATAAGTCAATGACATTATTTAAATCATTATATAGGAGGTTCGGACACCTACGAAGAAAATCGGACCTAAGGTAAGGGAAATATCACAATCTCATTTTTATCCGAGATTGTTTATACTTTGGAATTTACTGGGGTGTATTTTATCATCCACATCCATGTTTCTTCAATATGTAATATTGTTTCCATCCACCTACAACTGTTAAAATACAATTTTACCCTTTGGTGAGTTTTTAGTAAAAGATATGAAAGGAATCTTTTGTCATTTTTCGTACGAGGTACTTTTTGACTTTTCCGACAAAAGTACGAGAAAAATGTTTTTTTAACTTATACGGCATGAATGGATTTTTAAAACATTATTTTCAAGAAACTTCCTTTACAAGTTTTCAAGTTTATTTTTAATCAACTTCTTTTAGTTTATAATTGTACGACATGTTAAGAAAGGAAAAGTGTTTTTGAAGAAAAAAAGGATATTTTCCTCAAGAATGGAGTTCAAGTGTTTTATCAAAATTATTTTCCATCTAAGATAATAAAGGGTTGTGTTTCTATCCCTAATATTACATGGATTTGATTATGTTGTGATGGAAATATTTTTTATGAATTCTTTTATCTTATATGAATTGGTTTATGATGTCACAATGTTTAAAGATTCCCATTTTTATTACATCGGTTATGCTATGATGTATTGTTTATGATTTTGTGGCACACATAAGAATGGTATCATTATGAGATGGGTGGGACCTATATCTCCCTCCAATGCATTGGGTAAAGATTTTATATCTCATGAGATAGACATGGCTGGAACGGTAGGTTATACCGGTTCAGTGAAACAGGACTGAAACGAGGGTGACTCGGTTCAGAAATGGACTTTGTCCACTAAGATAGTCTTGGAAATGAGTCTTGACTAACAAGAAATGATTCTCTATGATTATGTGTGTATGACACAAAGTTTCATGTTTTAAGTTATGATTATTGGGATTTCATTTCACTACTAAGATTTATCCCATGTTATGAAATTATGCTCTCTTTTGCAGGTTAAGATTTCCAAAATGTTATGTTCTTATGAATATGATGTGATTGATATTTCTTTTGTTTACCATTACTGAGCATTTGAGCTCACCCTTTTATGTTTTCTTTTCCCCAGGATATAAAGAAAGGTTTTAGGTAAAAAAAGGAAGATCTTTATGGGAGATGTTGAAGATCTTTCACCACGATTAGAAGATTATATTCCGAGTATCCAAAGACACTAAACTATTACGATCCTTGTGTGTGTGTTTTTGTTATGTACTAAGTATTCCTCAAAAGTAATGTAATGTCCATGTAAGTCATGTTTCGGGTCTCTACACCGAGCTTTCCAAAACATGTTTCGGATCTGAATTTGGAGCACCGGGGTGCTCCCGGTGGCTCCCGGAAGTTTTCCGGCCAAAACCCGGTTTTCCGGCGAGACCCGGGGCGGCCATGGCGGAATCCGGCGAGGTGCGGCGGTGGTGCGGCGGAGGTACGGTGGAATCCGGCGGAGGCGGCGGTGGCGTGGCGGAATCCGGCGGCGGCGCGGTGGTTTCCGGCGAGGCTGGCTGTGGTTCGGCCAGGATTTTCCAGGGGTTCTTTAAACCCCCGTAACTCACAAACCGTAACTTCGATTTGCGAGCCGTTTGCGGCGACGCGCTCCTTGCGTCGAGACGGACCTTTTGAACTCACTTTGAGGGTTTAAGGGTTTGGGATCGTGGCCCGGGATTTAGAAACGTCGTATAAAATAATATTATTTTATTATTTTACGATTACGGGCCGTTGTAACTTCTACCCGGAGCGTCCGATTGACGTGCCGTCAGTGGAGTTGAGATCCTGATGGTACGGAGGAATTTTTGAGATGGTTTCTGGGTGTTGGGACTGTGAACGGGGTGTGGGCCCCACGAGGCCGGGTTTTGGCGTTTGCGGAGAAACGCAACTTTTGCACCAGGAGTCCAATTTTGGAGGATGAATAGTCGATCCTGTGTGTTTTTCCGAGGGGATCGCAATGGTGCGATCCATTCGATGAGTTTCAGAATCCAGGCGTGGGCCCCACTCGAGCTGGCCTTCGGTGAATAGTACCTTTTTCACTAGGTGTCTGTTTTGGACGAGCGGGTAGTCGATTCCGCTTGTTTTTCTGAGGGAATCGTCGTGGTATGGTCCGCTCGATGAGTTTCGGGATCGTTTTGTGGGCCCCGCACGTGCTAGCTACGGTGAATAGTGCCTTTTTCACCGGTGCTCCGTTTCGGGCGAGTAAACAGCCTATCCTGCGTGTTTTTCCGCATGGAACGCGATGGTGGCCTCGATTTTGGCCTAAGAGTTGTGTAATGTGGCATTGTGGCGGGTCGCTCGGGTTAGCGACGTTTGGACCAGCAGTGGTTGAGGGTTCTCCCTTGGTTCGTTCCTATGAGGGTTCGTGTGGCATCACAACCTTCGTATGGGTTTGTGATCCTCTCGATGGGACGTTTTAACAGTTAGAGTTGTGGCATCCCTCTGGTGGGCCTGGAGCGGATCCTCTAGCATCTTTACCCTGGATCGGGTTCTTGGTATCGCTGTGACCGCTTATTCACGGGCGGCGATCCCCTATCTAGCAGGTTAATCCCGTAGGGTTTGTGGAATCATCGGGAATATGATCCCCTACGTGGTGGGTATTTCTCAGTAGGGTTATGGCATCGTCGGGTATACGATCCCCTACTCAGCATGAAGTTTATAGTAGGGTTGCGGTATCGTTGGTTATACGATCCCCTACTCAGCGCTTGGTGTCGGTAGGGTTGCGGTATCGTTGGTTATGCGATCCCCTACTTAGCGCCTGGATTCGGTAGGGTTCTGGTATCGTCGGTTCGATCCCCTACATTTCGAGTTGTACCAGATAGGGTTCCGGTATTGTCGTGAACATATTTATATGGACGATGATCCTCTATCTGAGTGTGGAGCTTCTGTCGAGCGCCAGATCGGGTTGTGGTATCCCCCAGCAGATCCTGGGTGTGATCCCCTATCTGTGAGAACTACGTATGCCAGATCGGGTCGTGGTATCCCCCAGCGGACCCTGGGAGTGATCCCCTATCTGTGAGCTACGTATAATGGAGTGGGTCTTGGTATCCCCTTGCAGACCCTAGGAGCGATCCCCTATCCGAGGAGTTTGGAGGTTCTGTTGTTTCAGGGAGGTTTCCTCAGTGATGTTATCCAACGAGTGTGGTCTCTCGGATGAGCGTCTGAGATGTTTGTTTGGGACCTGATGGAGTGTATCTCTCGGATGAGTGTCATCTGGTATGACAATGTTCGTGTGATGTACTCTCCTGGTTGGGACAGTTGCTGGTGATGAGGTCGGTACCTCTTGTGTCTTGTGGCGTGAGCTGAGTATATCTGGATTGTTCAAGGTGTATGTATGGGCATACACCTGAGCTGAGCTGAGCTGACTAGTTGTGTTTAGCCAAGGATGGTCACGAGATGGAGTTTCACTCTCGTCTGGGTTCCCTCTGGCTGGGTTGAGCGGACTGTTGCCTTTCAGTTTCTCCCTTGGGTTTTGGGTTTTTGGGGTGCCTACTGAGTATGTTTATACTCACCCCTGCACGAGATTTTCCCACACATGTTTGTGTCTTGTGCAGACCACATGCCTCTTGACGGAGTCCCAGGAGGACCCGGAGCAGTCGGAGCTTAGTGAGCTAGTTGACCGGGGTGTCTACCGGAGCTGTGCTGAGGGAGCTTTTCGGCGGGTGTTTGTGGCAGCGTTTCTCTTTTTCATAGCAGGTTGGACACGCTTTGTAGTTTTCATTTGGTGGGCCCTGTTTTTCCCTTTGTACTTCTACTGTACTTTGGTTGTGGGATATTGTATTCATGCATTTTCTTTTCAGTTTCTATATCTCTGCACTGTTGCATGGAGGTGTTTGTGGGTGCATGTGTACAAGTACCTTAGGCTAATGCCTCCCATGTGTGTGATAGCCTAGTCGGAGCTGGTCTCCTGCCCTTGGCCTATTGGAGGCGGGCTTGGGGAGTCACGGCTCGAGCCCCGTTGGGTCGGGTCGTGACATAGCATGCCATGATAAAGACTATGTCTCCTACATGTGATACAAGGTACAAACTAGGAGGTCAGTTTATGACATTATCGCACCGTGTCTTTAGTGACACATGAGACATCATTATTGGGTTATGTTGGATAGAATCCCATGGAATTGGACACATACCAAGTCCCTCAAGCAATACGTGTCTATTTTCTCTGAAGTGTAATGGATGGGATCTGGGTGAATTGTAATATTTTATAAAGACATTTATAATTTAAATAAAAAATCTGAATACATGTTTTTAAAAGAGAAAGGATTCTTTTATTTTGAAAAAATAGGGATGATTCCTCTATGCCTAAGAATAATCTTTGGGGATGTTCGAATTCTCACATATTATTCAACATACTATTCCATCATAGGATCACTTGGTTCAAACTCACCAGGTTATGCCGAAGCAGGTAAATTGGATGAGTGTCCAAGAGGAACCTGATCTAGTGAATTATTTTTTTCAATCTATATTGAATTTATTTACTATAAAACAATATTTAATTTATTTTTCATAACTAGATTGGCATAGAAATAGTTTGTGGTGGCCTACTAAGATTTTAAATAACACCCATATTTGACTGCCATTGGTACCCAATAAGAATTTATGGTTGCATGTACAGAAAAAGGCAACAATCTAGCTTCAGATTCTTGATTGTCTGTTCTAGGATAGAGTCAGTGGGTAGAGTATCGAGCCTATGGTATTCACACTAGTTTTAGAATTTTTTTGGATTTTTGAATATTTTTTAGCAAGTGATATATTATTCGATCCCATATCCCTTTTGAATGATTTTTTATAGATACATGATATAGAATCACCATAATATTCTATATCAGTATTATTGTTATTCAAATTTTGCTTATTGTATTACACATCATGCATGATTATGAATTTCTTCTGCTAGAGTTTTTTGGTTACATCATATTTAATTTTTTATTTTTTTTGTTAGTCAAAATAAATTGAAACACTCCACTCTGATCAATGAGTGAATGATCTCCCCACATATACACCATAGACCATCCCTACTAGTCGGTAGCCTCTAGTGTTCGAGGAGGCATGCTTGAGGTCTTGTGGCCCACCATCTCAGTGCACCGTTAAGTGTCTCTTGAGGCGGGATTCTAAATATTCATCAAACACTATTGAAATTTTAACATAAGAATTCCATTAAAATAAATTTAAATAACATTATTTTAGGAAGAACTATTATATTTGAATCTACATAATCACAAAATTAGTGGTTGAGTTTTTCTACCCCCAAAACTCCATCCCAATATTCAATTTATAGTTCAATACCACATAATCTTGTATATGAATGAAAAACTTGCACTCCCATACATGTCTCCAGTCATTTTGCTTACAAAAAATTATTTAATAAAAAAATAACCAAACCGTACTAAACCAATGAATCATTACCTCAACTATGAAAACTCTTACCCATAAAAAATAATCTTACCCATACCCATTTCATGTTATTCTCCATTCCCTTCATTTAAATGGAACTATATCTTTCTATAACATGGAACCAATGTCAAAAAAATGTTGTTATACTATACATGTCCCCCATTACCTAACATATCTAAAAAAATCTTAGGCTTACCAATACGTTTCCATTTATCATATTTTACCTAACTACATTTACTCATTTTAATTAAAATCCTTCCACATCATTTTAATTATCCAAGAAATTTTTACCATATCCAATTTAAATAAGGTAAGTGTCCATACCTAATAGGATCATGCCAAAACAGAAGTAAAATCTTTTTAGGTGATTTATCTTTCTCCAATGTAAAATATTATATCCTCTGAAACTCACTATTACCTTGTAACAAACCCAACCTAAACCAACTGATAATAAATTATACCTTGGATCATGATTATCAAAACATGTATTTTCTAAGTTATGTTTCTCCTAAATTAATCAAATAACATAGTGATGATATCTATAGAACTTGTAAATTTTCATAGTAACCAATACGATAGTCAAACTATTGACCTAAACACTATAATTTAAAATAGTATTGTTTACGTAGTCATAGATTAACTTATATTAAAGCAAAAAACCACCATCCATACCTATAATTTTATTTTTCTTGGTCATTACAATTCTAAAAAACTAAAAACGTGTTATAGCCACATAGGTTTAATTACATTCTACTATGATTTATTAGTTTTATAAAAAGAGACACTCATGGACTAGAACCACATAATCTGATTCACTTCACTTACCTCCCAATAATACCACCCAAATATCATAGTTGAATATCAAAATTCATCAAATAGTTTATGGTTTCCTTAATACCTTATATTACATTATTTCATAACTTTAATGGACTCAAAACAATAAATTTATTAAATTTAACCATGCCACCCTCATTCAACCATGAAAGCTATTAATTTGGGGAATGGAATTCCACTTCTCTAATTGAACAAGACACATAATTTACTGATATCTCTAAAGTATTTTATCCCCCAATTGTGGATAACTAGATCCAAATTGGTATTAGGATCCTCAAGGATCCACTGTGGGTAAAGGGATCAATTCAATTAATCAATTTTATTTATTTTCTATCATTTAAAAAACATCAGAACATTCTAATGTGATTGAATAGAATGTTTTTTTGAATTATATCCTTATTATTTACTATATATTAATGATTTAAATCACTTATTTTCGGATCCACAGTCCTGAAGAAATTTTCACATAACGGTAAAAATTAATTTACATGTTTTAGAAATCAATACCAATGGATTCATACTTCGTATGATCTAGAAAACTAAATATCACAAAATCCTGTATTCAATATAGATATAAAGGTCAAGGATTATCATTGAACACCTAATATATTTAAATATATACCCAAATATGTATCACGATCTAGTAAAATCAAAATAACAATATTTAATAGATATAATAATGTGAGACTCCATCCTCAAAATAAAAACTCAAAAAAATTCTTGATAAACTCCCCCTTCTCTTAAATTATTCACACAATGAATTTATTATTAAAGAAGGAGTGAAAATAATTTTTTATAAACCAATATCATCTTAAACATTCATCTGATAGATTTTGATAATAAGTAAGGAATTTATACTTATATTAATATGAAGGAACTCACAACTCTTTTTCACACACTATAGCAGTCCAATTTCTATTCCAGAGAAATATAAAACTTCAAATTCAATGAATATCATGCAACACATCATATTTTCTCAATAAAAATATTATTAATATGATAAGAATAAGAACACGAGTTTAAAAATTATGGAAAATTTTCATTTTTTTAAAACATGAAGGATACATGGTTTATGCACAATCACGGGAAAATGTGCTAGTCAATCATGAACTAATTGAAGGATTAAAAAATGGGTTCCAAATAGTTTGGGTGTAGTTAGGGAGACTATGTAATCTAACTATAAACCTCCATAGGTTGAACAAAAACTCCATTTTCCATGTATTTACCTCTCAAGAACCTACGTAATCAATTCATATGTAACGCCTCAACCCCAGAAGCGTGGAGATGGTGTATTATTTTAATGAATTGACATGATTACAAGGAATCATGTCCCAAAAGACTGATAAGTTAAACAGTCTTGTAAAATTGATTACATACATGAACTTTAAATTACAATTTCTAACATAAAACACGACATAAATAATCCTTTGAGAAAGCCATTATTACCTTTAGCTTAACCCTAACTATCAATCATAATATACTTCTTTTAATCCTAGAAAATAAAAAATAAGAAAGGGGTGAGTTTAGATGCTCACTAAGGGTAAATAATTTATCAAAAGCTGCAAACATTTAAAGATAGATGCGTAATAAAAACAACATCCTTTTTAAACATAAAATTAAACATAATATGGAAAAAATAAATAAAACCTTATCATATAAACATGCACATAGATATTATACTTGTCTAATAATCACATGTAATAATTAATTTCATAATGATGGAATGACTAATGTCGGACATCATTACCACATAGTCAAGGCCTCGTGCCAAGTTGACAAATAATTTTTTTTTCAAGGCCTTATGCCAAGACACTAGTTTGTCTCATGATACCTACCGATGCATCGAGGGGCTATAGAGGTCCCCACCCGTCACTTACTAAGTCCACTACATTCTTTATATGAATATGTTGAAACATAACATAAACATTAATATTAAAACTAACATATGAAATGTCAATACATAAACCATAAACCATGAAGCGTATAAAAATATCACTCCGATAGTCAGACATATCATAACTCATTCTATACAATATGGAAGATTTTATTATAATAAATCAACCTTAATCAAGAATAATATCCAGTATAGAATGTTGACATAGTTTAAAATGATCTGTAAAACTTTTTGAGAGAAATATGCATTTTGTGAAATCATTTAAAAGTCACAAATTTATAAAGGAATTCATTTAAAATAGATTTTTGAATCAAAGTGTCCCATACCACTTTGAAACCTTTTAATGGATTAACATTTTAAAGCAATCATGTCCATAAAAAAACTGTAAAACCATTTTGAAAATATGGACATTAATGGGAAATATTTATAAGAATAAATATTTAAAACATTTAAAATGAATTTTAGTTAAAGAGTTCCTTAAAAGAATCATTTTGAAAATCATTTTATGAAACATGGACATGGATAATAAATATCCCCCAGAAAATACTTACACATAAACAATCTCGGATAATTATGAGATTGAGGAATTAACCCTTACCTTGAAATTTATTTCGGTCTAGGGTATGTTAAAACTCTTGTATAATGACCATAGTGTGTTATTAAATAATACTAGAACCATATTCATATTTATTATATCATACAAGATTCATTTATGACTTTATACTACCCATTTAATAATTATTTCTAAGTTAAATTAACATTTCGGGTAATAAGCGCTTTCTTTATCGTACATGTTTTAACTTTTTATTTTTGATCGTATCATTTAGATCATGATTTAAATAATTCAAAAATATAAAACATTATTTATATATAAACTATATTTAGAATATAAATATGTATAATATATATATATATATTTAAAATTGAAAACATTGTTTTTGGTGACAGTAGGTCGTACGTAGGCATAAATGTTGTTTCTATTTTCATATCATATTGAACAGAAGTGAGTAAGATATATGTAAGTACATACATACACACATATATATATATATATATATATATATCTAAATTTGAATTATTATTTAATGTAACACCCCAAGGTTTTAAAAATAAATATAGAATGCAATTTTTATAATCTATCCATTAAACACAACTTTGCCTCTTCTATGTATTGAATTTCAAAAAATGGTCTTCTAGAGTTGTGTTCAGTAAGTCATTTGGAGTCTGATAGAACAAACTTTATTTTTTTGAATAGTAACATACCATTATGAATAGTAATATGAATAGTAATATGACCCTTATTAATAGTAAATAATAATATTATGTTATTTTCCTAAGGCAATAAGATAATGAGATCTTAATTAGTTTTTCAATGAGAAATAAAACTAATTGCACTTTAGGATTGTTATTTTTTGAATTAAATATGACCCTATTTAAAAATTAAATTAATAATATTTATAGAATTATTTTTGAAAAATGGATTTCACTTTTGAATTCTACACATTCAAAAATGGTAGGGGTGAATTTTGTGGATTTTTTTGAAATTCTAGAATTTTTGATGAATAGTGAAATACGATAAAATAACATATAAACAAATTATCAGTTAAATACACTATTAATGATATCACAAGTGATGCAAGGACACTTGGTTCGAACTCACATGAACTTATTACTATAGGGATCACATGAAACAACACTATTGGTTGTCTTGAGGGAAATAATAAATTAATGAATTCAATATTCCAAATTTACTCCTCTCCTCCACTAAAAAACCCCTCACCACTCCCTCTTCTCATCACTCATCTAAACCTTGAAGATCCTAAAAGTTCTGCCGAATTACCCTTCCCTAGTCACCCCCACATCCAAGAAGCTTCTCGTATTTCCAAAATAATAAACCCAATTCCCTTAAGGAGTTTCTCAATGAGGTTATTTCAAGAGGTAAAACACCCTTCTTTTTCATTTGGTTTCACTTCAATTTATCTTCTTTTGCTATCCTCTACTCACCTATTCTATTGAAATGATCATTATAACTCTGGTATCATCTATATACTGGAATTATATCATCGGAATGGAATAACCATCATAAATATTCTTACTCCCTTCCTTTTATTTTTATAAACGAAATCAACGTCCATGAGGTTCCAATTTATAGCCTTCATGGATGACGAAGTTTTGTTCCTCAATTTCTTCTTCATTATCGGTCATGAAACCATATTTACGGTTGAACCAGACTATAATATATTTATTATAACTTAATTAATATTGAGGAACCAGAATATGTACATATAATTAAGTTATATGACAATACTAGTTCATAATAATCCAAATACCGCCGAATAATCGAAGTGGTTGTCATCTAATGATTCTTCCTCATTCCATGTAAAAAAATGATATAAATGACCATTACCAATTATTTATGTTCATAAATAATATATAATTTTAATCCTGGAGATTTATAACCTTTCCACATGAACTCCATTACTTAAAAACAAGTGAACCGATTATAAAAATAGAGAAAACGAACACCCCGGAACAATGAAATTCAATATAATAACTTAGAAATAAGGGTATAAATGAACTAAATAGAATTATAATAAACTAAATACATTTCTAATAGGTTCTTAAATAATTTATTAATAATTATAATTTCATATTCCAGGAGCATAAGTTCAAGAGACGAACACTTTTGGAGTTAAGGTAAGGGTTTTTCCACCCGAACTTCCATTTTCATTCGGGATACTTTCATTGTCTAAATACCTCAGTGAAATTATTATGTATAGTTATGTAATCCTCATATATTCTATGTGAGTATCATATATATGTTTAAAAACCAGAATACTTCCTTATTTTATGGATAGTTACATGTTTTAAAAGGAACATTCAAAATTGTTTCAAAAATATGAGCCTGATTCAACGGAATTTATCAAATTCTTACCTATTTTCAAGGGCACTCTATAATCGATTTTTGGAAACCATTATCTTTTTAAAATCACTCATTTTATTATGAAAATAATATCTTACTTCACTTTCGGTTTTATACAAATATTTTTCCAAAAGAACTCTTTTTTTTTCAAAATAAAAGAGTATTTATCTTCAGAATTGCTTAATGATTTTTTAAGAGTGTTTTCATCTAATTCAACACTCTTGTTGATTAAATGGTATTATTGGGTTTAATAATTTATGAATTAATCTACCATATTTGATTTAATGGTTTATGACTAACTCTATTGTGGTTGATCTATCCTAAAACCTTTCCCCATATTACTCAGAATGGTTAGTGTTTTATGTTTAATGATTGGGGAAAGATAGTTACATATCATATGATATTTTCAATATGAATATATATGTTGTTTATGTTTATCCCCGATCATATGAGGAATGCATTGGACTTATTATGTGATGGGTGGGGCCCGCTATATCCCCTCGATGCATTGGTAGGTCTCATGAGACAAATAGACATGTAATTGGCCGAGGCCTTTCCCAATGTGATATATAGATTTTGGCTGAGGCCATAATCATGAGACGTCTTGGCTGAGGCCCTGACAAAATATTCCATAATGTTTGGCATATGCACTTCCCTCATTATGAAGCAAGTAATTGAAAGTTCATGCAGTTTTTTGACTATTATAATACCCATGATTATGTTTTATTATGGCATTATTTACTCAACTCATATTCATGCCATAATGTGTTTCAAGTTTATTATTAAAGGCATGTGTTTTAAATTATTCACCACGTCTAATGTTTATATTATCTTCTGCTGTATTGCTTACTCTTACTAAGCATTTCAGCTCACTTCTTTCTTATGATTCATTTTCTCAGGACATGAAGAAGTAATTTATGGATGACTTGCAAGCATAATCTAAGAGACGTGATGTTTCTAGTGGATTAAAATAGTGTTTAGTTTCCCTTCATGTTGTAATGTTAAACTTATGTATGTAACTTGTTTCCAATAATACTAAACTGATCGGTTTTTCAGGATTCGTATTCCTTGTATGTATGCCAATGTAATCAAATAAGGAACCAGCTCTGGGAAACTGGGGCCAGGTCCTTACAATTGGTATCAGAGGAAGTTTAGTAGAATACATGGAAAATAGATTTAGAAAAAGTAGAATTAGGGAAGAGTCCCTAAGATAGTATTTAAGGATAAACATACAAGGACGTTCTAGTATTTTGATAAGGAATAGATTATGTGGATCATTAATGCAATATATCCCTGTCTGGATACGAGCAGGTAGAGGTGGCTCTGTCATAGATATACCTAGAAGTGAAAGCTCTGACAAGGAGTTTAGGGCTTGACCCAGGGTATCCTGGTATACAAAAAATGGGAATTTCTGCACTCTTGCTTTCAACACTCCTGGGGGATAAGCTTTGGATAATTCACATTTTCTTTACAAGCCATTATGAAGGAGTTTAAAGTAAATATTCCTCAAAGAAACCATTTTTGTTAATATGGTATTAGCCATGCGTAGGATCTCAATTTTTCTGAGTATTTTTATGTTAATATTATACATTATGATTCATAACCTAATATAGTGTATTACATTATCTAGATATGACGCCTAGTGGACGGAATGGAAATCGCACGAATACGCGTGTCCTCTATAGGGATTTTCCTCCAACGCCAGATAATGATGTTGGATCTGGTGCTATGACTGGTGCTGAGTAACTCATAAGTATACTAGGAAAAATTACCCTGGTTATGAATAATAACCTTACCCTTATAGAGCATCCGGATCCACCATGTGGTGGAGCCATGCTAGATCGCTTTATACGACAACAAACTGCATCATTCAACAAGACTAAAAACCCCTTTGTAGGAGAGTAGTGGATATGTTCCCTTGAGAAGATATTTCTCTCTTTGGGATGTAATGAAAGAGAGAAGGTTTTCATGGTAGTATATCATCTATCGGGAGATGCGGATCAATGGTGGTCATTAATCCAAAACACAAAGGATGAGGAAGAGATAGAAGAGATGGAATGGAGTGATTTTAAGGAAATCTTATTAGAAAAATATTTCCCTCTTGATCAACGAGCAGATATGGAGAGATAATTATTGAATCTGAGGCAGAAGGAACATGAGAATGTTGCAAGGTATGAAGATAAACTCACAAGATTAGAAAGACATGTTGTAGAATACATACGAAATCCAAGGAGAAAAATTGATCGATTATTTGATGGCCTAAATCCATTCCTCCAACGGGAACTGGTCTTCTAAAGTTTTTCATCATATGAGGATATAGTTTCATGTGCTATCAAAGAAGAAAAAGAATTCTCTAAGTCTTATGACTTTAAGGGAAATCAAGAAAAGAAGAGGGCTGGTGAAAACCCTGGGAAAGGAAATAAGGAAACAGGGAATAAGGTAAGAGTTGGATTTCCACCATGTGACAATTGTGGAAGGAAACACCATTGCGCATGATTAAAATGAAAAGGAGTATGCTACAAATGTGGCCATAAAGGCCATCATACAAGTGATTTCAAAGGGAATAAGGAATCCAATGATGTTCAATGCTATAGTTGTCAGGATATGCGACACTATGCTAATGATTGTCCAAAACGTCAAGGAAATATGCAACAAAAAAGGCCAAGGGATTAGTGGCAGGCTTATGCAATCAAAACTGCAGAGGTTAAAGTTCCTAATAATGTGGTGGAAGGTAATTTAATTGTTTCCTCAAGTTTAGCCAATGCTTTATTGATTCTAGATCATCGCATTATTTCATATCTTCCCAGTTTGCTAAGAAAATTAGATATTTCCAATTTAATTTAACAAGGGAGTTGTCAGTCAAAACTCCTAAGGGAAGTATCATTGCTACAATGTTCTGTGAATCAGTTCCCATTAAGGCATATAAATTTTCTTTATCTACTAATCTCATCGTCATACCCATGATTTAATTTGATATAATCCTCTGTATGGATTTTCTTTCAGACCATGATGCAAAAATTTATTGTAAGAAGAAGTAGATTACAATTTTCTATGATGATGATAAAGAACACCTTATCTTTAGAGAAAAATCATCACCACCTGATTCTTATCTAGATCCACCCCCAATAGCTCAACTAAATTCAATTATTGGGGAGTAAGAGAATGAAATAACTATGGGTGAGGAAAGGAATGTTCAAATAGAGGATGTACCTATTTTGTGAGAATATGTTGATGTGTTTCAAGAAGTTTTACCTGGACATCCTCTAGAACGAGAAAGTGAGTTTTCCATTGATATAAGTCCTGGTTCAAGGCCCATATCGAAGAACCCTTATAAAATGGCCCCTATGTAATTAGTTGAACTAAAGAAACAACTAGAGGAATGAAGTAATAAGGGATTTATTCTCCCTAGTGTTTCTCCATGCGGAGGCCCTATCCTTTTTTAAGAAGAAATATGGATTTATGAGGTTATGTATCGGCTACAGGGAGATCAATGCTATAAAAATAAAGAACAAGTATCCCTTACCTCTCATTGATGATTTATTTGACCAACCACATGGAGCTCAATACTTTTAAAATATTGACCTTCGATCTGGATATCATCAGTTGTGCATGAAGAAGGAAGACATTCCAAAAATAGTATTTCGAACTAGGTACTGGAATTATGAGTTTAAAATAATGCCTTTTGGATTGAATAATGCACCCTATGTCTTCATGGATCCAATGAATAGAGTTTTCAAGGAATATCCTGATGATTTTTTAGTGGTATTTATTGATGATATCTTGGTATACTCGAAAAGCTATGAAGATCATTAAAATCACTTGCGCATTATCCTGAAGACTCTTAGAAGACATGAATTATATGGGATGTTTAGCAAGTGTGAATTATGGATTTAGGATATTTCTTTTCTTAGACATATTATCTCTAAGGATGGAATCCTAGTTAATACTGCAAAGACAAAGGCAATCCAAGATTGGCCCACGCCAAAAAACATAACTGAGGTACGTAATTTTATTGGCTTAGTAGGTTATTATCGGTGTTTAATGCAGAATTTTTCCTGACTAGATAACCCGCTAACGAATATCACACACAAAGGGTTTAAATTTGTTTGGAAAAATGATTGTGAAGAATGTTTCGAAGAACCGAAGAGAAGATTTTTCAATTCTCCTATATTGACTCTACCACCGGGGAAAGACAGGTTTGTTATTTATAGTGATGATTCAAAGAAAGGACTTGGTTGTGTCCTTGTGAAAAATGATAGAGTTATTGCTTATGCATCATGACAACTAAAAATTCACGAGCAAAACTATCTTACTCATGATCTTGAGTTAGATATTGTAATCTTTGTTTTGAAGATATGGAGACATTATCTCTATGGTGAAAAATGTGAGATTTATACTGATCACAAGAGTTTGAAGTATATTTTTTCTCACAGAAATAACTCAACATGAGGAAAAGGAGATGGATTGAACTACTCAAGGATTATTATTTCATGATACACTACCACCCAGGGAAGGCAAATAAGGTAGCAGATGCTTGGAGCAGAAAAGATCATGGATTTTTGAACAATATAAGAGTTGAAAGGGATCCTATTTTCATGGATCTAGTAAATATGGATATGGTAATAACCATGGAAGGTGAAACATCAATGCTTTTTCAAATGGTTGACAAACCATCTTTACTAGAAAGGTTAAAAAGTTCTCAGGATGATGATGAGGAGTTTCAAAAGAAGGTTAAAGATATGAATGTTGGGAGATTGAGTGACTTTGTATATGAAGGTGGAATTTTGAAATTTGGGAAGATACTTTGTGTTCCTGATATTCCTAATATAAAAAGGGATTTGTTGTATGATTCTCATAGTTCCAATTTCTCTACACACCTTGATAGCACTAATATGTATAGATATTTGAAGGAACATTTTTGGTGGGACAACCTGAAAAGGGAGATTACTGATTTTGTGTTAAGATGTATGGTTTCTCAATAGGTGAAGGTAGTATGAAAACATCCTGGTGGATTCATGAAACCCATCCCTATACCTATGTGGAAATGGGATGATATTACAATGGAATTTATCATGGGGCTACCAAAGACTCCAATAAAGAATGATACAATATGGGTCATTGTTGATCTTCTTACCATGCCGACACATTTTCTTGCTATAAGAGAAGGTCTACCACTTGAATGTGTAGAAAGACAATATATTAATGAAGTTGTGAGATTTCATGGAGTACGCCTATTGATTGTTTCTGATCATGATCCACATTTTACATCAAGATTTTGGAAAAGACTTCAGAAGGCCCTAGATACTGATCTTCGTTTGAGCACTTCCTACCACCCACAAACTGATAGACAATCAGAATGGACTATTCAAGCATTGGAATACATGTCTAGGTCTTGTTCACTTGATTTTCAAGGCATGTTGCATTAGTATTTACCTCTCGTAGAATTTTTCTACAACAATAGCTTCCATTCAAGTATTCATATGGCACCCTATGAAGCATTATATGGGAGGAGATGTCGTACACCAACTTGCTGGGATGATGTTGGTGAAAGAAAGCTCGTGGTCCTAGAACTTGTTGAAGAAACCATAGAGAAGGTGATGATTATCCAGAACCATATCAAAATAGCTCAAAGTATGTAAAAGAGCTATGTTGATAACCGAAGGAAGGATTTGGAGTTTCAAGAACGTGATCACGTTTTCTTAAAGGTATCTCCATGGAAGGGTATTATACGATTCGGTAAGAATGGAAAATTAAGTCCTAGGTACATTGGACCTTTTCAAATTCTTGACCAAATTGGACGTAGCTTACTGATTGGCAATGCTGCCAAGTCTCTCCAAGGTTCACAATGTGTTCCACGTGTTAATGTTAAGAAAGCACATGACGAACATAATAAATGTACTCACTTATGAAGAAGTAGAACTTGATCCCAATCTATCTTATTGTGAAGAGCCTATCAAGATTCTTGATACTAGAGAACAAGTATTGAGAAATTAGATGACTCCACTGGTAAAGGTTCTATGGAGGAACCAAAAGATAGAGGAAGCAACATGGGAGCCTGAGGAGCTTATGTTAAGGACATACCCGAATCTTTTTAGGTATTATTATGTGAATTTCGAGGATGGACATTTTATAAGGAGGTGAGAATGTAACACTGCAAGGTTTTGAAAATAAATATAGAATGCAATTTTATAATATATCCATTAAACAAAAATTTTCCTCTTCTATGTTTTGAATTTCAAAAAATGGTCATCTTGAGTTGTGTTCAGTAGGTCATTTGGAGTCTGATAGAACAAACATGATTTTTGGTGAATAGTAACATACCCTTATGAATAGTAATATGAGTATTAATATGACCCTTATGATTAGTAATAATAATATTATTTTATTTTCTTAAGGCAATAAGATAATGAGATCTTAATTAGTTTTTCAATGAGAAATAAAACTAATTGCACTTTAAGGTTGTTATTTTTCGAATTAACTATTCCTTATTTAAAAATCAAATTAATACTATTTAGAAAATTATTTTGGAAAAATGGATTTCACTTTTTAAATCTATACGTTGAAAAATGGTAGGGGTGAATTTTTTGGGTTTTTCTGAAATTCTAGAATTTTTTATGAATAGTGAAATATGATAAAATACCATATATACAAATTATCAGTTAAATACAATATTTATGATATCACAAGTGATTCAAGGCCACTTGGTTCTAACTCACATGCACATATTACTATTAGGGGTCACATGAAACAACACTATTGGTTTTCTTGAGGGAAATAATAAAATAATGAATTAAATATTCATAATTTACTCCTGTCCCCCACTATAAAAAAATCCCTCACCACTCCCTCTTCTCTTCACTCCTCTAATATTTTAAGCTCCTAAAAGTTCTTCCCAATTACCCTTCCCTAGTCTCTACCCACGTCCAAGAAGCTTCTGGTCTTTCCAAAAGACTAAAACCCCTTCCCTTAAGGAGTTCTCAATGAGGTTATTTTAAGAGGTAATGCACCCTTCTTTTTCATTTGGTTTCATTTCAATTTATCTTTTTTTTCTATCCTCTCCTCACCTACCCTATCCAAATTATCATGATAACAATATTATCATCTATATACTATAATTATACCAGGTTAATGGAAGAACCATCATAAATATTCTTACTCCCTTCCTTTTATTTTTATAAACGAAATCAACGTCCATGAGGTTCCAATTTATAGCCTTCGTGGATGACAAAGTTTGGTTCTTCAATTTATTCTTCATTACTAGTAATGAAACCATATTTATGGTTAAAACAGACTATAATATATGTATTATAACATAATTAATATTCAGGAACCATAATATGTACATATAATTAAGTTATATGACAAAACTAGTTCATAATAATCCAAATACCGCTGAATAATCGAAGTGGTTGTCATCTATTGATTTTTCCTCATTCTGTGTAACCAAATGATAGAAATGACCATTACCAGTTATTTATGTTCATAAATAATATATAATTCCAATATTATAGATTTATTACCTTTACACATGAACTCCATTACTTAAAAACAAGTGAGCTGATTATAAAAATAAAGATAACGAACACCCCAAAACAATGAAATTCAATATAATAACTTAGAAATAATGGTATAAATGAATCAAAAAGAATTATGATAAACTAAATAAATGTATAATATGTTCTTAAATAATTTATTAATAAGTATAATTTGATATTTCTGGAGCTTAAGTTCAAGATCGGAACACGTTTGGAGTTAAGGTAAGGATTTTTCCACCCGAACTTCCATTTTCATTCGGGATACTTTTATTGTCAAAATACCTCAATGTAATTCTTATGTATTGTTATGTAATCCTAATATATTCTGCGTGAGTATCATATATATGTTTACAAACCAGAATCCTTCCTTATTTTATGGATAGTTACACGTTTTAAAAGGAATATTCAAAATTGTTATAAAAATACGAGCCCGATTCAAGGGAATTTCTCAAATCCTTACCTATTTTCAAGGGCACTCTATAATCTATTTTTGGATTCCATTATCTTTATAAAATCACTAATTTTATTATGAAAATACTATCTTTCTTCACTTCTAGTTTTATACAAATATTTTTCCAAAAGAACTCTTCTTTTCAAAATAAAAGAGTATTTATCTCCAGAGTTGCTTAATGATTTTATAAGAGTGTTTTCATCTAATTCAACACTCTTGTTGATTCCATGGTATTATTGGGATTAATAATTTATGAATTCATCTACCATATTTGATTTAATGGTTTATGAATAACTCTATTTTAGATGATCTATCCTAAAACCATTCACCATATTACTCAGAATGGTTAGTGTTTTAGGTTTAATGATTGGGGAAAGATAGTTACATTTCATATGATAGATTAAATATGAATGTATATGTTGTTTATGTTTATCCCTGCTCATATGAGGAATGCATTGGACTTATTATGTGACGTGTGGGGCCCGCTATAGCCCCTCGATGCATCAGTAGGTCTCATGAGACAAATAGACATGGAATTGGCCGAGGCCTTTCCCAATGTGATATATGGATTTTGGCCGAGGTCTTAATCATTAGACGTCTTGGCTGAGGCATTGAAAAAATGTTCCAGAATGTCTGGAATATGCACTTCCCTCATTATGAAGCAAGTAATTGAAAGTTCATGTGGTAATTTAACTATTAGAATACACATTATTAGGTTTTATTATGGAATTATTTACTGAGAACATATTCCTACCAAAATGTTTTTAAAGTTTATTATTAAAGGCTTGTGTTTTCAATTATTCACCATGTCTAATGTTTATATTATCTTATGCTGTATTGTTTACTTTTACTAGGCATTTGAGCTCACCCCTTTCTTATGTTTCATTTTCTCAGGATATGAAGAAGTATTTTATGAATGAATTTCAAGCATAATCTAGAAGACCTGATGTTTTTATTGGATTAAAATATATTTTTGTTTCCCTTCATGTTGTAATGTTAAACTTATGCATGTAACTTGTTTCCAATAATAATAAACTGCTCGGTCTTTCGGGATTCGTATTCCTTTTATGTATTCCAATGTAATCAAATAAGGCACCTGCTCTGGGCAATTGGGCTCAGGTCCTTACATGTCATATATTACATACTTATTAATAATATATATTTTTATAATCATCATTGAAAGGTGAACATGGAAATGAATCTAATCGGGTCATGGAGATGACAAGTCGTACGTAAATAGGACTGACAATATCATTTCATTAATGATTAAATGGTGGGGAACTGGATGGTATATTAATTATATAGAAACCTTATCATGATATTTTCACTATTTATATTCGTATTAATCATCATTATATCCATCCAAATAACATAGTGTTGAATAATAAATTACACCACGACATGTAGACGGTAAACCGTACATATGCACACATGGTGACTTTATCATTCATAGGATAGATAGAAGAATGATTATGGTTGTACCATATTTATAATAACATCAAAATATGTACAAGGAAATGAATTTATTATTTTGGTATGGAAATAATAAATAAAGAGAAAGTGGAAGAAGAGAATAAATTTGAATGGGGTGATAAATAATTACCTCTTCTTTGGGTGTTTCCTTTTGATTTGAACAGAATGGCTCCTTAGGTCGGGTTTATTATAAAGGGAAGGCCTCTAGGATGAAGTGAGGGAATATGGGAGGAGATTTTAATAGGGGTTGTTTGAGCCAAATGGATTTGGAGGTATGATTTGGAGAGGAGGGGAAACACCCTTTTATAAGAGAGGTGAGGGTCACTTTAGGAAAATATTGAAAGATTATTTTATTATAAAATCATTTTTGGTTTCTAATGGCTCCAAATTGATTTATTTAGTAGATAAGTTGGGTATGGTTTTCAATACTCTCAACCAATAGGTTTTATACAACCTTGAGTCACCCTAATAACACAATCATTTATATTTAACTATTTGTTAAATAGTTTATCTTTTACCATGTCCTCTTGTACTAGTATAATAAATGGTAATAAACATACTATAAAAATCCAAGAGAACCTCAAGTGATTTATTATTGATATATCTATCCTTATAAAAGTCATTTGGTCAAGCCTTAGTTTTTAGAAATATTTTAGCAATTAATAATATATTATTTGTTTTAAAAACACATTCATCTCAATTTTGACACTATTTGGTATTTTTTGTTAGAGTCATAAAAATTTTATCACTTAAAAAAAATATAATCAACCCTAAAATGTAAAAATAACCTAGAAAATTCATGTATGGAATTAAAATATTCTATTTACATTTATTTTCATATTTATAATATCAATTACTTTAATCATTCATTGATAAAGAAATTACTACATCATCATTTTTTCAAAAATAAATTTAATTATTTAATACCTAAAATATATAAATAAAATACCATTATGTGGGAAATTATTTTGTATTTTTAATGAATATTTATAGTGTAATTTATCTTATGTATAATCCTATATTAAAAATGGTTTAGTTATTAAACTTTTAATTTAACACTTTTAACTATTCTTTAAATAAAATAATAATAAATGTCCTAATCTAATCCATGTGGACCAAAAATATCATATTTTGTTCCTAAATTTGGTTTTTGTCTAAATAAATTTATCCACAAAAATTAGGACTTGTGTTAGGATAATTATAATATCATTTTTACCTTTAATTACCCTCTTTACTTTTAACCGTGGTAAATAAAATTCAAAATATACTATTAAAAAAATATATATTTTCATGTTATTGAACCAAATTTTATTTACTGATGTCAAACATGCCTCTCGTATTTTTAAAATTAATTAATAGAAGTGGAAAAATTACATTTTATGCAAATTTGCAAATGTGCCTCGAAGGTGGGTAAAAGACATTAAAAAGTTCAATAAAACATTATACATATAATTATATTATAAAATTATTCCAATGAATTAAATTAAACTTATATAGGTATTATATATCTATTTTTACTTAAAATAATTTTAAATAAAACAAATAATTATAAAAAGTCGGTTTTAAACAATAACGTAGTGTTTCTACTATTCATCAAAAATTGTTTGTTTTCGGAAATATACCAAAAATTCTCCCTAAGATAATTTTGATATTCCTAATTCAAAAATTAATAATATTTTTCCAAATTCAATACATAGAATTATAATTAATTAATTTAAAATTAATTTCCATTGTCAAAACCTAAAAAGAGGGTTTTTAAAAAGTAAAAACTATCAAAAGATTGACATGCGTTTATGTCAAATTTAAATGTGAAATTACTTATAATGACCTAAATTGTATTAAATTATAAAAATATAATATAATTATTATTAAAAACCATTCAAATTCACAATTTAACACTATAAATAATTTTGATTAAACAAGTTGTTTTCAATTAAAATTTAGTATCTTTCACTATTCATCAATATATGAAAGTTATAAAAAATGTACCAAAAATTTATCCAAACTAAATTTTTACATCCTTTTTCTGAAAAAGAATTTAATTTCATTAAATTTAATATATAAAAGTGTCAAATATTGGTTTTAAAAAGCGTTCTCCATTAAAAGGAGGTAAAATTGCATTTTTTTGAAAAATATTACTTTTATCAGAAAAAATGAATTAGTTATTATATTATGTCTATGAAACAAATAATATGGATTCTAAAAATATATGGAGTATATAAAATTAAAAATTTAGTTAATATTATTCATAACCTCTTTTTTGAACGACTAGTTTGGTATGTCATGGTGCGCTCGAACTCGGTGTTAAGTGTTGCGCAAGTTATTGAATTACTTTGAAGAGATAATGTACTATGAAATATTGGGGTGTTACATTATCCCCTCTTTCAATAAATTTCATCCTTTCAAGTGGAAATTGTTCTTCAAAAATAAAAGTTAAAAAATAGAAAAATACCTTTGCGGAAAACCCACATCGGAAATTGGGTTAATAAAATTTAGACTTAATAAGAGGGAAAGGGAAATGAAAAATTTCCCCCCAAATTATGATCTTAATTAAGAGAACATTGGTTGAAATTTGAGATTAATTATTGGAGGAAAAAGTTAAATATTTATTAGGAGTGATTGAGGTCATCAATCACAAACAAGTATAAAATTGAGGGCCTCAAATCCATCAATCAATGATGATTTAAAATATCATCGGTTCCAAAAAACATAAGGTATTGGGATAACACATTTTTGGTTTTACTAACTCTTCCCTAATCTTTGTGAATTAATTTATTCATAGAATAAGAGGAAAAAAATTTACTTGACAAGTAGAGTTTCAACCTTTAACTAATTTCTACAAAAAAACTAATCTTTCACTCCCAAAGATAATAGAATTCAAAAATATTCTATTTATCCTAATAGTAGAGGGTTAAAAAAATAATGAATTTATAATTCATTTGTTAGAATATTTAAAAAAAAACTACATTATAAAAACCAGGACATCACGTAGGCCAGTGGTCGGTGATGCATCCTTGTCGTCCTTCAGTTGCGGGTTAAAGTCTCACGGCCTTGCCGGACGCGATGGGTTGTCCCCCGATCTCCGGGTTGTCCATTTTATAACAATCCAAAAATAGTCATAAGAAATTATATTACCTTAACAATAGTATCCAATGTAAATAATAATCCATTAAAAACTATAGACTTATCCAATATACATCTGTCCAATCTTACAGTCCCAAATTTATACATAAGGTAAACACAATAAAGATCTTTTTTTCCATGTAATAACATGTGGTTACCTTAATCATGTATTATTTTAAAACATGGTAACACCCAGAATTACCATAAAAAATTATTGATTACATTCATGATACCTTATTCCTTATATAATACTGGATATAATCTTTATATCCAAAAATTTTTTAAACTCTGAAAATAATGGAATAAACATACAATTAATTAGTTTAAAAGTAGTCAAGAATATTGAATATAATTTATCCAAGTAAATAGTATCTTATTCCAAAATCACTACCTCAGTATCAAAACCATATTAAGGTTTATATTTCCTTCAACCATGTATTTTCCAAAAAATTCAACTTGATATTGATTCACTTTTCGTAGAACCATATAATCTCAAATCCTCAATGAAATAATATTGCAGTATAATCCTTACTTATTTCCATAATCCATATAATAGGTACATCATTGATACAACACTAAAATGAAATAATTCTTTAATAAAAACTTAAAAACACTAATAATTCATCTTCATATGTGGTATTATCCTAACTTGATTATTATCCAATAGCATCATTTGGGGAATACACTGATCATATGGACATTGATTCATGTTGTGGCCCAACTCCTTGCAGATGAAGCATTGTAAATTTGACACCTTTTTCATACCATTGAAGTCAATTATTGGTGTCCTTTTTCTCCACACTTATAACAAACTCCCATTCCCTTCCAATATTTACCAAGGTGATTCTTTTTGCAGTTATCACATATGGGGAAATTCTTCTTTCCCCTCTTCTCTTTATTCATCTTTCTCTATACCATCCTTTTCTTCTCTAACATCCCTTCAAATCCATAGGTCTCAAAGAATTATTTACTTATCTTATCAACACATGATACTATTTATTCATATGATGATAATATGTGGGAGAATATTTCCCTTCTAAATGATGGCTTAATACCATGAAAGATTTGATCCTACTTACTCTTTGGATCATGCATATTATTGTAGTTCTCATTCTTTCCACTGGATGAAATTTCTAAAAAATGGCATACACTAGGTTAGTTTATGAATCACAATGCATAATTCAAAACTTGTAAAATACCTAACATATATTGAAAATATTATGCATATAATCAGTAATAAAAAAAGAAGTTTTCGATAAGGAAGTATTAACTCCTAAATCCTTTATAATGGATGGTAAATAAATTTTGAATTATCCTAAGCATATCCCCCAAGAGTGTCGTAACCAAGAGTGTAGCAAGGCCCATTATTGTGTACTAGGATACACTAGGTCAAGCCAGAAACTCCTTGTTGGAGTTTTCACTCCTAGGTACATCGGTTCAAGATCCTCCTCTACTTGCTCATATCCATACATGGATGTATTTCTTAGAGATTGCACAAAATATCTACATTACAAAAATTCTAGGAAGTTATTTTATACTAATCCTCAATGTCTATCTTAGGGTGATGTTCCCTAATCAGAGTTTTTCTAAATCTAGATTCCAAGGTTTTTACTAAACCTCCCTAAGATACCAACTGTAAGGCCCTGACCCCAGAAGTCCAGAGTCAGTGCATTATTTTAATACATTGGCATGGTTACATGGAATCAAGTCCCAAAAGACCAAACAGTTTAGAATTCATAGAAAATAGATTACATACATGAACTTTAAATTACAATTTCTATCATAAAACGCAGCATATATAATCCATTTAGAACACCATTATTCCATTTTTCTTAACCCTACATATCAATCATAATAATGTTCTCGGAATCCTAGGAAAATAAAACATAATAAAGGGGTGAGCTCAGATTCTCAGTAAGGGTAAATAATTTAGCAGAAGCTATAAACTTTTAAGGAAAGAGGTGTAATAAAAAAATAGTGTTTTTAAACATAAACTTGAACATAATATGGATGAAATAAATAAAACTTTACAATATAAACATGCACATAGATATTATACTAGTCAAATAATCACATGTAATAATTAATTTCATAATGAGGGAATGCCTAGAACATGATATAATTACAACATCGAAAATGACTCGTGCCAAGACTACAAATAAATTTTTTGTCAAGGCCATGTTCCAAGACACTAGTTTGTCTCATGGGACCTACCGATGCAATGAGGGGCTATATCGGGTCCCACTAGTCACTTACTAAGTCCAATGCATTCCTCATATGAAAATGTTGAAACATCACATAAACATTCGCATTAAAACTAGCAAACAAAATGTCAATACATCAACCATAAACCATGAAGGGTATAAAAATATAACATTTAAAGTCAAACATATCGTAACTCCTTCGATGAAATATAGGATATTGTATTATAATAAATCATCTTTAATCAAGAATAATATCCAGTAATGAATGTTGACATAGTTAAAAATGATTAGTAAAACTTTTTGAGAGAAATATCCCTTTTTGTAAAATCATTTAAAAGTATGAAATTTATAAATTAATTAATTTAAAAGATAATTTTGAATAAAAGTGTCACATACCACTTTGAAACTTTTGAATGGAATTAAAATTTTAAAACAATCATGTCTATATAAATTAATCTTTTAAACCATTTTGAAAACATGGACATTAATGAGAAAGATTTAGAAGAATAAGTATTTAAAACATTTTAAATGATGTTTTATTTAAATATTTCCTTAAAAGAGACATTTTGATATTTATTTTATGAAACATGGACATGGAAAATAAATATGTCCCAGAAAATACTTACACATAAAATATCTCGGATAATAATGAGATTGAGGAATTAACCTTTATCTTGAACTTTGCTTCGGTCGGGGGTTTGTTTAACCTTCTGTATAATTACCATAGTATGTTATTAAATTATACCAGAACCATATTCATATTTATTATATAATACATGATTCATTTATGACTTTATACTACCCATCTAACAATTATTTCCATGTTAAATTAACATTTTGGGTAATAATCGCTTTCTTTGTCGTACATGTTTAACTTGTTTTTATTGATTGTATCATTTAGATCATGATTTAAATAATTCAAGAATATAAAACATGATTTATATATGATATATATTTAGAGTATAAATATGTATAATTGATAGATATATGAAATGAAAAACACTATTTATTTCGACGGTAGGCCATACGTATGCATAAACTCTCTTTTCGTTTTCATATCGTATTGAACGAAAGTAAGTGAATAAGATATATGTAAGTACAAACACACACACACACACATATATATATATATATCCAGTAACATTATTATTTCATATATTAAATACTTATTAATTGTATATATTTTTATAATCATCGTTGAAAGGTGAACTTGGAAATGAATCTCATCGTGTCATGGAGATGGTAATCCGTACGTACACACGAGCGACAATATCATTTATTTAATGATTAAAATGTGTGTAATTGGATGGTATATTAATTATAGAGAAACATTATCATGTTATTTTAATTATTTATATACTTATTACACATCATTGTATCCGTCCAAATAACATAGTGTTTAATAACAAATTACACCACGACGTGGAGACGGTTAGCCATACGTACACACGCATGGTAACTTTATCATTCATAAGATGGATAGAATAATGAATATGGTTTTAACATATTTATACTAACATAAAAATATGTAGATGGTATTGGATTTATTATTTTGGTATTGAAATAACAAATAAAGATAATGTGGAAGAAGAAAAGAACTTTTAGAGGGGTGATAAAATAATTACCATTTGTTCGGGTGTTTCCTTTTGATTTGAACAAAATGGATCCTTAGGTTGGCTTTATGCTCAAGGGAAGGCCTCTAGGTTTAAGTGAGGGAAGTTGGGAGGTTATTTGAGTTGGGTTTGGCCTATCAAAATGGATTTCAATGTGTTATTTGGAGAGAAGGGGAAGTACCCTTTTATAAGAGAGGTGAGGGTCAATTTAGGAAAAGTTGGAAAAAATATTTTATTATAAAATCATTTTTTTAATGGATATAAATTGATTTATTTCTAATATATGGTGGTTATGTATCTAAATCCTCTCAACCAATAAGGTTTTTACAAGTTTGTTCAACATATTAACCCTATCATTTAGATTTAACTCTTAGTTAAACAGTTTAACTTTTACCATGTCCTCTTGTATTATTATAATAAAATGTTAATAAACATACTATAAAAAATCCAAGAGAACCACAAGTGGTTCATTATTGATATATCAAACCTTATATAAGTCATTTGTCTGATACTTATATTTTTAGAAATATTATATCAATTAATAATATATTATTTATTTTAAAAACTCATTCATCTCAATTTTGACACTATTTGGTATTTTTTTTTGTTAGTCATAGAAACTATATCACTTAAAAAAATATATTTAACCAACCCAAAAATGTCATATTGACCTATAAAATTCTTGTATGGCATTAAAATACTCAATTTAAATTTACATTTATATTTATAATATCAAATATTTTAATCATTAATTCATAATGAAATTACTGCGTTATCATTGTGTCTTAAATAAATTTAATTATATAATCTCTAAAAATTAGAAATAAAATATCATTATGTAGGTGAAACGAGCCTATCATGGGGAGTGATAAAATCAAATAAAACCTATGTTAAAATGTAGTAAAGTGGGTAACCTAGGTTGTCTTGAGAGAGGAGTGCACAACAATTATGTTTGTCACTTAAATTAATGAAAGAAGAAGAGGTTGTTTTTGAAAATGTTTAAGTTGAATAATAAAGAATGAAATTCAAAAGAAAGGTTGAACACTAATAGATGAAGGGAGTGATTGGATCAGGGTAGGATCACCTTTTGTAATGTCATCATTGTCACAAATATCATCTTACCTCTCTTCCTTTTGAATGACAAATGAAAGACTCTTCGATCAAGTTATCAATCGCCTTTGGTTAAAGAAGGAAATGGAACTCACTCCTATGTTTATGGAAGTTCATAAAAATTTCTTAAACAGCTAAATCAAGTCCTGATAGGGCATTTTTAATCCTTATAACTATATAAAAAGTTCACTAGTTCCACACATGTGCCAATGATCGCTGGACACTCACCACCTAACACAATATGCTCGATCGAGTCAAATTGCACTAGGCGGAGGGAGATTAAAATCCCTTAATCAAAGATATTAAAAATGAATAAACCAAACCCAAAACATGGTCTCATTAAGATAATTGGTAAAAAATGATAATAGAAGCCATTCAAAAGAAAAATAGGGTTTTACATTTAATCAAAAAACTCCAACATCACAAAAGAGAAACTCCCCCTTCCCTGACCACTCAAAGGTTTTACCCCTCCATGTGATGGGTATTAGAGTTGAAAGGGAAAGAAAAGAGCATAATGAAAACAAGAAAAGTGAAAATAAAAAATATAAAGAACTTAATGAAGTCAATCCTCCAGCACATCCCCTCTTTCACCTTCTTCAACCCCTTTGAATGGAAGTGAACACTCTTATTTATAGGCTTTTGGAGCAGAAAATTTCCCTCCAAAATTATTCTACCAAATGTTTGAGTCTGGTTGGCATATTAAATGGCAGAATATCGGAATTATGTCTTCATAAAAGTTGTTCCCCTATGTCTGTTTAATGCTTCCTCAATTTCTCAGCTAATTCGGACAAGTGTAAAAAAAGTTATGCTCGAATTTCCACTGACATCTTTTTCTATCTGAGGTGACTCTTCAACTCCCTCTCTCTGTCCGCATTAAATGGATGATTTAGTTACTGAATTTATTCATACTATTAAACATAAGTATGATTCTATGAGTCCTATTTCTTCTCCAGCTATAATAACCTAATTTGGACAAGTGTAGGCCGGGATATGCCTCATTAAATATAGTAGAGTCCATTCTGTCACCCAGAAAACTTATTCCACTCGATGAATTTTTCTGGGCCATAATGTGCCAAATTAGAATCAGGTCCAAAATACAAAGTTGAATCCCATGAGCATAAAAATCCTAAAAATATGAATCATACAATTTTAATACAAAATGTAAAAGATATTCCCAAAATACAGAATCTCCGCAAAACTGCTAAATTTCGAGAATTATCCAATTTCCACAATTAATCCCATAATTCACGAAGACACTAAAATGATACAAATCAGATAAAATTGATTAATTATAAGGGGATAAATAATTGAAACACATATGAAAAATAATGAAAATATTATCTCTATCAATTCCCCCACACTTAGCACTTGCACTCCCGGACAAGTCAAAATCCAAATCAAATTAAACCATATTCAAAACACATGACATTAAGATCCACCAATTCCACACCAAGAAATAAAAGATATCACGCCTCATCAAAAACCATTATTCCAAGTTATAAAATAATATCATTCCATATTTTTCTTCTTCATTTATCCTCCCATGCACACAAGACACCTACCTCACATGAATTTTATCTCATCTAACAAATATCAATTTTCAACAAAGTTTTTCTCATACAAACAAATGCAAGGGTCACCATATGTTTGAAAAACTCCTACCTATACACCCGATGTGAGACATGGAAAAATGTTTATCATGAAGACTTTTTAGGTTTTTTCGGTGGCTTTCAGTTGGTAGAATTTTTATGTGAATCATTTTAAGGCCGAATGAGGAGGGCTTGACTATTTTTGATGCAAAATTGCACAATTCTAATTTTCACTTAAGTATGGTATCCTCCCCACTCACATTAGTAGAAATTCAGCTCCATCATCATGAAATATCTAGAAGTTTTCAAACCTCCTAGCATTCTAATAGAAAAAAATTCAATCTTATCATACATGATTTTTCTTGAAACCTCTAGAAAAGGAACAACTTTCTACCTCCATTAGAAGCTCTAGAAACGCACAACTTCTTTTATCATGAAAGCTCCAAAAAAGGCACAAATTTCAACAGAATTATTTTTCATCAGCACACACATCTCTTAAGCATTTTATTTTCCACCCAATTTTTCACCAAATTAGGTAGCAAAACACAAGATAACTTCCCCCACACTTAAGTTCAACTAGATCATGCAATTTTACTTCAAGAGAAGGTTGGATTGAGAAAATTGGCTTGTAATGTGGCTATCCTAACATAATGTTCATGGCTTCTAAGGGATACAAGGATTAAATTTACAAGGAAGTCCAGAATGAAAGGTATTATCTTCAAAAGAGGGCTTTCAAACCAAAGAAACACCTCAATCATTTAAAACACATGTACCCCAAACCCTCAAGTTTTGAGAGGAATGAATCAAATTCTGGTTAAGCCAAGAATGGTCTGATTCTCTCAATAAGTGAGGTGAATGAAAATAATATAACAACAATGGTTGAAAAGCCTCACAAGAATGTGATTTTAAATATAAAGACAGTGATATGTGGCATGATATTTAACAATATATGTAATTTTCATGAAATTCCCAAAGAATTGAACTAGAAAAAAATATCATTTTCAACATTCAATTAAGCTTAGTTTCATGGAATAAATTTGTTCACTCAATGACATGGGTTTAAGAAATGGAAATGATAATCATTTCAGCTTAAAAAGTTTCAAAAAAATGCCAAAAACTGAAAAATAAACTCACAAAAATTTGAAAACACACAATTTTTATTTTATTTAAAAAAAAATAAATGAAAATCCTAAATTACCAAGGTTCCATCCCCCACAATTAAATGATGTATTGTCCTCAATGAATTCAAGTGGATTTAACATGTAAGTATTTTTTAGAATGAATCACAGCAGCAAGAAAGTGTAAAGAAGAGGTACAACCCGATGGCTCTTATTGATAGACATGTTGGAGGATCGAGATATCCTCTAGTGGATCTGATGGAATGGTCCCATGGAATTTCTTCAGCCTATTACCCTTAATAGTGAATGTCTCCTGCTGTCCATCCTTCACAATCTGCACAGCACCGAAAGGATATACATGAGTAACTATAAATGGACCCTCCCATCTAGAATGATGTTTACATGGAATCAGCATGAGTCTTGAGTTGAATAAAAACACTTTATCTCCAGGATGGAATTATTTCGATTGGATCATCTTGTCATGAGCCACTCTTGTTATCTCTTTATAAATCCTGGAATTTTCAAATGGTTCTCTTCTAATTTCCTCCAGATCCTATAACTGCAACCTTCTCCCTTTCCCAGCACTTTCAAGATCCAAATTCATGTTCCTCACAACCCAATATGCCTTATACAACAATTCCACAGGTAGGTGAATTTTTTTCCATAAATAATTTTATATGGACTCATTCCAATCAGGGTCTTGTAGGCTATCCTATAATCCCATAATGTGTCTTCCAGCTTCTAGCTCCAATCCTTCCTGTTTGGTTTAACAGAGTTCTCCAAAATTCCTTTGATTTACCTGTTGGACACTTCAACTTGACCATTTGTTTGTGGGTGATAGGGAGTTGATGTTTTATGATGCACCCCATACTTCTTCATCAAAGACTGCATTCTCCTATTGAAAAAGTGAGTCCCTTGATCACTGATGATGGCTCTAGGCACTCCAAACCTACAAAATATGCTATTCCTAACAAAATCACAAAAAACTTTAGCATCATCAGACCTAGTGGATTTTTCTTCCACCCATCTAGAAACATAATCAACTGCAAGAAAGATATAATAATTTCCAAATGAAATTGGGAAAGGGCCCATAAAATCTATCCCCCAAACTTCAAAAATCTCACAAAAATAATGTGGTTGTTGGGGCATTTCTTGTCTCATTGAAATGTTTCCAGAAAACTGACATTTTGGATACCTTTTTCAGATTTCATGAGAATATTTAAAAATGGTAGGACAACAAAGTCCAGATTCTAAAACCTTCCTTGCTTTCCTTTGAGTTCCAAAGTGGCCTTCACAAGCTAATGTGTGAAAAAACTCAAGGACTGAACCAATCTCACTCTCAGGAAAACATATTCTTATCACTTGGTCATTGAAAATCATCCAAAGAAACATATCATCCCAAATGTAATATCTAGATTCACCTTTCAATATGTGAATTTGATGAGAAATAAAATGAGATGGGACCTGAGATGTTACCAGATAATTTACCATGTCAGCATACCAAGGCACTTCTTCTTTAACCAAGTACAGCTACTCTCCTGGAAGGTGATAATTCATTGGTTGTTTTTCTAGAATTTCAGCTTCAGCAGTGTTGGGAAGTTTGCTTAAATGATCAGTCACTTGGTTATCTGATCCCTTTATGTCCTTGATTTCTATGTTGAACTCCTGCAATAGTAAAATCCATCTTACCAGCCTCGGTTTAGCTTCATCCTTCTTCATCAAGTACCTGAGAGTTGCATGATCAGAAAATACAATGACTTTAGTTCCAAGAAGATATGATCTAAATATTTCCAAAGAAAAAATAATGGCTAAAAACTCCTTTTATGTTGTTGTGTAATTTCATTGACCTGCATCCAAGGTTCTTGAAGCATATGCAATGACTTGTGTCCTACCCTTAATTTGCTGAGAAAGGACTGCTCCAGCTATTTGGTTGGAAGCATCTCAAAGTAGCTCAAATGGTTCTTCCCAATTTTGTGGCTGCATCATAGGTGGTTCAATAAATCGCTTCTTTAGCTCATAAAATGATTCCCTACATGAACCATTGAAATAAAAATCAGCATCTTTTAAAATAAATCTATAGATAGGGAGAGAAATCTTACTAAAATCCTTGATAAACCTCTTGTAGAATCCTGCACGTCCTAAAAAAGATCTAACATGCTTTACACAAGTTGGGTAAGGAAAAGAATTTATCACTTCAATTTTTGACTTATCAAATTTAATGCCATTTTTGGAAATGACATTCCCTAGAACAATCCCTCTCTCAACCATGAAATGACACTTTTCAAAATTTAAAACAAGATTATTTTCAATGTAGGTTTTCAAAACGTTTTCAAGATTTTTCAAACAATGGTCAAAGGAGATTCCAAAAACTGTGAAATCATCCAGGAAATCCTCCAAGAAATCATCAATTTGATAAGAAAATATACTTACCATGCACCTATGAAATGTACCTGGAGTATTACATAATCTAAATGGAATCCTTCTATATGAAAAAGTTCCAAAGGGACATGTAAAGGTTGTCTTCTCTTGATCCTCAGGAGCAATGAGTACTTGGAAATAACCTGAAAATCCATCCAAAAAACAATAACGAGTTCTTCCAGCCAATATCTCTAACATATGATCAATTAAGGGAATGGGGAAATGATATTTCAGAGTAACCTGATTCAACTTCCTAAAATCAATGCACACTCTCCATCTATTTTGAATTCTCATAGGGATTAATTCATTATTTTCATTCCTCATAGTGGTGAGGCTAGTTTTTCATGGAACTACATGAATTGGGATAACCCACTGTGAATTTGATATAGGATAGATGATCCCAGCTTCCAATAGCTTCTCAACCTCCTTCTACACAACCTTCATTAAAGTGGGATTCAACCTCCTTTAGGGTTACCTGACAGGTTTGGAATCTCCCTCAAGAAAAATTCTATGTGGGCATATATTTGGGTTGATTCCTGGAATATCACCTAAAATCCACCCTATCGCTTGGATATTCTCTCTAAAAAGATCTATCAATGATTTCTCTTGGATTTCAGAGAGATTATTATCAATTATCACTAGTAGTTTCTCTCCCTCCCTAAGGTACACATATTTCAAATCACTGGGGAGTGGTTTGAGTTCCAAATCAGGGGGATACTCAAGGGATGAAACTAAATTGAAATTTCCCACTTCTAAACTTTATTCCTCCTACACAAAAGAAACCATATCATCTTCCTTATCAGTTAATAAATCATCAAAGAAATCATATTTTACCTCTTCCTCCCACATGAAGTCAGAATCTCTAGCATGTTGGGAATCCACACGTTCTATGAAATTTTCACTGGAAGAAGTATCTCCTATGTCTAAGAATTCATAGAGAATACCTGATTCTTCAATGGGTTCTGCACCAACTTCATGAGAAACCGAAAAGAGGGAGTGATCATTTGATGGGGGCCTCATGGATTCAAATTTTTTGAAGTGGACCATGCTCTCTCCAAACTCAATGGTGAGTGTCCCCTCATGGAAATTGATGATCGTTTTAGCCATTTTCAAGAAAGGTCTCCCCAAAATGATGGGTTAATGTGATAGGATCCTATCTTCTTCCATATTTAGCATGTAGAAGTCAGTTGGGAATAAGAGATCTTTGACTTTCACAAGGACATCCTCCAAAACTCCTATAGGGAAAACTGTGGATCTGTTTGCAAGTTGGACCACCACTATTATGGGCTTCAAGTCTCCCATCTGAAAATAAGTGTTTACTGAATGAGGAAATACATTAATTGAAGCACCTAGATCACACAAATAATTATATAAATTTAAATAACCAATGGTGCATGGAATGGAAAACGTCCCTCGATCTTGACATTTGGTTGGAAATTGTGGTGTGATAAGGGCTAGGACACTTCTTCCCATGTTGATCCTTTAATTACCTTGAAGCCTCCTCTTCTTGGTGCAAATATCCTTAAAACATTTAGCATACTTTAGAGTTTGTTCGACTTCTTCAAGTAAGGGGATATTGATTTCCACTTTTTGGAAGGTGTCCATAATTTCTTTTTGAAGTGCTTCCTCCTACAATTTCATTGATTCAATCATCCTTGATGGAAATGGAAGGGGTAAGTCTTTATTATCCATTTGTTTCCTTTGAAATAGTGTTTCTAGTCTCTTCTTACTTGGCTTATCCTTCTCTTCACCCTCTTTATTCTCTTCTTCATAATGAATTTTCACTGAATTTTCAGAGTTTTCAACTTCATTCTCCCTCAAATCAAGTGATATTATTTCATTTTCATGGGATTATGGTGGTGAGATCTCTTTTCCACTTCTTTTTGTTATCATGCTGACATTCTCCTTTGGTTTTGGGATTGTTTGGGAAGGAAGTTTCCTGGGATTATTGGTCATGATTTCAACAAAACATCCCACCATGTTTTCCATCTTTTCAACCTTATCTGGTAGGTTATCAAGCCTAGATTGTAGCTACTCCATATAAGGTTTAGTGCTGGTAGATCGTTGATCATAGCGTCTTGGGAAAGTGGGTGGTTGGTGGTGTGGAGGTTGGTTATAAGGTTTCTTTTGTTGAAATGGTGGTGGGTTTTGGAACTGGTTTTGGTTCAGAGGTCTAGTTTGATTTTGCTGATTTTCAAACCCATACTGAAGATGGTTAGGCTCTCTCCATCCTTGATTCTATTGGTACTAATTTGGTTGAAAGGTTTCTGCACATGTTTCTTTTCCTTGTATTTCAGCACATTGGTTAGTGAAATGATCAGGTGATGAGCATAAACCACATACCTTGGCTGGTGCTTGTTGGTCACCCACTTGTTTCAAGTATATCTATCTCACTAAACTAGTTATCTCTTCAATCTTAGTTTCTAGTAAGGGTGATGGATGAGAATTTCATACCTCATGAATACCTCTTGTTCTAGTACCTCTTGTACCAAACTGTTGTGAGTTTTGAGAAATCTTCTCAATCAAACCTTTTTCTTTTTCTGGCGACTTTTCAATCAATGTACCTCTATAAGATGCATCAAGAAGGATCGTATCATTGTCCAGTAAGCCTTGATAGAATAAGAAAAGAAAGTGATGATCCTCAATGTCTTTATGTGGGAATCTGGAACATAGCTTTTTAAATCTTTCCCAATACTCATAAAGGGTTTCTCTAGATGATTGTTTGATGGCATATATCTCTTTTCTGATGGCTGTGCTTCTAGAGGTGGGGAAGAATCTTTGCATGAAGCATATCACCGTGTCATTCTAATCATACAAATCTCTAGGTTCTAGACCATACAACCATTCTTTTTCATCTCCTTCCAATGAAAACGGGAATGCCTTCCACTTTACTTGTTCCTCAGTTACTCCACGTGGATTGAAGCTTGAGCAGACATGTGTGAACTCTTTAACATTCTTGTTGGGATCTTCACCTACCAAGACATGAAACTTTGGAAGAAATGGTATCATATTAGGTTAAATCTCAAAATCATTTTTCAACAATGGCATGACAAGTTTATTATTCAGATTAAGGAATTGTGAGGCACAAAGTTCTCAGAGAGTTGGGTTTTGATTTCCAGCAATTATAACACGCTCAGAGCGAACACTTGAAGTTTAACTTGATTCTGTAAGAGAAATTTTCTCAAATTATGATTGTAAATTAAGGTTTCCTAGCCTATTCAAAAAAGTTCTTTCAATTTTAGGATCAATGGGTGAAAGGTTCAGTGTTTGAGGTTCTATTCATGCAACTTCGAATGAAAATAAGAAAAGATAAAAGAAAGGGATGAGAAAAAAATGCTGGCACTACCTCCCCGGCAACGACGCCAAGTTTTGACATGAGCCTATCATTGGGTGTGATAAAAAAATAAAACCTAAGTTAAAATTTAGTAATGTGGGTAACTTAGGTTTTCTCCATAGAGGAGTTCACAATAATTATGTATGTCACTTAAATTAATGAAAGAAGAAGAGGTTGTTTTTGAAAATGTATAAGTTGAATAATAAGGAAAGAAATTCAAAAGAATGTTTGAACAATAATGGATGAAGAGAGTGATAGGGCCAGGGTAGGATCACCTTTTGTAATTTCATCATTGTCACAAATATCATCTTACCTCTCTTTCTTCTGAATGGAAAATGAAAGACTCCTCGATCGAGTTATCAATCACCTTTGGTTAATGAAAGAAATGGAACTCACTCCTATGTGCATGGAAGTTCATAAAAAATTCCTAAACAACTAAGGCAAGTCCCGATCAGGAATTTTTTATCCTTATAATTCTAGAAAAAGTTTACTAGTTCCACACACGTGCCAACGATCGCTGGACACTCACCACCTAACACAATATGCTCGATCGAGAAAAATTGCACTAGGTAGAGGGAGATTGAAAGCCCTTAACCAAAGCTATTAAAAATGAATAAACCAAACCCAAAACATGATCGCATTAGGAGAATTGGGAAAAAATTATAATAGAATTTATTTAAAAGAAAAATAGGGTTTTACATTTAAGCACAAAACTCCGACATTACAAAAGAGAAACTCCCCCTTCCCCGATCACTCAAAGGTTTTACCCCTCCATGTGAAGGGTATTAGAGTTGAAAGGGAAAGAAGAGAGCATAATGAAACAAAGAAAAGTTAAAATAGAAAATATAAATAACTTCAAGAAGTAAATCCTTTATCACATCCCCTATTTCACCTTCTTCAACCCCTATGAATTGAAGTGAACACTCTTTTTTATAGGCTTTTGGAGTAAAAAATTTCCCTTCAAATTTATTCAACCGAATGTTTGAGTCTGGTTGGCATATTAAATGGCCGAATCTTGGGAATGTTTATTCATAAATGTTGTTCCTATATGTCTTATTAATGACGCCTCAAAATTTCAGGGAATTTGGACAAGTGGAACAAAAGTTATACTCAACTTACCACTGACATCATTTTCCACCCGAGGTGACTCTTCAACTCCGTCTCTTTGTCCACATTAAAAGGATGCTTTAGTGACTTAATTTCTTCATAAAAGTGAACCAACGCATGAGTCTCAGAGTCCTATTTCTTACCCATCTATAATAACCTAATTTGGACATGTTTATGCCTATATATTCCTCATTAATTATGGTAGGGTCCATTCTGTCGGCCAGAAAGTTTTTTCCACTTGATGAATTTGTCTCAGCCATAGTGTTCCGAATTAGACTCAGGTCCAAAAGAAAAAGTTGAATCCCAAGAGCATAAAAATCATAAAAAAATAATCACAAAATTTGGATAAAAAATGTAAGATATATTATCGAAATAAAGAAGCTCCACAAAACTTCTAAATTTACAGAATTAACCAATTTCCACAATTAAGCCCATAATTCACGAAGAGACTAAAATGATACAAATCAGATAAAATTAATTAATTGGAAGGGGCTAAATCATTGAAACACATATGAAAAATAATGAAAATGTTATCTCTATCAGTAGGAAATATTTTAATCTTTCTAAGGAATATTTATATTGTAATTTATCTTATGTATAACCCTATATTAAAAATGGTTTAGTTATTAAACTTTGAATTTTACACTTAAATATTCTTTAAATAAAATAATAATAAATGTACTAATATAATCCAAGTGGACCAAAAGGATCAAATTTTATTTATACGGTTGGTTTTGGTCGAAATATATTCATCCAATAGAATTAGGAAATGTTTTAGGATAATTAAAATAACAATTTTACCTTTAATTTCCCTACTTACTTTTAACTGTGGTAAATAAAAGTCAAACGATTCTATTTACCAAAAATTATTTTCATCATATTAAACCAAATTTTACTTACTAATGTCAACCGTGTCTCTCAGATTTTTGAAATTCAATTCACAGAAGCGGTGAAATTACGTTTTATACAAATTTGCAAATACGCCTAGAATGTTGGTAAAATATGTTAAAATGTTCAATAAAATTGTATACATCTAATTTTTTTATTAAATGACTCCAATGAATTAAATTGAAATTAAATAGGTATTATATATATAGTTTTACATAAAATAAGTTTAAATAAAATAAATAGTTATAAAATGTTGGTTTTAAACAACAACATAGTGTTTTTTCACTATTCATAAAAAAATTAATGTTTTTAGAAAAATAACAAAAAATTATCCCTAATATAATTTTGATATTATAAATTCAAAAATGAATTCTATTTTACCAAATTAAAAACATATAAGTTTCATTAATTAATTTAAAATTAATTCCCATTGTCAAAACTAAAAATCTTGTTTTTAAAAAGTAAAAACTATCAAAAGATTGACATGTGTTTATGTCAAATTTATATGTGAAATTACTTATAATGAATTAAATTGAATTAAATGATAAAAATATAATGTAATTATACTTATAAACCATTCAAATTCATATTTTAACACTACAAAATATTTCAATTAAAAAAGTTTTTTTCAATTAAAATTTAGTATTTTTAACTATTCATCAAAATATGAATGTTATCAAAAAAGTTCAAAAAATTTATACAGAATAAATTTTTATGTCCTTATTCTAAAGAAGAATTTAATTTCAATATATTTAATATATAAAATTTTTAAATATTTTTTTTAAAAAGGGTTTACAATTAAAAGGCGGTAAAATTGCATTTTGTTTTGTAAAATACATCTTTTATCTGAAAAAATGAATTTGTTCATATATTATGTCTAAGAAACACATAATATGGATTATAAATTTATATGGAGTATATAAAATTTATGATTTGGTTAATACTATTCATAACCGCTTTTTGAACGGCTAGTTTGGTAAGTCGTGGTGCACTCGAACTCGGTGTTGCGTGTAACGTAAGTTATTGAATTACTTTGAAGAGAAAACATAAAATGAAATATTGAGGTGTTACATAATATATAATTATAATTATGTTATTAAACATTTATTATGGTTGTTTAGTTTATAATAAGTGATTAAAACAAGTTAGTTTATGTTTTATAGGTTTATATATGTGTAATTGATTATTCATATATAATTTGTATTGTTTTTTGTTCTTCTTATTATTTTTTATAATGTCATGAATTGGGTAATTGGAATATAAGTAATTTTTTTGGTTTTATTATTTACATTATAGATAAAGGATTTATAAGTGTGTATGTTTTTTAATATATATATAATGAAATTAATTCAAATATTATAATAATATTATTATAATTATTAGAATTATTTTACAATGAGTGAAGGGAGACCTCCTTCTCCAACCATCATTTACATTGGAGGCACACAGATGGAAAGTGATGAGATATATTATAATATCCATGATTCAATTATAGTAAGTGATAATTATATATTAATAAGAAAATAATAGAAATTTTTTTAATATTTCAAAGCATAAAACTATAATTTTATAGGATGAATATAAATTTTAAACTTAGAAGGTCAAAATAACACTACAATGAAATTTTTTAAATTTTCAATTAGAAATAATATTTTTTGGTTAATTTAAAATGTAGTATTTTTATATTCCACTTTTTTATAATAATGTATTATAATATGTATAATTAATAATATAGTGACTACTAATTTTATATAAATAATGATATGATCATATGAAGGTACAATGGATTTTTTTGTAAAATATTTTTATAAGGCATAATGTCTTTCCTTTTAAATTAATTATAATTTCCTTTCATAATGAATTATTAAAATTAAAATTATAGATTATATATATAACTATATAAATATAAATCCATATACAGATTATTACTATTCATATGGTTAATGTAAGATCATATTATTCATGAAATATCCTTATCTTCAGAAACACATATTGAACATGTTTTGTGGGTTTATTTTTAAATTATATTATGCCACTTCTATGAATTGAATTTTATATAAATGATTCCAAATTTTTATTGATAATAATTTATATATGTTAATATGTTCAACTAAATCATTTTCCATAATTAATAGTAAATACTATAAAAATTAATTACTACAGTTACCGTTAAAACTGGTTAATAGGGGGTTAACCTAAAAGATAAGGATAAAAATGACATAAAACATTGTAAAATAGTATTTTATGATTGTATTTATAACCAAACAGTATTAAATTTGAATATTATTTAATTTAGAGAATTTTTTCAATGAAAGTGATATGAAATTATTATAAAATATTGAAAAATTACAAGTGTGGCACTCACTATAATTATAAAAGGGTACCTCCCCCATATTATTATTCACACCACTTTGGACCTTTAGATAAAAAAATATACCCTAAATTTCTCCCTAACATTATTAGATTAATTTTTTATCTACCATTTTTCCAAAAAAACAATCCTAGAGTCCTTAATTCGATATCTAAAGGACGTTTTTTAAGCGAAGGTAATTGTATTCACCATACCCTTTCATTTTTGCATATTTTTCTCCATCATAATTAATATTTAAAAAATTAAAATATAATTACACCAACATATAAAATATATTTATATGTTATTATTTTTATGGAATAATATTTGTCCCTCTATTTATCCATAAAATGTGAAACAAAACCGTCACTCAGGCGTATGGAAGACAACCTCCTCACGAAGTAATGTATTTTTTTCCATCACTTACTCTCCTAGATAGTCATAATTAGAGAAATAATGAATATATAATAAAATAATTACATGATATTTGTTCTATAAAACTAATATATAATCCAATTTCATTCCCTTTCACCCAATAATTAAATGATAATATCGCTTGTACGTACGTTTGACCTACCATCACCATGAAGAGTTTTGATTCATTTTCCATATAAATATTTAAATAATGATTACAAAAAATAATCTAATGAAAAATGTGATATTTACAACATTAATATACATATAGAGTAATGGAATTATATATTATTAACAATAACTAGAACTTTTTAGAGAAACCATTTATTGGAAAACAAACAAATTATCACCTGAAATAATCGTAATATAAGGATATTATTAACGAACAAAAGATAATATATTACAAGAGGATAATATATGATATTATTAAAATTAATATGGTTATGGTAAAAATTAATTACACACTCAAAACTATTAATTTTGGGTTCATATTACTTCAAACTAGAGGGAAGTGTGAGGTAATATATTTTGTATCAATTTCCATTCCATTAAGGTGTATTTGATATTATAAAACTCTTTAATTTCATCTGGTGAATATACTACCCCTTTGTTATATTTCAAACCAATACTTATTTATTCATGGTGATTAATGTTTCAATTGATATTTATTCCTCTAAGGGGATATAATTTGAAAGTTAATGAATATGTAAGGATTAATTTTACAATCTATTTTTTGGGAGTGTCTTAATAGTCATTAAAGGAATTTTATAATCCATATTCCATAAAATACATATACTTTATTATTATATAGATATTTAAATACTTTAAATATTTTCTTCATAATTTTTCCCTCATTGAATCTTTAATTAAACAAATAACCTCATAAGATAATTTTCAATCATATTTCTATTTTGGATCGAATATATTTTTCTTCCACAACCGTATTTTTTCAAAAACAATTTACAGAATAATTTTATTTATACAAATGATTTATTATTGAAATTTTATATTATCCATGATATTTTAAATGGTTTTAAATAAATATTTATAATTATTTTTTAAATTGGTATTTTTAAATTTATTTATAAAAATTAAAAAGGAATGTTTTTATGGTATATGATGTTAAAAGTCCTCCCCACTGCTATAACCATTTTATAAAATTTAGATTCTCCTACATGTTTTTAATGGATCTACACACAAAACCCTATTGTTAAATATTATTTTAATGTTTATCCAATATAATATCTTATTATTTAAAGGATACGAAATTATCACAAAACCTATATTATTTCTCATTGATTATGTGGTCCTAAAATCTATCTTCAAACAATCACTTTCTTGTGATAATTGGACATTAAATTTCTCTTAAATTTATATATTATTTATATTAAGGATTTTATTATTTCTTAAACACTATACTATTCCTATATATTGTGTTTATATTTAATGTTATTTGATAAACCAAGGAAATATTAATATTTTCTGGTCTTTACACAATACAAATAATTAATGATAAAATATATTATTTTTAAATTTAATTAATCATTAAATATATGAGGAATGCATTTGAAATGTAGTGATGAGTGGGTAAAAGTCATAAATATCTTTTCGATGCATTAAAAATTCTCATGATCCAAATTAGTTAGTAAAACTAAATAGGATTTTAGGTTATAGCTAATCATATATTAAAATTTCATGGAAAAAGGCCTTAAAGATATAGATATAATGTTTTTTGAGATCATGATGTCCAATATTATAAATTTCATTCCATTATAATTATCTTATAATTATTCGTGATATTATTTCATATATCCCTAAATGCATTTCATGAACGTGTTATTGATTAAATGGAATAAGTTTTAATTAATTTACCTTAAAATAATAATCATGCCTTATTTACTCATGATATTATACACTATAAAAAACCCTAAGTGATAATTTGGTCTCACCATTATTTTGTTTCATTTCCAAAATTTATGAAGAATAAATAATTGTAAGACTTTCCAGTATGCATAATGTTCAAATTGGTTATGTTTAATATTTTTTTACCAATGTAAAATGGGTTTCATGTATGCATCTTGCTCATCAAGATTAACAAATGAATTGGCCCTTTTAAGTAATATACAATGTATCATTGATAATGTAATAAAATATTCATTGAATCTAGGATGTTGAAGTTGTAGTTATTATAGTTATTATTACATGAAGTTTATTACAATCCTTGGGAACTAGATTTCAGAAAACGTAGGTAGAGAATATAACCATATGGTTAATTTGAGGGAAAGTCTAAGTATAGGATAAAATCATAAAGTGTTATTAAGGTATATATTATGTGTATTTACATAAAATAATTCCTTTCATGGATACTACAAGTGGATGTGGATTTGGAACTGATTCAGGTAGGGGTGATAACACTGAATAGCATTGGTCGAGTATATCTCGACCATCATTCTGGTGTATAGTTAGTGTACCCTTACAATGTAAATGGTTTATGACTAATATGGGATATTATTGTGTTAACTAAAATTTTCTTTGCAAACCATTATGATATAATTTATTTTTTTTAATGATATTCCCAAAGAAACCATGTTTATGAATCCAAGATCAAGAGTGCATAAATATTCCATTTTTGTTAAGTGATTCAAAAAAAAATTGAATTTTATAAATTTTTCAAAATTAAAAATATAATGATCTTAATTAGAATATTTGATTTCTTATAAATGGAACATGTCAAAAGAATGGTATCAATACACATGATCATGCAGAAATTTCCCTACTGAGAACGATAATATAACTAGTGTTGGAGATTATTAGATCATGAATATATTTGGAAATATGAACTAGGTTTTGAATAATAAACTTTCATATATTGATAAAAATGATGTTTCATAAAATTATAAACCTGTATTGGATCATATAGAGTGAGATAATCCACTATCATTTAGTGGAAAACTAATCCTATGGCAGGTGAATGCTATATTAAGTCCCTCGGAAAGATATTTCTTTCCTCAAAATGTGATGAAAGGAAGAAGTTTATACATGAAGTATATTGTATCAAAGGTGATTCTGATCAATGGTGGTCATTGATCCAAAATACTATGGATTATTGTTTAATAGAACATATGGATTAGAGATCTTTCAAGGAAACATTCATCAATAATATTTCCCTCATGAGAAATGAACTAAAATTAAGGGAAAGTTCCTCAATATAAAAAATTGATGGAGAAATTATTTCATAGTATAGTGATAACTTTAAAATAACAGATAGTTATTATATATATTAAATACATAATAAATATTGAAATATTAACCATTTATTTGATGGTATTGAGCCAAGTTGTATAAGGTCTGTGGATTCTCAATCATTTTTCATCATATGATTAAATAATATTATACACCATCAAAAAATGGAAGGAATTTTCTAAATCTCTTATATTCAAGGTTCATTAAGAGAAGAATAGTTCAGATATAACCCTATAAAAATTTAATGTATCACAGATGAAAGAAAATATTATGTAATTTGTATTATGTGAAAATACTGGGTAGAAACTTCCTAGAAAAGCATGAAGAGCATGTGATTTTGTTACAAGTGCAGAGATAAGGGTTATCTGGATAATGAATCTAAGGGAAAGAAAGATACCACTACTTTCCAATGCCTTATCTATAATTAAATGGTTAATTATCCAAACCCATGTCATAGTAATCAAGGAAATCTATAAAAAAAGAGTCCAAGGAGATATAGTCAGTATTATGAACTGATTACAACCAAGGTTGAAATTCCCATTGATATGGTGGAAGGTACATTAATAATAACCTCGAATTTATATAACTATTTATTATATTTTAGATACTCAAACTCTTTTATATATTCTATTTTTTCTAGGAAAATTATATATTTATATAACACCTTAAGAGTGGGGTTGTTAGTAAAAAAATCCATTTGTAAAAATCACTGCAATAATGATGTTTTTTAAAGTTCCCATTATGACATATAAACCCGGTCTATTTTATGAATTTGTTATTATACCTATTTTTTAATTTGATATAATCTTTAGTATGGACTATATTTCTATACATGAGGAAAAAATTTATTACATATATAATGAAATTAGGATTCATGATGAAGATGTGAAATTACATATCATTAGATTAGAGACTTAATCATCTGGGTCATGTATATATCCACCTAGTACCTATTATGTATTATATTTCTTGGGAAGAATAATAGAAATGATCTATAGATGGTAAATGTAATATTAAAAATATGGATGTACTTATTATACATGAATACGTTAATGTATTTCAAGATGAATTACACAGACACCACTAGATTATGAGGTTCAGTTTTACATTGATTTAATCCTAGGTGAAAGACCAGTATCAACAAATCCCTATAGAAAGACCATTTGGTAATTAATATAGTCAAAGAAACAAATAGAGGAGTTTCGCAATAAGTGATTTATATTCCCTATTTTTTAACATTGGGGATCCATCTTTCAGTTAATTATTAGGAAAGATATATTTATGTGGCTCTTCATTGACTATAGGGAAATAAAATCTATTAAGATAAGGAACATGTAACCCCCCCTCCTCACATTGATGACATATTCGATCTAATTAATGGTGCTCAATATTTTTCAAATATTGAACTTCATTATGGGTATCATCAATTGTAAGTAAATAATAATGATATTATAAAGATACCATTTTGTATAAGGTATATACATTATGATTTTATAGTAATTCCATTTATATAGACTAATGAACCCTCTATTTTTTTGTATCTAATTAAAAAACTATTCAAGTAATATCTTGATGAATTTTTGGTATTTAAATATGACATATTAGTGTATTATAAAATATATGAGGATCATCAGAATAAGTTGAGGGTTATTCATTAGAATCTTATAAGAATATCATTATTTCTGAAATTTATCAAGTATGAATTATGGATTCAGAATGTTTCTTTTCAAGGACATATTATTTCTATGGATGGAATCATATTTATCCCAATGAAGACAAAGGAAGTCAAAGAATGTCCTACACCAATAAACATAACTGAGGTATATAGTTTCATTGGTTTAGCTATAATATATTAGTTATTTGTTATAAAATTTTCTCGAATGGATATACTATTAACCAATATTATATATAATGGGTTCAAGTTCACATGGAACAAGGAATGTGAAGAATATTCAAAATAATTTAAGAGGAAATTAGTCAATGGTATAATATTGAATGTACTATCAGTAAATGATGGATTTGAGATATATAGTGATGGATTGAAGAAGGGACTTGGTGGTTTCTTTATGAAGAATGATACAATTATTTCCTATACATAGATAAAGTTAAAGACTCATGAACAAAACAATGAAAATCATTATCTTAAGATGGAAGCAATAATATTTTCTTAAAATATATAGAGACATTATATCTATGGTGAAATACATGGGATATACAAAGATCATAGGATTATAAAATATATCCTTTTATAAAAAGAGATAAATATGAGTGTAATACAGAGGCTTGAACTACACAAGGAATATAATTTCTCAATACATATCCACTATGAGAAAAAAATGGTATAATATGTTTTGAGCATGAAGATCATTGAGTTCTAAAAAAATAAGGATTAATAAAGAACCCATTTTCATGGATCCAATAAATATGGATATGGTAATTATTAAGGAAGGGGATACATAACTGCTTTCTCAAATTATTCAAAAATAATTTTTATTGAAAAAAATAAAAAGCTATAATCCTGATGATTGGAATTTTCAAAAAAAAATTAAATATTTTAATGGTAGAAAATTTAAGTACATATTTTGAAGATGATGTTTAGAAAATTTTTAGGAGGATTTTAGTTCAATATATACCTAAGATGAAATGGTAATTTTTATATTATTCTCATAGATTGAATCTTTCTATACACCATGGTAGGACTAATATGTATTCGGTTTTGAGGGAAAATATTTTTTGAGAAATATGAATTAGAAAATTGCTGATTCTGTATCGAGATACATTCTCTCTTAGTAGGTGATGGATAAGATGCAACATCATAGAGGAGTTATGAAACCTATACATATTAATATGTGTAAATTGGATGACATAACTATGGAATTTTTAATGGATTTACTATGCATCCTAGAAAGTATGATGCTATATGGGTTATTATTGATCTCCATATAAAATATATTCATTTCATTTTTATAATACAATATTTTAACCTTGTATTAATTTTAAAAATATATGTAAATAAAATTTTATAGCTTCATTGATAACCTATTTCAATTGGACTTGACATTGATCAATGATTCATAATATAATTCTATAAAAGTTTTGATAAGGATCTAGATACCAAGCTGTATTTAAGTATTTCTTATCACCCTCAAACCAATGAATTGTCTGAAAGGAATCATCAAAAATTAAAAGATATGTTTATGTCATTCTAAATTTACATGAATTGTATGTGGGATAAATTTTTTCAATTTTTATAATTATCGTATAACAATATCTTCCATTCAAGTATACAAATAGCTATATATGATGAAATATATGGAAAAAGATGTCTCACTCCAACTTCTGGGGGTGATGTTGGTGAAATGAATATTATTGGCTAAGAACCTATTGATGATATAAGGGAAAAGGTAAATATTATTCAAACTAAAATTAAAGAAGATAATAAATTGGTAAAATAGATATGCTGATAATCAGCACTCGTGTTTATGGCAGACTACTTCCTTACAAAATGATGTAATTGTTTCCATCACCAACTCACATGGATAGTCATAATGATTAAAATAATGAATATAAATGATAATTGTGTCATGATATTGAATATATAAAATTAATATATCATTAAATTCAATACCCTGTCACCTATTGAGGATGTGACAATGTTGCTTCTTCATACGTATGACCTACCATCTCCACGAAGCGATGTGATTTGTTTTTATGTCCAAATTTAATAATGATTTCAAAAATGGATCCAATGAATAAATGAAAGATTTATAAAATTAATATAATTTTTTTATATTATAAAACTATATCCTATTAACTTGTACTATATCCTCCATGAAAATGATTCATTGGAAAAAAACAATTTATCACCCGAAACAATGGTAATAGTTGAATATTATTAATGAATGGGTGATAAGATGTTATAATAGGATCATATATGATATTATAAATATTAATTGGTTATTTTTTAAAATAATAACATTATTAAAACCATTATATAGGAGGTTTAAGCATGTTTAACTAAAGGGAAGTGTGAGGTAATGGATTTCATCTAAATTTTAATTCTTTTGAGACATATTTGATATTATGTAGTAATTAAATTTTATATCATGTATATAATAACTTAATAATATATTTATAATTAATAAAAATATATTTATTATTATTAATATTTCAATTCATTTTTATTCCTTCATGTTGTTATAGTTTAGAAGTTAGCAAAGAGGTAAGGTTTTATTTTACAATCTCATTTTTTTGGATTTATTTAATTTTTATTGAAGTAATATTATAATTAAACCTTCATAAAATCCATTCATATTCCTATAATATTGATATTTAAGTATTTTATATATTTTCTTCATACTTATACCCCATTTATAAATTGATTAAAAAAATAAACTCTTAAAAGAAAAACTGATCTTATTAACTTTTTTATCGAGTATATTTTTCTTCAACGTTCATATATTTTCAAAATTATTTTACTAAAGTCCTTTTATTTACTCAAAATATTTAATAAGGTTAGTTTTTGTTACCATTGAAGTTTTTAATGGTTTTAAATTAATATTTATAATGCTTTTTAAATGGTATATTTTCAATTTTATTTACAAAAAATTGAAAAGAAATTTTTTTAACGCATACAGTGTCAATGGAATTTACTAAAACCATAGAAATTTTATGATATTTAACTTATTATTATTATTTTAATTTTTTTTACAAGAGAAAATTTTAATAATTATTGTTTTATGGTTTAAATTTTAAATTATTTTAACCTTCAAAATACATGAATTTATCACAAAATCTATATAATCTCCCACTGATTCTATGGTTGTTAAAATTCTCTTGAAATAATCACTTTCTTATGATCATTGGAAATTAAATTTCTGTTAAATAATATATTATTTATATCATGGATATGATTATTACCAAATATGTATACCATTTCTATATAGCTTTATTAATTATAATTTTTTTGATTGAATAAGGAAATATTTATATTCCATATTCATTACACAATACAGATATTTTTTGATAATACATATTGTTTATAAATTGAATTGATCATTAAATATACAAGGAATCCATTAGAAATAAAGTGATGGGTGTGTATTAGTTATAGATAGAGTAACACCCTAAAATTATGAAATAATAACATTTTATTCAATAGTGTGTAGACATGAAACCCCAAGCATAGAAATTAATATAACAACCTGAGACATTATGATATATTAATATTTAGATAAATTAAAATTTTCCAATATTGTATTTTAGATGTAACACTGAGCTTATATTGAATTAAACCATATATATAGTATATCTTTCTCTATATCAAACACCGAGGTTAGCTTGTGTTACACCTAACAATGAATTTTCTAATGGTTTGTGTTATACACAAGACCAGGTTTTATAGAACAAAAATATATTATTGAAATATTAATATTTAATAATATAATATATAACATAGTTGTCAAATTGAAGGTTATGAATAAGATTAGCTAAATTATAAAAATATATGGTCAAATTCATTAGTTACCAATTAATATGAAATTAATATAAAAATCAATTTAATATAAATGGAATGTTTTTATAAAAATAATTTTTATGCACCAAATGCTGTAATGTATTAATAGATTAAATTAATTACTATTTTTGTATTATATTAATGATATATATATATATATATATGAACATATACTTGAAAATAATCATATATATTTTATATACATAAATTATGAAAAAAATCCAAATTTACGCATAAAATGCTATATTTTTCTAAATGTAGTTTTCCCTCCTTTTTATGGAGTTCCTATTTGAAATTTAAAACATGAAACTTTTATAAATTTTATTTGAAAAAACAAAATTCATTTTTGAAATATTAATTTAAAAATTAACTACTGTATAAATTTTATTATTTTTTCTAAGAAGTTTTATTTTTTGATGAAAAATAAAAAATACTAAATTTTAATTGAATAGTTCTTTTTCATCTAATTAATTTTTAAAGTAAAATGTAATTTTAAATTGTTTTTAAAGTCATATTAAATCAATTTTACATATATTAATATAATTTATTTTTTAAATAATTTTTATGTTGAATTTAGATGTAAAACAATAGTGAACCTTTGAACATTTTAACTCCAAAAACTCGCATTCTCATCCCATATGCTGGAATAATTTAAAATTAATTTTACCACTCAAGTGATTTTAATTTTAAAAAATGTATTAAATATTTTTAATAATTATAAATTATAAATTGATGTATGTACAACATACGTTTTCAAAAAAAGTACAATTGAAAGCAATTAAAATTAATTAGAGTGATTAAGGTAAAAATGACATTACATAGTGGTTAAACTTTCTCTAAAGGGGAAAATGACATATAAACTAGTTTAAAACATATTGTATGGAAATATTTGGACCATATAGCCACTTTTATTGAATTTTTTATCATTATTTAAAGAATATTATTTTATGGATACCTCCCAATAGTGTTTACCTTTTTATATTTACAATAAATCTAGTCCTCTTCCACTATAAAAGGGCACTCACACCCATCACTAACTCACACCTGTCATGCATTTTGTATGACAACCCTACTTTTATTACAAACTTAAACATGATTTATTACATAAAAATTCACGTGATACAACAAGAATATCGAAAGTTTTAGTGTATTTGGGGCTTATGATAATAACATAAAAACATAAAACATTAAATACAACATCTTTATTGAAAACTTACTTTACATGACCACTACATTCCCTCGTACTTAGCATTTCATGGGATAACCTGAGGACATGCATAAGAAAAGGGTGAGCTATAAAGCCGAGTAAGGGAATACACATGGAATAACATGAGGAGTAAAATACATGTTAGACATTAGGCATATCAATAGAGCAAAAGAGAAACATGAACATAAAGGAATGATAAATCATGATAATCATAACATGGAAATGTGGAAACAACACTTAACATGGAATTAGCATGAGCCAAGGATCATTGCACATGGAGCATGAGTTAACCCCCATTGCACATGAAGCACGAGTAAACCCTCATTTCAATTGAATTATAATGAGTCAATACTCATTTCACATGACGTATCATGATACTATACTTTACCCAACACATTGGAGTGCTATAAGGGCGCAACCTTCTTAAACATTTCATTTCATGCATAAGTGTGCCACATGGATCATAAAACATGGATTCAATAAACATAATAATTTATTCCACAATAAAGGAATGTAGAATTCATACATGAAACTTTATATTCAATAAGTAAATGTGCATAAAGGTGAATACCATTTATGGAGAAATGTGCATGGTATTCACTACACAAAGGCATTGGCTTAGAGAATCTGTGCAATTTCGGCAGCGTAACAGCGTGACATAGGACTTCATCAAAAAGGTTGATAAGAGATAAAGGGGTATCTCATCATATTTACATGAAATGTAAAGTAAGGGGGTCATATAGATACATTTACAAACAATTGTAATGGAATTTAGATTCGTGATACAAAAGTATTTCTTGAATATAAAAGAAGAGAGAGAAGTTCCTTTCGGAATTTCGGCATAGTAACAGGTGTACATGGGAGGCATTTAATGAGAGAGGAAGGGGTCTCCCATCATTCAAAAAATAAGAGGTCAGTATGGGGTAGGTGTGAAACTATACCCCAACATTTATAATTGAAATTAAAGGGAATAAAAATATTAAGAAAATTGGACAAAAAGTGAAAGGAAGAAAAAAACCCTTACTTGGAAGTGTGCTTCCAAAGGCTTGTGAGAGGCTTCTTGGGAGCTTGGGGCACCTTGGGAGGATTCTAGAGAGTGTAGGGAAGAGTTTGGACGAACTCCAAAGGCCTTGAGTGAGGAGGATGTGGGAGCTTGGGTGGGTTTATATAGGAAAGGTGAGGGGAATCTTTATTATTTAGTTTTGGGACCCCTTACATTAAATTTATCCAAACCACAAACCATCCCATGTTTTTTTGCCATGTTTTTTGGCGAAGGGAAGAGGAAAAAAATATTTTAAAAGTACAAAGTCAGAAATTATTAAAAAAAATAGGGTTGCTTATGTGGAGGTGTGTCACACTCCAATGGAAATTAATTTAAAAAGACAAGGTGTTTAATAAGTCTTGAGGCGTCCATTAATTCTTTGAAAAGTAAGTCAAACTAACCCAAAATCACATTAATTTTATGGTAAAACATATATTTCCTAAAATAAATATTATATTATTTTATTACATCACTATTGGGTCATTATGATGTCATAAAATACATTATATATTTAAACAGTATTTAATTTTTACCCAAATATTTGACTGTATCAGAAAATTATGAAAAATTCACCATTGGATAATTTTGAAGTCCTGATTCCAGAAATAACATTTATTTTATCTAAATAGTTTTCTAAATATTTTAATTTTCACTTTTGAGATAAAAATCAACATTTATCGAAAATTCATGGGTTTTGACAGAAATGGATTTCAAACCTTAAAAAAATTATAATTGCATTCATAAAATTATAAGATCATTTATATTTAATAAAAATTAATTTAATAATAATAATAATATTTTATTAAAATATTATTTAATTCAAAAATACCTTAATTTTAAAAAATATAATTCTTAATTAAATAATAACTGAAAACACTATTTGTACTTTAAAAAATATTTACAATGTATCAAAACAAATGACAAGGAGGTATATTCATTATTATATAAAAAAATAATATACATGAACATAGTACTAGAGATTTGTTACATAACCCCTTAAAACAGCCGCATAAGACCTAAGGGTAAGGTGTGCGATGGTGACATACTCTTAGGTTGGCTCAGATAATATCGCTCGAGTGGTAATCTCTATCAACGTACACTTTTCCCGTAGACGGTCTCGTTTGAACTTACATGATGAAGATCAGCTTGGGCTTGGTCAAGAGTGAATCCCAAGGACGCCACCTCTTTTCCGAGCTCCGAAAAATGGGCTTTGTATGGAGAAATTCTACTGGATAAGGCCATCACTTCTTTTGTCTGAGTAAATTGGATTTGTTAAAGCCCTATATTTATACTAATCATGTGATCACATTTTAACGGCTATAAAAGCAACAATCACAATTCTTAACATAAAACCAAAGAAGTTGACATCTTATATAAACATTTTTCATAAAGATACATTTAACTAGATCAATAGGGATTTTACATTAATGAAACTTTGGGTCATTACAATATTCCCCACCTTAAGAAATTTCACCCTCTAAATTTTCCTTTTCCCACACTAAAACAGAAGTGGGTAACTCATCTTCATAATTTCCTCCGATTCCCAAGTTGCTTATTCAAACTTGTGGTTTCCCTACAACACCTTGACGAGGGGAATTATCTTATATTGTAGAACTTTTTCTCTACAATCTAAGATCTTCACTGGTTTATCCTCATAAGAAATATCATCTTCCAATTGTACCACCTCAGAAGAGAGTACATGTGAAGGGTCCAGTATGTACTTCCTTAAGAGGGATACATGAAAGACATCATGTACTTTGGCCATGGTAGGTGGAAGTGCTAGTAGATAGGCCACAACCCTGACACGATCAATAATCTCAAAGGGGCCGATGTACCTTGGACTTAACTTCCATTTATTTCCAAACATAATGACCTTTTTCCATAGAGATATGCGTAGAAACACCATGTCTCGTACTTTAAACTCAAGGTCTCGTCGAAGGTTATCTGCATAACTCTTTTTTCGACTCTGGGATACCATGATATGCTGCTGAATGGTTTTCCCCTTCTTCACCATTTCATCGACCATTTTCGGTCCAAGAAGCTTAATTTCATCGACCTCATCCCAACACGCTGGTGTTCTGCACCATTTCCCATAAAGGGATTTATATGGTGCCATTTGGATGCTTGAGTGGAAACTGTTATTATAAGAGAACTCAACCATAGGAAGATGTTGATCCCATCCTCCTTTAAAGTCCATTGAGCATGCTCTCAACATGTCCTCAAGTGTTTGGATAGTCCGCTCAGATTGGCCATCAGTTTGAGGATGATAGGCCATACTGAAGTTCAGTTCAGTGTTTAGAGCATGTTGAAGGCTCTTCCAAAACATAGAGGTGAATCATGGATCTCATTCAGACACAATAGATAGTGGTACTCCATGAAATATTACCACTTCCCTGATATATATCTGTGCCAGTTGATCCAAAGAGAAATCCTCCAAAATAGCAATGAAGTGTGCAGTCTTTGTAAGACGATCCACAACAACCCAGATTGCATTGTTGCCTTTAGATGTCCTTGGAAGTCCGGTGACAAAGTCCATGGTGATGTTCTCCCATTTCCATTCTGGTATGGGAAATGGTTGCATCATCCCCTTAGACTTCTGCCTCTCTGTCTTTACTTGCTGACACACTAGGCACTTTGATGTATATTCAGTGATCTCCTTCTTTATATTATCCCACCAAAAGTTTTCTTGTAGATCTTGATACATCTTTGTGCTCCCTTGGTGAATAGAGAAATTTGAACTATGTGCATCATCCAAAAGTTCCTTGTTCATCTCCGGACTCGATGGAACACATAGTCTTTTCCCAAATCACACAATTCCTTCTTCATTAACATTAAACTCCAAGGATTTCCCTTTTTTGATATCTTCCACTTTTTCCTGAATTCCCACATCATCCTTTAACCTTTCCAAAAGAGATGGTTGAGAAATAATTTGCGAAAGGATTGATGATGTTCCCTTATTTATGTTTCCCATCTCCATCTTCATCAATTATAAGAATATTGGATCCTTCTCAATTGTCATCATTGATAGAATAGATGGGTACTTTCTACTTAGGGCATCTGCCACCTAGTTCGCTTTCCCAGGGTGGTAATGTATTGAATAGTCATAATCCTTGATGAGCTCTATCCATATTCTTTGGAACATATTAATCTATTTCTACGTGAATATATATTTAAGACTCTTGTGGTCAGTATATATTTCACATTTCTCCTCATAGATATAATACCGCTAGATTTTCAAGGCAATGATCACCGCTGCCAACTCCAGATCATGCGTTGGATAGTTTCTCTCCTGGATTTTCAACTTCCTTGAGGCATAGTATATCACTTTATCATTCTGCATCAGCACACAACCTAAGCCCTTCTTCAAAGCATCAATGAATACAACAAAAATATCCCCACTTGTGGTTAAAGTGAGCATGGGCACCATGATAAGACTCCTTTTCAACTCCTTGAATATTTATTCACATTCATCATTCCAAGAAAACTTTACTCCCTTCTGAGTTAGCTTGGTAAGAGGGTTGGAAAATCGTGAGAAATTTCTCATAAATCATCGATAATATCCAGCTAACCCTAAGAAGCTATGGATATCTGTTAGCAATGTTGGCCTCAGCCATCCCTCAGTTGCAATTGTTTTGGAGGGATCCACAGATATCCCATTTCTTGTGATGATATGGCCCAAGAATGAGACCTCCTTTAGCCATAACTCATAATTTATATACTTTACATAGAGATTATCCTTGCGCAAAGTCTCTAGTAAAGTTCTTAAATGCTCCTCATGATCATCCTCGTTTTTGGAGTATATTAGAATATCATCCATAAAGACTACCAAAAATTTGTTGAGGTAATCTATAAAGACTCTATTCATTAATTCCATGAATATTTCTGGATCATTAGTGAGTCCAAAAGGCATTACTATGAATTCATAGTGCCCGTATCTTGTGCGAAAAGCAGTCTTGGGGATATCTTCTTTCTTCACCCTTACTTGATAATATCCCAACCACAAGTCCACCTTGGATAAGTATTGTGCTCCATGAAGCTGATCGAACAAGTCATCAATTCTTGGAAGAGGATACTTGTTCTTTATCGTGATTTTTCTAAGTTCATGATAATCGATTCAAAGGCACATTGACCCATCCTTCTTCTTGACGAAAAGGACTGGTGCACCCCATAGTGAAGCACTTGGGCGTATAAACCCTTTATCCAGATTCTCCTGTAGTTTTTTCTTCAGCTCTTCAAGATTTGCAAAATCCATCCTATATGGATTCTTGGATATTGGTAATGCCCCGGGTATAAGTTGAATTGAGAATTCAACATCTCTTCTAGGAGGAAGACTAAGCAGATACTCGGGAAACAATTCTACGAATTCCCTCACAATAGGCATTTCTTCAAGGATGGTTTCTTCCTTGGACTCAATCATCTAAGACAGATATGCATGCTCATAGGGAAGTAATATCCATTCTTGAGATGATGGAGCTAAAAGAGATTCATCTTCCTCCTTACAATTGTAAAGAATCGAGGGTCGATTCTCCATATGGAGAGTGATTTCCCTCTCCCAACAATTTATGTTGGCTCTATATAAGGAAAGAAAATCCATGCCAAGAATTGCATCAAATTCCACCAGAGGTAGTATAACGAGGTCCTCCGGGAAATTCAATCCACATATTAAAATAGGGGAGGACTTATATTCATGGGATGCAATGATTGCCCCATTTGGCATACTCACCGACATCTTCACTTCCATGATTTCTGGTGGTGCTGGGATTGTTCTACTAAACTTTTGAGATATAAAAGAATGTATAGAACCTGAATCAAAAAGTATATTCACTATTATTGAATGAATAACTAGAGTATCTATCACCACTTTGTTTTCGGGGTTCACTTCGGCAGAAGTGATGGAAAAAGATCTTCCTTGCTGCCTTGGAGGTTATTGGTTGCCTCCGAAAACCCTTGGATTAGGGAACTGATTTGCAAGATGCCCTAGTTCTTTGCATTTATAGCAATGAAAAATGCGTTGAGGTTTGAACGCAGCGTTCCTCTCCTCTGTCGCAACCGCGGGTATTTTTTGCCGACAGTTAACAGCTAGGTGCCCTTCTCTTCCACACCTGAAGCATTTCCTCGTCCCCTTAAAGAAATTTATAGTGTGTTTCTTTCCGTACTTTTGGAAAGTGGGGTGATGGATATTCTTAAAACCATTGGATTTATCCATCGGACCACCAGAATTGAAGTCCACCTTATTCTTCTTATCCCCATGATACCCCTGTGATTCTCCGATCTCTATTTCGACCTTGAGGGCACATCAGACAATTTCTTCATAGCTGTCGAACTCACGAATTGCTAATTCTTTATGTAGGCTAGGCTTAAACCCACCAAAGAAGCGGTCAACTTTGAATTCTGGGGTAAGGACAAATCCATAAGCGTATCGTTCAATCCTTGTTAATTTTTCCTCATACGTTCCAACAGATTAATCGTCTTTTTTTCTTGAGGTAAAGGAAGTCCCTTTCCATCTTAAGTCAGAGGGTGCGTGGAAAATATTTATCAAAAAACATCTTCTGGAAATCCTTCCATTCCAATGACTCGATCTCCTCCTCAGGCTTCATATTTTTGATCAACGTCCACCATTTATCATATTCACCCTCCATACGATAAGCCACCAGGAGAACCTTCTCTTGTTCAGAACATTGAAGGATGGAGAAGATCTTTTCAATGGATTTGATCCATTGTTCAGCGATCGTGGGATCGAATAATCCACTAAAAGTAAGAGGCCTTTGTCTCATGAAGCTCTTGATAGCGACTTGTTCTTTCGTAGGGTGGGTTTAAAATTCCACTTGACCCATGTTTCTATTCAAAACTTGAGTTAGCTGAGAGAGAAGCGTGACAAAGTTCGCGATTCCCACTCCCATTGGATTGGGCATCTCATTAGTAAAGTCATCACACTGATCTTCACAATAGTTGTTAGCTCGAGTCCTCCTATTACCGACCATTGTCTGGAATAAAATGAAATTTAGTGGTAACACATAAAGGGTAATCCAAATACAAAAGTTTATGACTTATAAATAAACTTTTATTTCCTTAATTCATGAGACTATAGGCTTCAATCTAGGCTTTTCATGATCAACTTTCTAACATATATTCTTAGGGGAATTTTTTTTATTCCATTAATAAGGGTTCATACTAAGCTTGTGAATTTTTCAAAACATATCCCCTAGGAGTGTCGTAACGATGAGTGCAGCAAGGCTCGTTGTTGTGCACCAGTTCCCATTCGAGTCTAGCTCAAAGCGGTGTTTTCAGTTTTTACCCCTAGGATACATCTGTGCCAGAGCAGCCTCTACCTGCTCGTATCCAGATAGGGATGTATTTTCTTGATAAACCACTTACTCAGTGCTTAAAAAAACATAGGGTTGTTTTCATTATACTTAGTCTTTTCACTAAGGATTTACTAGGGCTTTATAATCCTAATCCCAAAAATAACTAAACCTATCCTCTAATACCAACTATGACAACCCTGCTTTTATTACAAATTTAAACATGATTTATTACATAAAACATCACTTGATACAACAAGAATATAGAGAGGTTTAGTGTATTTGGGGATTAGTATCATTACATAAAAACATAAAACAAGAAATACAACATCTTTATTGAAATCTTCCTTTACATGACCAATACGTTCCCTCGTACTTAGCATTGCATGGGATAAACTGAGGACATGCATAAGAAAAGGGTGAGCTATAAAGCCCAGTAAGGGAATACACATGGAATAACATGAGGAGTACAACACATGTTAGAAATTAGGCATATAAATAGAGAACAAGAGAAACATGAACATAAAGGCATGATAAATCATGATAATCATAACATGGAAATGTGGCAACAACACTTAACATGGAATTAGTATGAGCCAAGGCTCATTGCACATGGAGCATGAGTAAACCCTCATTTCACATGAAGAATGAGTAAAACCTCATTTCACTTGAATTAGCATGACTCAATACTCATTGCACATGACATAACATGATACTATACTTTACCCAATGCATTGGAGCGCTATATGGGCACACCCTTCTTAAACATTTCATTTCATGCGTAAGTGTGCCACAGGGATCATAAAACATGGATTCAATAAACATAATAATTTATTACACGATAAAGTTATGTGGAATTCATACATTAAACTTTATAATAAATAAGTAAATGTGAATAAAGTTGAATACCCTTGATGGAGAAATGGGCATGCTATTCACTACACAGAGGCATTGGCTTAGAAAATCAGTGCAATTTCGGCAGCGTAACGGCGTGACATAAGAATTCATAAAAATGGTTGATGATGGATAAAGGAGTGTCTCATCATATTTACATGAAATGTACAGTAAGGGTATAAGGCCCCGACCTTAAACCTTACTTAATATTGAATTAAAAGAATAATTCACGTTGAGGATCTTTTCAGGTTTAGAGTTTTAGAGAATTAGAACATAACTATTACATCTTAAAAGATTACAAAGTAGACACTTCTACTAAGTCTCCATAAAATAAAAACTCTTAAAAAGAAAGATGTATAGATTCCATGTTTTAGATAGCATGAAATTCCCTTTATCCCATCCTTGACCTTATTCCACTTTAAGTCCTGTGAAAAACATTTCAAAAAACTTGGGGTGAGCATAAAAAGCTCAGTAAGGGATACATAAAGAATAAAAACTGTTAGTTTTTCAAACATCAAGTAAACCATGTATACTATATCAAAGTAATACCTTCACCTTCATGAAGTAGTAAAAAAAGAAATCTTCACGGAATAAAGTATCATTACTTACCTTTTTGTAACCAAAGGATTACCATAAAACCCATATAAAGAACACATAGAATATATAAAGGTAACTTGGGACATAAACATACTTATGTGGAATAACCATACGGTTGACTTCCACACATATCACTTAATGGAATAGCCATACGGCCAATTTCCATACATACTTAATGGAATAGCCATACGGCCGACTTCCATACATACTTAATGGAATAGCCATACGGCCGACTTCCATACCCAATGCATTGGAGGTTATAACGTAACCACCCGTCTTGGTATTCACGGCACCACCCGTCATATGGTTTATAACGTAACCACCCGTTAAAATGTCCAAGTACCAATATAAAATCATAAAAAATAAAACCAATATAAAGGAAAGATAACATTTCCACATTTCAATCACAATATATCATAAATATATTGACATAATAGAATCCTTTATCAAAACCGTTTTCAATACCAAAATACATAAAAGAGTATATGGTATTTATTTTATTTTAAAAACATTACGGCTTGTTGAGGAAGCCAAAGACCAAAATAATACTCGCGGCGGCGGAAAAAAGTCGTTGTCACCGCGTACATTAAAAAAAACATTCCTTTTTGTCGTTTAGTAAAACAATTCGTAGAAAAAGATTCCTTTTGTATAAAAGTAAAAGTCAAAGGTGTTTATACACCGTATAAAAGAAAGTTGTGTATAAAACGAAATATGCCTCAATGAAAGGAGATTGAGACGAAGTCCCTTACCTTGGGTCCGACTTGACTCGATCGTTCATTAACGTCCTGAATAATAAACTTGAGTTAATTTATACTTGATTAAGAACCTTTTTAAAGTTCATTATTCCTTTTATATCACTTACTACCATGTTATAAACATTATGTAACCATTTAAGTTAATAATGTTTGTTTTGTCAATATTTGGTTCTCAAGTCGAAAGTGGACTTCTTACAATTACATGTTGTTCATGTGGTCAAAAGTTATTTATATCCAGAATGAAATTCCCGATTTGGATATAATATGTATCATATATATCCAGAATATACATGTATTTATAATATTACATAATAATTTAGAGGTAAGAAATGAAATGCACCGTTCATGGAGACGGTAAGCCGTACGTACGCATGAACGCTACTTTCATTTCTTTTTCATATTAATGGAATTAAAACTAAATGGGAGGTATGTATATTTTAATTCCAGAATTATATTCATCATTTAGATATATCATTAATTATATATATACATTATATACATGTAATTTTAATAGTACATTACATTTGGGGATAAGAAATGAAATGCACCGTTCATGGAGACGGTAAGCCGTACGTACGCATGAACGCTACTTTCATTTCTATCTCATACTTTAATGGAAAGAAATAATAATGATATATAGGTATATTATAATTGCAGTATAAAATCATATATAATAACTTTAAATCCATCCTTTACACGTCCCACATATGGCATTAACGAATCACATCACTTTGAGGGGGCGGTAGTCCGCACTTCCTTAAATGAAGATATCGTGTTTACCCACAATGGAAACCATAAAGGTAAGGCACAAATGAAAAATAAAGAAGCTTAAAGAAAACATAAACATATTATATATCATATATAAAAATAGTGACATCATAATGGCCACCTTTGAAGGTGTTAAATGAGTATTGAACAATCATCGTTTCGGGAGGCAGAATTTCGCCATCCACGGAAACCGTATGTTCTTTAACCATTTGATGTAGTTGTGTGAGAGTTTAGATCAAATAAATATTATAAAAACATACTAGTATATTGAAGATAATGGTTTTGTTACAAAAGAAGTAAATAAAAAGAGTTTAGGGGGTTGGAGAAGCAAAATAAAACAAATGAACCTGAGAGAATGAATTACCTTTAAAAGTGTAACTCCTTTTGATTTGAGCCTAAAGGATTCCTTTGAAAGGATTCTGCCCAAAGGGAATCCTCTAGGATGAGGAGAGGGATGTGGAGAGAGTAAATGGGCAGGGGTTGGCCGAGCCAAAGGCTTGAGGAGTGTGTGAAATGAGGTAGAGGTGGGGGCCTTTTATAAGAGGAGAAGAGGGGCACTTTTGGAAAGTAAACGAATATTACTTTATTTGAAAATGTGTTTCGGTTTTAAAAGGTCCCACATTGAAATAATTCGTGGATAAGGTGATAAGGTTTCTAAATCCACTCATCCAATTGGTTTTGTCCATGTGTAGGTTTTAGATTTTTCATTATCTTTCCATTTTATTTAAATTGTCAAATAATGATGTCATCGCTGCATCATTATTATGTCATAAATAATATAATTTATTTAATGTCTAAAAATTATAAAAAAAATACTATGATGTAGGAAATCGTTTTAGCTTTCCAATTACTATTTATAATCAAAATTTGGAATTGTATAACCCCACTAAACAATTATTTTAGTAAAACAATTTATGTTAGTGTCATTTTCACTTTAACATTAAATAAAAATATATTAATGTCATTTTCCAACTAAAGTGGCTCCATGGGGTCCCTAAGTTGGCCCATGGCTTGTCTTGGTCGGCCATGACTCACCCAATAGGTGTAGGACAAGTGTCATGGTGTTTTCACATTCTTATAATACCATTTTTACCTTAAACTACACTAATTACCTCTAATCGCGATTAATGAAAAAAAGTTACTATTCACCAAAAAATTATTTTAATCTCATTGAACCACATTTTACTTCTTAATGACAACCATGTATGTCGGATTTTCAAAATTCAATACACATTAGTGGTAAAATTTCATTTAACTGAAAAATCAGTTTGCTTGATTACCACTTAGTGGTTTCACTATTCATCAAAAATTGATGTTTTTCAGAAAATTACCAAAAATTCACCCTAAGATATATTTGATATTCCGAATTCAAAAATGAAGTCTATTTTACAAAATTCAAATCATATAAGTCACATTAATTAATTTAATAATTAATTCCCACTGTCATGACAAATAGCGTGTTTTTGTGAAACAATAAGTATCAAAAGATTGACACCAGTTTAAGTCCAATTTCAAAGTGAAATTGATTCCAATGACCCCCATTGGATTAACGGGTAAAAATATATTCTAATTTAACTTCAAAACCAATTCAAAATATAATATAATCATATAAATAAATTAGATTAAAAGGAGGTTTTGAATTAAAATACAACATTTTACACTATTCATTAAAAAAAAGAACTTTATCAGAAAGGTACTAAAAATTTACACAAAGTAAATTTTGATGTCCCGATTCTAAAGAAGAGTTATATTTGGTCCAAAATAAAGTATAAGAGTGATCAAAACTATATTTAATGACGGTTCACCATTAAAAGGTGATAAGTGCACCTTTAGTGAAAATTAGAGTATATATGCCCTAAAATTGAATTCTTTCCGTATTTTAAGCCTTTATCATTTATTGGATAAATGTAAAAACATTTAAAAAAATATATAATCATATTTTAGTTATTTCTATCCATTCCCGCCAGTACAACGACTACTTGTTAACTAACATTTAAAATAATATTATTTTATTACTAGTGTGCTAAGTAAGTTTCAAAGAAACTCATCGTTGCGTATCGAGTACGCTATCGAACATAGCAACCCCTTTAAAATAAAATTAATATTTAATTCGTAAATATTAATAAATATGAAAATTCTTTATTCTTTATTTACCTGGGATGTTACAAAGGGGGTCATATAGATACTATCCAAAAATTTTTAATGGAATTTAGATTCACGATACAAAAGTATTGCTTGAATGTAAAAGAAGAGAGAGAAGTTCCTCTCGGAATTTCGGCATAGTAACGGGTGTACATGGGAGGAATTTAATGAGAGAGAAAGGGGTATCCCATCATTAAAAAAATAATAGGGATGTACGGGGGAGGTGTGAAACCATACCCCACCATTTATAATTGAAATTTAAAGGTCATAACAATATTATGAAAATTGGAAAAAAAAGTGAATGGAAGAAAAAAACCCTTTCTTGAAAGTGTGCTTCCAAAGGCTAGATAGAAGCTTGTGAGAGGCTTCTTGGGAGCTTGGGGCACCTTGGGAGGATTATATAGAGATTAGGGAAGAGTTTTGATGAACTAAAAAGGCTTTGAGTGATGAGGATGTGGGATCTTGGGTGGGTTTATATAGGAAATGTGAGGGAATTCTTTATTATTTAGGTTTGGGACCCCTTACATTAAATTAATCAAACCACAAACTATCCAATGGTTTTTGCCCATGGGTTTTGGAAAAGGGAAGAGGAAAACAATATTTTATAAGGATAAATTCCTAACTTCTTAAATTAATATGGTTGCTTATGTGGAGGTGAGTCACACTCCCATGGAAATTAATTTAAAAAGACAAGGTGTTTAATAAGTATTGAGGGGTCCATTAATGCTTTGAAAAGTAAGTCAAAAAAACACAAAATCACATTATTTTAATGGTAAAACATATATTGGCCGAACATAATGATTATAGTATTTTATTACGTCACTATTGAGTCATTATGATGTCATAAAACACATTATATATTTAAATGGTATTTAATTTTCACCTACAAATTTGACTGTTTCAGAAAATTATGAAAAATTCACCGTTGGATAATTTCGACATCATGATTCCAAAAATAACATTTATTTTATCTAAATAATTTTCTAAATATGTTAATTTTCACTTTTAAAATAAAAACTGATATTTATCGAAAATTCACGGGTTTTGACAGAAATGGATTTCAAACCTTAATAAAAATTATAATTGCATTAATAAAATTATAATACCATTTATATTTAATCAAAATTAATTTAATAATATTAATAATATTTTATTAAAATATTAATTAAATCAAAAATCCCTTAATTTAAATAAAATAGAATTCTTAATTAAATAATAACTAAAAACACTATTTGTACTTTAAAAAATATTTACAATGTATCAAAAAAAAATGAAAATGAGGTATATTCATTATTATATACAAAAATAATATACATGAACATTTTACTAGCGATTTGTTACATAACCCCTTAAAACAGCCGCATAAGACCTAAGGGTAAGGTGTGTGATGGTGACATACTCTTGGGGTGGCTTGGATAACATCGCTCGAGTGGTAATCTCTATCAACTTCCACTTTTCCCATAGATAGTTCCGTTCGAGCTTGACATGATGAAGCTCATCTTGGGCTTGGTCAAAAGAGAAGCCTAAGGACACCACCTCTTTTCTGAGCTCCGAAAAATGGGCTTCGTATGGAGCAATTCTACTGGATGAGGCCATAATTTCTTTTTTCTGAGTAAATTGGATATGTTAAAGCCCTATATTTATACTAATCAGGTGATGACTGTTCAACAAATATAAAAGCAACGGTCACAATTATTAGCATAAAACCAAAGAATTTGATATCTTATATAAAAATTTTACATAAAGATACATTTAACTAGATCAGGAGGGATTTTCCATTAATGAAACTTTGGGTCATTACATTTTGGATCATCAAAACCAATAAAAAATAAGATAAAAAAACCACTATCATCATCATAGAATAATTAATTCGGGCATAAATCAAACCAATAAAGTATTTTCATCAAAAAAGGAGTTACCTGAAAAAGAGGTAATGTTTTTCAATAAGAACATTTGTTTTATTTATTTATCCACCGATTAAATTAATATTATTTATTTCTTATATAATAAAAAAATGATAATTAATATAATGAGATTATTTTATATTAATGGTACAACCGAAACTCACATAATATTCCATAAAATGGGATACAAAATCATTATTTGTGTGTATAATGGACTACCGCTTCGTGAAAAAATTTCCTTTTCTCATACATTACCACCCTTCAAAATTGGGAATAATGATGCATTTATAGTTTATATATGATATAAGTAATTTATTTATTCTTCAATAATTATTATATAACACATAACTTCATGTATTACATTTTTTGGGAATATGATAACATCTTCAATGGGCGTGTGGACAACCGCCTCCTGAAAGCGATGTGATGTTCGCGCTTTACATGGAATGTATTAAATTTACGTTTAAATAGAAATATGAGATATATATAAAATAAAATTATACATACATGAAAATATATACATATATAATTTATATTTATTTCTATTAATATGAAAAGTAAATTAAAACAATGTTTATGTGAATGTACGACCTACTGTCACTATGAATGATAAATTTCATTTATAACACCAAAATTTATGGATTATTATAAATACATAGAGAATGAATATATAAGATATATAAATCATGTATTTAATTATGGAGACTAAAAAATCATGATCAATGTAGTATGAATAAAATTAATAATTCAAAACTCCCTCTAAGAAAGACAATAAACACAAAACAAAGCTAAAAATAACGAGATTTTATTAACAAACAAGTGATAATATAATAGAAAAGCATCATATAGGATATTATACACCTGAGTATAATTTTTAAACAAGTTATAAACATTTTTAACACCATTATAAATGATGTTACATAATTTTCATCAAAAGGGAAAGATAAGGTAAGGGATCATGTCTCAATTTCATTTACTTGAGGCATATTGTAATGTTATGAACCTAACATATTTTATATGGTGTATAAATTTACTATTTTAAATGTAGGTTCATGAATAATACATAATTAATTATATTTTATGTTTTAATTTTAATTATTTTATCTAAGGGGTTTTGAATTTAGAGTTACCAAGTGGAGAGGAATATCATAACTCAATTTCTTTTTATTGAGTGATATTACTTAATTATTGTATTTAATATTATATGATTTTTTGTATAATGAATTAGATGTGACTATTATTTCATTTAAAAATAATGTTTATGGATTTAAATTTGATAAAAATATTCTATTCAATAGTTGATTCTCACTTCAACATTATAGTATTTTCAAGGGTTTACTTTAAAATACCTTTTTATTCTAGATTTTTAACACTTGAATTTATTTTGAAGGAAATTATTTTATAATTTTTTATAAAACCATTAATTATATTTTAATCTATTTATTCAGGATAATTTTCAAACAATAGTACCAGTTTTTCCCATATTGGTAATTAAAATGTGTCTGAAAATGATTTAATAAAGAGTGACTTTATTCCTCTCTTAGACCAGAAATCTATTTAAATTTAAAACTATATTTTATAACAAAAGAAAGTTTTTTAAATTTTTTTCGTTTTTTTAACTCATAAAAATGATTTATTAAAGTAGTTTTTACTATGAAAATTCAAGTAAACCAGGATCCTTTCTAACATATTTATAGTGAAAGAGGAATGTACTTTTTACCTTGTATGAAATGTATAAAATTTTCACCATCAACTATTAGAAGCATAATTTTCATGTTTATAAGGTTAATTTTTAACGAAATGTTTGTAAAAAGTTATTTTCAAGGAAAATAATTTTCAAAATGTTTTTCAAAATTAACATGATATTTCCCCCAAAGAATTTGTTTAAAATATATTTTTATATTATTCCTTTTTAACAATGACAAAAACCCTTTATTTTTATCCATTTGGTATATATTGACCTAAGAACATCCATATTATACGTTTGGATGGATTATGATATATTTAACCAAGATTAATATTTAAATTAATTTATTAATTTATTTTTTTAGTCCCCTTACTTTTCTACAATCATTAGACATTAAATTTTCACTAATTATCCGTATCATTTATCATGAATATGTTTATTATTTAAATCATTTTCCATTTTTATATAAAGTGATTATATTCATTGTTATTTTATTTACTATGGAAATATTGATTTTTTTTATATTTTAAACACAAAAATATATTTGATATGGAAATTTTGTTATTAATTAAATTGAGTATTTTCATATATTTGGAATGATTTGGACATTCATGACACAGCTTGGAGACCAGTTATGGAAAGCACCTTGATAAATCTATAGTCTCACGAGATGAAATAAGTTGGTGAAAAACCCATCATGTTTGTTCCATGTAGAAATAGATGGGTTTCTACTCACATACATAAACATTCCTTAGAATATTTATTGAAGATATAATGGTTTATTGTTCCCAATACATGACATTTGATAATGAAGCATTTCCTTTATTTCTATTATTATTATCCTGAGGATTTTAAATAAAAAAAAATATATGATGCACCTCAATCTCACTTTATTGAATAAATGGAATTTATCTTCATATATTTACTATTATATACTATCTACACATTTCTATATCATTTTATTGAAAAAATTACATGTTAGTTTAGTTATTTACATTTATATATTGATTATTCTCAACCATTAATTATTTATTCACATGTACTTGACCATTACTAAAAATTTGATCTCACTATTATTCTATTTATTCTATTCAGAATTCCATGTAGTGTACTAAGAATGATATGTAAGAATATTATATGTAGAATAATGCTACTATTGATAAAGAAAATCAAAAAAAATTTATTCATTTGTAATTCATAACTTATCTATGTATCTATTTTACCAATACTACTAAACTGTTTGGTCCTTTGGGACAAGATTTCCTTGTATCTTATGAAAATGTAATAATAGTATGAACTAGATCTGGGATACTAGGGTCCAAGATTTTATAGTTTGTTTTAGAGTAAGTTTAGTAACAACTGTGAAAATTATATTTATGAAAAAATAGATAAGTTATCATGACTGTAATACATAATTTGTCGATTATCAGTCAAGAAAATATGTATTAATTAACTTAAGTGTTATGGATACTATCACATGATTATGATATTAAGGTTGATCATAATTTCGACATTTTATAATCTCTTTTTAGGTTGTATGTGATGAGATTCTTGAAATATTAAGGACATTTTTTGGAAAATTTATGGAAATTATATGTTTTATGGGAATTTTTTTAGTAATAATTCGCTTACATTTTATAGATATAATTTTAAAGGTATTCATAAACATTGGGGTTGATATAAAAATAATATTATTATACTTCTTAAAAAAATTGTATTAAAAACCATAGTAAAAGGATATTTAACGATTAATTTAGTTTCACGTATTTCCATTATACATTTTTGGAAATTTCTTGGAATTATATTAATGTTGTTTATAAAAAGGAAAACCTACATGGAAGGTAAAAAACCATTGAATAATTGGACATGGTGGGGATGAACCCATGACCAGAGGATGATAAGGGTTTCACTCCTGACATAGGACTACATGATGTCCTAGTCAATATTCCATTATTTCTATCTAAACAATTTTTTAAATAAATATTAATGTTGAACCAATGGTATCTGTTTTTAGTTTTATGGATTAATTAATTATATTAGCTAAAATTTGGCAACCATATTTTTTTGAAAACTAATTAGAGACATTTGAAAAGACATCTCACTCTTTTATGTACCTTAAATTTGTTAAAAGTTAATTTTAGTACAACGGGTATAAAAAAAAATTTGTTATTGATTTCTTTGAGTAAAGGGGTAGGTTTTATGTTTATAGAAGCACAAAGAAATAAAGAAATTACATTTAGGAAATATAAATATATAATGTAAGTATAATTTATTTTATTCTTAGACAGTAAAATAATTAATGAACATTAGAAAAGTGATCGTGAACTAAAAGTTTATCCTAATACCTTAAATTTTTGTTGAATGAATGCTCTTCAAAATAATCACATATTTATGGATTTTTGGCCCTCATCATTCCATTTATCATTCACTGGTTTATCATCAACGATCTCAATCACTGCCTATAATTATTTTCACTTTTTAAACAAGTCCTTATTTTCACATTCAACTAATGTTATTCTATGTAGAATCCTAGTTATGTGTTATTAAAAGTGACCTTTATACTTCTAATTCTCTCTAATTAAGATGATATTTTATTAACTCTTTTTGATATGGGTTTGTCAACAATATTTTTTCCTTGTATTAAACCATGGATTACCAAGTTCAAGTTTGAATTGTGAGGACAAAATTTATTTATGGTGGGGATAATGTAACATCCCAAAAAGATAAATGAATTACATTTTATTCAATAGAATATATGAAATACAACAATAAGCGTAGAAAGGAATATAACAATCCAACATAGTATGATATATTTATATTTAAATAAATTCAATCATTCTAATAGTGTATGTTACACAAAATATTGAACTTCTATTTCACTACACACAATATAATGTTTATCTTTCTATACATGGAACACTGATGTTTTCTCGTGTTACATGAATAAATGAGTTTTTCTATGGCTTGACTTATGCGCATGATGGAGTTTTACCGAAGAAAAATATGTTATAAAAATATTAATATTAATTAATATAATATATGAACTAGTTTTTAAATTGGAGGTTCTGAATAATATAGAAAAAATTATAAAAATATATTATTGAATTTATTTGTCACCAATTAAATAGAAAACAAAAAAAACCAATTGAATATAATCTAATTTCTCTTATAAAAAACTATTTTTACGCTCCCAAATGAAATTATCTAATAATAAATTTAATTAATTAATATTAGTTGATGATATAAATTAAATATATATATTATATATTAAATCAAATAATTGTTATAAGTATCCAATATATTTTATAGAAATAATATAAAAACAAATCAAATTTTAGGTATAAAAGCTATATTTTTCTAAAGGTAGTTTTTTGCGACTTTTAATGAGGAACCTATTTAAAATATAAATTTTGGAATTTTATATTTTATATTTGAAAAAAGAAACTTTGTTTTTTAATTAATAAAATTTAATTTATATTATGCATAGTTTTCTTTATTTTTATGAGAGGTTTCATTTTTTGATGAATTTTGGAAAATACTGAATTTAAATTGAAAAAATATTTTTTATATAAATAATTTATAATGTCAAATTTTTTAAAATTTTTTAAGTTACAATTAGTTAAATTTTAAATCTACTAATTCAATTTAGTTTATTGGAAACATATTTATATTGCATTTAGATATAAAAATTTAGTGATGTTTTGAACATTTTCATTTTAAAAACCATCCATCTTGTCCTGTCTGTGAGATGACATTTAAATTAGTTTCTACAACTTCTGTGATTTTAATTTGAAAAGACAGAATAATTTATAATTTTCATTTTTTTCAACATAGTCCTGGATAAAAAATATTAGGGAATGTAGTTAAATCTAGTAAAATTGATGAAGATTAAAATGGTTTTACATAGTGGTTAAAATTTAATCTAAAGGAGATATATAACCTAGAGACTTTTCCAAAAAGTATTGTCTAGGAATATTTCGACCATATACCCAATTTTCTAGAATTTGGTTCATTATTTGAGTATAATTATGTTTTGGAGACCTCCAAATAGTGTTTACCTATTTATATTTAAAATAATTCAACTCCTCCTCCACTATACAAGGGAACTCACCAACTCATTTATTCACACCTCTCCAGAATTTTGGATTATTAAAAACCCAATAAAATAAGGTCCCAAACCCCTTCCCTAATACTATAAGCCTCAATTTATGATGAAGTCTAACCAAGGAAGTATATTGGTATAAACCAAATAGAGTTACCCTAAAATGAAGTAATGTTATTCAACGAGCACTTTTGTTTTATTTATATATCAACCCCTTAAATTATTATTATATATTGGATATACTATAACCTCAATATACTAAATATACAAATATTTTTTCATTTTATTTTTTAAACCTATAATCACAAAAATATCCATCAATTGGGATACAAAATAGTCATTCGTGTGTGTGATAGACTCATGGCGATCTGATGTTGTTCATTCATCCCTTACCACCATTCAAGGATGGGAATAAGGATGAATTTATTGTTTATATATGATATATATTGTATTTATAATGTATTTTTTCTTATTTAATTGTAATATAACACATACCTTCATGCATTTCAGTTTGTGGGAATATGATAACATCGTTTGTGGACGAATGGACTACCGCCTCCTCAAAGTTATGTGCTTCATTCATATATTACATTGAATGTGTTAAGGATGATATTAATAAATGTTATATTAATAAAAATAAAAGTGACATTGAAATGATAATATATACATAAATTATTTACTTTATTTCTTTTAATAGGATAATAAAATGACAACATCATTTACAGGTATGTACGACCATCCTTCCCCATGAATGGTGAATTTCATTTCTATCACAACATTTTATAAATTATTATAAATAAATATATAATGAATATATATGAAATATACATCATGGGTTAAATTATAGAGATTACATATTCACAATAAATTTTATAGGAACATAAATAACAAGTCAAAACATACTCAAAATCAAGGCAATTGACACCCAAAATAATGAAAATAATGAAATATTATTAAAAAATATGTGATAAGATGTTATAAAACGATCATATATGATATTATAAAAATTATTAATTTTCTTTAATACATTATTAACATTCTTAATGACATTATACCTGAGGTTAATGATCCTTCAACCAAAGGGAAACATAACGTAAGATATTCTATCTCAATTTCATTTCATTGAGGTGTATTGTAATGTTATACAGCTAACATCTTTTATATTGTGTACAAAAGAACCATTTGGAATATAAAATAATAAATAATAGATAATTAATAGTATTTTATGTTTCAACATTAATTATTTCATTTAAGGGGATTTGAATGAAGAGTTGTCGAGTTGTAAATAATTTCATAACTCTATTTCTTTTCATTAAGTTATATTACTTCTTTATTGACATTAATATTATATGATTATGTATATAATGAATTTTGACCATAAATTTTATATTTTATACTTATTTTATGTGTATATAAATTTGATACACATAATTTAATAATTAATTTTTTCTCACTTTAATAATATGGACATTTTATGTGTTTACATCCCAATCCCATTTTATTCGGAACTGTTTGAATTATAATTTCCATTAAATGAAATTATTATATAATTGTTTAATAAACCATTTAATTTTATTATCCATATTCATGGTCATTTTCATGTAATTTAACCATTTTCCACACTTTTCTATATAAAACATTTTAGAAATATTTTGAAGAAAAACGAACATCATTTTTCTCTTCATTAGAAATTCAGTTATCTTCTAAAAAAATATTTTATTTTAAAATAGTTTTTATCTAAAATATATTTCAAATATGTTTTCTAATCTCTTATAAATTATTTATTAAATTGTTTTTTATAAAAAATATAGGAATCTTCTTTTCATTTTCCAAACAAGGAACCTTTCTAAGCTTTTTATAGTGCAAACAGAATGCCCTTTTTATCTTGAATGAAATGTACTGATTTACCCACTATCATTTATTTGAAGAATAATTTGTATGTTTAGAAGAAAATTTTATAAAGAAATTTTTTTAATAGTGAATATCAATTAAAAGGATTTTTAAAATGTTTATCCAAATTAAATGAATATTGGTTGAAGAACCTTTTTTAAATGATATTTTTATAGTACTTATATTCATCAATGAAAACAACCCATTATTTTTTTAATGACTTAGATTATACATGTATTATTTTTGGATATTATATGGATTATTTTTGATACTTGGTGTTGAGACAGTGTGCGATTGTTGGGCCCAGTGTTCCCAAGAATAATTTTTTTTAAATATTAAATATATTAAATAACATTCATGCTCAATTATACCAAAAAATAGAAATAAATTATTAATGAGGGATAAGATCAGAAATATGATGGCACCATTGAGTTCAAAAAGTGATATTTACCCTATGAGTGACATAAATTTATCAGAGTGGGACTTTTTTGAAGAAATAATCACATGCCTAAATAAGTAAAATAAATTAGATAATTAATTTGTTTTATTATTTTTTAGGCAACAAACTACTTCCTCTTAAAATTTACAACTATGGTTTTAGTATTAGGGTTGGCCACTAAACCCTAGAGACTGATGATCCCTTAGAGGAGAATATTATTAGAGAATGATGATAGGTTGGAATCAGATCATGGATCGTTGCACCAACAGAGTTCATGGATCTCGTCAACTACAAAAACACAATGGTTCTTCATCGACAATCTATCCAAACTCTTCATAGAATGTTTTAAATTTTTATTTCCATCCAATTTCTCAATCCTTAATTAAAATTAATCATTCCATTTACAGAATTGATATACGCAACATCAGTAGAATTAAATTTTTGGAATCTATATTTTTTTATTTTTTTATCATCTTCTTTCAACATATTCTACAACAATGAATCAAGTTCCAAATAAAAAAAGGCATGGTTCAATCCTCATATTTTATGGTTTATGTATTTCTACTCAATTTCTTTATTTAGTCATTGTGGTTATTTATTTTGGGAAATGCTTAGACCAATACCTGATTCCCGATCATTGCACGAACGTTCTTTGGTGCAACATATCAAATCTATAAGTATATATTTTGAAGTAGGTTTTAGTTTGATAAGTAATGGTTATGTTGGATGAATCATGGTAGGATGAAACTAGATCAAGAGTTATTCTCCTCTGAGGGAGGTTCACTACATTTTAGATGATGAATATGTTTTCCCGATAAATTTTGAATGCCATATCCTAGCGATAAAGTGGTGATATTGAACATTTGATCTAGATCAAGGATCTATGGAGTGATTTCGAATAGAAATCAAGGATAAAGTGGAGTGTGAGGAAGAACAGAGGATAAACCTATAAATCTAGAAAATCGCGAGCAACTCAACATGTAAATCATTATTACACATCGTGTGGGGCCAATTCAACAGTTTCTAGGGTGTCTGGAAGAAGATAAGGATCACATGTATTGAGACCCGATCACATGGTGAGTGACCTATCCCAAGTGGATTTGTGTATACCTTGGAGGGTACACAGACCCAGGATGGAGTAAAAAACCATTGTAATGATGTGTACTCCCACACTGACATAGATTGTCCTAGTGTACACATGCATATCCTTGTATTGGTACACATTAAGAGTACACAGGTAGCCGCACACTATGTACTATTACATGGACATGAATTCTATACATGGACACATCTAGAGGCACATTGGTAGGTGTCAGGTGATCTCTACACATCATGTACTCATTCTACATGACATGTATGTGGAGATTTACTAGCAATGTCTGGCTTTTCCACATGAGTATACTTGGGGATAACTAGAAACACTATGTACCCCCATCAAGTGACTTTGTAGCTCTTTGTTTACTTAGTTTGGACTACTGTAGGTTGAGAGCATTCCCTTAATCCATTACCTCATGGGTACAATGAAACTTTACATCTAAATAAAATGATTCTTATCCCCTTCGTAGGCTGAGTCTCAGATAGAATTATGGTGTCCCTCTACGATACTGAAGTATGATCCTCGATCACTTTGGTTCCCTAAGTAGTTTTTGTGTAATGAGAATGAACTCCCTGAGTAGGGTGTTAATCATCAATATATTAGGCTGTATTATAAGGCTTTGTACAATCCTTGACATACATTCTTCTATGTAGTGGGTCCACCCAGATTGGGTTTGTGGTGTCCCCCAGTAGTTCTCAGGTCTTCCTAGAATTGTTATATTTCTTTAGCAGGGCCCAATGATCTATAAATATTCATTGGGTGTCTCCGATGATAGCTTGACTCATAGAGTCGATTATCTCAGAATGATCCATGCTTTAATAAAAATTCTATGGCTGACAGTTTTTTAGGATATCCTAGCGGCGTGGTTCCTTTCCTGAGTATATTTTCATTATTATCTTATATATTTATTATTATATGTTCAATTGAGATGATTGTAATTGGTTATTTGTGTTTATTATTTTTGGGATGTCATGCTAGGTATTGTTATACTCCCCCTACATGGTATTTTCCTGCAAGTGCTGGGTGTTATGTAGATGATGACCCTTTTGATGTTCTCCTTGGTAGATAGGGAGCAGGTGGAGCATAACTAGATCTTTAAAACTGATTTGTTTAAAAGGATCTTGCATTTAACTTAGTCATAACTCTTTGAGAAGGTTGGAATCTTTACTGTTTTTTGTTGGGATTTTATTTGGACACTTTTTTCCACTTCATTACTTTACTGTCACCCTCTGTTGTGAGATCTTAGATGCATGGATGCATTATTTTAGTTATGTTACATTTAAGCATTATGTGGTCTCATAGTTGTGTGTGTGTACAAGTAAATTGGGATAATGCCTCCCATTTTTTATATATGCCTACTTGGCACTAGTCGCTAGCCCCTAGCCTTTAAGAGGTAGTGTTGAGATAGTCACTTGTCAGACCTCTATGGGTTAGGTCTTGAAAGAGAGGCATCAGAGGTGGATGGTTCTACCATAGGTCTAGAGTCAGTGAGGTTTGTTTTGGGAAACCATTTTTTGTTTTTCAATTTCCACTTTAAGGATAGGTACTCCAGTGTTAGTGTAGGGGCTGAAGTATTGATACACCAAGACTCTGATCACATACAATTTGACTATGAATATGTGAACGTTGGATACCAGGAATTTTTTTTCGTACATGTATCAATTTGGAATGGTTATGTTTTCTATATCCTTATTGAGTTAGTTCCCCAGATATACTATTTTTAACACGGTACATCTTCTATTATTAGAGGATGCCTCCCTAAAACCATCCACCCAGGATTCCATTATGTGATCACGAGGAAATCCTCATAGTGACGAGGCATCGGTATAGGGGCCTACACTAGAGATACCCCCTTTGGGTGGTTTACAAGAAATACCACCACCCATTGAGAAGAATATAGGGCTTACAATTCCATATAAATATGCATGTATGATGAGTGCATTGAGTGATTTTAAGAGGTATTGGCCTCCTAGAATTCATGGTGAACTAGATCATCATGTGAATGAAGATTGGATAGAGTTAGTAACTCAAGTATTCCACCTTGTGAGGACACCTACATGTCATATAAAAGTCCCCATAATGAATATTATTCAAGGATATACTAGGATATGGTGATTCTTAGTGACTCAGTCACAAGATGATAAATCTCTCTTCTAATCTGAATTAGAGCATCTCTTCAAGGAGTAGTTCTATTATCCCACTTTATGATCAGTACACATTTAGAAGATTTTGCATCTGTAGCTAAACAATATGACCATGGAGGAGTACTCAGTGAGATTTATTGATATTTCATGTTAATCCTTGGATATGGTGCTGAATTAGATCTTCAAAGATCATACCTTTGAGAAGGTCTTAGTTTGGGACATCAAGGATTCAATGGTATCCCTTTTCATTACTACCTATTCTATGGTGTTTGAGAAAGACATAGTGGCAAAAAACATTTTGGAAGAGTAGTCACCAATAGTGAGAGATAATTGTTGGAACCCAGTAGCCATGACCTCATCATCATGCATCCGATAATAGTCAATAGTATCCATGAAGGTTAGATGCACTAGGAGGTGATCCTATGATATAGGGTCATTGGCTCAGGGCTCTTAGGATGGAAAGAAATATCAAAGGGATATAAAATTTTTCTCCTATAATGGTTACGGGGATCAATCTTGGGATTTTATGAACCTTAATATAGTAGATCATGAGATGTATGAGGGACCACCAAGATAGAGACATAGGAAGGACCAGTGTGGTATTTAAGGAATAATACAAGGAATAGGGGCTAACATGACAGCATGAGGTGGGCGGAGGTTCAAACTATTACCACCACCATTCCATGTGGTCTTCATTAGGCTTATGGAGATGGTGGATATATATGAGGCCAAAAATATTTTATGGAATCATATGACCTCGAGGCTCTAGTGATGAAATAAGGTATGATACAAGTAGTTTCAACTTTACTTGTTGTATTTATGGACACATGTTCATGTAATTACATACATTCCACATATTTGGTTCGAGAAATAGAGATTCCAGTAGAGCCATGAGCTCGAACCCTACGGTTAGAGACTCTGATAGTCAATCACTCTGTGATTGCGCACTAGTGACAATAGTGCAAACTGATTCTTGAAGGAAAGATTTTTTAAAGTCTCTCTTTATAGAATAAATGATTCCTTACTACATCATATTAGGTATGGACTAGTTATCAACATTTTATACTAAGATTTAATTCTATATGAACAGGATACAGTGTGTCCAAATTGATGGAATGGGGTTTCCCATTATCATTGAAAATGAATCCTTGGTAGACTAGGACGAGCTTATGCATAGGATATTGTAGCCGATTAGTCACCTGTTGTAGCATCCTGATCATAGATAACCTAGACCAAGCATCTGCAATCAATTACATTGGCATGATTACATCGAATCAAATCCTAAAGGACTGAAGTTCTTAGTAGTGTTGGTAAAACAGATACATATATGTGACTTTTATTAGAAAAAAATACACTCATTATAAAATTGTTATTTTTTTCTTTATAAATGAATAACAATGAGGATAACTCAAATCAATCTAGTAAATCCATTCATATCTTTCATAGAATTATTATTAGATTCATGGGGAAAGGAACATAATATGGGTGAGATCAAATTCTCACAAGGGAAAAATATAGAGGAATAAACAATTAATCAATTAGAATAGTAAATATAAGAAGGTAAATAAATGAACACACATGAAATGTGATCAATAAACTGAATGTAAGTACGTAAAAAATATTTAAAGGTAATAACTAGAAGCACATGATTTTAAAATAACTCGACAAAGAAAAATAAATATAGAAAGTTAAGAAACTAAACACTTTACCTATAATCAATGAACTGAAAATAGAATGTATCACATGATGTGTCGATAAAAAATCTTCATGATGAATATTAACTGAAACTAGATGAAGGAGAATGATTAATTATTTACTCAATGTTTCCTAGGCACATGGGATCATTACTATCAAGACCATTCAACAAACCATTTAGAATACCTAGTAGAAACCCATCTAATGTATGCCAAAAAAAATTCCTCAGGAGACTAATGATGTATCAAGAGTCTTTCATTAACTAGTCCCCAACCCATAGGTATTTCCTTAAATGGTCTCCAACCCATGTATTACAAGTCCAAATCATTATTAATATACTGAATAAACATTGTGCCTTATCTAATATCGGTATTAAATATGGTACAAAGATTTATCAATATTTCTACCTTATTAAACAAAAAATCATTTGAAGTATACACCAAATGAAAAATGGTAAATTGTTTAGGAAATAATCATATCAATGAAAAATGATATAGATATTTTGGGAAATTCAATGTCAAATGATTATAAGAAATTGAATATTTTAAGGGGACTGAAAGGAATTATGGAAGTCAATGTGAATACTATCCTTAGAAAAATCAATCATAATTAATCCAGATGAAGTATTAGGGTGGTATCAATACAATCAATATCATGTGGATTAAAGTAAAGAGTTGTTGTCATTCGTGAATAGAAATAATATAAAATGAACTTTTAAAAAAATTCTTGAGGAAATGAAATATTTTTTGTAAAAACCTTTTCTATGAAAATCCCTTTGGAAAATATTTTCCTTAAATATTATCCTTTTAAACATGAACATGAAGCATCAATGAAATGAAAATGGGTAAATCCATAAAATCGGTACTAGGTAAAAAGATCATTCCTTTTGCATGGTTAAATGTTAGAAAAAATAACTTTTCTGGAAACTGAAAATAATATTTCTTTGAATATATTAGTAAAATAAAAAAGGGTTAAAATTTAATAAAAAAAAATTTAAAAAATTGTTTGAAAATATTTTAATAAAAAAAGGCTTTATAGGAAAATATGTTCTCCAACTGAAGAGAGAAACATTGTCGGGTACCCTGAAAAACATTTCTTAAAATATTTTTAGTAACAAAGAGTGGAAAAAATGATACTAATACATCAAATTGGTATCGAATAACCATAGAAAGTAAAATTTATGTTTTTATTGATCAATGTTCATATAATTTCCTCAAATTGAAATACTATTTAAAGATCATTAATGTTATTGTTAATGAAAATAATATTTAAACCTCCAATGTGTCCCATACATCTTTGAAACATTTTAAATCATAATCCAAATTATGTAATAACATTAAATTAATGTTTTAAATAACATGGTGGTAAGAGGATTAAGAATGTAATATTACAGAACGAGTAGTAGATACACCACACAAAAGATGTAAATTCTGAACATGAAATTTTTCGTATGGATGTAAATAGTTAGATGAGAATCCCTTACATTGAGTTTTATTTCTGATGAACATCATTTAACTTCCTATATAATAAAAAAATGTCAACATTATAATTTATTGAGAACATTTTCTATGTTTATCATTATTTTTTTCAATTATTACTAGGTTGTGTACAACTACTTAAACTATTAATTTTGAGTCGGGTGTTTTGACAAAATTTGGTTTATGTGTCAAAAATAAATTTGGTATGTCATCTATGAAAAAACGGTTCATTATATAAAATCTCTAGAAAAATAATCCTGACATAATTATCATATGTATACATCAATTATACTTCTAAAATAAATCATTAATTATGGATATGAAAAATGAATCCACATTACAATCATGGAGACGGTAGACCATAAATACACATGAGTAATGTTCCCATTTTTCCTTGATCGTTATAGAAAAAGGTAAGTAACACTATATATTTCTAGAATTATGATTATATCATAACTAAAAAATTATTTAATCATATATAATTATATATATAATTATTGTTATTTAAAAGGAATCAAATTGTGTTGAATAGGTAGTATTTTATATGTCCATGAATAATTTTTAACTTTTTAAGTGTGAGAAAGGTTAATAATAAAAAAGATATTTATAATATATTTACAGAAAGGTAATTATTTCATGAATATAATTTGGAGGTTTTTTTATGTCACATATTTTAAATTTCCACCATCCATTATACATTCTATGTATAGTGTCAATGAATCACTTTACTTCAAGGGGTGGTTGTCCACACTTCCTCAAACGATGTTAGCGTATTAAAGTAAAACTGAATGTATTAATGGTATGTGTAATAAAAGTATTACATAAGTATAAATTAATAATAAATATCATATACATTATATATATACAATGTTTCCATCACAATGAACAACCATGAAATTAGGTAATGGAAAAAAGAACAATCATCATCTCGTGAGGCAACAATTCACCAGTAAGAACCCGGATCATCATTTCATGTAAGGATCCTTATTTTGGGACGTTTTTGAGGGAAAAAGAAGAAATGTGACTTTTCTAAGTACACACCTTATACATGGGTACCACGTACAGTTGTGTATAGGCTGTGTAACGGCAGAGTACATGGTCATGTAGGTGACCCAACGGACCACTTAAGGCGGGGTATGGTTAAGGATACTACACGGTATGTAAATTTAATGAACACACCGTGTAGTTTTCTTTTTTATTTCTTAAATCCGAGAGGGGTCGTGTCTCTTCCTTAGTAACATATTTTTCTTCCCTTGGTTCATACAAAAGAGTGAAAGAAGGGCCAGAGAACTCCAAACCCCTCCCGAGTCTCTGTCCGACCTCCTATTGAGATTCTATCGAGTGTTTTGGAATCCCATGGGTGAGTTATCAATTATTATAGAGATTGTATTCCTGATTCCTCCTCTATTATGAGCTATTCAAGGTTGAAAATTTTCACCTTTTTGTATATCTAATCTGTTCTAGGCTGATTCAAAGGATGAAGTTTTCACCTTTTGTTATTGTATTTGTATTATGTATGCTTAAAGTGTTACATACCCCCATTTGGGGTATTGTGTGTTTTGGAATTAAACCTTTTTTATTACTTGTTATGGTTTGATTTATTGATAATGGGTTGTTGATTATTAGTGAGGTCAAATACATTGTTTATGGGATACCCCATGGGTGTGTTCCCCTTGTTTGATTGATAATGGTTGTTTGGTCTAGAATTCTTCTTAGGATTTCCTTATTTTCCTTGCCTTGTGTTGTTAGGATAGAGTTACTGATTGTTTGAGATGCATGTGATATGCATTATGGAGGTTTGGACAAGGGGAATTTGAATGTGAGAGCATCCCAGGGTAGGGTCATTTATGTAATAATTTTAGTTATGTTAGACCAAAGGGGTTAGACAATGCGAGATACACAAAGGGTCATTATTAAATTATTTTTTGTTATGTCAAATAAGCGGTATTGATTGTGAGAGATTCAAGGTGGTCATTTATAACGCATTGATGATATGTTGACCAAGGGGTATTAACTGTGTGATATTCCCATGTGGTCTTTTGTAAATGACTTGTGCTATGTTAAAATAGAGGTTTTAGACCATGAGACCTACCTAGATGTTCTTTAATAAATAAATTGTTTTTATGTTAGAGAAGAGGGATTAGACAGTGAGATATTTCTCAAAAGGGTTGTTTGTTAATAATTGAATGATTGTAATGAGTCTGAGAAGCCAAAGCACATGCTTCAAACCAGTCTTACGTGATTTTTTAGATTTTCTTATGAGACCTCTGATGTTACTTTTACATTGGGGATAGAGAGATTAAGATAGATCCCAATGTTTACAAGATTGAACAAAAGAATAAGAAATGTTAAATGAATGTAATTTAAAACTTTTGGATTGTTTAATTTTGAGTACACCATGATTATTTCTTCATTTCTACATATTACCTACAATATATATTCACATATATTAAGGCATAAATCTTTTGGGGGTTGCCTATTGTAATTCATCTCACACTCTATTTGGGTCATGTTTTTTTACCCAAAAAGATTATAGGGTTTCATGTATAGATAAGGGAAAGCTCCCTTTTTCATCAGGTAATTGATTTCTGATGGAGTTTGAGAGAATGGGACCTTGTTGAGGCTTATGATGTTGTTGGAGTTTACTACATTTCTATACGTTGGTTTCAGTATTGTATTTCCATCATTGTGACTTGTTTGGATACTTTGATATACATGTTATAAGATTCATTTATATATTCTCTAATTGTTTTATTACTATTAGTCTTCCACTGTTTACTTCTATTGTGTTGTATTACTACTTCCTCTATTGTTTAATATTTTCATTCCATTGTGTATACTTTATCATTGAGGGAATATTTTCCCCATTATCACATCATGGGCCTCACTGCTAGTTGAGAGCCTATGGTGTTTGGGGAATTGCACTTTAGGTTATGTGACTAACCGGGTTTGGGGAACCTTTGTGAGGCACCCATATCCGAGATGTTACAAAGTGGTATCAAATAATTTTTTTCTTATTTGACTTACTATTTGGGGCCTATAGACTGGTATAGAAGAGAACATGTATTTGGTAATCAGCTTTTTCTGGGAATAGCTAACCTATGTATAATAAAAATCCAAGTTACCTCAAATATTACAATTTTTCTTTTCTTGTTTTGCAATTGATACAGTTGATTTGATTTCATCATTGGGTGATTCACTTGATTTGTGTAGTAATGATTGATATCATTGTGGTTTTATTTCTATTTCAACCTGATGTGATGAGGGTATGCCATCTCATGCATTATATTGTCACTTTCTTGAGATCACATGTCATGCAGTCTTATCATTCCATTTGGGATGCATTACTGATTACATGCTACTATAATATATTTTTTGGTAGTTATGCATTCTTTTGGGATAGATTATGTAATATAATACATGCTATTTTTAATTGGGTATTGGTAGATGTAATGTTTCATTAGGATGGACACCAAGATTTTGTTCCTGAGGTTTTATGGGACCTCTTGGATCAGAATTTGGTGGATCATGTTTGAACTGTAATAGAATTCTATTAATATATGACCTGAATAAAGATGTAAATATTTGATTCACGGGGAGTATGGGATCTCATGGATTGGAACATGGAATGCCTTGGTAAAAAAAATTTGTTTTAAGGGTTCTAGAGATGTTTCAAAGGATAACTATCAAGAAAACCAGACTACACGGTGTGTGATGTTTTGAACACATGCCATGTGTTTTTCTGTTCTGGAAGAAACAACTTTTCTTAAGTACATTCCATGTATAGTATGTACATGTTGTGTTGTTGTTGACCATATGACTGTATTTGTTATAAGATACACGAGTTTGATAAAATATTGGTAGAAAATTTTTTGTACTGAGAGTACATGTCGTTCTTTTAGAGACCATGTATCCAGCTGTGTGACTAACAACACAAGTGGATTAATCTTGGGTTGTACATTTCGTGTTTAGATTATACCCACCATATAGAAATAGACTGTGTATCTGACCAAGTGACTAACAACACTGGTCGATGGAAATTAAGTAGTAGACACCATGGCTAGGTTGAACATGTTGTGTATTGTTACACAGGGAGAGAAAAAAGTAATTCTAGCCATGTAGCAGGACCTAGGTAGGAGGGAAAATTCAAGTACCAGTCATGTCGTAGTATGAACATGCTGTTTGAATGGATTGTTACATGACCAGGCTGGTCAAGGTACATGCCCATGTTGAATCTTAAGGGAACATGTTGGGTAGTGTTTCTACATGCCGTGTAACCCAATTTTGTAAAACATTAATTATTTCATTATCCTTTTATATTCTTTCACATCTAACTTGCTGTCCATGATAATATTGTAATGAGGAATGCACTTGACCTTGAAGATTAATTCCACAAAGATGTCCTTCTGTTGTATGACTGGTACATGGTGATGATCATAAACCCTAAATGGTAGATCAGGGAAAACCAGCTGATCCTACCATCAGTCCCATCGGGTACCAACTATTATACCAAATGTAGGTGCTGATACAAAGTACCATGAAGGCTTTTTGTGGATGATACATACTTTTTAGGGAGCACCTCATCCTTCCATGACTATGGCGGAGTTGACGAGGGTGTTCCAGCAACAACATCCTACCACTTTTTCATAATATGTAGGATCAGAGGCTATAGAATCATGGTTAGAGGCTATGTTGTCTATATTTGGGCATCTGCAAATGCCTCTATAGAGGAGGGTGAAGCTCACGATGTACATGCTATGTGATTCCTCCAAGAGATGGTGGGATGTTATCTCATAGGTAGGATTTTATTAGGATAATTATCAAGAAGAGTTTTAGAGGACATTATATGATTACTTATACACCAAGATGTTGAGGGACGAACGAGCATGGGAGTTCATGCCCTTGGTGTGGGGTGATCTTTCAATTATGTGTTACTCATATCATTTTATAGAGATTTAGTGATTCAAAGTTTTTTTGGAGGTGACGAGTTATCTTTTGAAATGAAATTTGAGAATGGTCTTAGGTACACCATCCAATCATAGGTGAATGTTTTTAGGTTGTCTTTAGAGACTGCTATAGTAAACCCGGTGCTGATTACTGAGAGCAATCTGAGTGAGTTAGGAGAAACGATCTTTGGTTGTTCAGTATAAAGGGATGTTCCTCCTTAGACAGATACTATGAAGCGTCGCAAGGATCTTTCCCATGATGTTTCTTCAAGTATCCAAGTTGTGTACTACCTAGGAGGGAAGAATGGGCATACAATACCACATTGCCCAGAGGACCCTATCGAGTGCCGATCAGGTGTCAAGATGGGTCATATTCAGCATTTTTGTAGGATGTCCTCAAAATCAGTGAGTGAGAGGGGATTTTTTATGACTACTTGTTTAGGATTAGGACCACTAGTTCCTCATCAGTCAGGGAGCTGATGTTTTTCATGAAATTCATGATGAGGAGGTGGTTGTGACCGTGGTCTCCAGACGACATGTTTTCAATGATAGTTGGGTGGAAAAGCTTAGGGTAGTCAGGAAGGGTTGCAGGACTACAGTACAGGTCAGACATTTGCAGAGGAACTGAACCATCCAGAGCAAGATCTCAGACCCTCTATAGTAATAGGTACAATTCTAGTTGCTTTAGTTTTAGATTCTTTCTCTTTTTGATATAGGGGATTCTCATTGTTTTATATCTTTTGTTGTTTTGTAGAGCCTTTGGCTTTTTATCCTTACTTTTAAAAATTTTATGATACTAGACACTCCGTTGAGGGTTTGGAAGGATAGTGTATATCAATTCAAGGAGTTCCCTATTTAGGTTTGTGGGTGTCACTTCTTATGGGACCTCAATGTCTTATATATGATACGATTCAATGTTATTATCAAAATGGACTAGTGGGTATCCTTTCAAGCCTTTGTTGAATTGTATCACAGCAGGGTGAGTTTCATTCCACCAGAGGGTGAGTCCATTAAACAAAAGGAAGAATGATATGTCTAGGAAAGTAGAGATGGACTATAGAAACATGGGATGAGAGGAATTATTTCCCAGATTCCTAGTTTTTATCTCGATGGCCATGGGACTTCACGGATGGACTTTCCTCCAGTGGAGTATTTTTTAGGGATGTCTTTTCAGATGACTTTTCAGGTTTACCTCTAGAGAAAGAGGAGGATTTCTATATTGATCTTGTTCTAGGAGAATAACAGTTGTCCATTATTCAATATAGGATGGCTACACCAATGTTATAATAGCTCAAGAAACTAATAGAGGAGTTGTAGGAGAAGGGTTTCATACGATCTAGTTCTACTCCTTAGGGTTTGCCTTTCCATTTTACAAAGAAGGCAGATGGAATACTCATAATTTTAATGGATTATTAGAAGTTCAACTTGTTGATGGCCAAGATATGATATCCCCTGCCAAGGATTTATGAGTTATTTGATCAAATTCGAGTAGCCTAGATGTTCTCAAAGATTGAATTGATATCCGGTTATCATCAGTTTTGCATTATACCATTAGATATACCTTTTACAGCCTTTTAGAGTAGATTTGGTCTATAAAAATATTCATTTATACCATTCTGTCTCATGAATTCATTGACAGTTTTCATGGCACTGATGAACCAAGTGTCCATCCTCACATGGATTATTTTGTGGTAGTCTTCATGGAAGATATATTGGTTGTAATAGCACACTAGAAATGGCATTCCATCCATCTTTATATCATATTGAGTACACTGAGAGAGAATCGGTTATATTCTATGAACTTGGAATTACACTTTTGGATGATCTAGATTCACTTATTGGGTCTTGTCATCCTAGAGACAGGAGTAACAGTAGACCTAGAGAAAGTGGGAGCATTAGTTTCATGGGAGCAGCTGAAGAATGACTTTGAGGTATTGAGTTTTCTTAGGCTCTCTGATTATTATAGGGGCTTTATACAAGAATTTTCATGCTTAGCAGTTCCACTGATGGGACTTACTAAGATGGTTGCAAAGTACCTATGGATATATACCTACAATTTGGACTTTTAGGAGCTGAAAGGGAGATTGAAATCATCACTCATACAAATTTAATTATATCTGGGATAGAGTTACACTATTTACTATGATTTATCAGGTGTTAGAATAGGAGGAGTGCTTATTTAGTGGGAAGGATTCATTTATTATGAGTCCCGATAGTTGAGTCCACATGAGAAGAATTACCTAACACACGATATCGACTTATTCGCAGTTGTGTATGCTTTGTGTTGTTGGATACATTATCTTTTTGGAGATAATTATTTGGCATACACCGACCAAAAAATTCTCAAGTATATCTTTACTTAGCAAGATCAATATTTGAAATAGAGAAAGTGGGTTGAGTTTCTTCTGTCTTTTAACATCGAGTTTTCCTACATGCCTGTGAAGGGAAATACAATGGCCGATGCGTTGAGTAGGAGGACTCAGATACATGCAGTTTAGGAGGCCATCAGTGAGTAGAAGCTTATTTTTATGTTCACTGAGATGCATTTGGAGGTGCACGACAAGTAGGGGTATAAATTTCTTTCTTCCATAGCATTTTCCTCAACTCTAATCGGTCATGTACGAATGAGTAAACTATTATATTCCAAAGGCTTAGTCCTAAGAGAGAGTGTGTCAGTCGATAACCCTACTCCTAGGTGGACCATAGGTGAGGATGCGGTTTTTCATTTTCATGGGTGCTTATGGGTGTCAAAAGACATACGTGAGGAGTTGATGCAATATTTTCATGCCTCAACATGTGCATTTCATCCTAGTGTCACCAACCTGTATCGAGATATACACTATCAGAATTGGTGGCTAGGTATTAAGAGGGACGTAGCTGATTTTTTATGAGATGTTTCACTAATCAGTAGGTAAAGACAGAGAATCAGGGACTGAAAGGGATTTTACAGCAGTTTACCATTCCTGAGTGCATGTGGAATGATGTCGAAATGGATTTCATCACAGATTTAATGAGATCACCTCGATAGAAGGATTCATTTGGGGTTTTATTAATAGGCTCATGATGGTTGTATATTTCTTTCCGATTAAGGAAAATTTCATTGTGGTTGAGGTTTTAAGGTTTTACATCTTAGAATTGTAAATTTACATGGGGTTCCATACTCTATCATTTTAGACAGGGATTCCTGGTTTACTCGTTGTGCTTGGCATGGTCTATAGAGGGATTTGGGTACATATGTATTTTTGATTACAGATTACCATCCCTAGACATATGGTCAGTCTGAGCGCATGATTCAGGTTTTTGAGGACATTATTTGAGCATGCGTCCAAGATTTCGGTGGATCATGGGAGATACAAATACCCCAAGTGGAGTTTTCCTACAACACTAGTTTTCAAGTGACAATTTAGATGGTACCTTATGAGGATTTTTACGTTAGGCCATGCAGATCGCCCCAATGTTGATGGGAAGTAGGATAGGCAGCTATGCTGGGACCTCATCTATTCCAGGAGTCCAATGAGCATGTGGAGATGATTCAGAAGTGGATTTATACTACACATATTCACCAGAAATACTATGCTGATTGATAGATATGGCCTCTGGAGTTCGAGGTTGGGGATTGAGTTTTCTTATGTGTAATAGTGAGGATAGGAAATTGGAGGATTAGGAGAAAGGGGAAGCTTTCACTGAGATATGTTAGACTGTTTGAGGTTTTTGGGAGAGTCGGTATGAATGCCTATTATTTGTAGTTACCTCAGAGGTACCAATATATGCCTGACGTCTTTCATGTTTCTCAGCTGCAACGTTATTTTTCAGACTCGCCTCAATTTTTTTAAACCAAGTATGTTGAGTGGGAGGAGGATGCATCCTTCGAGAAGCACCCTATTCGGATTTTGGATCACAATATGATGGTTCTCCATGACAGCATTGTTCCACTAGTATGAGTGTCATTGAAACACATGCGAGTATTGGAAAAGACTTGGGATAGGGAGGCCAACGTACGATCATAATGGCTAGAGTTGTTTGAAGCTTCTTATTCACCACCCATTAAAGGGAAATTCGAGGACGAATTGCTTTAGGGGGGATGTTTTTAAGAACCAGGATCACTATTTCAGGAATGGATCCTTATTTCGGGTTGTTTTTTAGGATAACGGAAAAAATGTGAATTTTATATGTAAATTCCATGTGTATATGAGTATACACTATGTACCTAGGTACCGCATACAACCACATACTAGTCATATAATGTCCTAGTACATGTCCGCTTAGGTGACAAGGAAGACCGCTTAAGGTAGGTTCCATTTAAGGCTAGTATATGGCGTGTAAATTTATGGAACATAGAATTTAATTTTATTTTTACTTGTTAAATAAAATAGGGGTTACATACCATCCTCAAAAACATATTCTTCTTCCCTTGGTTCATACAATAGAGAAACAGAAGTGCTGATAAACTCTGAACCCCTTATGATTATCTGTCTGAACTCTGATTGAGAAATTGTTAGGTGCATTGGAATCCCACCCATGGGTTCTAAATTATTCTAGATCCTTTCTTCCTAATTCATTCCCTCTCGTGAGTTATTCAAGGTTGAATTTTTTTTTGCTTTTTGTTGATCTATTCCATTCTAGGCCAATTCAAAGGCCAACATTCAAGGGTATTGATCATATGACATCAAGGTAGGTGGTTTGTTTATTTCAATGATTGTCTTGGGATTATGTATACTTAAAGTGCCTCATACCCGTGTTTGGGGCATTGTGTGTTTTGGAATTAATCCCATATTATTAGTAGTTATGGTTTAATTGATTGATAAAGTTCTTTTGATTATGTGCGAGGTTATATACCTTGTTTATGGGACACCTCGTGGGTGAATTTACATTGTTTGATTGATTATGGTCGTTTGGTCTATAAATCATGTCAGGCTTGCCTTTTTTCCCATGCCTTGTATTGTTAGGATGGAGTTACTGATTGTTTAAGATGCCTGTGATTTTAATTTTGGAGGATTGACCAAGGTGAATTTGAGTGTGAGAGCTTCCCGAGGTAGTGTAATTTATATAATAATAGTTGTGATGTTAGACCCAAGGAGTTAGACCATGATAGCTACCCATAGGGTAATTGTTAAATTAATTATTATTATGGTGACCATGGTGTATTGACTGTGAGAGATTCTAGGTGGTCCTTTAAAATTCATTGATGCAACGTTGACCAAGGGGTATTGACTATGTGAGTTTCCCAGGTGGTCGTTTGTAAATGATTAGTGATATGTTACAATAGAGGTGTTAGAATGTGAGATCTACCTAGAGGGTTGTTATTAAATGAATTTTTTTTATGTTAGACTAGACTATTAGACTATGATAACATTTACAAAAGGGTCTTTTCTGAATAATTGAATGATTGTGATGAGTCTTCCAATCCAAAGAACTAGCTTGGAATTGATCTTACTTGATTGTTTAGCAGGTCTTATGAGACGTCTATTGTTACTATTACACATGGGATACAAAGCTTAAGTACAATACCAAGGTTTAAATGATTCAATAGATTAATAATAAATGTTAAAAAAATGTAATTAAAAACTATATGACTGCTTAGTTTTGAGTACTCCTAGTTTATTTCATTATTTTTTCATATTACCAGCTATATATATTCAGTGACAGTTATGCATGGATATTTTGGTGGTTACCTAAGGGGATTCGTCTCACACCCTATTTGGGTCATGTTTTTGGACTAGAATAGATTATATGGTTCCAATTATAGATATGGTAAATCATCTTTCTTCATCAGGTACTTGATTGCAGTTAGAGATGGAGATCAAGGGGCCAAGTTGAGTCTTTAAATGTGGTTGGATTTTTCGTCATTTCTATATTTTTTTTCATTATTGTATTTATAGAAATGTGATTGTTTGGATTCATTCTTACACTTGTGACATGCATCATTTATATATGTTCAAGTTGTTTTATTACTATCAGTCTTCCATTATTTACTTCTATTATGTGGTATTACGGCTTCCTATATTGTTTACTATTTGCTTTTGGTTGTGTATACTCTACCTATGAGGAAATAGTTTCCCCATTATCACATCATGGACCTCAATGATAGTCGGAAGCCTATTGAGTTTAGGGTAATGTACTTGAGGTCATCTGACAAACTGGGTTTGGGGAACCTATGGGTGACACCTGGATCCGGGACGTTATATCATTTTACATAGAAATAGTATGTTTGTTACCCATTAGATGGAAGTGTGCGTTAGTGTAGGTTGAAAAATTATTAAAATAAAATCATAGTATATTTAAAACACTATTGTTTTTATATGATAATGGAATAAAGAATTTTTTGGGGTGGAGAATGGAAATGAAACTAGAGAGTTCTAGAGAAGACATTTCATCTTAATCGAGGTAACTTCTTTTGGATTGTACCAAAAGGCTTCCATGGAAAGATTTATTCCCAAAGTTAGGCTTAAAGATATTTGGGAGGGATGTTGGGAATCTATATGGGCATATATTGTCTAAACCTCAGTGGGTTGCGAGGTGTTAGAAATAGGGATAGGTGGTGGCCTTTTATAAGGGAGGAAATGGACTCAGTTGCTATTTTTGAATAGAAGTTAGGTGTACCCACGTTTTTACATAACCAAATTCTTAAAAAAATAACCCAAATAAATAATTATCGGTTCCGGGACGTATTATGTCCATAAAATGGGTGTGTGAATTGTTTATAAGTCATTTGGTCCCTTAAATTAAGGTTTAGTCCTTTGTTAAGTTTAATTTTACACTAATAATTATAATTAATTATAATTACGTTCACTAATATATTTGGTGAAAAAAATTCTGTATTATAAGATATTATAAATTATTCTAATTCAAAATATGGAATCCATTTTCAACATTCCAATCATATAAGTGGCATGAATTAATTTAAAAATTGTCCCGTAGGCTGGATGGTAGTGAATGTTATTAAAGACAAAATATCCAAAAATTTGCTATGATTTTATATTTAATTTTAAAGTGAAAATTATTCCAACAAAAAATATTGTATTAATATATGAAATTTTTATCTAATTAAACATTAAAACCAATTAGTTGTATAATTTAACCATTTAAATAAATTAAATTAAAAAGTGTTTTTGAATTAAAATTCATTATTTTTAACTAATCATAAAAAAATGAAATGTTCCATAAAAATATCTAAATTAAACCCCAACCAAAATATTATGTTTCACTTTCAAATATTAAGATTATTTTGAAATATTAAATCAATTAAATTATAAAAAATCAGATTTAAAATCGATTCTCCATTAAATGGTTGTAAAATTAACTTTATAAAATATAGGTTTTTATTTGTAAAATAGAGTTTATTTTTATCTTATGTCTATCAAACATAATGGATGAATATCAATAATATTTGAATGAATATATAATATATAGGTTACATTAATATCACTCACTAATTGAAATTAATTTTATCTATTATCTTAAATAAAATTTTGACCATAAAATTAGTTTTCTATAATAATATTCACTTTATATTCAATTATTACTTATTTTCACATATAATTAATTTGTAACCAATTAATTCAATATATATCTATTTAAACCATAGAATTAATGTGTTATTTATTAAAATTACCAACTACTAATTTAATTTCTTGTTTATATATCATTATATTTTAATAATCTATTTTTTTTGAAAAAACACAGTCTTGCATTTAACACACGCCCTTGAGGAAGGTATCTCTTGCATTTAATGCACAAAATCTTGGTGTTTCATGTATTGAAATATATAGAATCTATTTTAAATATTAAATATATTATAAAGTATCTATATATTATATTACCATATGTTTTTGGGGTCATGTTCCATACACACTATTTAATACAAAGTTATTGCTTTAGATTTTTAGGGAGTCACATTCTCCCCCCCTTATTTAAATTGCGTCTTCACAACTTAAACATGATCATAGTGATATATTTATTGATAATTAATATTTTTGAAATCTGAAATCATGATAAGGGTTCATCATCATAATGTCAAATTTTTATTCAAGAATAAACACAGAAACAAACAGTGTAAATGAAAAGAAAACAAAGAAAGATACAAGCAACAAACAACATGGCACACAGGGCCTAGGGTGGTATAAAGTAATGTAAATCAAGAGCATATCCTCTTATAAAATTAACCCCTTTGGGTTTCATTAAATTGATCAAAGGGAAGCAGGTGATGCCAGAGCCTAGGCTCGCAAGTGTCGCAAGGTGATCTGCAACTCTGTTCCCCTCCCGCCATGTGTGGGTCACCTTGAAATTGTGGAGGAGGGTATGAAATTTACTAACCATGTAGGATAGTGACCAGGGTGTATGCCCTTTACCAATCAGAGAATTGTGAAGAATTATAGAATCAGTCTCTACTTGAGTGATCGCAATTTCCCTCTGTTCGCAAAGGGAGAGCCCTGTTAGCATAGCTCTGGCCTCTACGTTAAGCGGGGTTCCCTTCCCATAGAAAGTAGAAAATTCCACCACCATTCTATTGTACATGTCCGACACTACGCCCCCTACTCTCATATCACCCAGCAGGCAAGATCCATCAGAATTAAGCTTGTTTCCCAATGCCGGAGGACACCAGAAAATCCACTTTCCCTCTGACTCCTGTTACGCGAATGAATAGCTAGGGTATCACAGACCTGTGGCAGCTTCAACGAGGGTGGATCCCACCAGTTTTGGATGAGCGTGACTAGGTCCGGCAATAGGTTCCATGTGCTCGTGATACTGGACCTCCCAGTGGGTGCGACACCTTCGAAGCGGGCTTGGTTCCTGGCTTGCCACAGGCTTCAGCACCCTGCACTGAAAATAATTGACCGTGCCTCTTTTCCATGTCCGGAAGGTTCATCTCATGGAAATTTTTTTCCATAAATGAAGCACCACCTTGCGGAACAGAGGAGAAAGCCGTGAGGGTTCCAAAAGATAGACCATACACTGTGAGACCACTCCCTTTCAAAGAACAAATTAGTCATGCTCTCTTTCCAGTGGCTGCGAGAACAGTGGAATATGGAGGCCAGACAAATCCCTGCCCTCTTGACTTGTTCATTCGTCACCACATCACTATTTCTAATCCTCCATATTAGAAACTTGTATTTGGAGCGGATCTTCTTGCACCAAGTGGTTGTGTTCCAGGTATCGTGGGGTTCGTGCGAAGCCGATAGCCTATGGTACTCCTTGGTAGAGAATCGTCCGGAGGAGGACTCAGTGAAAATGCAGGTGTCAGGGTCTGAGTTCATAACAATAGAACCAAGGAAATCCAGTTGATCTGAGTTCAGCACAACTTTGATAAAAGTGGGGTGGATGCTAGCTCCCTTTAAGGATATCAAGTGGTCCGGGTATCCTGGAAAGCCAAGAACAGTTCCAACCCAGTTATGCCTCCAGAAGAGAAGCTTTGCCTCCCCCACTATCCAGCGGGATTTCTATTTCAAGGTGTTGATGAGTGGGTAGATCCTAGACCAGAGTGAGTATGCAGTACTGCCAGCGTTCCCCTCATCCCCCACCCAGTTTTGGACATGGATTTCCCCCATGGGGTTTTCCCTTCGATGACTTCCCATGCCAGTTTGGCATACATGCAGTGCAACATGGAATTAAGGAAACTCACATCAAATCCCCCCTTCCTGGATGTGATTTGACAATCATTCCCATGAAACCCGGTGGAGTTTCCCTTCAGAAAAAGCATCCCACATGAAGCCTACCATTATTCTATCAATAGACCTGATAACTCCTTTCGGTACAGCAGTGGAGGCCATTGCATGCATGGGAATGGTTGACAATACACTATTAACCAGGGTAATCCACCCCCCAAAGGAGAGGAAATGGTTCTTCCAGTTGATAATCCTCCCTGTGATCTTACTTACAATATGATCATAGTCATGAATCCTAAGTCTCCCTACAGAAATTGGAGTTCCTAGGTAATCCATGGGAAATGATCCACGTCGCATTTCCAGCCTGCAACAAAGGGAGGAAGCCCTGCTAGGAAGACACTTGTTAGAGATATACATGTTACTTTTATCATTATTGATGACCTGCCCACTCCATTAACAATAATACTCTAGAATCTTCTTAATACAGATAACATAACTCCTTCCACCATTAATCAAAATCAATGTGTCATCTGCGAACATCAAGTGGGAAACTGTATGAAGATTTAGCTTCCTGCGATAAGGAAGTAAGTCACCATTGGAAAGACCCCTACTAATGAGGCGGCTAAGCATTTCCTATGCAAGAATGAAGATGTTGGGATAGATTGGGTCTCCCTGCTGAAGCCCTCGTGTGGTTTTGAAAAAACCATGAGTCTTTACCATGAAGGATATAGACATCCAAGAAGAGCTGATGAATCTGAAAATGAGGTCTGCAGCCTTATGAGAGAAGCCCATTGCTGAAAACACTCTGTTAATGAAACCCCACTCCATTCTGTCTTAGGATTATTCATATCCAATTTGATATCCATGTTCGAGCCATGAATCTTTTTGTTCAAATCCCTTAGGAGCTCCGGAGCCATGCCAATGGCCCCTTGAATTGATCGACCTTTAACAAACCCATGTTATTTGATAGAAGTCCACTCAGGAAGAATCTTGGACAACCTCAAGTTAATGATACTAGCCAGAATCATGTAGGGAAAATTACACATACTTATTGGTCTATAGTGAACGAGAGAGGAAGGGTATCTAACATTCAGTATGAGCACCAAGGTTGCAGCGCAAGCGACCCTCAGAAGGCTACCTCCCCGAAAGAAGTCCTGAACAACAGCAATGATATCATCCTTAACCACCTCCAAGGAATCCCTATAAAAATAGTCAGGAAAGCCATCAGGGTCAGGGGCACTCTCTGGATTGAGATTCATCATGGCCAATTAAATTTCATCCCCATATGGTATCCCTTCAAGAAAAATGTTATCCCTATTAGTGACAGATTGGGCCACTACTTCCCAGATGGCCGCATTCCCGATAGGGTACCCCATGGTCATCCTTGGGTTGGGACCATTTAAGAGATCTATAAATAACGTATGCGCCATGGTTCCCACTTTGCCTATGTCATCTGTGTATGTCCCATATTCAAGAATAATATTCGATTTCATTGGGTGCTTTCTTTCCTTCAAACAAGCATGGAAGAAGGCTGAGTTTCTATATCCCTCATGCATCCACTTTATCATGGAGTTTTCACGTGCCACACGTTATTGCTTGAGAATCATCTCCACCCATGAGTTCTTTTTGGAAGAAAGCTCCTCAAATAGAGAGTCTCTCCAGCTCTCTTTCAAACTAGATTCCATATTTTCAATGCTTAGTTTCATTGCCTCCATGTTCTAGACAGGATGAGGGAGATCCTTGGCCCATGCCTTCATCACAAGTTTCAGCCGACGTAGCTTGTTGTGGGTCGCTACCCCCAAATGACCGTGAGTCGGTTCCACCCAAATCTCAATGATGATCTCTTTGTATCCAGGAGTGTGAGTACAATATGTATAGAACCTAAAACCCTACGAAGTCTCTAGCCTAGGGAGCAAAGAAATTAATAGTGGAGAGTGGTCTAAGATACCATGGACAATGTGCTAGACCTTGGCTTTGGGAAACTTATTAATGGCATTGATGTTTTCAAGGAAACAGTCGAGCCGACTCTAGAACCTTTGGCCACCTTTCTGGTTATTACACCATGTGAATGGGTCATCGGAGAAACATAGGTCCAGTAAGCCGGTCTCAGCCATGAAGTGAGTGAAGTCCAAACTGGCCCTCCTGGGAAAAGCCCCTCTACCCTTCTTCTCCTTAGGATCAATAGTGATGTTGAATTCACCGCCCACAATCCAAGGAGAATCTCCCAGATCAAAGGAACTAAGATATTTACACAACCGTTCACGACCACGAGCGTCACAGCTCCCATACACAAAGGACACCAACACACTATCCCCACTCTTAATTACCTTTTTATTGATAAACTGGTCACCCGAGAAGATCATATCCACTGAAATATCCATAGACCAGAATAGCCAAATGTGCCTATTGACCGTATCCGATTGCATTGCACCATGCAGCTGGATCTTGCAACAAAAATCCTGAATCTTTGAAGGCTTCTTCTTATGCTCCAGGATAGAAACCAAATCCGCTTTGTTCTTCCTAACCTCCGTAGAAATGATGTCAGATTTCACCCGGGCTCCGAATCCATGAGAGTTCCATATGATTATGGATAACATTAAAACAAGAAAAGGCCTAGCTTTGGCCCCAGGACCCTCCGTCTCTCTACACTGGGAGAAATAAGACTCCCTCATCTTCCTTAGTTTGAAACGCGTACAAACACCTAGACTAGAAGCATGTTGATGTGCTGCGAGCTAGGCCGTAGAGGTCTTTCCTCTCATAGTACTAGGGGGAACGAAATTGAGGTTCTGTTCGCACAAGGGCCAGCGGCTCTAGGCCATCCAACTGGGTTGCGCTGGAAACATGCCACACACTAACATCAACCACAAGTGGTAGGGACAACATTGACCTGGCATCCTTTGTCCATCCGAGAGCACTAGGGGTGGTCTGTTAACCAAAGGAGGGGGAAACCTTTGATGCACTAGAATCCTAGGGGGATGACCCAAGACTATTTCTAGCAGGTTTCCTCCCAAAGGAAACTGGCCTGGGTTGATAAAGTAATCAAGGAACACCAAGGCCATAGAGGAAGCCACCAGAGAAAAGCTCGACATCTCCTAGAATTTAAAAGAAGCAGCTGGAGGTGAAATACTAGAAGGATTCACCAGGGAATGGAGTTCGGGCTGGGCTGCAACCAAATCTTGAGGGGAAACCTGGGAAGGTCCCAGTTCAGGAGTCTCTGAAAGGATTGAAACGCCGTAGGGGGAGGGCTGAGATGGGCGACTCCGACCACTTTTCCTTCTATTCCTACAGAGCTGAACAGAATGGCCTTGGAGAAATCATGAAGAGCAGTACCTGGGGAACACTGGGAAGAATATATCCTATCTCTAATCCACTGATCCTTGCACTTTCAAGGATATACTATCTGAGATAGGCAGAAATATTTCCATCTCCACACATATCCGGGCTTCGATCAAAGCCTCACCACTGTAGGTATGATCATACGAGCAAAGAAAACCCCCTAGAGCATCCCCAATGACCTTGAGAAAATCTCCATTCTGAAAGGGAAGAGGGATCCCAGGGAGATAGACCCAGACCGTAGCTCGGTTACTCTCCCTCCCGCGATGGGCATCCATTGACCATCAGGATAGGCTAAAGCACCAGCGTCCAAAGGCCCGAGGTGCAAAACACCATGCATGAACAAAATACTGCTCCGAAGCCAGAACCAAACAGAAAGAGAGCTCATGGAAAGAGGAAATTCGTACCCGATCCTGCAGTCCCCAGGAGTCCACGAAATGCCTGAAGACCGGGAGATACAGTTTCGTAGCTCCAAGAGGAGAAACAAGGGTCCATCAGAGGCACTCCGCCACTTCATCAAACGAAGAAGGAGGAATCTTCAGAGAGATGCGAGAACCCTCCCGCGACACTGTTAGGGAAAACAGGCGAATCTCAGGGAAGCAGGCCTACTGGACATGTGGCGATCCGTGCACCATGTCCCTGAAAGAGGAACCTGGCTGAACATGCTTGGGAGAGGCCATCTTCGGCTGCGAAGGCATGAAAAAGGCCAGATCGGGGCCAGGATCAAAGGACCACAAGTCTGGAATCTTCGCCGGAATGTAGGTGGATGACGCTACAGCGGGCGGGAAGGTTTGAAAAGTAGGAGGTGCGTGGGTCACATTCTTCACCGAAGCACTGGTCATTTTTAGGCCCTTAGGGTTCATAAAACATCCTTTATAAAATAGATAATGTGAAATAAAAAGGTCACATTAACTACCATATAACATGGTCTATAAGTACGAGAGCATTTGGGGAAAGTAGAGATATGTATTTGGAGGAAAAACAAAAATATTTATAGGGAGTGATTGGGGTTATCAATCAAAAACAAATTAATGATCAATATAATGTTGAGGGTATAAATTCCATAAAAAAATCATGATTTATAAGGCCATTGATTCACTAGAAATATAGGTATTTTGACCAAATTTTATTTCTTAATCATTTTCCTAATTATGGGTAATTCTTTTACTGACTAAGAATATAAAAAAATATTTTTAATTGATAGGTTTCAATTTTATATGAAAAAAACAAACATTTGGTTATGCTTCAATAAAATTCTAATTCATCTATTTAATCCCAAAAATTATTTAACAATAATAATTTATTTATTCTTAAAGAACTAAAAAAAACTTTTAGATGATTGTAAGGCCTATAAAAGAGTGACAAGTATAACTACTTATCATTAAAAAGCATTTAAAACAAATATGAGTAATATATTACTTTTAATTTTTCAATAGTGATGTTATTGGTTTATCATTAACAGATATTTGTCAAATTGTTTAACAAAAACATGGAAAATTTAACCCTGATATTGTGCGGGTCAGTGCTTGGTGTGAAACCCTTATCATGATTCAGTCATGGGGAGGACCTATGGACATTCTGAATTTGATTGGTTGTCACCCATCTTACAGTTTGTACTTTTATAAAACCATATTAATATAATTTCTAAATAACTATGATGACCATCCTTGAAATGAGGATAATCACAAAATAGCCTTCTAAATAATTTTTTTAATAAAATTCCAATTCATAAATACTTTATCCACTTATTTTCATATAAATATTTCCTCGGTATAGAGTTTATTCTCAAGAATAGGGCATTAACTCGGGTAATGTCTAGGTCCCCCAATTATGACAAAGTACTATAATGTATTTCTTAGGATGGTGTTCATTTACTTCCATAAAACACTTCATTTTTCTATCGGAATTCTTTTCTTTATGTCCTTATTTCCCACAAATAAAGAATTTACCTGTTCTATTGGGACAAATTCCTCATTGTCTCCTTCCAAAATTCTCACATGTTAGAAATCAATCCTTATTTTCATTAAGGTCTTGACCACAAGATCTCTTAACAACTTCCATCTTTCCTTTATTTGGTGCATTCCAGAGTTGGTAAAGGTATATATTTTTAATCATATTTTGGGAAAACTTGTTTTTCACATACATGATACCCTTCATTCCTATCTACACATCATTTTTTTTCTCATTTTCACCAAATTTTCCTTCATTTTAGATGTTAACATGAATAATTTGTATTCTAGCCATTAATTAAAACCATAAAGAATAGTGTGAGCCAAAATAGTCTTAGTGAGAAGAGAGCATAAGTATCTATATGATATCTAAATCATGAAACCTTATTTTTAAATCTTAACCAAATTAGGTTTAACCTTGACTATTCCTTTTCATTATCCATCAAAATTATTCGTACTGTTTTTTAAATAAAATGTAGATTATCCTAAGAAGATCCCATGTTAGTATCATACCAGGTGCCCAATAAGGCTCATTGTCATGGTCCAGGTCATCCCGAGTCCCGATCATAACACCTTTTCGATGTTTTTACACCTAGTTACATATGTTCAATAACCAAATCCAATTATATTATCTAGAGAGGGATGTATTTCTAGGAATAACCACATAATATCTACATTATGAAAATTCTAGGTTTTTATTCTATATTTATATTCTAATTAAATCTTAGGGTTATGTTCTTTAGAAAACATTTCCCAAAATGTTGTTCCCAAGGTTGCTACTAAACTTCCTTTAATACCAACTGTAGAGACTCGACCCAAGATAGCTCATATCTAATTTATGTTATAAATTCAACTGGTATTATTACATTTAATAAAATCCTGAAGGATCAAAGAGTTTTGTGTTTTTAGTAAACCAGATACATACATGATACTTTTATTGAAAAATAATACACTAATTACAACATAATTTTTATATTGTTTAAAAATAAATAACTTTCAATATAACTCTAATCCATCTAGTAAATCCTTTCATATCTTGCGTAGTAGGCTTCTTGGATTCATGGGAAAAGGAACAAAATAAGAGTGAGCTCAAATGCATAGTAAGGGCCAAATATAGTGGAAGAAATAATGGAAAATAGAGAATAGTCAATATAGAAAGGTAAATAATTGAACACACATTCCATGTAATCAATAAACTGAATGGATATAAAAGAACAATATGGAAAGTCAATAATTGGAAACACATTCCATTAAAATAACTAGACAAGGAAAAAAGAAATAAAATAAGTCAAGAAACTAAAAACATTCTATATAATTAATGAATAAAAATGAAATGTTTCCATAGATATTCCTATATAAATATCATGGGTGAGTATTAACTGAATCTAAAGGAAGGAAAATGATTAATTATTAGATACCATGTTTCCTAGTCAAATGGAACCATTACTTTCAAGAGCTATCACAAGGTAGTATATAATATAATGTAGAAACCCATCTAATTTGTGAAAATAATTCAACTCATGAGACTACAAATGCATCTATGGGATTTCATTAATCGGTCCCTAACCCATATGTATTTCATTAAATGAACCCCAAATCGTTTAATTCATGTTCGAAGCATCCCACATATATTGAATAAGAAATTCACCTTATCAATTATCCCTATTGAATAAGGTATAAAAATTTATCTATACTTCCCCAAATAATCAAACAATCGTTCAAAGTAAACAATGTATGAAAAAAGGTATATGGTTTAGGAAATAATCATATCCATGAAAAATGATATAGATATTTAGGGTAAATTCAATGTTAAATGATCATATGAAATTGAATATTTCAAGGGGACTAAGTAGAATCAAGGAAGTGAGTGTGAATACTATACTTAGAAAACTCAATCATAATCCATCCATATAAAGAATAAGGATGGTGTTAATACAATATATCCCAAGTGGGGTAAAATAAAGGGTTATTTTCATTTATGAATAGAAATAATATAAAAACAACTTTTCAAAAAATCAATGAGGAAAATGTCCTTATATTTTTCAGAACATTTTGAAAATAAATTCCTCTGAAAATAAAATTTCAAAATATTTGATTTTCAAATTATCATTTGAAACATGAAAAGTAAGATTCAAGGAAATGATGGTGGGTAAATCCATACAAGACAGATGTGGTAAAAATAATATTTCTTTTGCATGGTTAAAGGTTATAACTTTTTTTTTGAAATTGAAATGAAGATTCCTTTGAAAATGATGTTAAAATATAAAAGTGTAATTTTTTTTTTACCAAACCATTTATGAATCATTTTTTAAAAATTTTAATAATACATTGTTTTATAATAAAACATGTTCTCTAACAAAAGAGAGAAATAATGTAGAGTTTTTTTGAAAAACATTTACTTTAAACATTTTGAGTACCAATGAGTAGAAAAATGGCACTAATACTTGAAAATGGTCATGAATAACCACATGAGATAAAATTAATGGTTTTATTGAACAATGTTCATATAATTTCCCAGAATATAAATACCATTGAAAGATAATTAATTTTATGGTTGAGGAAAATATTCCTTTAACCATTCAAAGTGTCTCATACAACATTGAAATGTTATAAATCATAATCCCCATTAACTAATAATGTTAAATTAATTTTTAAAATACAATTAATTTAATAGGAATAATTATATAATATAAAAAATTGGGCAGCATATACAACACACAAAATTTGTAAGTGGTGAACATGAAATTTATCTCAAATATGTAAAATGTGAGATGAGAATCCCTTACCACGAGTTTCCATTTGCATGAACGTCATTCAATATCCTATATAATAAACATATATTAATTTTCTAGTTTATTTAGAATATTTTTCCTATTTATCATTAATTTTATTTGACATATTACAATTTTTTAAATAACTACTTAAACAATTTTTTTTAGTTCGAGTGTGTTGACTATATTTGGAATATGTGTCAAAAATAACATTGGTAGGTCAACTATGGTAAACGTTTTAATTACATAACATATCCATAATAATAATAATTAAATAATTACCATCTTTATTCATCAATTATACTTCAAAAACTAACCATTAAATACTTTTATGAAAAATGACCTAATGTAACCATCATGGAGACAATAAACCATACATGGGCATGAGTAACGTTCTGATTTTTCAATGGTCGTTGTGAATAAAAGGTAAGTAACACTATATCTTTATCGAATGATAATTATATCATGCATAACATATTATTTGATCATATATACTAATATATATTATTATTTTTATTTAAAATGAATCACATTGTGTCAAGAAGGCGGTGGTCTACATGTCCAAGAACGACATTATCCTTTTTAAGTGTGTAAAATGGTAATAATGAAAATAATATATATAATATATTTCTCGAAAGGTAATTTTGTCATTAATATCATATATAGGTTGTTTATTTCAAATAAATTTAATTCAAACCATCCTTTATATCTACTATATATATTTTGAATGAATCACATCTCTTCGAGGGTGCGGTAGTCTACACTTCCTCAAACAAAGTTATTGTATTAATGTAAAATGGAAAGTATTATTGATAGGTGTAATAAAATGAATAAATAAGTATAAATAAATAATAAATATCTTATATATCATATATAAACATAGTTTCCACCATAATGGCCAACCATGAATGTTGGTAGATGAGAAATGAACAATCATCGTTTCGTGAGGTAGTAGTTCACCGTACACAGAAACATTATGTTCGTTAACCATTATATAGAAGTCTGTGTTAGTGTAGCTAGAACACTTAATAAAAAATCACATTATATTTATTATATTTTTTTTGATAATATAACAATTCAATAAATATATTTTAGGTGGTGGAGAATGGAAATGACACAAGAGTGATTGAGAGAAGACGTTACCTCATTATCGGGTAACTTATTTTGGTTTGTAGAAAAAGGCTTCCATGGAAGTATTTATACAAAAAGGTAAGCCTAACTGTTTATAGTAGGTATTTTGGGAAGCTATATGTATTGATATTTTATGAAAATAAGTGGTTTTATAGGTGTGAGGAATGGATATAGTTGGTGGCCTTTTATAAGGGAGGAAAACGACTCACTTGGTATTTTTGAAAAGAAGTTAGGTTTTTCCACATTTATTCATAAAAAATTAATCAAAAGGGAAAAAATAAATAATTGAAGGTTAATGGAGGATATATGTCCATAATATAGGGTTTGGACAGGTGCATAGGTGATTTGGGCCCTTAAACTAAAGGTTTAGTCATTTATCAAGCTTAATTTTACCTTAATAATTGTAATAATTTTTAAATTCATTAACTAAATTTTTTGGTAAAAATGATATTTGGTATTATTATAAATTATAAATTATTACTAATTAAAATATGGAATCCATTTTTCCAAATTACAATCATATAATTGTAAGAAACTATTTTAAAATTAATCTCATAGGCATGATGAAAATGCGGGTTTTTAAAGTAAAAAAGTATGAATGTTTTTGTTGATTTTATAATTAATTAACAATTTAAAATGATTCCAATGAAATAAATTGTAATAATTTATTAAATTATTATATAATTAAACTTTAGAATCAATTAGAATAATTATTTATCATTACAAATAAATAATATGAAAAGGCAGTATTGAACTAAAAATTCAGTATTTTTAACTATTGATTAGAAAATTAAAAGTTTTTTAAAATTATCAAAAATTCACACTAAAATAATTATTATGATTATATTTCAAAGATTAAATTTATTTGTAAATATTATATTAATTAAAGTGTCCAGATTCAGATTAAAAATTGGTTCTCCAATAAAAGGCAGTGAAATTGCCTTTATAAAAAAATAGGTTTTTATGTGTAAAATAATGCTTTTTATTATCTAATGTATATCAAAATTAATAGATGAGTATAAAGAATATTTTTTGAATAATATATATATATATATATATGTATATAAATATATAATAAGTTAAAATCACTTAATAATTGTAATTAATTTAATATATTATTGTAAAACAACTTTTTGAGCATAAAAAATAGTTTTCTTTAAAAATATTATCTTTATATTCAATTTATTCTTATATTAACTAATAATTAATTTTAAACAAATTAATTAATTATTTATTTTTATAAACCATAATTTTCCTAAGTTAGTTATTACTATTCATCATTACTAATCAATGAACTATTTGATATATCATTATATTTTAATAATATAGTATTGTTGGATAAACCATGGTCTTGCGTGTAACTCAAGTCATCAAGGATGGTTGATCTTGCACGTAATACACACTAAATCAATGTTTATTGCATTAAAATATATAGAAATATATTTTAAATGGAAAATATACTATATAGTATCCAGATATTATATTACCTTACATGCTTTGTGTCACATGTCATACATGATATTGAATAAAAGGTTCTTATATTATATTTTTGTGGTGTCACATGAGTTGGAAAGAATGAATCTTGGTGTAGTAGATGCTTTAGGGTATTAGTTTTCAGCTATGGTGGTAGAGTCTGAGGGTGTCTTTGTTGAGGACATACCAAGATTACCTCATCATTGAGAGCTGAACTCCTACATTGACATGAATCTTGAGATGGAACTGATATCTTCACTGACATATCGAATGAATCCTATAGAGCTTCGATAACTGAGAGTGCAATTAGAGGACATTCAGTGTAAGGTTTTTTTGGGAAAATATGTTTCCCCCTTGGAAACACCATTTTTTCATTTAGAATGGGGGCATGACATTGAAGTTATGTGCAGATTACCAGTTCTTGAATCATGTAACCATAAGGAAGAAGTATGAACTACCAAGGATCAATGAAAAAAATTATTAGTTGAGAGGGGAACAATGATTCAAGAAGATTGGCCTCAGATCAGTCTATCAATAACTAAGAGTATGAGATGATGATATACAGAAGAGGAAATTCTGACATCTTTATAGTCATTATGAGTACTGAGTTTTCATTCTGTGTGAAGAACACACCAGTAGTGCACATGGGACTCCTAAAATGGTTATTTCATCCTTTCGTAGAAAGGATCATGGTAGTCTTTATTGATGAAATACTAGTGTATTTAGTGTTCAAAGAGGATCATGTGCAATACTTTAGTGTGGTCTCAAACACACTCTGAGAGAACCAATTTTATGGGAATCTCTCTAAGTGCCAGTTTTTGATTTGAGAGGTCCACTTTTTTGGGACTTTTCATCTTAGAGGCTGGAGTAGTAGTGGATCTTGTAATGGTGAGGTTGTACTTTATTTAGATCCACCCAGGAATATTAGCGAGGTACATAGTTTCCTTGGGTTGATAGGGTATTATACGACTTTTGTACCTGATTTCTCCAGAGTGGATGTATCCTTGAAAACTTTCACATGAAAGGGGTAACCTTCCATGTGAATAGTAAGGATCCATCGATGATTTGTGGAGCCCGGGAAGAGGATAATGAGCGCCCCCATATATAGTTTTCTAGAGAGTGGTGTCGAGTATATAGTGTTTTTCGATGCCTCAAGAATTTAATTTTTGTGTTTTTAAGTAGAGGTAGATAGTTATTTCTAGTGGTTTACACTAGTATAGACCACATGAGAGTATATACGTGATCCAAAATCTCGATTTAGTTGTGATGGTCTTCACACTGATTATTTTTGACACCACTTGATGAGAGATTGATTAATCATTTATTGTGACCATAAAATTATAAAATATACCTTCTCATAAAAGGAACATATCTTGAGATATAGGTGATTCCTAGAGATTCTATTGGACTATGACATTAATATTTTCTATACTCCTTGGAAGGGTAAAGTGGGGGTAGAAGAGTTAGTAAAATAATGTATTCTCAGTTGTTGGATGAGGCCTCAAAGTATTTATCCTCATTTCAGTTTTTCATTTTGTATAAGGATTGTTCATTATATAATAATTTGATGGTTTTTAACCAAATTCTTTTTAAGAATTTCAGGTTTTCATAACATAGAGATACTGACTTTGAGATGATACATACTCATTTATCAACTATAAATACTCATGATGGATATTATAAACGTTGGTGGAATTCTATCCTTTTCAGAGGATTGATGTTGGAGCCTTTGAAGTTGTAGGAGGAGTTATTGTGAGGGATTCATACATCTCCATTGGCAGTACATCATGGGGTGAAAAATATGTACCAGGACCTTTAACATTAATATTGGAGGACAAGCTTGATAAAGGGAGTTGTATAGTTTATCTCTGAATTCCTCACTTGTTAGTAGGTGAAAGATTTACAATACATTCTAGTAGTCTTAACCCAACCCATTGAGGTTCCAAAGTGTATGTGGGATAGGATATCCATAGACTTTGTGATGGTATTACCATATGCATCCAGAGGACATGATGCAATCTGTGTGATATTAGACTAACCCACCAAGTAAACCCACATTATAGTTATTCTATAGTAGTGTTTAGTAGAGAGATTGGGATGTCTCTATGTGAAGGACATAGTCCAACACCTGATATTTCCCTTGATGATCATCCCTGATTTTGATACTCACTTCACAACTTGGTTATGTAGGGGATTGTAGGAGGATTTTCGGACTGAGTATCACTTGAGCAAGATTTTTCACCCCTACACTGATGACCAAATATAGAAGACCATTTAGGTCATGGAGGATATGACGTAGGCTTGCATGTTGGAATTTGGCCAATGTTGGGAGGATCACATAACCATGGTGTAGTTTTGTTATAACAACAGATACCATTCATTAATTGGTATGACACTATAATAGAAATTTTATGGGTGGCCTTGTATATCAACACATTGTTGGAGTAATCCTTGTGAGTTGGCACTCATGGGCCCAAAGATGGTGAGAACTACTATAGAGAAATTTCAGATCTTCTAGGAGCAGATAAGGACTGCACATAGCCATCATAATTCATATATGGACCGATTATTGAGACCTCTGATGTTTGAGGAGGGGATCCATGTGTTCTTGAGATTCTCAAATCAATTTGCATTGAGGATATTTGTCCGTAGAGAAACTTTATCTCTGAGATTCATCGGTACCTTATAGACACTATGTAAATTTAATGAGGTGGAATACTAATTCTCTCTACCACCATAGTTGGAATAGGTGCATTAAGTCTTCAATGTGTCACAACTAAGGAGGTTAGTTCACCACCAATCACATGTTATCGACTGGGGTGAGGTGGACATTGAGAATTGAGATAAATTTTTAGAGTACTTGATATAGATCAAGGGTCGAATGGAGAGGATCCATCATGGGCATTCGATTCCTCTTGTTCTTGTGTAGTGGTAGATCACGAATTTTTAGGAGGGAACCTGGGAGTAGGAGACCCATATGTGAGCCTAGAAGACATATATATTCGATTTGGGTTTTCTATTTTTTTAACTAAAATACATATTTTTGTAGATTGTAATGAATTAGATTATCCAACTATTACTTTTGGATATTATATGAATTATTTTTTAGACCTGTAACTATGATGGCGTGTGATTCAGAGGCCCAGTGTGCCTAGAATAAATGATTAAAATATATTAAATATATTAAATAACTCAATTGAGAATTTTTATTGAAAAATCAGAATAAATCTTGAAAATAGGACCTGATGAGAAATCTGAGGGAACCATTGAGTTTAGAATTCATGTTTTCCCCAAGGCATGAGATAACCATTTTTAGTGCGGGATGTTGGTGAAAAATCCATCACAGGCGTAGATAAGTAAAAAAAATTAGTTAATTAATTTTTTTTGTTATTTTCGATGCAATGAACTACTTCCACTTTAAATATAATTCAATGTATTTTATCTCAGTGTTGGATGGTAAAAAATAGGGTCCTAGTGTAACACCATGAGATTTTGGGAATTATTTTTTTCAAATTAATTTATCATTTTGATATTTTTGATTTCACGTGAAACTATAAATACTTATATATATATATATATATACATATACCTATATATATACAAAAACACTAATTAAAACATTCCTTTCAAACTCAATTCCAACTTGGATTGTGCTACCTACAATACCAACTTGGTTTGAACTTGACCCTACACCGACATGGCATACGATGAACAAAATATTAAGTTTCTATGAAACACACACACACACAAACACACACAAAACTAATTATATGAGATAATTACAACCAATATTTTAAAAATAGTTATAGTAATACTAATAACTACTTTTCAAATATATTTTATAAATTTTTAACTAAAATAAAACATATTGATTGTTGAAAATAATATTTTTGGTAAAGTCCTTTTTGTGTTAAAAATACTATTTACTTGGATAGAATGATTTGAATAATAAAATTAATTTCTAAAAAATTTATAAATTTACTTTTATAAAATAAAATACATTATTTATTTATAATTTCGAAATTATACGAGGTTGATTTTTTTGGATTTTCTGAGAAACATCATTTTTTGATGAATAGTGACACAAATCTTCTTTTTAGTTAAAACCATCCTTATTCTCTGATCAATTATTAAGGATAAATGATATTTTAAATATGTTTTAAGATCATATAAGATAAATATTGAATCTAATAATATAATTTAATTCAATAGAATCAATTTAACTTTGAAACTGAATATAACATCTTATCAAATTTTTGATCTTTTTCCTTCTTTAAAACCCCTTTATTTCACCCCATCTATGGGATTAGAACAAATCTTAATTTTACAAATGCTATGAATTGAATTTCAAAAATCCTAAAAACACCATTTTATTCAGTATAATATTTATATTCTAATAAGTACATGTTAATTTTTGAAGATAATGTCTAGTAATAGTGATTAAATTTAACCACATCAATTAAGGAAAATGTAAGCTTAATTAGGGACTAAAGCATAAAATTAAGGGCCCAAATGACCAAGAAACTTGTTCAAAACTCATCATATGTCCATATTTCAGCCATAAAACTTCTATTATTGATGATTTTTTTTTAGGTCAGAACATATGTACAACTATATTTATTCTAAAATTTTCATGTTAGTTTGTTTCCTTTCCAATAAAATGCCACCACCTGTACACATTCATCAATCCTATCAAAACTATTAATTTCTTCCAATAACTGACCAATCCACTTCTCAAAAATCCTATCTTAAACAATTAATCCTCCATTTGGGAGTATATATTCTCAAGTAATCCTTTTGGCACAAAGGAAAGGGATATACCAGATTTAGAGGTTATGTCTTCTCTCAAAATCCTTTCGTTTATTTTCCTTCTTCTCCCTATCCACTCTATTTATTAAATTTTTGTGTGAAAAAAACTATTATAATACATATAATAGGAATTATTATTTAATTGGTTTTAATTGAAATTACACACACCTCCATATAACGGATGTTGAACATACTTTTCCTGTGTATGACGAACTATGGCCTCCTGAAATGATGATTGTCCATTTCTCCATTACCACAAATCATGGTAGCCATTATGTTGGAAAATATATCGATATATGAAATATATTATATTTATTATTTATTTAATCTTATTTATTCCTTATAAAAAACTACTTAAATTCCACTTGGTTTCATCGCGATAAGCTCGTTTGATGAAGTGTGGACTACCACCCCCTCAAAGCGATATGATTCGTTCACAGACCATGTGGAATGTATTAAGGATATGTTTAATGAAATTATATGAAATTATATGATATATTAATGATGCTATAAGAATGATATATATTTATATATATACATACATGCATATATATACATATTTAATTTATATAGTTTCTTTCTATATGAAAATAAAAACAGAAACAACATTCATGCATACAGACTATAAACTATTATAATATAAATATACTAGATATGAATTATATTTATTTCATTTTATAAAATATGGTATCAATATATAATTATAAGTACCAATTATATAAGAATATTATTATTTAAAATATGTATAGTAAACTTATATTTATTATAGAGGAATCTTGAACAAGTTTGGAGAGTGTCAAGAAACATAGTAAGGGGATTTCATCTAACATTTAATTTTCATGAGATAAATGTTATGTATGAAGATATTTTCATTATTATGGTGTATTTACTACCCATGATTGAATTATATGTATAATTTGGGTTAATTAACATGTCTCTTTTACGATCCTTCTTTCTTGGGATTAAAGTATCAAAAGTTAACAAATCGGTAAAAATGTTTTGTCACAATTTTCCTTGTTTGAGACTCATGTTTTGTTATGAACCTAAAATATTTTTCAAGGTTAATATAATTTTATTTTATATTCCATATCATAAATCACAATATTTCATGATATTATATAATTAATTTAATTTCCTTTCCTTACATGGTGATCATGATCCTAAGATTCCATGTTATAAGTGTTTATTGAGAAAATCTCATTTCTTTTCAAGATTGTTTTTGTTTATGCTTACTTTGATAAAATAATATCATAAATATCTCAATAATATTCAAGAGTTTCTTTATACTATGTTATTTAATGATTTACTCATTTATTGGTACTGTTTTCTACTCTTTGGTACATAATATAGTTAAGAATGTGTTTTTAGGAAAGCCTGACATTACCCTCTCTTCGGTTGAAAGTCTATGTTTTCTAAAAAACAATTTCTAAGAATATTATACCATTCTCCTATAATATATAAAATAAATTTTTTACCCTTTTGATATTCTAGAAATTTAACCAAATGAAACATCCTTTCTCCTCCTGAACAAGTACTCTTTCTAACCTTTTTACCATAAAGAAAAAATATTCTTTTTACCTCGTAGGACATGTATGTATTTACCTACCACCATTCATGTGAATCACCCTTTTCATTTTTAAAAGTTTAATATTTAGTAAAATGTTTTTAAAATTAATTTTCATGGATTTTTTTTTCAAAATGGTTTGAAGCTTCTTTTATATTTTTTCATGGAAAACAATTTTCAATATTTTTTCAAGGCTTATTTACAAGTTTTCAAAGTGTTTTCATTAATATGGTTTACAAAACATATTCAATATTATTTTATATTTTTTCATGAAAAATTATTTTCAAATTATTTTCAATATTTTTTTATGTTTTCAAATTATTATAAAATAAATTGTTTTCAAAATATTTTTTAGACGCCTTTTAATGTTTTAATGTGTTTTAAAAGAAAACTGTTTTTAAAATGTTTTGAATCTTATTTTATAATATTTCAATGAAAAATGTATTCAAAATTATTTCATAAGTTTCTAGGTTATTTTCTAAGAAAATTATTCTCAAATGGTTTTATGTATTAAATGTTTTTTTTCAAATAAGAAATGATATTTTCCTCCTAAAACGTTTTTAAAGGATATTTCAAAATTATTTTCCATTTAAGATGACATCTATTGATGTTACTCATACCTTATATGAAATGATATAAAGGTTCCATTCATAACATTTCAATTAATGAGTTATGATTAATGTAACAGTATTTATGAGACCCATTTATCCTTTATTGTTTATACATATATGAAATCCGTTTCTCTTTTACAGGTTATGATTTTTATGAAATGAATACAAAACATGTAAATTTTTCCACAGGTTATGATATGTTTACATGTTTATGATACGCATTTCATTTCATGGGTTATGATTTGTTTTTTGGAACATGTATGTATGATTTCATTATGGGATAGGTGGGACCAATATATATCTATAATGGATTGGGTAAATTTTTATATGTCATGAGATTGACATCACTGGACTAAGGGTTTACTCGGTTTAGTAATACATGGATGGAATGAGGGTATACTTAGTTCAACAATGCAATTATAGAACAAGGATTTACTTGGTTCATTAATACAGGGATAGAATAGTGGTTTACTCAGTTCAGTAATATAGGGCTCGAATGAGGGTTCACTCAGTTCAGTAATACAGGGCTAGACTAGGGGTTCACCTGGTACAGTAAATGAATTTTCCCACTACGATGGTACTGGGAGTGATTCATTGGCCACTATAGAAATCATATTATATTCTTATGTGTTTTCCACAATTCGATGTTTTATTCCTATGTTTTTATATCATGGATTATGTCCTATATTTCTAAATGATTCATGTCTTATTAACATTCAAGATTTATGCATTAATTAAAATTTATTATGTTTGACATGAATGTTTCCTTCCCAAGGTTATGAAGAAAGGTTTTAGGTATAACTAATAAATGTGTAGATATTTATAGAAGATGTTGAAGATATTTAACCAGTATAGAAGTCATTGTTTCCATGTTTCAAAAGACACTAAACTATTATAGTCCTTGGGAATATATTTTTTATTGTATTGAATATTCACCTAAAATGAAGTAATATCCATGTTTGTCAATCCTGGGTTGCTATAGTTTGAATCAATGGAACGGTTTAGTCAAACATTGGAAACTAGGATGTGAAAAATTTAGGGAGATCCCTAGGTATATTTCTAAGGATATAATTAGAAATATCCTTGAGGATAAGTATAAGGTTGAGTTAACATTTAAGAAATTGTCTTGGAATTTTTGTAAAGGATGCATTGAGTGGTTTTCTAGAAATGCATCACTATCTGGATACTACAAGTGGATGTGGCTCTGGTATAGATGCACCTAGGGGTTACAACTCTAACAAGATGTTCCAGGCCTGACTCAAGGTAATCTAGTACATGATAGAGGGCCTTGCTGTATACCTATTTTGACACTCCCAAGGGATATTCATTGGGAATTCACAAATTCTTCATGAACCATTATAAAGGATTTAAAAATAATTTTACAATGAATAACCATTGATCAATGAACCTAGGGTGTCATTGATTAAGGAAGGAGTCATGATTCTGATATCTTATAAGTAAATATTTTCATGACAATTGGGTTTTCTATTATTATAAGAAATGATCACACTATGATTCTAGTCTTAGAAAATGGTGGTAACTGGAAGGAACAAGACTATTGTTGAATTTGATGGAAGATTTTCTGATGAGAAGTCAAGTTGGATGATCACTAGAGAGAATGATGTTGTGATCATGCCTAATCAGTTTTGACAAGACATGATAAACAATTTTTACCTTAAACAACTATCAAACTCAATAAGTAAGAGAAAGAAAGAGTTTTCTGAGAGTTTGGGTAATGAATACCCTGAATGAAAGAATATTTTATTCCCTTTGTTTCAAGAGTGTGGAAAGAATCACCTAAGAGGGTGTCTTAGAGGAATAAGAAACTTTTTTAACTGAGGAAAATAAGGACACAAAGAAAGTGACTAGAAGAGAAACATGAAGAGTTCGGTTAATGAAATGGATGAAAATATTGGCCTCCATAAGTCATCATCTATGGTTATGTATTTTATGTGGGGAATAAATTGTCATTATGCAGTTAAATGTCCCAAGAGGAATGTTCCTAAAGGGAATCAACAAGGTGGTGTGATTAATCATTACATTTCTGATGATGAATAGACTATAGATGGAATGAGTATGGAAAAATGTATTATGTAATAGGATGAGTTAGCCTTGTTAATTTAATAAGGATGAAGTAGAATAATCAATGTTTTTAAGTATTTGTATTCAAAATTTATGAATTCTGAAATATACAAGGATTGTCCTACTTATGTTTTTCTCAGTATGTATGAGTTTATGTTGGATAGGAGAATTTATTTGATGAAAATGTGATATTTTTACTTAGGGAAGGTAACATGTAATATGTTCTTTATGGTAAGATAATTTTGTATCGATACAGATATGTGTGATTTAGATGAGTAAATTGGACAGTATTGATTACCTTATAACTAAGTAAAGACTTGTTGATAGGTGGTTTATTCTATCACTGATGAAGATTCTAGTATTTTAGTTTTTAAGGATTAAATTCAATAGACTTTGGTATAAGGAAGCATGCATGTTTTCCAAAATTATTGAAGGTAATTTAGGTTATTACCATGTTTCAAGAGAATATATGATGAGGTTATTCACATGTTTGGATTTTGATAACCAAGATATACTTTGTGATGTAAAAGGGATTCAATGTTGATTTGAATTTCTGACTCTCTTTCTAATGTTTTGTATTTACATATTTGAAAAGGGTTAAAAGGTTATGCATTCACGAAGAAATTATGTTAATATTCGAAGGAAGTATTTTTGCTTTGAGTTTATATTAGAAAACTTGGTTAAAAGGAAGTTTAGTTATTAACATTATCTTTAGGATTCCCATCTTTTATATTTTGGAAATTAGATTTGTATTATTTTTCTAAAAGTATATCATGTATGTCTGGTGACAACCAATCAATCCCAACAAGATCACAAGTCTTGAACCCATGACATATAAACAATATGGGTTTTATTCCTACCACTAGCCTACACGATTCCATGGTTAATGTATAATTATTATTATTTTGAGTAAATATAGATGATGAACCAAAATTGTTTCTTTATATGTTTATATAGTATTTATTGTTAATTTTTAAGAGATAAATAGTTATAATTTTTATTCTTTTATGGGCCTTAAGATTAGATAAAAGTGTATTTTAGTGATTTGTTAAAGAAATTTATATTTTAAATCCACTCCATGTGGTATTGGATGTTCTAGAAAATTTTCAAAGAATAACAAAAGAATGAAATTTTGATTATAAATATTTATCAAGAATTACTCAACATTCTAAAAGTGATACAAAAAAAATGTTGTCCTAATGCCCTAAATTATGTTGAAACAATGGATTCTAGATTCATCATAGATTTATGACTTTGAGGCCCTCAACTTTCCTTTGATCATTCACATGTTTGTGTTTTATGTCTTCAATCAATGCCAATAAATATTTATGGGTTTTCTCTATGTCTAATCTTTACTCCCAACCTATTTTTTCTATGTGGAAATCCAATTATATGTCACATGGGGTAACCATTATGGTTCCAAATTTACATTTTAAGGGATATTTTAGTTTCTATATTTATGATGTGGGTTTCTATGATGGAAAAATTAAAGTATTAAAGCTTTAATAACCTAGAATAATTGTAAGGGTGAAATTCATTTGGGGGTGTAAATGTAACACCCAGAGATTTTGTGAATTAATTTTTCCGAATAAATTTATCATTTGGATATTTTTCATTTCATGTTACACTAAAAATAGTTATATATATATATATTAAAACACTGAGTCAGAAATTTAATTCACATGTAATACTAATATGGCTTGCGCTACACACATTACCAATTTGGCTTGCGCTACACGCCACACTAACTTGGTGTACAATGCACACAACAGTATGTTTCTATGAAACATATTTGGATATATATATATAATTAAAGGAAATAATTAAAAAATAAGCATTAAAAATTATTATATTAATATTAATAATTACATTTCAAATATTTTTTATAATTGTTTTATATAAATGAAACATATTGATGATAGAAAGTAATATTTTTGGTCAAGTCCTTTTTGTGTAAAAAATATTATTTTGTTGAATAGAACACTTTTAAAAATAAAATTAATTTTAGACAAATTAAAATATTTAATTTGATAAGAATGAATATTTTTTAAATTCATAACATCAAAATTATCTTTGGTTGAATTTTTGGGTTTCTTCTGAGAAACTTCAATTTTTTTTGAATAGTGAAAATTGTTTTTTATTAAACAATTTCCTTTGGATTAATTAATTATTACTGCTAAAGGATATTATAAATATGTTTTTAGAAAAAATTAGTTATATATTACATATAATAATACAATTTAATTCATTATAATCAAATTAACTTTGAAACTGAATCTAAAATCATAACAAATGTTAGAACATTTTCAAACATTTAAACCCTGTTTTTTCGTCCCATCTGTGGGACTAGCAATAATCATAATTTTACCAATTAAGGGAATTGAATTTAAAAAATCCAACATACACCATTATATTCAGTCTATAATTTTGAGTCTAATAAGGGCATTTTAATTTTTTTCCAAAATGATTAGTAAAAGTGATTAAAATTAATCACATCGGTTATGGCCAAATTAAGCTAAATTAGCGACTAAACCTTAAAATTAAGGGGCCAAAAAAATATTAAACATATCCAAAACACATTTTATGTACATATTGAGGCCATAAAACTTCCATTAATGAGTTTTATTAGTTTTGTTGACATTATTATGTAATAACATGTGTACACCTAACTTGTTTCTAAAAATTCAATGTGAGCCATTTTCCTTCACTATAAATGGCCACCACAGATTCCAATTCCTAAAGCCTCTAAAAACACTTAAGATATACCAAGAAATGTAAAATAAAATTCCCAATAATCCTAAATTCATCCTATAATCCTAAATTTAAGATTAAATCCTTTAAAGTATGTCTTTTGGTAGAAACCAAAAGGAGTTACCCGATTTTGAGGTAATGTATTCTTTCATGATCCTTTCCATTATTTTCATTCTTCACCAAATACTTTATCATTATTACCTTATTGTGTGATATAAATAGTCTCCTAAATATACTAGTATGTTTTTATAAATATGTTTTTACCTACACATACACTCACCTCAATCTAGTGGATGTTGAACATACTATTCCTGTGTACAGAGAACTACAGTCTCACGAAATGATGATGGTTCATTTCTCATTTACCACCAATAATGGTGTAATATCAATTTTTATATGTAATATATTATATTTATTATTAATTTAATCTTATTTAATTCTTTTACCACACAAATCTCTTTAGTTTATAATTATTTATAATATGATAATCTCGTTTGAGTAAGTGTGGACTAACGCCCCCTCAAAGCGATGTGATTCATTCACACACCACATGGAATGTATTAAGGATGGTTTTAATGAACTTATATGTTATTTATGACATATTAATGATACTATAATAATTATATATATATATATATATATATATATATATATTTATTTTTTTCATTTACATACTTTCTTTCAATACGAAAAAATAGAAACAACATTCATTTGAATGCACGACTTACCGTCTCCATGAATGATGTACTCCATTTCATTCTTATTTATGATATAAACTATTTAAATATTTATGTAATGGATATAAATTATATTTTTATTATGTTATAAATTATTTAATCATGATTTATGTTTAATGACATACGATATAACTAATTAAGACACATGAAGAGAACAAATAGAATATTACCCGAAGTGAAACCTTAACATAAGATTGTTAAAAAGTAGGTAATATAAGGTCATAATCAAAACAAATATGGTAACTGATAAAAGTATATTATTCTATAAAATATGCATAATAAACTTATATTTATTATACGGGTTTCTTGTATGAGTTCAGAGATATTCCAGACGCAAGGTATCAGGATTTCATCTCACTTTTAATTTTCGTGAGATAAATGTTATGTTCACCAAAATTTACTTTTGGGAGGTGTATTTAATTCCCATGATTCTAATATATGTATATTGTAATTAAATTTATGGGTATTAAAATTCCAATTTTATGATCTTAATTTCATGGTGTTTATGTTTCAAAAGTTACCAAATCTGTAAAAATGATTTGTCTCAATTTTCCTTCTTTGAGACTCATGTTTTGTTATGCACCTAAACTCCTTTTCAAGATAAATATACTTCAATTTTTAATTACATATAATGAATATAAATATTTTCATGATATTATATTATTCATTTAATTTCCTTTCCTTACAGGGATAGCATGTTTTCAAGATACAAAATTATAAGAGTTTATTGAGATAACCTCATTACTTTCAAGATTGTTTATGTTTATGGTTCCTTTGATGAAATATTATGATCAATATGTCAATAATATTAATGAAATTATTTATCCAATGGTATTTCATGATATAATCATGTATTAGTACAATATTCTACTCTTTGGTAAATAATATAGTTAAGCAAAAGTTTTTAGGAATGCATGACATTACCCTCTCTTCGGCCAGAAATATATGTCTTCGAAAAAGGGATTCCAAGAATATTATAATATTTTCATATAATTTCTAAAAAAATTTCCATTTTTTTATAAATATATTTATGAAATTGTTTTGTCTATTTCTTAAAAAGGAATCCTTCTTTCATTTTTACATTGTAAAAGGAATGTTCTTTTTACCTCGTACAACAATTATGCATTTAACCACTATTATTCCTCTCAATATTCCTTTTAATTTTTAAAAGGGCAATGTTAATGAAAATGTTTTTAAAAGTAATTTTCAAGGAAAATTGTTTTTGAAATGTTTCTACATTATTTTATATGTTTTCATGGAAAGCTATTTTCAATATTTTTTCAAGTCTTATTTACAAGTTTTCAAAGTGTTTTCAAAGAAATAGTTTTCAAAACTTTTTCAAGATACTTTTGTATGATTTCAAGAAAAATGAATTTCAAAATTTTTTCAAATCTTTCTTTATATGTTTTAAAAGTATAGTCAAAGAAATAGATCTCAAAATAGTTTCATTATTTCACTAAATGTTTTCAAGTGATTTCAAATAAAATGGGTTTTAAACTTTTTTGAAGATTAATTTAAAAGTTTTGAAGGAAAACAGTTTTCAAAATTATTTCAAAATATTTTAAGGAATTTTATAATAAAAATATTTTCTAATGGGTTTATGTATTCAATTTTTTTTTAAAAAATAAAGGATATTTTTCACATGAAACTTCTTTAGAGGATATTTCAAAATTATTTTCAATCAAAATCTATTAATGTTACTCGTACCTATTAGGAAATGATCTACAGGTTTCATTCACATCCTTTCTATGAATGAGTTATGCTTACTGTTATCATATTTACGGAACCCATTTCTCCTTCATGGGTTATAAGTATATGAAATATGCTCTTCTTTTATGGGATGTGATTTGAAGAAATGAATACGAAACCTATAACTCTTTCTATAGGTTATGATATGTCTATATGTTTATGATGCTCATTTCATTTCATGGATTATGATATCTTTTGTGGAACATGAATGTATGATTTCATTATTAGATTAGTGGGACCTATATCACCCTCCATCACATTGTGTAATGATTTATATATCATGAGATAGACAGGGATAGAATAAGGGTTCACTCGGTTCTATAATATAGGGTTGGAATAATGGTAGACTCGGTTTAGTAATACTTGGATGGAATGAGGGATTGCCTAGTTCAATAATACAGTGTTGGAATGAGGGTTTACTTATTTGAGTAATATAGGGCTGGAATGAGGGTTGACTTGGTTATTTAATATAGGGATAGAACGGGGGTTAACCCAGTTCAGTAAATGACTTTTCCTACTATGATGGTTTTGGAAGGGATGCCTTGGCTACTATGGAAATCATATTATATACTTATGTGTTTTCCTCAATTCTATGTTTATTATTATGCTATTCTTTAATGTATGATTTAATTTATTTGTTCATGATTCATTTTCTATTAACATCTATTATTTATTCTATGATTTATGTTTATGGTCTCTGACATATAGGGAAATATATTCTATTTTTTTTACCATGTTTGCATGCCCTTTACACTCATGATTATTCTAACATATCACCCCAATTTAACCTTACTGAGAATTTGATCTCATCCCTTTCCATGTTTCCTTCCCTAGGTTATGAAGAAAGGTTTTAGGTAGAACTAATCATGGTAGAGATAATTATGGGATATGTTGAAGATCATTCACCAGGATAGAAGACTTTGTTTCCATGTTTTCAATGACACTACACTATTATGGTCCTTGGGTATGTATTTTTGAAATGTACTGAATATTCATCTAAAATGATGTAACATACATGTATTTAAATACTAGGTCACTATACCTAGGAGCTATTGGAGGAGAGAATTCTTGGATTATGATGATGGATCCGAATAAAATCACAGATCGTTGCACCAACAAAGTTTGTGGATCTTTTTAGTGACAACAACATAACCGTTCTTCAGCAATGATAAATCCAAACTTGGGGTAGGATTTGTTTTTTCATTTGGATTTCTATCCCATTTCTTAATCCTGGACAAACATTGATCAATTCCATAAATAGAATTTATATGTGCATTATCGGTATAATTAAGTTGGTGAAATTGTTATTTTTTTTATTTTGTTTTTATCCTCCTCATTTTTCTTCTCCAACCAAAATGAATCTAAGAAAAAGGAATATTGGTTAATTTTGTTTCCTCACTTTTTATGGTTTATCTATTTTTACCCAATTTCATTATTCAATCATAACAATATTTCTTTTGGCTAATGGTTTGACCAATACCCAGTTCTCAATCTTTTCATGCTCGTTATTCAGAATAATGGATCGAAACTACTGGGATGACATGTGATGGATGTTACATTTTGAGAATAGATAAAAATGGTGGATGGATTAAGGAAGGATGAGGCCAGATAAAGGGTTTCTATCCTTACTATTTTTCATATAAAATTTGGAATGATGAAGGTGTTTTGATTATTCATTTCTATGGACAGATTCCAATGAGTATCCAAAAACAAGGCTCAATCAAACTAGATTCAGGATATAAGGTGTGATTTCATGTAGAAATCTAGAAGTGAGTGGAATACAAGGACGAAAAGAGGAGAAACCATCAGATCTAGACAATCCATAGAAACACGATGTGTAAAGTAGGATTACACACAGTGTGGGCATGTTCAGTGGTGACTAGGGTTTCTAGATGATGATAAGGATCACACGACGTGTGACCCAATCATAGGATGTTGGAACTATCCTTGGAGAATTGGAGTGTACATCAGAGGGTACATGAAAATGGGATGAAGTACATTGGAATAGGCACTTAGTGTACTCCCAAAAAGACACAATATGGATTGGTGTAAACATGAATACCTGTGTACTGGTACATGGGAATAGTACAGGCACAACCACATGCTATATAGTGTTACACAAGCACGACCACGATACATGGACATGTCCAGCATCACATGGGAAGGTATCAGATGATATCTATATTCCATGTACTTATGCTACATGCTATATATGTGGTGACTTTCTTGATGTGTGAGACATTTCCACATGATAAGACTTAGGGATAACTAGACATATAATGTACGCCATGGTACAAACCATTTACCCCAAAAATTGTGTTCAAAGATCGGTGTTTCTTTAGTTTGGGACAGTATTGGTATATCATGTTACCTTGTTCCATTCCCTCAAGGGTATTGTGAAAAAATACCTCAACATCAATGGATTAGGATCCATTCTAGAGATCCGGTCTCGGATAGAGTTCTGGTGTATCTCCGTTCAATTTCAGTGCGATCCTTTATCAAATTTGTTCCTAAGGTAGGGTTTATGCAATCCACATGACCTCCTAGAGTATATTGTTTATCCTTTATCTTGAATAATGTTCTATTATGGTTTGTGGTATTGTTGATATAATATCTCCTATGTATGGTTCTTATCCTGATTGGGTTCATGGTGTCCCCTAAAAGTTATAGGAATGAACCTATATCTATGTATCCATATCTTCTTAGGCCAATGAGATTTCATGGGTGGGGACCAATGATCTATACATTCTCTTAGAGTGTATCTGATGATAGAATGCATCATGGGGTAGATTCTCATGGAATAAGTATTTATTTGAGCATAATCTTATGGTTGACAATTGGTTATGACCGCCCAGTGGTGTGGTATCTTTCTGGAGTATATTTGGTTACTTCTGTAATACATTGACTATTAGATCATATTTTGAGATGGCTGTAATTGGTGATTTTTTATTATTGTTCTTGGTGTGTCCTACTAGGATTTTTTATACTCGCACTTACATGGTATTTTCTTGCACGGTTCATGTCTTATGTAGACGAAATTCATTTTGATGGTGTCCTAGGAGGAAAAGGAGTCGATAGAGCATACATGGATCTTGTCAGACCAAGGTGTTTACAAGAATCGTTTATTAGACTTATTCCTCGCCCATTGAGAAGGTTGGACTATTATATTTTGTTTGTGCATGTATTTGGTCCCCTTTTCTACATTCAGTACTATAATATCATACTCTATTATGGAATCTTAGATGTATCCATGCATTGTTATAGTTTTTTAAAATTCATCATTGTGTTGGCTTGGATATGTGTTCATGTGTATAGTTACTCTATGATAATGCCTCTCATTTATGGAAAATGCCAGCTCCACACATCTCAGTAGTCCTTGTACTTTTGGAGGTGGGCTTGGGGTAGTCACAGGTCAGACATTGGTGGTTTGTGTCATGAAATTATTACTCCACATAGAATATATTGTATTGATACCATCCATATTCTTCATTTAAATGATTTATGAGTTATTTGGCCAATGATAATATTGAAATTATCATTCTTTATTAATTTTTGTAGTCCCCTTGAAATATTCACATTCCTATGATCATTAGACATTAAAATTTCTCTAATTATCCATATATTGTATCATGGACTTGTTTATTGTTTAAACCATATACCATTTTTACATATAGTGATTACATTGAATGTTATTTTATTGACCAGGGAAATATTTATAAATCTATATCTTTTACAAAATACCTATATTTGATAAGGCACATAATTTTTTATTTAGATGGATTATTTGATATATGATGAGTGATTTGGATATGAATGAAATGGGTGGGGGACCGATTAAGGAAATCCAATAGATTCATCCGTAGTCTCATGAGATGAAATCGGTTGGAAAAAACACTTTGTATTTTTTTGAAGATGATTTCGATGGGTTTCTACCTACAAACTTAAACTGTCTTGGGAATAGTTCTTCATAATATAGTGGATCATGTTCCAGATATATCTCATATTATAATTATTCATTACTATCATTTTAGTTATTATTTTCCATTGGATTTTCACTTTAAAAAAATCTATTGATGCACTTCATTTTTAGTTAATTGGTAAAATGGATATTTTTTCTTTTATTTACCTGTACATACTATTTACTCATCTTTTTCTTAGTTTTTTCAATTATATGGAATGTTTTTTCAGTTATTTACCTTTCTATATTGATTATTCTCATTTATTCATTATTTCTTTCGCTATATTTAACCATTACCGAGAATTTGATCTCATCTTTATTCTATTTCCATTCCACATGATTCTATGAAGCGTACATAGATTGATATAGAAGGATATACTAGATAGAGTAATTTTATTTAAGGTAATGAAATGAAATATTTATGTTGTAATTTGTGTATTTATTTTTAATACAAAACTCTTGTATATATCTAGTTTACCAGGACTACTAAACTATTCATTCCTTTGGGACATGATTTCCTTGTATCTTATACTAATGTAATGGTAGTTGACACAAAATCTGATCAACTGGTGTTGAGGTCATCATAGATAGCCCCGTTATGCATCAAAAAGTCTAATGAGACAAATTAGTTGTCCAAATTAAATGGGTTTTGGTGTCTACCTACCCATCAATTAAATAATATTGTATTATGGATTTGACGGTATAGATATCATGATGTATTAGATCATGAATTCCATTATTATCCATTTACATCATTGAGAATTCAGTTATTTCTATCCTTGATATTATTGTATTTATCCATGGATGCATTTCATGCTCAAGTTATTGATTTAAAAGAACGTGTTTTTAGTTATTTACCTTTCCATATTGATTAATCCTTATTTACATTCGTATACTTCCTTGAGATCACTATTTTTTTAATTTTCCAAAGGTTTTAAATAAAAAATAATTTAATGTGATTCAAGGATTCATTACATTCACAATTTTTATGTTATATAGTTTATTCACAATGTAAAATGTTTTTCATGTATGTATCTATCACTCCAATAATACTAAACCAACATGTTCTTCAGTATTATATCCCTTGAATATATGAAAATGTAATAATGAATACAATGTATCAAGGTTATTGGAGTTGGGTTTATTGAAAATATCCTCCCATCATCTCCTCCCATTCTCACAACATTTCCATTGTGGTATTGGGGTATGTCTTCCTTCTCATTTTCATACCCTTCGTTATATTTTTTATTCTTCTTCCCTCATCATCTATCCATAATTTTTTATCATGATCTGGGTTTTTTAGAATGTGTAGGTTATCTTTTTCCACGAAAAAACCTTGATTTTTAGGGATTTTTTGGTTCTAAAATGTCGTGGTAATCATTTATGACATCAATCCCTCACCATTTCATTGAGTTAAAGAGGTTTTACTATATTCCATGTATGTGAATCTATCTATATCATTTTATATGAAAATATCATGGTTCTCTAGTTTTCTATGTATGATTAATTTCAAATAAGAATATATATCAAGTGAATTCAAGGTATTTTCAATTATTATTTTGGGTTCTTAAGAATTAGTTGATTTACAAAAGGTAAATTTTAGGTACATTTTGGTGTCACATTTCCAAACATAGTTTCTATCCACACTGAGTGTTTAAAATAAATATTATATTTTTTTGGTTTAAATTAATTTCCAATGGGTGTTTTGATTAATGTTTGATTTAATAGAATTTATTTAACAGGTTTCCAAATGATATGTTTCTAAAGTAAATTCCTAATATTGCAATTTTTTGAAACAAATTACTCAGAGTCTTATTATGTCTCAAGTGAATTTCTAGAAGATGTTATGAATGATGATTTGATATTTAAAGAATGTAATTTTATTTTTAAATAGTTTTACATCATTTAAAAGATTTCTTGCATTTATTCTTAACTGATGGATGTTGTTGATATTTATGTTATGCCTATAAATTAATTGAATTTCCTTGAGTATTGATATTTTGATATTGATAGTTGTGTTATGAGATTTAGTTTTGGATAAGGTACACATGGGATCATTGTTTAGTTTCTGGGGTAATTGGGATGATTATTACACTAGATAAAATTACGTAAAATATAGTTCTCTAATCATGACTTCAATCTCTCATGGTGTTGTCACCATGATACTGAGGGAAATTCTAGATCTAAATTTTAAAGTTCACTATATCCTGGTAAGGATTCTTCTAAAATTCTCCAAGGTTAGTATCCCATTTTGTTTCAATTTCAATTCATATTATTATCCCATGTGTTTTACTATTAATTTTTTAATTTCTTTACACTATTTTTCTCATATTTTTCTCACTTATAAAGTGACTTACCCTTTTAAGACCTAGTTTTTTCCCTTGTAAAACATTGATAGATTTCTATATATATTTACATAGAGAAGAGCTAAGAAAATGTGTGGCATGGAGGCCTGTTGTGCTGAAAATTAATTTTGTAAAAATAATAAATATATTGTATATTTCCCATGCATGTTTTATTAATGAAAACAAGATATAACATAAATTGAAGATTAGATCTGAAATCTGTGACCACATTTTTGTCTAGAGCATGATGTTTACCATATGAATGACCTAAAATAGGTTGGTACAAGGCATTTAGATATCTCACCCATTAGAAGTACTCTTAGTGGATAAATTAGTTAAATAATTAATTAATTTTAACTAAATGAAATTTTTGTAAGAATATTTTCATTGATATTTGAACAAGGTTACACTCAAAATCACAAGACCATTGAGAGATTCTTCACCATCTTATTGTTGGAAGATCCCATCAGAAGATGATGAAACTATGGATTAGATCAAATTGGGATGCAATGAACACAATTAATTCCCTAGATCATTGGATATCACATTCTTCAATGAAGAATGATCCAATCTCTAGGTAGGACTTATAAATTTGAGTTTCACACTCTTTTAGATTAAATTTATTGACAAAAATCATATTGTTTAAGATATGTGCCAATTTCTAGACCTTTACATGTTCCCATGTAATGAGTAATATGTTTCTATAAATATTTTTGTAACCTTTGATATCCCTAATCTTTTTCATTGGCCAAGAACTCTTGGAAAGGATCGTTAATTTTTTTTCTTTCTTCCCTCAATTTCATCACATTCTACACCAGTTGGACCCCACGGTCCCAGATCCGTGTTTTTGGGTGGTACCGAGCTCAATAAGACCCACCATAATCATTAAAGATACACATTTGAGGGACAAATCTACAAATAAGGAGTACATATGTGTTGGTGGTGGGTTTTAGTTGATCGTTTTTATAACCATAGATTGAATCATCGATGTCAGAAGGATCATAGGTGTGAATTTCGTACGATGAAACTCCACAGTCAATATAATCATATTTCCACCCAACAGATTTATGGAAACAATGATTGTGTCTAGATCCACTATTTTCAGGTGGAATCAAGGATAAAATTGAAGCGGAATGGTCATATTTGACTGTGGAATGTGGGTCTATATTTCTAGAAGAATCTCAACTATATGAAAAGTACTATTATAAACACATGGTATGTAACCCCTTAATTTTAGAAACTATTGTTTTGAAATATAAGTATGACAGACCGTGTAGGCTCCCTATATGCCATACGCCCCCTTCCATGGGTGGATGAGTTGTGTGGTTGAGAATATTTCCGTGAACATGGCATGTGACCAAGTACACATACAAGCCTAGAGACATGGGAAACACCTAGTGTGAAGCGACACACCATGTACTAAAGTATAGGAAAATGGTTTGGATACACTGACATGACTGAGCATAGTGGAAGGATCAAATGTGGAATGAAAACACCAGGCATATCCCCAACTCACCATGTATACCTAGATGATTGGTGATCCGTCTACCTCCATGGAAGTGACCATAAGAAAGAGTAGGACCTCATGTCATGTGTGTGACCTACGCATAGTTTACCCCTTGAATCCTTTTTTGGAAACTCTATGTTTTTTATCCCTTTTGTTTGGAATCATATTTTGGACCCGCCAGTATCCTATCCATAGTGGCTTCCACATAGAACATGATAATTCCTTCATTTGTGGATTTTGGGATATTATGTGGAATGATTTGGGCATAACGATTGGCTAGGATACTCATGACGATGACAATGATCATGTAGGATAACTATATGCATCCTGTGTGGAACCATATAGCTGAACTGGGCATGATTCCTCAATGACTTTTAGAGTGGAACCCTTTAGCAGGGTTGGTCAAGGGTCATCTACCAACATCTAGAGTGGATCCCTCAAACTGGGCTGGGCAAGGGTCTTCTGCCGACTTCTAGAGTGAAACCCTCCAACTAGGTTTGGTGTGGGTCATATACCAAATTATAGAGTGGAAACCTCCTATTGGGCAGGTCATGTGTCCTAAAATAATCTCTTGAGTGGAACCCTTTAGGAGGGATGGAGATGAGACCTAGACCGAACTCTAGAGTGGAATCATCCTGCTAGGTTGGGCATGGTTCCTCTACTAACTTCTAGAGTGGAACCCTCTAATTGGGATGGGAGTGGGTCCTCTACCACTGAGTGGAAGCCTCTTATTGTACCAGGTCATGGGTCTTATACTAAGAGTTTGTGTCCCCTCAACTATATGTCGTTATCATGATGCATGGTTTGACATGGATGGTTACATTTGGGTAGGAACATGAGATATTGGGTATCGTTGATGGACTTTTGGAATTATTGGTGACTCTTCTTCTTGGGCTGAGCTGTGAGATGGATATACCATTTCTCTCTCATTTGGGTTTAGTTTGATTTATCATATATAATCAAACACACACACACACACATATATATATATATATACCATTGGATTTGTTTATTCTATTTCTATGAAAACTAAATACATTCAGTGTATTCCATGTGATTTCCGTGTTTATATTCTCATGGTTGGAAGAGTTTACTATCCCATGATGGGTGGAATAGAATTGATGTTTAGTTCATATACTCATAGTGTTAGGCCCCCTTTTCTTGGAAGTGGTTACTATTTCTCTTCCTTGGGTTTAAATTCATCCAGATTACTATATACTATCTTTATATTCTTGTGGTATCTCTTAGTACTCCCCCTTCATATGTTGGGGTGTCCAAATAGGAATGTATATACTCACCCATGCATGGTATTTTCTTTTACATGTCATTTATTATGTATATGAAGGGTAGGATAGTGGTGAATATATAGAATCATAGTGATACTTGGTACATTGAAACATGTATGGTGGTCATATCTTGGAGATTAGGAGTAATGCTCTCTCAAAATTTTAATTTCTAGTGTTTCCAAGTTGGGACATAATTCTAGTTGGCCATGTATTTTTACCCTATAATTTTCTGTGCACACTTCCATAATATTATGTTTTCTAGAGGTTTCACATGCATTATGTCATCCCTAGCATTCTTCATATTTTATTTTTATTTCTCTACTCATCTATATCGTTATGAATGTGTGCGTGTCTGTGTGATTATAGGTACTTTAGAAGAGTACTAATCGTGTTAGTTATGCCTTAGGCACTTGTTGCCAGTCCCTGGAATATGGAGGTGGGATTGGGATAGTTGCAACTCAAGTCCAAGCTTAGTTTGGTCATGAATGATTGGTATCAATGGTGGTTCGATCCTTGGAATGGTGTTTGGCGTAGTCCTCATACAAGGATTTGATTGGGATTAGTTCAAAAGATTGAAAGTGATTTGAGTGTTTCTCTTAGGCCAAGAAATATGGTGATGGTACTAGAAGCCAACATATCCATTCTTCAAGATCTTGAATACCTACTTTTTGAATCATCATACTAAGATATTAGTTTTTAGGGTAAATGGTACATGCATCATATAGGATTGAGTCTTCTACTCTCTTTCATGAGCCCTCTCTCCATTTTTTTCATATATATATATATATGATCATCGGTCCATGTTATGACTTGATTAAATTTGAAGATTCTACTGCGATTATAGAAATAAAGGACACCAGTTCGGATCATGATGACGATCTGATGAGTGATGGGGACTGAGTATAGGGTCCATATTGTGAGATTCTTCCACCATGTTAGAAGGTAGAAACATCACCATATTTTGAGTATAAAATCATCAAGCCGAGTAGGTTGAGGATTTCTATAGGCTTAACTCACTATGTATGTTCCTGAAATAGAGGTCTATAAGGTTCAATTAAGAGCCAGATACCCATGGAGCACAGGATTGGATAGAGTCGGTTGTCCATATCTTCAGGATTAGTTGTACCTAAAATGATCATGTGTTTTCACTATTATCTAGCTTTATCCACATAGTAGAGTGGAACTGGTGGAGTCTTGTTACCTAGATGTGTGATGGGTCAACACTCTCATGGACCAACATTCAGATGTTATTATATGAGGAGTACTACCCATCCTATTTGAGATCGGTTTGGATACATGAGCTTCTGAGGCTGTAAAAAGAAGGGATGATAGTGTCTCATTACCCAACAAGGATTATTGACCTTACCCGATACTCCCTTTTCATGATCTGTGATGGATACTTATGATAATTGAATATTGATTTGGGAAACCTCTGAGAGATCTATTCTAGAAATGTTCCATTTTTCATCCAACCTTGACTAGGGTGCTGAAGAGCGAACTAGTGAATGAGATATTTCTATCTGGGGGATGGTATACAATTAGATATGGTAGTGTGCATCACTGAGTTGGTCATCTACAATTTCTTGATGGCATCATTCGATGGAATCATGGCATATGAGATAATTTTAAAATCAAACAAAGGCACATAGTTATTCTATACACAGAAAAAATAGTGCACTAGGGATTCTATGAGTGTTTTAGTTCTATGATCATTATAGTTGAGGAGATATTGCATGAAACTGCCTGAGAAAACATGATGAGGAGTGCAGATAGGTAATTGACAGACCACCACAATAGAGGAAGCACTATCATCAGGGGTCTCATATGCCAAAATAAGGAGGTACCTAGTGAGAAAGATCTGGTAAATGAGAAGTAGGATCAATGGTTGGTTGATGATTCAATGTTATCCTTCAACCACAAACACCTGGTGGCCCATGAAAGGTTCATGGAGTAGGCGGTCGAGGTTGTAGATAGCTGTTGACTCTAGTGGCTTATGACCTTATGGAACATGAGTTGATTAGAGGTATGATATGTATTTATTTTACTATTTATTTAGGATTAGAATACATAGGTGTCTTTAATGTATTAATCCCTATACTCTTAGTGTGATAACTAGGGATCCTAGTTGAGGTTCTAGCTCAGCTACATCATCTTGAGGCTCTTACAAGTAACACTTCTTCTGTATATTTTATTTGTTGGCAGTGTGTTCTATCTCGTGGTGGAGAAAGCTTCACATGGTACCTTTTAATCACCAATATGAAAAACTATTACATTATCCTTTGCATGGATTGGTTTTCCATGGTCTAATTCCATATTGAATATCACCACATACGAGTTAGATTCTAACACACTGATGGGATGATATTCACCATTATGGGTGACAGAGATCTCATGGATGGACAAATTGGATATGCAATATGGAATCTGCATCCAATCACACATCAGTTGGTTAGTATATCTATTGGTTTATAATGATTTTTAGGAATATAAATTCATTCATTCGTATATTTTTTCATGCAGATCTTTCTTGAGGATGTTCTAGGACTACCTCCGTGGGAGGAAATGAGGTTTTTCATTGACAGACATGTAACACCTCGATCCTAGTTACCCAAAGTTGGTGCATTATTACATAATATTGGCATGATAAAAATAATCAAGTCTCGAAGTACCGATCAGTTTAGTATTCTTCGAAACAAGATACATACATAAGTTCAACATTAGAACGTGAAAAGAAATACAAAAATAATTTATTCTGTTAGAAACATCCCAGTCACCTTGATATGCCTACAAGTCACTCCTAACTAACTTTTTAATATCCTGGGTAAATTAAAAATAATAAAGGGGTGGTCTCAAATGCTTAGTAAGAGTAAGAAATACAGTAGAAGATAAAATAAACATTTGGCATGGTGAATAATTGAAAACACATCCTCTACAAATAATAAACAAGAATACATTGTGGAAGGAATATTAACTGAGTAAATAATGCCGTAATAAAACATTGTTATGGGAATTCTACTAGTCGAATAACCACAAGAACCATTAATATTATTTTCATAATGAGGTAATGTATACTGTCGGACATTCTGAAACATTTTGTCAAGGCCTCGACCAAGAAGTCTAAAAATGATTAAGGCCTCGACAAAAACCATATATCAAATAGGGAAATACCTTGGACAATTCCACGTCTAATTGTCTCATGAGACCTACCGATGCACTGAGGAACTACAGTGGGCTCCACCCATCACTTACTAAGTCCAATACATTCCACATATGAAAAGGATGAAACAAAACATAAACATTCGTATTAAAAGTAGCATGTTAAATGTCAATACTTTAACCATAAACCATGAATGGTACAAAAATAACACATCCATAGTCAAACATATCACAGAAACTTAAATACAATATGGAAGATTTGTATCATAACAAATCAACTTCAAACAAGTGTAAAATTTATCAAAGGATGTTAAGATAGATAAAATCAAAACTATTTGAGAAAATATATCTTTATATTTTGAAATAATTAAAGAGTCACATAATTATAAAAGAAAACATTTATCTTGAAAAAATTCTTACAATCTTGTAAGGGAAGCTTCAAAAGAGATATAACGGCGGAAAATAACCACACCCGCCATATAAGTTAAAAAACATTCTTTCCTTAATTTGTTGAAAAGGTCATAAAGTACCTAATTTAGAAAATGACGGAAAGATTCCTTTCAAACCAATTTATAAAAAGTAAAAAAAGGCTATAAATGACTTTAAACCATAATCTTGTAAATAGTAAAAAAAAATTTGAAGTACATTTTTAGGAAACATGGATGTGGATGATAAAGAGGCCTCGGTTGATACTTATGTAAAAAAACTCAGATAATAAAGAGATTGTGAAATTAACACTTACCTTGTACTTTTACTTGGTCGAGGGTATTTTAACCACCTATATAATATTTAAGTCATTATTTTAAATTATACAAGAACTACATAAATAAATATGATATCATATATGGTCTTCTAATATTTCATTGTTAATAATATTTTAGTAGTATCATTGTTTCAGGTGTTAATTGATTCATTTTCATTTATATGTTTTTTCATGTAAGTCATGTTTGTTATGTACAATATTTATTTGATTGATATCCAGAAATATTTTATGTTATTAAATATTTTTTTAATTATCAAATTAAAATTATTCTGGAATGGTTACAATTTGGAATGAATATGATCGCGTTTGTGGAGACGGTAATCCATACATACGCATGGACGCTACTTCCATTTTTATAAGGAATAAAACCAAATGATACATAGGTATATAATTATTACAGTATAATTTAATATTTTATATATGTTATGTATGTTCATTAACACCATCCTTTATACATTCCATGTAGGGTATGAATGAGTCATATCACTTTGAGGTGGTGGTAGTCCGCACTTCCTCAAATGAAATTATCGTATATATACAACATGAAAAGAATAAGGGTATGTTATAAAAGATAATTACAGAAGCTTATAGATAAAATAAATATCATAAATATCATATATAATTATAGTTCCATCATAATGGAAAACATAAGAGGTGGTAGTTGAAGATTGAACAATCATCGTTTCATGAGGCAGTAGTTTTCCATCTAGAGAAACATTATGTTCTACACCCATTAGATGGAGGTGTGTGTAAGTTTAGTTCAAATACATCTCATAAAAACAACCTATTATATTTAGGATACTGTTGTTATTATTAAATAAAGGAACAGAGAGAGTTTAGAGGTTTAGAGAAGTAAAATAAAAGAAAAGAACTTAATAAGAGATGTTACCTTTAAATAAGGTAACTCCCTTTGGTTTGAAAAAAAGGCTTCCTTAAAGTGCCTTCTACCGATGTTAAGGATTATAATAGGAATATAGTGATTTAAATAGATTTATTGGGTAGATTTTGGAAGATCCAAGTGGCTCGAGAGGTGTTATAAATGAGTTAGAGTTGAGGGCATTTTATAAGGGTGAAGAGGGGCTATTTAATAATGTTTGAAAATATTACTTTATTATATAAGGATTTTCAGTTTCTAAAGGTCCAAAACTCATTAAAGTATAATATAATATGACTCATGTTTGAAATAAAATCATAAAATAATAATTTGATAGGTTTGGGATATTGTTTTAATTTTTATAATCTCATTTATTTAAATCTTTCTTTAATAAGGTAAACACTACATCATTATTGAATCATAAATAATATTATTTATTTTTTGTCTAAAAATTAAAAATAAAATATTATCATGTAGGAAATATTTTTATATTTCAAATTAATATTTATAGTCGAAGAGATAACTTATATAACCCGATATATGTTTTTTTAATTTTTATCTTTACTTTAAATTAATTAATATAAAGTTTCATTATCACACTTGAGTGGATCCATGGGCTCCCCAAATCGACCCAAGGATTCCCATGGTCAGATATATATCAACCAATAGTAATAGGACACATGTTAGGGTAATTTAATATTATTATAATATTAATTTTTAACCTTATTTAAAAGATTTACCCCATTAACCATGGTAAATAAAAATATTTACTAATGTAAATATTCATAATATCTAAAAATAAAAGTTACCTATTTACACAATTTGGAGCTCCTAATTCCAAATATATAATCCATTTTTCCAAATTCAAAACATATATATGGCAAAAACTAATTTAAAATTAATTCCTGCTTTCAAAATAAAGAGCGTGTTTTTAAGAAATAATAACTATCAAAAGATTGGCAGTTGTTTGTGTCCAATATCAAAGTGAAATTACTTCCAATGACCAAAATTATATTAAATAGTAAAAATATAATCTAATTATACTTAAAAACCATTAAAATGTATAATTTAACACTATATGTTTTTTAATTAAAAAAGTTGTTTTCAATTAAAAGTTAGTATTTTTCACTATTCATCAAAATAAGGCGGTTATCAAAAAAACAACAAAATTTTATCCAAACTAAATTTGTATGTCCCTATTATAAATAATAAGTTTATTTGGTCAAATTGAATATAATAAAAGTGTCAAATATTGTATCTAAAAAGGTTTCTCCATTAAAAAGCAGTAAAATTACATTTTTTTAAAAATACTTCTTTTATCTGAAAAATTGAATTTGTTCTTATATTATATCTAAAAATCATAATATGGATGTTATAATTATATGGAATATATAAAATTTCAAAATATAGTTAATACTATTCATAACTGGTTTTTTTAATGGCTATTTTGGTAAGTCGTGGTGTGCATGAACACAGTGTTGTGTGTAGCTCAGGTTATCGAATTATTTTGAATAGATAACGTACTATGAAATATTGGGGTGTTACATTCTCCAATATTTCAATAAATTGTGTCCTCACAATTTGAAATTATTATTCTAAAATAAGAGGTTGAAAATAGAGAATGCCTTTGTGGAAAACCCACATCGGAAATAGGGTTAATAATATTTAGTCTTAATAAGAGGGAAGGATAAATGAAAAAGTCACCGCCAACATAGGGGTTTGAATAGGATAACATTGGTGGAAATTAAAAACACATAATTTGAGGAAAAATGTAAATATTTATTTTGAGTGATTGAGGTCATCATTCACAAACACGTGTAAAATTGAGGGCCTCAAATCCATTAGTCTAAGATGATTTAATATATCATCGGTTCAACGAATCCTATGGTATTAGGATAATATATCTTTAGTTTTAGGATCCCTTCCCAAATGTTTAAGAATTAATTTATTCATATAATAATAGGGAAAAAATATACTTGATATGTAGAGTTTCATCCTTTAACTAATTCATACCTCAAACTCACCTTTCACTTCAAAAGATAATACAATTCAAAAATATTCTATTTATCATAATCATATAGGGTTACAAAAATAATGAATATATAATTAATTTTTCAGACTATTTAAAAAGCTACATTACAAAAACTAGGACATCACGTAGGCCAGTGGTTGGTGAAGAACCCTTTTCACCCTATGGTTGTGGGTTCAAGTCTTGCACCCTTGTCGAGCGCGACAGGTTGTCACCCGACCTCCGGGTTTTCCTTTTTATAACAATCCAAAAGTAATCTCAAGAAATGCATTAACCATAATAATAGTATCCAACATCAATCTTTATCCATTCCAACCATTAGACTTATCCAAAATACTTTTTTCCAAAATAACAGTCAAACATTTATAAGGAAGTTAAACAAAATGAAGATATCTTTTTCCATGTAATAACATATGAATACCTTCATCATGTATTATTTTAATACATGGTAACACACTGAATTACCATGAAACCTTATTGATTACATTCATGCTTCCTTATTCTTTATAGAATAATTGATATATTACTTATATCCAAAAATTTTGAATATTCCAATAATGATAGAATAAACAAACCATTAATCAGTTCCAAGGTAGTAAAGAATATCCAATATAATTTATCCAAATCAACCATCTCTTATTCCAAAATCACTACCTCAGTATCGAACCCTTTTTAGGTTTATCTTTACTTCAAACATGTATTTTTCAAAAAGTTTAACTTGCTGTTAAGTCACTTTTTTAGTACCATGTAATCTAAAATCCTCAATGAAATAGTACTAGAGTATAATACTTATTTATTTCCATAATTTTTATAACTATTACATCATTGATATAACACTAAAATGACACAATTATTTATTATCAACATTAGAACACTAGTCATTACTCTTCATCTGTGGTAATATCACAACTTGATTATTATCTAACAACATCATTTGTAGTATACTCTGATGATTTGGACATTGATTCATGCAGTGTCCCAACTCCTTGAAGATTAAGCATTGTACATTTGAAACTTTTTTCTTGGAAATGCAATCACGTACTCAGTGTCTATTTTCTCTAAATTTATAACAAACTCCCATTCCCTTCAATCATTTACCATGGTGATTCTTTCCATAGTTATCACATATGGGAAATCCTTCTTTCCTCTCATCCCTTTATCCATATTTTACTCTTAAATCATTTTCTTCTCTTGGTTCCCTTCAATGCCATAGGACTCAGAGAATTCTTTACTAATCTTATTAACTCATGATACTATTACATAATATGATGAGAATATGTGGGAGACTATTTCCCTTTTAAATGTTAGCTTAATATAGTGAAAGATATGATCCTTCATAATCTTCTGATCTTTACTATTACTGGAATTCTCATTCCTTCTACTAGGTTCCATTTCCAAACAATGGAATACACTAGGTTAGTTTATAAATCACAATGCATAATTATAAACCTGTGAAATACATAAGGTAAATTGAAACGATTATGCATATAATCTATAAAAAAAATGTTTTCTTTAAGGAAGTATTTACTCCTAAATCCTTCATAATGTCTTGTAATGAAAATTTTAATTATCCTCAGCATATCCCCTGGGAGTTTCATAACCAAGAGTGCAGCAAGGCCCGTTGACGTGTACCAGGATACCCCGGGTGCAGCCTGAAACTCCTTGTTGGAGTTTTCACTCCAAGGTAAATCTGTGCCAGAGCCACCTCTACCTGCTCGTATCCAGACACAGATGTATTTCTTTGGAAGCTCACAAAATCTCTACATTACCAAAATTCTAGAAACTTCTTCTATACTTATCATCAAATACTATCTTATGGTAATGTGTTCTAATCAGAGTTTATCTGAATCTAGTTTCAATGTTTTTTACTAAACATCCTCTGATACCAACTGTAATTCCCCAAAACTAGTTACCTAGAGTCGGTGCATTATTTTATAATATTGGAATGATACAAGGAATCAAGTCCCAAAGGACCGATCCATTTAGTATTCTTGTAAACAAGATACATACATAAGATCTACATTACAACTTGAAAAGAAATACAACATTGATTTATTCCATTAGAAACATCAAATCCTCCTTGATATGCCTGCAAGTCACTCAAAACTTACATATTCATATCCTGGGAAAAAGAAACATAAGATAGGGGTGAGCTTAATTTCTCAGTAAGAGTAAGTAATATAGTGGAAGATAACATAAACATTAGGCATGCTGAATAATTGAAAACACATGCCTTTACCAATAATACACATGAATAATTTATGGTAGGAATATGTGATGAGTAAAAAATGACATAATAAAACATAGTCAGGGGTATTCTACTAGTCGAATAATCACATGAACCACTTATATTATTTTCATAATGAGGGGATGTATAATTTCAGACATTTTGAAACATTTTTTCAAGGCCTCATCCAATATGTCTAAAAATGATTAAGGCCTTGGAAAAAACCATATATCAAATTGGGAAAGGCATCAGCTAATTCCACATCTAATTGTCTCATGAGACCAACCGATACACCAAGGAGCTATAGCGAGCTCCACCCATCACTTACTAAGTCCAATACATTCCTCATATGAAAAGGTTGAAACATAACATAAACATTCGTATAAAAAATATCATAAAAAATGTCAATACATTAACCATAAACCATGTATGTTATAAAAATAACACATCCATAGTCAAACATATAACAAAACATTAAGTACAATATGGAAGACTTGTATCATAACAAATCCACTTCAAACAAGTGTAAAATTCATCTAAGGATGTTGATCTAGATAAAATCAAAACTATTTGAGAGAAATATATCTTTCTATTTTTAAATCATTTAAGTGTCACATAATTATAAATGAAAACATATATTTTGAAAATATTATTATAATATTATTAGGGAATCTTTAAAGGTTATATAACTATGGATAATAACCACACCCGTTGTATAAGTTAAAAAACATTCTTACAATAATTTAACGAAAAGGTCATAGAGTACCTGATTTGGAAAACGATAGAATGATTCCTTTAAAACCATTTTTTAAAAATTCAGACAAGGATATAAATTAATTTAAACCATAGTCTATTAAATATTAAAAATATGTTTTGAGATACATTTTTATGAAAGATGGATGTTGATGATAGAGGTCTTAGAAGATACTTACATAAAAACAACCTTGGATAATAAAGAGATTGTGAAATTAAACCTTGTACATTTCCTTGGTCGAGGGTAAGTTAACCTCCTATATAGTAGTTCAATAATTTTTGTTAAATTATACAAGAACTACATACATAAATATGATATCATATATGGTCTTCTAATATTGCTTTGTTAATAATATTTTAGTAGTTTCATTGTTTCAGGTGTTAATTGATTCATTTTCATTTATATTTTTTGTCAAGTAAGTCATGTTTGTTATATATAAGATGTATTTGATTAATATCCAAAAGATATTATGTTTTTAAATATTATTTTTAAAAATAAAATGATAATTATTGTATAATGGTTACAATTGGGAATGAATCTCATCGCATTCGTGGAGATGGTAATCCGTACGTACCCACAAAGGCTACTTCCATTTTCTTAATGGAAATAAAACCAAATGAAACATAGGTATATTATTATTAAATTATTATATGATATTTTATATATGTCACATATGTTCATTAACACTATCTTTTATATGTTCCATGTATGGCATGAACAAGTCATATCACTTTGAGGGGGCGGTTGTCCACACTTCCTCAAATGAAATTATCGTATATATACAACATGAAAAGAATAAGGGTATGCTATAAAAGATAATTACATAAGATTATAAATAAAATAAATATCATAAATATATTATATAATTATAGTTCCATAATAATGGCCACCATAAGAGGTGGTAGTAGAATATTGAACAATCATCGTTTCGTGAGGCTGTAGATCGTCGTCCACAGAAACATTATGTTCTATACCCATTAGATGGAGGTGTGTGTATTTTTAGTTCAAATAATTAAAATAACAACAACCTATTATATTGAGGATACTAGTGTTTTTATAAAATAATTTAATAAAGTGAGTTTCGGGGGTTGGAGAAATAAAATAAAAAAAAGAACTTAAGAGGAGATGTTATCTTTAAATTGGGTAACTCCCTTTAGTTTGAACTAAAACACTTCCTAGAAGCACTTTATGCCTATGGTAAGTCTTCTAATAGGAATATATGGATATAGGGAGCTTAATTGGGTAGAGTTTTGATGAGAAAAGTGGCTTGAGAGGTGTGAGACATTGGTTAGAGTTGAGGGATTTTTATAAGGGGAGGAGGGCCACTTTAGGAATGTTTGAAAATATTATTTTATTATATAATTATTTTAGGTTTATAAGGGTCAAAAACTCATTAAGTTACAAGATAAGATGACTAATTTTCGAAATAAATCCATTCAATAAGAATTGGACATTATTGGGATATTGTATTAATTTTTATAATCTCATTTACTTAAATCATTCTTTAATGAGGTAAACACTACATCATTATTGTATCATAAATACTTTTATTTATTTGATGTATTAAAATTATAAATAAAATATCATCCTATAAGAAATCTCTTTATATTTAAAATTACTATTTATAGTCTAATATATGACTTATATAACCCCATGTAAAAATTATTTTACTAAAAGTTATATGTTTATGTCATTTTTGGCTTTACTTTAAATTAATTAATATAAAGTGTCATTATCACACTTAAGTGGCTCCATGGGGTACCCAAATCAAAAAAATAATTCCCATGGTCTTATATGTATAAACCAATATGAATTGAAAACATTTTAGGGTTATTTAATATTATTATAATATTAATTTTTTACATTTATTTACCGGATTTACCTCTTTAATCACGATAAATAAAATATTTACTGAAGTAAATATTCAGAATGTCTAAAATTAAAAGATACTTATTTACAAAATTTGGGTCTCCTAATTCCAAATATGGAATCCATTTTTCAAAATTCAAAACATAGAAGTGGAAAAAATTTATTTAAAATTAATTATTGTTGTCAAAACAAAGAGCGTGTTTTTAAGAAATAATAACTATCAAAAGATTGGCACTTGTTTGTGTCCAATTTCCAGGTGAAATTACATCCAATGACCAAAATTATATTAAATGGTAAAAATATAATATAATTATAATTCAAAACCATTCAAATGTATAATTTAACATTATAAATTATTTCAATTAAAAAAGTGGTTTTCAATTAAAATTTAGTATTTTCACTATTCATCAAAATATGAAAGTAATCAGAAAAACACCAAAATTTTATCCAAACTAAATTTTTATATCACAATTATTAAAAATAAGTTTATTTTGACAAATTGAATATAAAAAAGTGTCAAATATTGTATTTAAAAATGGTTCTCCATTAAATGGCTGTAAAATTTCTTTCTTTAAAAATACTTCTTTTATCTGAAAAATTGAATTTATTCTTATATTATATCTAAAGAACATAATATGGATTTTAAAATTATATTGAGTTTATAAAAATAAAAATACTATTAATACTATTCAAAACTGATTTTTTAATGGCTATTTATGTAATTCTTGGGGCGCTCGAACTCGGTGTTCTGTGAAGCTCAAGTTATTGAATTACTTTGAAGAGATAAAGTACTATGAAATCTTGGGGTGTTACATAAAACCCATGAAATCTTAGATATACTATAAAACATATCAAATAACACATATAGAGATCTAGGAGCATCATCTTCAGTTAGAGTACCTTTGAGAGAAGAGTTTCATTAGTCTTAGTGTGTCCCTCTGGGAAGCTCTAGTCAAGTTCATGAAAAAAGGAGGATGACATTTTTTGGATTTACATGGATTTTCATCTCCGAAAAGAGGCCATGATAAATAACAAGTACCCCTTGATGAGGATTGATGACTTATTTGACTAGTTTTGAGGTATGAGATAGTTCTCGAAGATCGATCTGCAGTCTGGCTACAACTAGTTGTGGGTTCACAAGGATGATATTCAAAAGCTGACACTATAATGGCTCTATGGACATTATGAGTTCCTAAGGATTCCCTTTGATGTGATGAATTCCTTCATCATGTTTATGGATTTGATAAACCATGTCTTCCAGCCATACATGGACTAGTTTGTGGTTTTCTTCATTGATGACAAACTCATATACTCTACATCAGTGGAGGTGCATGCAGAGAATTTGAGGATGGTTATAGATTTTCATTGAGAGAATGAAATTTATGGGAAACTCATGAAGTTCATGTTCTAGATTCACAAGGTTTGCATTCTATGGAATTCCATTTCTACGCGTAGTTTAGATATTGACTAAGTAGAGATCAATGTACTTCTTACATGGGAAAAACCCAAGAGTTTTTTATTGGTATAGAGATTTATTGTCTTGGACGGGTACTAGAAGTGGTATGTGGAAGACATCCCTAGATTTTTTCCCCTTTGACTACCTTTATGTGGAAAGATAAGTTGTTTACCAGGATAGATCAATTCCATAGATCATTTGAGGATTCAAGTTTGTGGATGACGAGTGATACTATGATAAGACAACCAGATGGGGAAAGGAGTATGTAGGGTATTACAATGCCTTAGGATATCAGATTGGCTACATTTTGATGCAACAACTGGTAGTACCTGTATAAGTGTCGAGGATGTTTATATCCAACAAGTATAACTATTGTACTCATGACCCTGATATGTTTTTGTAGCTTTTTCCCAGAGGATGTGGAGGCACTATCTTCTGGGGGAGCACTTTTTAGTTTACTCAGACCATTAGAGTATTAGGTACGTCTTCACATTAAGATACTTGAACGTTAGACAATGAAATTGGTTGGTGTTCTTCTAGGTCAATGACTTCGAGATAGTTTATACCCTATTAAATGGAAATATAATAGTATATGGACTTAGTTGGAAGTCTCAAGATCACATAGTGTCGGAGGACATGGAGTGGTTGGTATCCTTGTAGATTACCCTAGTGGATTAGGAGGGTATAAATTTTCTATATTCGATAGTGATTATACCCCTATTTCATTAAAATTTAAGATATTTTGAATTGGGAGATATCCAATGCGAGGTATTACACCACTATATGTCCATCAAGGATTTAGAAGATGAATATTTTGAAGCAGGGAATCACATTATCATTTTCAAAGGATGGAAAATGGTTCCAATCACAATGAGGGAGAATGTGATGCAAGAGTTCAACAATTCCCCCATAATTGTGAATCCCGGTGTGGTGATGATGTATAGAGATTGTCTACAATAGTTTTTGTTGTCCGAAAAGAGGCATACCATAGCTGAGTTCATCCATTGGTGCATCACCTATCAACATGTGAAGGTTGAGAACCATGTTCTAAAAAGTTTGTTACATCCCCTTGAGATCCCAAAGTGGAAGTGGGATGACATATCCATGGAAATTTTGATAGGTAATCCATTTATAACTAAGGGTTGTGATTCTATATAGGTGATAGTTTACTAGATCATAATTTTGGAAATTTTTTTGTTATTAGATAGTATTTTTCAGTTGAAATATTGAGGAAGATGTATATACGGGAGATCATTCATCTTCATTGGGTGCCCACTCCAATTGTCTTTGATCGTGACATTCATTTTACGTCATAGATGTGGAGTGGCCTGTATGAGGCATTCCAGACCAAAATAAGGATCAATACAACCTTTCACCACCAGAATAGTTGGTATAATTAGCACACTATCAATTTTTTAAGGATATGCTACGCCCCTGCATGTTATACTTCATCCAAAATGGGAGGATCACTTTCCCTTGTTAGAGTTTGCATACAACAACATCTAGCACTCTACTATCAGCATGGAACCTTTTGAGGCCCTATATGAGACACATTGTTGGTCACCCATTGGATTGAAAGAGACTAGTGAGAAATATCATGTGGGTCCATATTTGGTGTAGTTGATGACAGAGAAGTTCTAGGTCATTCATAACCAGATGATGATGGCCCAAATTAGGTAGAAATAATAAGATGACGGTCATCATAGGCCCTTGTAATTCCTAAAGGGAGACAATGTTTTTCTAAGAGTTTCCCTATTAAAAAGATTAATAAAGTTCATCCATGGATGAATTATATCCCTGAGGTTCATCAGGTATTTCGAGATCACGTTAAGGGTTGGTGATGATTCTTACCACCACACCCTACCCCCATTGTTAGAGAAGGTGCATTACCTCTTCCATGGGTCGTAGTTGAGGAGATTTGTGAATGAACCCATGCAAGTCATCAACTAGGGAAAGCAGGACATTGAGGATGGAACCACCATTGCGGAGTACCTAGTGGAGATCAAAGATCAACATGAGAGTACCCAGTGTGGATGGGCTATTCCCTTGGTTTTTTTGTTGTGTAAGCACAAGAACATGTTGGAGAGTTCCAATGAGTGGGAAATCAGGATGTTGGCTCAATATATCAAGTTGTTTATTTAGTTTTCCTTTTTGAGGATGAAAATATTATAAAAGTGAATCATGTAGATACATGTTTTTTTTATTTATAAGACATTGAAATATATCTATATATATTTTTCAAGACAGAAACTAAGACTATATAAAAAACTGAGGCCTGATGTGCCAAAAATTAAATGGTAAATATTTAAATATATTTTATATTTCATGAAGAGTGTTTCCAAAAGAAAATTAGAGAAATATTAAATGGATGCAAGAATTAGAAATTTGAGACCACTGTTAAGTCTGGAACTTGATGTTTATCCAAGGGGAGACCTAAAATATGTTGGCATTGGGATTTAAGATATCTCACCCATTAGAGTTATTCTTTTTGGAAAAATTAGTTAATTAAATTAATTAATTTATTTGACATAAAATATAATTCTATAAGAATAATTCCATATATAATTTACCAAGTATTGCATCACAATATTGGGACCATTATGAGATTATCCTACAACCTTCCATTAGTATATCATATAAGGAAATAAAGAAACTCTTGATCATAGCATGTAAATACACTATAAGCACAAAAACATTCTTTGATTGTTGGGGTGTAAATTCTATGATTAAAAATAATACTATATTTTTTTTGAAATTCCAATATTTGTTGTATGCCCTTTTTTCACTTAATTTATTGAGGATAATCATCCCATTTATTATCTTCTCTAATTGTTGGACCTTTTAATGCAATCATGGACTGATTAATTTGTTTTTTAATTGGTTCCTAACTCAAGATATCCCTATTCCTTATCATCGACCACGAATGATTGGAAATAGTTTTTGCACATTTTTTTTATTTCCTCTCTCAATTTCTTCATTTTCATCAATGGTTAGACCTTTCGGTCCTTGTTCGACATTGTTGGGTGGTACCGAGCCCAATCATACCCCTAGTATCAAGAAAAATTCACATGAGAGGGAATGATCAATGACTCCATGGTGGATATGGGTTTTATTGATGTTTTGGATGATTTTTTTGATGATTGGAGATCAAGTCAACAATGGTGAAAAGATTTGCGGTGTACATTGCATATGACCAAACCCCATGGTCAAGAGAATCATATTTCTAGACACCAGATGGATGGAAACAACAAGCGAAGACTAGATATACTAATTTTTTGTGGAATCGAGGTAAGAATAGAAGAGGAATGGATGGATTCAAAGTTTGGAACATGGATATAGATTTCTGGGAAAATCCTAACTACATGCAATGTACTATGATAAACACACGATATATATCCCCATAGCTATGGTAGTTGGGTTTTGTGAAATTATAAGGATGGAACACCATGTAGACTCCCATACACATCTTGTACCCCCTTCCACATATAGATGAGCTATGTGAAAGAGCACACATATCGGCACACTCTATGTGACAATGTACATAGATACAATTAGATACATGAGAGGCACCCCATGTGAAGAAACACTCCATTTACTAATGTACAATGACATGGTTTGTATACATGAAAATGAATGAGCATATGGTCAATACCCCCAGTGTCATGGGCATGATGTGTATGTCCCCTACATGTCATGTATACCTACATGGTTGGGGAGACGTGTACCTCCATATACAAGGAAAATAGAAGAAGAGGGACCACATGCCATGTGGATCCCCTATATATGGTGTACCCCTTGGATCCTTTTTCTAAAAATACAAGATTATGTATATCCTTTTTTTGGATATGGTTTCTGGCCCGTGAGTTTCCTACATTGAGTATTTTTTCCACATAAAACGTGATAGTTCACTTGATTGTGTATTTTGGGATATGAGGTGGAATATCCTAGGCCTGATTCATGGTTAGGTGATGCTCAACGAACATAGTGATCACCCATGATCAAAAGAGGAATCATGAATGTAACCCTCTTGTTGGGCTAAGCCTCAGTGCTTGATGAAATCTAGAATGGAAGCCATCAAGAAGGATGGGCATGGGTACTCTATTAAATTATAGAGTGAAACCCTCCAACGGGCTAGGGATGGTTACCCTACTGACTTCTATAGTAGAACCCAACAACTGGTCTTAGAATGGGTCATCTACCAAATTCTTGTGCGGAACCCTCTAACTATTCTAGGCATGAGTCCTCTATAGAATTCTAGAGTGTAACACTGAAATTGTGGTAGGCTTGGGTACTTTACTAACTTCTAGAGTGGAACCCTCCAGGTGGGTTGTGTATGGTTCCTCTATCATCGTCTTGAGTGTAACCATTTTGATGGGCTAAGCATGGGTCTTCTACCGACTACTAGAGAAGAACCCTCCAGGTGGGATGGGAATGGGTCATCTACCAGTAAGTGGGACCCTTCTGTTATACCATGGAAAAGGTCCTCTACCTAGAGATTCTAGCCATTCAACTACGCAACATAGTGAAGAGGTGTGGTTTTACTTGGATGGTAACTTTTGGGAAGACATGTGAGATCCTCATCACCATTGATGGACTTTTGGAACTTTTGGTTACTATTCTTCTTGGGCTGAGTTGGGAGATGGAGATCACCTTTCTCTCACATATAGATTTCTTTTCAATAAGAGAATATATATATATACATACATCGATATCCATAACATTGGATTTAGTTTCACTCTTTCCATGAGATGAAAATATGAATGAGGTATGCCACATGGTTTCCTTTTTTATCTTCTCATGGTTGGATGGGTTTACTCTCCTACTATGGGTGGAAAAACTCTATGTGCAGTTCATCTACTCACCCTATTGTGCCCTATATGATTTGGACGATGTTACTCTTTCTCTTTATTGGGTTAATTGGAATCTTATTTACTATCTACTATCTATATATTCTAGTTGTATCTCTTACTGCACCCCCCTTTAGCTTTCTGGGTTCCGTACTTGGTATTTACATAGTCACCCTTACATGGGATTTTCCCACACATGACATGTCTTATGAAGATGAATGCTAGGTTGATGATTACTATAGAGGAGATTAGGGATACTTGGTACTTTGGAATGCATATGGTGGTCACATCTTAGAGATCAGAAGATTGGATCTCTCTTAATTTTAAATTTTAGGTATTTCATGTTCAGACATATTTATGTTTGGTCATGCATTTTACCCCCTTACTTTCATGTTTACACTACCGTACACATGTACTATCTAGAGAATTCAGATTCACGGTTTCATCCCTAGAGTTATGGATCACTTAAGCTAATTCCTTTGCACTTCTTCATCAAATATTGTTGTGTGTGTGCGTTGATGTACTTAGTTAATGGAATCCCCATGTTAGTTACGCCTTCAGTGCTGGTCACCATTCCTTGTAATATGAAGGGGGCTTGGGGTAGTAGCAGCTTGAGCCCCAGCTTGGCTCAGGTCGTGTTATACCCTATGTGACATATTATAGTTATCATGTTTTACACTAGAGTTTGATTCATATAATGATTTATTCATGTGTTTTATTTAAAACCACATTTATTTTTTTGTACTCAAACTTGTTTTCAACATGAAAGGTGATAGTTTTAAGAAGAATATATACTGAATGAATGGCTATAAGGCCTTAATTTTTATTATTTTTTAGATAAAAACCCTTTTATAGAAGAAGGGTGAAAAAACACACATGACTTAAGGGATGTAGAAACATCAACATAGCTGATGGTTAATGTCCAGAACAAGACTACATAGAAATAACCCCCACTAGCATCAACATTAGTATGAAAAACGTCCAAAAATTCAAGACAGTTTAGATAGTTATCCCATGTAGAAATGCATGGGATTTGTACCAATGGCTGATCCATTCACTCTCAAAATTCCAAATCTAAATAGCCATGCACTGTTAAAGAACCTGCTCTAATACTTTTCTGGAGAATTTCTGTGTAGAATGTCTAGTAGAATTCATCCAAAAACCAATTGTAGATAAAATCTCTATACCCTTCATCTATAGAAAACCAAAAGCAATGTGAAATTATTTCTTATTTCCCCTCACACTTAAATCAACACCAGTGATTTGGATCCATTCTAAACACACCACCATCATCAGAATGTATTCACTGCTTCACCATAACACTATCACTGAACAAAATCATCTCAACAAAAATCAACAAAAACCAAACACATCCTTTCACAAAAACATATCTCGGAGCATTAAACAGCCACCACAAAACCACTGGAATCAAACACAATCAAAATCAGACCGCACCCTAATACCAGAATCAATTACAAGCATCGAATCCAAATAAAAAATAACCCCAAAAAATAAATCTCTATCAGTAGTGCATCCATATTCACATAAAAAAAGATCAAAATATAGAATACCTTCCCTGAAATGATGACTGATAGAATTTCATCAGTAGATGTCCTCATAGTAATCCAATTTGGAAATTAGAATTTTGAATTCCAATAGAAATTAAGATTGTTAATAGGTCTATGGAATTCCAATTCGTATATGATATTTGTGAACTGGGGTTAGTATGTTGGAATTTATAACACAAAGATATTTTTTTAATATATTTCCATTTAAATAAATATATTATTTTTTTATTAAATGATACACACAACACTATACTGAAGTTGAAAATGATTTAATTTATTAAGGTAGAATGTAAAATTATGAAATGGAACATATTAAATGAAAACTAATTGAAAAAAAATAATAAAATTACTTCATAAATGAGACTACATATAAATATAAATACAACAATATTGAAATTCTCATCATCATGATTTGAATTAAATATCATAGAAAAATTTATAACTATATAAATAATAAATGTTTTTGAAAAATGATAAATATCTTCAATAAGAAATTAGAGAATATAATGAATGACTATAGAGATGTGTGTTAGGCTATATATGAAAATGATAGAAGATCATTACATATATATCCATAGGATATATGGTGACTGTATATATGGTCATTAGATATATTCCTATATCAAATAAATACATTGAAACTGAGTAATTATTAATAAAATTTAAAAATAATGTTATTACCACATAATAAATAATTTTGTAATGAATGAAAAAGATAATTCATTAAAAAAAATTATTATAAAAAAATTAATTTTGGTTGAATATTATTATTATTATATGATTTTATGGAAAATTAATATTCTAATACAAATCGATAGAAAAAATTTAATGGTTATAAGATAAATAAATAATTTTATTGAGATGAGATAAAAATCCTTATACTCTAAATGGGGATATTTTTTTAAAAGTGTTGTGTATTTTTATCTTCATTAAATCAATAACCGTTAATGTATGATTATTGTTAAATTTAATGTTTCGATTCATAAAATCATATGTTAACACTATTTCAATTTGTATTTTTTATAAAATAATGTTAATAATAGTTAATGTCTTAAAAAATTTATATAAGAATATTTTTTTTATATATTTTATATTTTCATTTAAAAGATAAATTTTTCATTGTCAAAAAATAAATTAGATTAAATGGAGTAAAAATTTATAATCATAATACAGAAATTAATTAAGAAGGTTCATTTTATATTTTTAGAAAAAATAATTAAAATGGAAAAAAATTGAAGGATAGTAGACGAAAATGAGGGCTAAAAATAAAATTAATTTTTTTATAATTAAAATGATATAAGTAATTCCATTGGATGTTTTTAGGGGTGGAAATAAATCCAAGTATTATGAACAACATTTTCTTACCTAACTCCCCTAACTCCCATGTGATTCTATAATATACATTCACCTAAACCATGTTTCCAAATATTTTCTTTAATTTTCACTAATAAAAGGAACTCTCTTATAGACACTCCAAAATCAAAATATTTATCAATTTTATCTTCAATAAATACTTCAATTTTATCTACTCAACTCCAATCCAAAATTTTTATTCTTTCATCATAATAAGGGGGCCTAAGTCCTTAATTTCAATTGAAGTCATTTTTGAGAATGAGTGATTTCATTAAAGTGCTGAGTTCTTATTCATTCATTTCATTTTTATTAAAATCTTACCAATTAATAAATATCCTTTTATACAATAATGATTTAATATTGAAATCATCATTCATCTATAAAAAGTTATATTACTACAATATAACTCAATTTTATTACTCAATTATATTCTATTCTTCGTTGGGGAATGTTTACAACCTATATAAATGACGTTATAATGTTTCCATCAATAATGATTAATAAAACATAAATACTTATGATATGATGAAATAATGATTAATATAATGTGATTTCAAAATTATTAAATGGAAATACATATGATTACATTAATTAATAAATTCAATTTTTTATCTAATTAAAACTCATTAAAAAAATATTTTAATCACCCTTGATGAACCACAACCATAAATTAAATAAAATGTACATTGGACTTAAAATATATATCAAAAACATTAAAAACCCCCATATACATTTTTAGGTGATTAAAACATGAGTAAGGATCATAAACCAACACCTCCATATTGAATCTATCATGGAACAAACAAGAACATTAATACATGAATATTAATTTTAATAATAAATGGATAATGAATAGGTAACAAAACTGATAAATGAATTATATCAAGTAAAATAAATATATCATCCAGATTTTTATTAGTACTTAAACTAAATTGATTATACAGGAGGGTAGAGAGTGTCAGACTAAGTGAGAATCTATAGATAGTGTTTTTCCTCTCAATTTCGCTCTATTGAGATATGCTTCTTAATATGCACTTATTTTCATTTCTATATTGTATATAATACCTAATTAAAAAATTATTCATAATTATCTCTTTATTCAGGGTGATTAATGTTCTTTTTAATGTTCTCTATTTCATGTACTTTTGATTAAATAGTTAACAATGTTGCAAGGGTTTATTTTTTAATCATAATTTGAAATCGATATTATTTATAAATAAATTTAAAAATGGGTAAATTTTATATTATTTCTCACTAAAAACCCATAAATTTTCTTATCTACTTATTATTTATTGAGAATACATGTTCCATTTCCATTTCACATCTAATTTGTTAACAATTCAATCTAAAGGATTCTTAAAAGTAGATATGACCTTATCTCTTCCTTTAGGTTTGAAATATTTCTCTTATATACCCATATTTTTCAAATTCATTCAAGGATATAGTATCCCCCTTCTAAAATTATGATCATTTTATATTTATTTTTACTTACATTATATAGGTGTAAATGACCAATTTTTATAATTTTCTACAAAGTCTATTTCTCTCATTTTTTTCTTTAGTGTTATTTAGGAATCATATTTTAAAATTATTAATGGATTTTAAAATAAAATTCTATTTAACTTATAGTTATCTATCTAAAAATAGTATTTTATAAATTATTTCATTTTTAAAATGAAGTATAAAAAAAGTAACAAATATTTGTTCTTATTTTTTAAAGCAATTTTCTAATGCTCTTTTAATGTGTATTTAATCATTTTAACATACCTTAATGTTTATTATACTTTACTAGGGATATTATAATCTGATATCATGAACCTTTTTTTCAATATGGATTATGATCATGTTTTAAGGAGATATTAATAAAACTCATTTATTTTTCATGGGTTAAATATGTAATTATAAATGTGATCATGTTTATATGATACACACATATATATGATTTATTATTATCTTACTCTAGTGATCAATATTTCCCGAAAACACATTGGGTAAATATTTACATCAAATGAGATAATATTGATGTGCATGGTAACAATTTTAGTTATCTATTTTGAAAATTTTGTGAGTAGATATAACTGAATTTATCTATACTCAAAATGCTATGTACAGAAATTATTTATATTATGCATATTCACAATGTTTTGTGTAAACATGATTGTGGTTATTTTTATTCATAATGTTGTTTTTGGAAATGATTTCATTTATCTATATTTATAATATTGTGCATGGACATAATTGTGATTAACTATGTTCACAATTTTGTGAATTGACATGACTGTGGTTAGATATGTTTACAATGTCGTATGTTCACAATGTTGTGAATTGACATGACTATAGGGGTTTTGATTTATAATGGTTCCTCAATGAAGGGATATAAATGTGTCCTTATGGAAAATGATAGGGTTAAATCTTCTATGTCTCACCAATCATTTAATGATGATCAAAACTTTATAATGCAGGATATTAATTTGAAAATATTATTTTTTTCATTAAAGATATATAGTAATTGTTTGTATGGTTAAAAGTGTAATCTTTATACTGATCAAAAGAGATTAATGTATAAAATCATAAAAAATGAGTATAATATGTGCTGAATAAGATGGATAGAGTTAAACAAACACTATGATTTCACAATTCAATACATATACAATGATGGAAATAAAGGTGTAAGATGCTCTGTGTAGAAAATATCCTACTACATTATACTTAACAAGGACAGAATGAGATCCAATCTATATGGATATTTAAATGATGGATATGGAAATCGTAATGGAGGAAAAAAAATCCTACCATTATCAAATTATTTCATAGGTATAAAACTATGTGATGGTCATGGAAGAATGTAAATAATATGTGAAGATTTAAAAAGGTAAAAAAAATATTTCAAGGATTAACCTTGATAAATATTGAGTTATAATATTTGGAACATGGATTTGTGTCCCACACATGTCAGATCTAAGAGGGTAATTTTTAGATTATGGACATAAATTATCCTCCTCATTCAACCCAATGAGTACAAAAATATATTGAGATATTAAGAAGCACTTTTTTTGGGCAACATGAAGAGGGGGACTGTAAATTATAAATCATCATTCTTGGTATACCAACCATTAAATAATTATTTTTTTAAATTTAAGCAGATGATAAAACCATAACTTATACTAATATAGAAATGGGAGAACATCACCATAAATTTCGTCATGGGGTTTTTTTGAATACCTATATGTGCTATAATTCCATTTTTATATAATTTTTCAACTTATTAGTTCTTCAATATTAATTTTTAATTAAGAATATTTCCCACTTGGTAAACATTTTATGTTATACAGAAAAGAATTGGTAAGGATGAATAGAGAACCACATTCAATTTTATCTGATCCAAATAAAAATTTTATATCAATGTTCAAGAAAATACTATAATAAGAATTATATTATAAGTTTAAATTTAGCATGAATTATCATCCAGAAACAAATAGTCAATATGAAAGGACTATTCAGGTATTATAAGAGATATTATGATCTCGATTAATTTATTTTAAATGAAGCTGGTATTAACAACATCTAATTACAGAGTTCTCATATTTATAAATTTGTCAAACTATCATACAAATGGAACCATATGAGGACATATATAGTAAGAAATTTAAAAATATGGCATGATTCTATAAAGTTGGATAGAGGAAGATATTTGTACCATATAATATATAAGAATGATGAAAAAGGGTCAATCTATTTAGTAATATGTCAAATTATTTCATATCTAAAATAAGAGTTATGATAATAATCATTGATGTAATCTAGATTTTAACATTGGTAATAAGGTATTGCTTTGAATATATCGTCATATGATGGTTATGATATTTTTCAAGAGAAGAAATTCGATCCCTAGATACACTGTCCTATTTCAAAATCCAAGATCACTTGGGGGAGACAACATATCACATTTTACATCCATCGATCCTCTCCCAAGTACCCAATGTGTTCTGTTTATCACTCTTGATGAATTACATTCCAGATCGGTATATAACTCAAAATCTATACAATTAGAACATTATCACTTTCATGTGGAACAATTAGAGTGAATATTATATCTTAGAGATACTGTTATGTAAAACAAGTCCACCCACATGGTCAATGTTCTATATAAAATTCATAAGTGTGTAAAATTTATGTGTGAACATGAATATATAGTAATACAAAAGTTACCTCTTCTTATTATAGAAATGTAATTTTATCCTGGAAATTCTGCTAAGGGGGTAGAATGTAACACCCCATGATTTTAGTATGTATTTATATTTAAATAGATACTTTATTTGATAGCTTGTGATACACAAAACACCAGAATAATATTCACAATTATCTCCCTCATTATTATTGAATATGATAATAATAAATAGAATACGTTAAGTGTTAACTAATTGATTAATAATTTGTAACATTACTAAATGAATGAAACCATAAGTAAATATAAAAACTACAAGATTGAAATTCACATTATCACAATCATCTTAAAGATAATGTTTCCTAGGAAATATATAAAAAATCCATCATGTTATTAATACAATAAGTATCTTGAAAAATGAATTAGAGAATAATATAAATGCTTTTAATGATATATTTATGGCTATATATTGGAATGTAATAAGACCATTACATATTTGACTGTTAGATATGTGGTAATAGAATATATTGTAATTATATATCTCTATATCTAATAGATATTTTAATTTTAGTAAAATTTCAATAAAAATTAAAAACAACTTCTGTCACATATAATTAAAATTTTCGAATCAAATTAAAATTAAATTAGTTAATTAAAATTCCATATTATAAAAATATGTATCTTTTATTATATGTTAGTATTAGTATTACTATGGCATGATGTTTTTTTAAATAAATATCAAAATACAAATGGATATATATCATTTAATGGTTATATGATAAATAAATACTTTTAATGGGATGCAATTAAAATCATTTAATGTAAAATGGGAAACTTTTTCTTATAATTATTTTATTTATAAGTGTTGTATATTTTTAGATTAATTAATATAAAAATTAAGTGATGATTATTAATTATTATATTAATAAATAAATATATTAAAACCCATTTAATTATTAATTAAAATTATATAATATTAACATCACATAATGATTAAAAATCTATTTGTTTCTTATAAAACGATTTTTTTCTAAATAATTTTTGTTTTCATTTTAAGGAAAAAAAATTCATATTAAAATTTTTAATTAGATTAATTGGAGACCAAATTTTTAGTCACAATATCAAAAAAATTTAATAGGGGTATCTATATATTTTTTTAAAAAAATTATATGGTAAATAATTAAATATGTTTAAAGTGGGTAAAAATGACATGGTTAAAAATATTGATAATTAAATTGATATAAACTCAATATAGAATATATTTTTTAGGCGATGGCATAACTACTATAATTATTGCCAATAATACCTTACCTAACTCACCAAAAACTCAGGTGATTCCATATATACCCTTCACCAAACTAAAGATTCTAAATTATTGTACTTCATTATTTACTATAAAAGGATATATCTTCTAAATACCGAAAATCACTTATATACATAAGATTTATATTTTTTATTGAAAAAAAATTCAATATCTTTATTAATATTCAACATTTGGAGTCCTTTGATCAGAATAAGGTGGCCTAAGTTATTTTATACAAAGGATGAAGTTGTGAGAAGGAATGATTTCATAAAAGTGATATATTAATCTTCATTCCTTTCATTTAATTTCTCATATACAATATTTATAAATCTAATTCTCGATAGTAATGATGTAATATTAACATCATTAAAATTTTATTAAAATGATATTATCAGAATGTAACTCTATGTTCTTGATCATTCATTAGTTATAATGCATTCTTATTTGGGGAAGTTTTATCACCAACATGAATGATACTATAACCATTCCATCTAGAATGATTAAGAAATATTAATTAATGATAATATGATATAATAATTGTGAATTTAATGTTGTTCCGTACATTAATAAGGTAATTATATATGAGTACAATCATTAATAAAAATACTGATTTTATATAATCTAAACTCATAAAAAAGATATTTTAACAGATATCGATGAACCGACAACATAAAATCTAAGAAATAAAAATTTTAATTAATAAAAATATAAAACAAAAATATGTTATCTTCATGTAAATTTTTTTTTCATAAATAAATGTGTTTTGGTCAATAACTATAACCACCATACTAAATCTTATAGGAAACCAATAGGAAAATTAAAAATCAGATATTAATTTTAACAAATAATGATTAATAAATGGTTAATAATAAATTATGAAAATATTGTTTCGTGTTAAATAAATTTAAATATCATATATATATATTTTAATAATAAACCTATATTGATTATACATGAATTTATAGTGTGTTAAACTAAGTTGGAATCTACAGTAAGGGTTTTTCTTCTCAATATACCATTATTAAGACATGCTTCATATATAAACCAATATTCATATATAAGGTATATATAATACCTAACTAATATATATTTTTTCATAATTATATATATATATATATATTATTGGTATTGGAATTTCAATTTCAATATCTTTATTTTATGGGATTTTGATTCAATTATTATCAAATCCATAAGGGTTTCTTTTCAAATATCACATTGAAAATGAGGTTGTTTATGAATAAATTTTAATCAAGGTAAATTTTATATAATTTCTCTTTAAATCCTATTTATTTTATTCTAAAATATTTATTCTAGAGTTTCATATCTCTCCTTACCATTTCATATCACTTATGTTCAAAATTCAATCGAAAATATGCTTGTAAATGTAGTCGACCTTATCTATTGATTTTGATTATGAATATTTCTTCTCCATGTCTATATATTCTATATGTTTTTTATTGATGTCCTAATTCCAATTTCTATGATTGATTAATTACATTTTCTACTTAATTTTAATTTCTTTACAGAGACATGAATGTAATATTTTTTAAATGTTTTCTACATGGTTTATTTCTCTCACCCTTTTCTTTAGATATATTTATGAATCTTCCTTTAAAATATTAATTTTTTTCCTATGATATTTTTTTTACATTTTCATTATTTATTAAAATATATTTTTTATACATTATTTTCATTTTAAAATAAATTTTATAAAAAAATTAATTATTTTTTATTATTTAAAATATTAATTCAATGATACCTTTATAATCTCTCTTCATATATATTAATATCATTTAATATTCATTAATCTTCATAAGGGATATTCTCTAATACTACTATTCATCGTCTTTCTCTTTATAGATTATGATCATGTCTTATAAAAATATTTATTAAACTGGTTTTTATGAAATGTTAATTATGTTATTAGAAACATGATAATGTTCATGTAATGTAAATATATTGGGTTGATCATTATATCATTGGTGGGACTCATATTTTTCACCAATGAATTCGGTAAATATTTATATATCATGATATAGTAATGTTGTGCATGGAAATGATAATTTTTAGTTATGTTCATAATTTTGAACATGGAAATGATTGGACATTTATATGTTTAAAATGTTATTCATGGATATAATTTTAGTTTGATGTGTTCATAATATTTTTCATGGTTTTGATTGTGGTTATCTATATTCACATTATTTTACATATAGATTATTTCTTTTAGACACCCTCATTTTTTCCATGGGCATGTTTCTAGTTTTCAATGTTCATAATGGTTGGATGTGGCATGATTATAGTTATGTATTGTCACCATATCATGCAAGGACTTTAATCTAGTTAGTTATGATCAAAATATTTTGCATGGATGTGATTTAATTTAGATAATCTCAATATGATGTTAATGGACATGATTTCATTTTATTATGTTCATAATGATGTTCATGAACATGATTAAAGGTAGTTATGTTCACAAGGATTTTCATCAAAATAATTTCATTTAGAATTGATCATAATTTTTCATGGATATGATAAAGTTTAGAAATGTCCCAAATATTCTGTATGGAAAAAACTTTGATAACTATGTTCACAATGTTTTGTATGGACATGATTGTGGTCAACAATATTCACAACTTTGTACATGGACATGTAGGTGGTAATCTATTTTAACAAAGTTATGTCTCATGATTATTTTCTCATGTTTCCACATTAATAGGTGATGGTTTATGTTATTATCCTAGGATGATCCTTCGGGGGTTTTATATCTATTAATATTTCTACATGGAAAACTCTTATTAGTACATGTTATTTTTAAATAGATATTTCTCTCAATGTTTATGTTTTCACACATGATTATGATGTAATCCATTATTTCCCAGTGATTATTTGGTCTCTTATTATGCGTTTGAGATCATACCTTGTAATGTTCCCCATTTACCCAGGGTATTACATGTAGAAATATATTTAGGAGAAAGTCATTTGAGGATAAATTTCAAGGATACATTGAAGAAATCATGTGAAATATGACTTTTGTGTAGCTAATATCGAAGGTCACAAAACCATTGGGATATGGGATTATGTGATTATCTGTGATAATTAATTTTTAAATTAATTAAATGATGTATCATTTAAGTATTTTTATTCTCAGACCATCTCATATTTCAACTCCAATAATTTAATAGATGATCATTTTCTAAACATAATTTTTTCCTTGAGAGTATTCTTCTTATTACTCTGTTACACTCATTCAAATTCATGTACGACTGTATTACTCTTACGTAACCTCCAAAATGTCCCTCTTTCAATTAATTTTTTAGTTTGAAATTAAAATTCAAGAACCATTATAATTCCCATCATCTTCTACTTTAATACGAGCTATTGGATCAATCCTCCCTTTCTATTTACCCTTGACATTCGTTGGGAACACAATTGTTTGAGTTAGAGTTTACGATGGATTGAGTAATTTTTTGTTGGTATGAGATGATAAAAATAGGGCTTGGGATGGATTTTCTTCATTAAAAATAATTAAGATTTAATAATTTAAATATATACTAAATTTAATTAGAAATTTAAATTTAAAATAGATTATACAATGATAAGTTAAATTTCAACATAAAATTATTATATAAGGTTTTCAAAAAAAATAATTGATATAAGTAATTATGTATGATATCCTAGAAAACTTTTTAGATCCTTTAATTACTTGTATTTATTAGTTTCTAAGAAACCTAATGTAATGGATAAATAAACTTACTTTTTTTGACAGTTTCAGCGGGAAGTCAAGCCCTCACATTAGTGGTAGCGAGCACCCAATAAATTATGAAGTGAAAAATGAATTTATTATCTAATACAACCCCTGTAAATAAAAATCTCAAATATTAATGAAATTCTATAATTTTATTATGTTAAAAATAGATTGAATATTAGAGGAATAAAAAGTGAAATATGAAAAACAATCCACAAAAAATAGAAATAAATATTTTTAATGATGTTTAGAAAACATTAACACCTAAAATGGATGCATGGATCTATATTTAAACCCTTTAAATTATATTTTATTTAATTGGAACCATAAAAATCCAATAAGATTTATTTTAGGATGAATATATACATTGTTCTGAATAAAATTGTGTTATTTGACATTTTGAAAAAATGCTCTGAGAGTATAGATCACGAAACTATGTTATATATGGAATCACCTTGTCAAAATTGTTCTATCTAGACTCCGCTAGAGTTACATTGTAGCTCATTGAAGTTCTGAAGGTTGATCTAGTAGCCACTATATCACCCCTTCCATCTAGTGGTTTTCACTGGCCTTTCGATGGGAATATTGAAAGACATCTACATTGAATTGGATTAGTAGTATAATACTTGATGATTATTAGGAAAATAAATCCATGTTGTATAATATAAATATATATACTATTATAATACACTGAATAATGACTTTAGAATCAAATTTTACAATTTTGATCATTAAAAATTTGAGGGTATGATATGTTTTAAGAACAATGTCCCCCTTTTTAGTGACCAATTTTTTTTAACATTAAGCATAAATATTTGAAGAAATAATAACAAGGTATTATATCCTTTCAAAGGAACACGATATTAGATCATTAAATTCACAAAACTGATCATAAAATAAAGAAATTAAATAGATAATATATCTAAACATAAGATGGTGATTCAAGATACACCATTATGAAATTTCATTCACTCCCTTTATAAAACCTTTTTGAAATTATCAAATTAGGATAAAAACACAAGGGAGGTAAAATCATAACAGCCACTTAAAATAATTTATAAATTTTATTTACATAAAATTTATTACATTAAATTAAAAAATATATACAATCTAGTTAAAAAAAGTTATTTTATTAAAAACTTTCTCCCTCTATGACATAATAAAAAATAAAAAAAGACATGCGAATAGATAGAAATAATAGAAAATTTTAATTATATTAAAGAAATAGATAATTAATCTATAATTAAACAAACAATATGATAAAATTTAAGAAAGTTGAAATAACCCACAAACCATAATTTTTTAAACAAGATAGTGAATGGCTTGGTGTTTTGTGTAGGTCAGGAGTGACCATGAGAAGCATATCATTACAAGAAGCCAATGGTAACATGGGTTTATTCAGAAAGAAAATAATTTATATCTAGATATTAAATATTTTCCCAATAAATAATATAAATTCACAAGTTTATTTGATAGCATTAATGATCATTGTATTCTATAAGATTCTTATTTAATTATCATAAAAAGTTGGATCTTTCTAGTTTGGATTCCTAACTACCTCCCTTATCTAAAAAATTTATTTTCTATATTTTCATTCCTTTATAGGTTATTATTATTAAATTTTAATATCTTTATCACCTCAAACAAGAAATATTTCATCCACTTTAAGAGGAATATCTTCATTATCCCTTTATTATGATGAGTAGAGTAATCTCCCAATACTACTTAACAATCACAAATATATTCTTTATTCTAAAGGTGTTAGTGAATAAACATCTATATGATGGTAACATTTTATATTTTTCTTCTTTATAATGTGTTTCATTATTCAATTAATTATTAGATTTAATGATCCAAAACTATGATTCTTATGATTCTAATAAGTAAAATTACTTATTTGAGATAATTTATTTTGAAGAAAAATTAAAAATTAATATAAAATATATGAATACAATATAAAAAAATGTCCAAGTAAATGATTTAACGTTACATATATAATATTATTCCAATATATGTAGAGTGATTATGGAGGATAATCTTCATAAAGACCACATATAATTTTTTCTATGTATTATATCGACCATGCGATATATGATCAATCATGAGGAATATACTCTAAAATTTTCTTTGTGCTATAACTACCACAAGAATAAAATCAGTGACCATATGATTATCCAAATCTACTGCATGATGAATTCATCAACTATAAGAAGGAATTCATGTAACCATACAGAAAAATGACCATAGATGACCAATGAGGTTAGTATAGTCACCAATTCGAACCCAATCAAGATTTATATGTATGAAATGTATCATATGAAGAAAATACATGAATTCATGAGAGAATTCTACAAAACATGGCTAGTGGATTGACTATAAGAATATTTTTCACTACATTGATAGTCAACATAAAGGTCAAGCTGACTTAGTGTAAAAAATTATTATTTTGTGTCTTTATGATCTTGGTGCATAAATTATTCTAAACTTGAACCTTTATTATTGATTAAATTAAAAAATCTATGAATAATGTTGAACTTGTTATAAATATAACTCATAAAACTTCTATAAAATTATTCAAGGGGAAGAACCACACTGATCAACTGAACTAGATTATATATTGATTTATATAAAACTCCTCATAACATATTCACCATCACTGTGTTATATAACATTTCTACTCATAATTTTTTTGTTTAATAATTGATATGAATTATCTTACTGTTCATTGAAGAGTAGTTTCAAACACTATCCATTTACATTTTCACATTTTTATCTCATGAAAAATTATGGAAGAGGATTAATTGGGCCTGGAATACCTTGTGGGAAGGATTATTTATAAAAATAGATATGGGTTGTGGATATGATTATAAATTTTTAATAATCATGCGTGATAGTGGCTTATCCAAATGTGGTGATTACTATGATCCATCCAAGAGTAAACCTCTTTATAGTTTTGTCTAAGTATTATTCATTTTTTATTAACTACTTTGTTTTTGCTGAGTGTTTTTAATGTATGTTTGTGAGGCAAAACTATGATATTTTGAATTTTTTGTGATATATATACTTTGTTTGATATCATTAAAATATATCCAAATTTAAATTAAAACCATTTTTTATCTAAGTTATTATAATTATTTTTGAAATTATTTTAATGAATAAAATTATATATCGATTATGTATTATTCACAAGGATATTTTCCATTTTAGAGGATTTTTATGTTTTATTTTTGAGAATAAAATTCTATTATTCGAGGATCAATTAACCGATATTGATAATTGAATAGGGACTAACATTTAGTATCAGACATGAGTTATTTTAGGATATCTTTTTTTACTAGTTTACTATCTTAATTTGTGTTTTATCTTGATCATGTTATGATGGAATGATATTAATTTATGTTTAGCTATTATTTAATACTTATTTAGATATCCAATTATGAGTAACATGATACCAATCAACCTTTTTATTCAATTGGTCGAACATATATTCCATATAAAATAAAAAAAATATTTCGTGTGAATATAATAATTGACATGAGAAGTAATATAGATTATAAATACAAAATATCAAAAATAAATCGAATGATTGGAGTGAAATAACTAATGATGTTTATGTCTATAATTTAAAATCTATGAGTAGTATACTTGATCAATGTAGAAGTACAATGGTATCCATTTGGAAATTTTTTGACATTACTAAGTTGTATTTTATAGAGTAAATTTAAAAATTAATGATGTATGAGGGAAAAATAAAATCCAATGATGAAGATTATGACCCAAAAATTAACTTATTGAATTAAAAAAATATTTATCAAAATATAGGGATATAATTAAGGATGAAAGATCTAGTATAAATGAAGATGACACTAATAGTGATAAATATGTGAAACACCTAGATAGAGGATTCAAAATATTCATCAAGAATATGAAGTTATCTAAAAACAAAACTACAAAAGAAATTATTACAAGAGTGGAAAATAATATAAATATTGTAATCATAAGACATATTTGGTGATATTTCCTACTGTAAATGAAAAAAGGAAATGACACATCAAGGGTGATCGTCCTATGTTTATGTACATAAATAAATTTTATGATATGAAATAAACCAAATATGGCCATGAAAGAAACCTGAATTTCATCTTACAATATCTCTAATGACTCAGATTTAAAAAAGGATGATGCATATGAAAAATATAATCCATGTTTCATGGACATTTCATTTGATGTAATAACTACTACCTCTACTCTAGTTTAAAATTAATTTCAAGATGAATTTGATATTTCTAAATAAGAACTGTTTTTAATATTTTTATATAATTGAGGATACAATTAATGAACTAAATGATAAACACAATAATATGTAAAAGTTTCCTGCTCTATCTTGTAATGAAAAATGTGTCATTTCTATTGAAATAAGAAAAAATATTTCTTTAATAAAAGAGAATAATGAGATAAAATTAGTAAAAGAAAAACTCAATAAACGTATATAGAAATTTAATTATTGAATATATAAATTATATATGATTTTTGTAATATATAAACTTCCTAAATGTGGAACCAAAATAGTATATACATCAGGACAACATAAGAAGATGTAAAAAATTATTTTGTTCCTAGATCTAAAAATAAGTCATAATTTTATATTTTTAAAGGAACATAAAGGTGTGAGAAGAATTATCATATTTTTTTACATATACTAACATTTTTTTTATTAAAAACTCTTATTTTTTTGATACATCAATATGAAAATTTGGATTCCAAAATCATTATTTTCTAGCCTCTATAGACCCTATAATGTATGGGTACCAGAATCATTTCATGATTAATTAAGTGGAGGTAAAATGGGTGAATTGTTCCTATAAATTATTATGGTTATTTTAGGTTTGTTTATCTAAACACAAGATTAGAGAATAATCATATTTTAAGAATTTAGTGAAAGTAGATAGAGTACATGTTACTTTTAGTGAAAATGGAAAAGGAAAAAATAATTCGTGTTTAAAAAATTAGTAACCCAAAAAACATTCATATTTCTAAATATTTATTTGATGTATGTTTAAAATATAATATGATATGTAAATATAAACTTTTTAAATATGATTCTAATTTAAAATATGGAAAAAATTATTGAAAAATATATGATTATAAGAATAATTTTATTTTTACTTCTTTGATAAATAACAATGTTTATGTTCTGAATTTAAATTATTTATTTTCTAGAAATGCTTCTTAATTATCTTCCATCATATAGAATCTATATTTTGGAATAGGATAATAGTCCATCGTAATGTAAAAACTCTTAGGAAACTATATATAATAGTATTAATCAAGGATTTACCTGAACTAGATTTACTAAAAGATAAATTGAGAAATCCCATTCAAATGGGAAATAAACACAATGAATTTATCAAATAGTATAAAGAGGTAATTTTAAAACAAACTCTAGACATTGTTCACATTGATTTTTTTGGCACCTTTAGATATTGTAGTCTTGATGGTAAGCATGATTCTTTTGTGATTTTTTGATGAAAATAAAATAATCATCATGTTATTTTTTAGCACACAAAATTAAGTAATTTACTTATTTTCATATATACAGTAAATATGTAAATAAAAATTGTGTAACTTCCATGATGACATAGATAAGTTACTATGGATATCAATTTATAAAAAAGTACTTTGAGACTATGTTCACAATATGGTTATATTTACAATTTATATTTCCCTCAAACACCTCAATAAATTGGGGTTGTTGAATAAAGAAACTATACCCTCCAAAATATTTCACAGGTTATTATTAATTAATATGACTTAAAAATATATTTTTGGGTTGAATTTGGGAATAAAACTTGAAATTGAAGATCATTTTTGATGATTTTGTCTTAAGAATTTATTTTTCTTTGAAAATTATTTTTTTAAAGAATAGTATTTTAAATTAGGTGAAACTTATGTTATTGGATGTTTATAAATTTTTGGTTGTGTTACTTCTAAAAATAAATATAATGAAAGTGGTTTTTAAATATGGGAATAAAAAACTCAATCAGATGATCCATCTGATATAGTTTATTGGAAATTTTTTTGGTTAGAAATTCAGATTTTATAGGAAGAGAGAAATGCATCAGAAAAAGAAGCTGTTGAGTTGGAAGTTATTAAAATGAAGTATGTTTGTTATTTGATGATACATGGAATGATTTGATTTCATAGATCTTCCAAAATTAGTTATAAAATTCTTTTATTTCCTTTATATTGATAAAACATGATGAAGAAGTCATGATATAAGATAAATTTTGTATAAAGAAAGATATGTTTAGGTGAAGTTTTCCAGATGATGATCATCGGACCAAGAAACTATGACAACCCTGCTTTTTATTACAACTTAAACATGCTTTATTAGATAAAACTTTACTCGATACAACAAAGAAGATCAAGAGGTTTGGTGTATTTGGGGCTTTGGATCATTACATAAAAACTTTAAACTTGAAATACAACATCTTTATTGAAAACTTCCTTTAGATGACCACTACATTCCTTCATACATAGCATTGCATGGGATAACCTGAGGACATGCATAAGAAAAGGGTGAGCTGTAAAGCCCAGTAAGGGAGTACCCATTAAATAAAATGAGGAGTACAATACATGTTAGGAAATAGGCATATCAATAGAGCATAAAAGAAACATGAACTTAAAGGCATGATAAAGCATGGTAATCATAACATGGAAATGTGGCAACAACAGTTAACATTGAATTAGCATGAGCCAAGGCTCATTGCTCATGTAGCATGAGTAAAACCTCATTTCACTTGAAGCACAAGTAAACCCTAGTTGCACTTGAATTAGCATGAGTCAACACTCATTGCACTTGACATATCATGATACTATACTTTACCCAAGGCATTGGAGCGCTATAAGGGCACACCCTTCTTAAACATTTTATTCATGCATAAGTGTGCCACATGGATCATAAAACATGGATTCATAAAACATAATCATTTATTCCACGATAAAGGAATGTGGAATTCATACATGAAACTTTATAATAAATATGTAAATGTGCATAAAGGTGAATACCCTTAATGGAGAAATGGGAATGGTATTCACTACACAATGACATTGGCTTAGAAAATCGGTGCGATTTCGGCAGCGTAACGGCGTGACATAAGAATTCATAAAAAAGGTTTATGAGAGAGAAATGGGTTCCTCATCATATTTAAATGTAATGGAAAGTAAGGAGGTCATATAGGTACATGTACCAACAATTGTAATGGAATTTAGATTCATGATACAAAAGTATTGCTTTAATATAAAAGAAGAGAGAGAAGTTCCTTTCAGAATTTCGGCATAGTAACGGGTGTACATGGAAGGAATTTAATGAGAGATAAAGGGGTCTCCCATCATTAAAAAAATAAGAGGGAAGTATGGGGGAGGTGTTTAACCATACCCCAACATTCATAATTGTAATTAAAAGGGCAATACAACTTAAAGAAAATTGACAAAAATGAGAAAGGAAGAAAAAAACCCTTACTTGGAAGTGTGCTTCCAAAGGCTAGAGAGTGGCTTGTGAGAGGCTTCTTGGGAGATTGGGGAACCTTTAGAGGATTCTAGAGAGAGTAGGGTAGAGGTTGGACGAACTCCAAGGGCTTTGAGTGAGGAGGAAGTGGGAGCTTGGGTGTGTTTATATAGGAAAGGTGAGAGAATTATTTATTATTTAGGTTTGGGAACCCTTATATTAAAATAATCGAAACCAGAAACCATCCCATGGTATTTTCCCATGGTTTCTTGAAAAGGAAATAGGAAAACAATTTTTACAAGGACAAGGTTCGAACTTATTAAAAAATTAGGGTTTCTTATGTGGAGGTGAGTCACACTCCCATGGAAATTAATTTTAAAAGGCAAAGTGTTGAATAAGTCTTGAGGGCTCCATTAATGCTTTGAAAGGTAATTCAAACAAACCCAAAATCACATTATTTTAATGATAAAACACATATTGGCCGAACATAAGGATTATGGTATTTTATTACAACACCATTGGGTCATTATGATGTCATAAAACACATTATATATTTAAATGGTATTTAGTTTTTACCCAAAAATTTAACTGTCTCAGAAAATTATGAAAAATTCACCGTTGGATAATTTAGACGTCCTAATTCCAAAAATAATATTTATTTTATCTAAATAATTTTCTAAATATGTGAATTTTCACTTTTAAAATAAAAACTGACATTTATAAAAAATTCACGGGTTTTGACAGAAATGGCTTTCAAACCTTAATAAAAATTTTAATTGAATTCATAAAATTATAAGGTCATTTATATTTAATAAAAATTAATTTAATATTAATAATAATATTTTATTAAAATATTATTTAATTCAAAAAATACCTTAATTTAATAAAATATAATTCTTAATTAAATAATAACCAAAAAAACCATTTGTACTTTAAAAAATATTTAAATATATCAAAAATGACTAGAAATTATATTCATTATTATATACAAAAATAATGAACATGAACATAGTACTACTTATTTGTTACATAACCCCTTAAAATAGCTACATAAGACCTAAGGGTAAGGTGTGCGATGGGGATAGACTCTTGGGGCGGCTCAGATAACATCGCTCGGGTGGTAATCTCTATCAACTTCCAATTTTCCCATAGACGGTCTCGTTCGAGCTTGAAATAATGAAGCTCAGCTTGGGCTTGGTCAAGGGCGAATCCCAAAGACGCCACCTCTTTTCCGAGCTCCGACAAATGGGCTTCGTATGGGGTAATTCTACTGGATGAGGCCATCGCTTCCTTTGTCAGAGTAAAATTGGGTTCATTAAAGCCATATATTTATACTACTCAAGTGATCACTGCTCAACGGCTATAAAAGTAATGGTCACAAATCTTAACATAAAACTAAAGAAGTTGACATCTTATAAAAACATTTTTCATAAAGAAACATTTAACTAGATCAAGAGGGATTTTCCATTAATGAAACTTTGGGTCGTTACAATATTCCCCCCTTAAGAAATTTTGCCCTAGAAATTATCCTTTTCCCACACTAAAACAAATGTGGGTAACTTAGCTTCATCATATCCTCCGACTCCCAAGTTGATTCTTCAAACTTTTGGTTTCTCCACAACACCTTGATGAGGGGTATTGTCTTATTTCGTAGAACTTTTTCTCTATGATCTAAGATCTTCACTTGTTGCTCCTCATAAGAAAGATCATCTTCCAATTGTATCACCTCGGAAGAGAGTACATGTGAAGGGTCCGGTATGTACTTCCTTAAGAGAGATACATGAAAGAAATCATGCACCTTGGCCATAGCAGGTGGAAGTGCTAGTCGATAGGCCACATCCCCAACACGATCAAGAATCTCAATGGGGCCGATGTACCTTGGTCTTAACTTCCATTTATTTCCAAACCTCATGACCTTCTTCCACGGAGATATGCGTAAAAACACCATGTCTCCAACTTTAAACTCAAGATCTCATCGACGATTATCTGCATAACTCTTCTGTCAACTTTGGGCTGCCTTGATATGCTGCTGAATGGTTTTTACCTTCTCCACCATTTCTTCGACTATTTCTGGTCTAATCAGCTTACGTTCACCGACCTCATCCCAACATGTCGGTGTTCTACACATTTTCCCATACAGGGCTTCATATGGTGCCATTTGGATGCTCGAGTGGAAATTATTATTATAAGAGAACTCAACCAGAGGAAGATGTTGATCCCATCCTCCTTTAAAGTCCATTGAGCATGCTATCAACATGTACTCAAGTGTTTGGATAGTCCGCTCGGGTTGGCCATCAGTTTGAGGATGATAGGCCGTACTGAAGTTCAGTTCAATATTCAGAGCATGTTTTAGACTCTTCCAAAACATAGAGGTGAATCTTGGATCTCGGTCAGACATAATAGACAGTGGTACTCCATGCAACCGTACCACATCCCTGATATATATCTGTGCCAGTTGATCCAAAGAGAAATCCTCTTAAATAGCAATGAAGTGTGAAGTCTTTGTAAGACGATCCACAACAACCCAGATTGCATTGTTGCCTTTGGATGTCCTTGGAAGTCTGGTGACAAAGTCCATGGTGATGTTCTCACATTTCCATTCTGGTATGGGCAATGGTTGCATCATCCCCTTAGACTTCTGCCTCTCTGGCTTCACTTGCTGACACACCAGGCACATTGATGTATATTCAACAATCTCCTTCTTCATATTATCCCACCAAAAGTTTTCTCGGAGATCTCGATACATATTTTTGCTCCCTAGGTGAATAGAGAAAGTTGAACTATGTGCATCATTCAAAAGTTCCTTCTTCAGCTCCAGACGTTATGGAACACATAGTCTTTTCTCAAACCGCACAGTTCCTTCTTCATTAACATTAAACTCCAAGGATTTCCCCTTTTTGATAGCTTCCACTTTTTTGTGAATTCTCACATCATCCTTTTGAGCATCCTTTAACCTTTCCAAAAGAGATGGTTGATCAATCATTTGTGAAAGGATTGATGATGTTACCTTCTTTATGATTCCCACATCCATCTTCATCAAGTCTAAGAAGATTGGATCCTTCTCAATTCTCATCATTGATAGAATCGCTGGATCCTTTCTACTTAGGGCATCCGCCAGCTTGTTCTCCTTCCCAGGGTGGTAATGTATTGAATAGTCATAATCCTTGATGAGCTCTATCCATCTTCTCTGGCGCATATTAATCTCTTTGTGTGTGAATATATATTTAAGACTCTTGTGGTCAGTATATATCTCACATTTCTCTCCATAGAGATAATGCCGCCAGATTTTCAAGGCAAAGATCACAGCCACCAACTCTAGATCATGCGTTGGATAGTTTCACTCATTGATTTTTAACTTCCTTGAGGCATAGGATATCACATTATCATTTTGCATCAGCACACATCCTAATCCCTTCTTTGAAGCATCACTGAATACCACGAAGAGCTCCCCACTTGTGGGTAAAGTGAGAACGAGTGCAGTGATAAGCCTCCTTTTCAACTCCTTGAAGCTTTCTTCGCATTCATCAATCCAAGCAAACTTTACTCCCTTTCGAGTTATCTTGGTAAGAGGGTTGGACAATCGTGAGAAATTTCTCACAAATCGTCGATAATATCCAGCTAACCCCAAGAAGCTACAGATATCAGTTACCGATGTTGGCCTCGGCCATCCCTCAATTGCATCTATTTTGGAGGGGTCCACAGATATCCCATTGCTTGTGATGATATGGCCCAAGAATGATACTTCCTTCAACCAGAACTCACACTTGCTGTACTTTTCATAGAGCATCTCCTTGAACAAAGACTCTAGTACAGTTTTTAAATGCTCCTCATGGTCCTCCTTGGTTTTGGAGTATATTAGAATATCATCTATAAAGACTACCAAAAATTTGTCAAGGTAATCTCTAAAGACTCTATTCATCAAGTCCATGAATATTGCTGGAGCATTGGTGAGTCCTAAAGGCATTACTATGAATTCATAGTGCCCGTACCTTGTACGAAAAGCACTCTTGGGGATATCTTCCTTCTTCACCCTTACTTGATAATATCCCAACCGCAAGTCCACCTTGGAGAAGTATTGTGATCCATGCAGATGATCAAACAAGTCATCGATTCTTGGGAGAGGATACTTGTTCTTTATCGTGATTTTGTTAAGTTCACGATAATCGATGCAAAGCCGCATTGACCCATCCTTTTTCTTGATGAAGAGGACTGGTGCACCCCATGGTGATGCACTTGGGCGTATAAACCCTTTATCGAGATTCTCCTGTAGTTGTTTCTTCATCTCTTTGAGCTCAACAACAACCATTCTATATGGAGTCTTGGATATTGGTAGCGCCTCAGGTATAAGTTCAATTGAGAACTCAACATCTCTTCTTGGAGGAAGACCAGGAAGTTCCTCGGGAAACACTTCAGCGAATTCCCTCACAATAGGCATTTCTTCAAGGGTGGTTTCTTCCTTGGACTCAATCATCTGAGCCAGATATGCATGCTCATAAGGAAGTAATATCCATGCTTGAGATGGTGGAGATAAAGGAGATTCATCTTCCTCCTGACACTTGTAAATAATCTGGGGTCGATTCTCCATATGGAGTGTGATTTCCCTCTCCCGACAATTTATGTTGGCTCTATAAAAGGAAAGCCAATCCATGCCAAGAATTGCGTCAAATTCCACCAGAGGGAGTATGATGAGGTTCGCCGGGAAATTCAATCCACAAATTATAATAGGAGAGGACTTATAATCATGGGATGCAATGATTGCCCCATTTTCCGTACTCACTGACATCTTTACTTCCATGATTTGTGGTGGTGCTGGGATTGTTCTACTAAACTTTTGAGATATAAAAGAATGCATAGAACCTGAATCAAAATGTACATTTTCTATTCTTGAATGAATAACTAGCGTACCTGTCACCACTTCGTTGTCAGGGTTCACTTCGGCAGAAGTGATGGAAAAAGATCTTCCTTGCTGTCTTGGAGGTTGTTGGTTGCCTCCGAAAACCCTTGGATTAGGGCACTGATTTGCAAAATGACCCGGTTCTTTGCATTTGTAGCATTGAACAATGCGTTGAGGTTTCAACGGAGCGTTCCTCTCCTCTATCGCAGCTGCGGGTCCTTCTTGCCGATAGTTAATAGCTAGGTTCCCTTTTCTTCCACACTTGAAGCATTTTCTCGTCCCCTTAAGGCAATTTCCAGGGTGCTTCTTTCCGCACTTTTGGCAAGTGGGGTGCTGTAACTTCTTAGCGCCATTGGATTTATCCATCGGCCCACCAGCATTGAAGTCAACCTTACGCTTCTTGTCCCCATGATACCCCTGTGATTCTCTGATCTCCATTTCAACCTTGAGGGCACATCAGACAATTTCCTCATAACTGTCAAAGTCACGGATCTCTAATGCTTTCCACAAACTAGGCTTCATCCCACTAAAGAAGTGGTCAACCTTGCATTCGGGGGTAACGACAAAGCCAGAAGCATATCGTGAAAGCCTTGTGAAGTTTGCCTCGTATTCTCCCACAGATTCTTCATCTTTTTTCTTGAGGGAAAGAAAGTCCCTTTCCATCTCAAGACGGAGGGTGCGCAGAAAATATTTATCGAAAAACATCTTCTGGAATTCCTTCCATTCCAAAGCCTCGATCTCCTCCTCAGGCTTCGTATTTTTGATCAACGTCCACCATTGATCAGCTTCACCCTCCATACGATAAGCCGCCAAGAGAACCTTCTCTTTTTCATAACATTGGAGGATGGATAATATCTTTTCAATGGAGTTGATCCATTGCTCAGCGATCGTGGGTTCAGATGATCCACTAAAAGTAGGAGGCCTTTGTCTCATGAAGCTTTCAATAGCGACTTGTTCTTTCTTAGGGTGGGTTAAACATTCCTCTTGACCCATGATTCTATTCAAAACTTGAGTTATATGAGAGAGAAGCGTGACAAAGTTCACGATTCCCGCTCCCATTGGATTGGGCATCTCATTAGTACAATCATCACACTGATCTTCACAATGGTTGTTAGCCTGAGTCCTCATATTACCGACCATTGGATGGAATGAAAGGAATGTTAGGGGTAACACATAAAGGGTAATCCAAAGACAAAAGTTGATGACTTATAAATACACTTTAATCTCTTTAACTTATGAGTCTATAGGATTCAATCCAGGCTTTTCATGATCTACCTTCTAACATATATTCTTAGAGGAATTTTTCCCTTAATAAGGGTTTATACTAAGCTTGTAAATTTATCAAAACATATCCCCCGGGAGTGTCATAACCAAGAGTGCAGCAAGGCCCGTTTTCATGCACCAGTTCCCGTTTGAGTCTAGCTCAAAGTGATTTTTTCGGGTTTTACCCCTAGGATGCATCTGTTCCAGAGCCGCCTCTACATGCTCGTATCCAGATAGGGATGTATTTGCTTGATAAACCACTTACTCAATATTTAACAAAACATAGGGATGTTTTTGTTATACTTAGTCTTGTATCTAAGGCTTTACTAGGGTTTCCTAATCCCAAAAATAACTAAACCTCCCTCTGATACCAACTATGACAACCCAGCTTTTTATTACAACTTAAACATGCTTTATTACATAAACCTTCACTTGATACAACAAAGAAGATCGAGAGTTTTAATGTCTTTGGGGCTTAAGATCATTACATAAAAACATTAAAATTTAAATACAACATCTTTATTGAAAACGTCCTTTACATGACCACTAAATTCCTTCGTACTTAGCATTGCATGGGATAACCTGAGGACATGCATAAGAAAAGGGTGAGCTGTAAAGCCCAGTATTGGAGTACACATGGAATAACATGGGGAGTACAATACATGTTAGGCAATAGGCATATCAATAGAGCATAAAAGAAACATGAACTTAAAGGCATGATAATGCATGGTAATCATAACATGGAAATGTGGCAACAACACTTAACATTGAATTAGCATGAGCCAAGGCTCATTGCACATGGAGCATGAGTAAACCCTCATTGCACTTGAAGCATGAGTAAAACCTCATTGCACTTGAATTAGCATGATTCAACACTCATTACACTTGACGTATCATGATACTATACTTTACCCAATGCATTGGAGCTCTATAAGGGCACACCCTTCTTAAACATTTCTTTTCATGCATAAGTGTGCCACATGGATCACAAAACATGGATTCATAAACCATAATCATTTATTCCATGATAAAGGAATGTGGAATTAATACAAGAATCTTTATAATAAATAAGTAAATGTGCATAAAGGTGAATACCCTTGATGGAGAAATGGGAATGGTATTCACTACACAATCACATTGGCTTAGAAAATCGGTGCGATTTCGGCAGCGTAACGACGTGACATAAGAATTCATAAAAAAGGTTGATGAGAGAGAAATGGGTTCCTCGTAATATTTACATGTAATGGACATTAAGTAGGTAATATAGGTACATGTACCAACAATTTTAATGGAATTTAGATTCATGATACAAAAGTATTGCTTGAATATAAAAGAAGAGAGAGAAGTTCCTTTCGGAATTTCGGCATAGTAACGGGTGTACATGGGAAGCATTTAATGAGAGAGAAAGGGGTCTACCATCATTCAAAATATAAGAGGGAAGTATGGGGGAGGTGCGAAACCATACCCCAACATTCATAATTGGAATTAAAATGGCAATACAACTTAAAGAAAATTGACCAAAATGAGAAAGGAAGAAAAAACCCTTACTTGGAAGTGTGCTTCCAAAGTCTAGAGAGAGGCTTGTGAGAGGATTCTTGGGATCTTGGGGCACCTTGAGAGGATTATAGAGAGAGTAGGGCAGAGGTTGGACGAACTCCAAGGGCTTTGAGTGAGGATGAAGTGGGAGCTTGGGTGGGTTTATATAGGAAAGGTGAGAGAATTCTTTATTATTTAGGTTTGGGACCCCTTATATTAAAATAATCCAAACCACAAACCATCCCATGGTATTTGCCCATGGTTTCTGGAAAATGAAGGAGGAAAACAATATCTTACAAGGCCAAGGTCTGAACTTATTAAAAAATTAGGGTTGCTTATGTGGAGGTGAGTCACACTCCCATGGAAATTAATTTAAAAAGGCAAAGTGTTGAATAAGTCTTGAGGGCTCCATTAATTCTTTGAAAAGTAAGTCAAACAAAACCAAAATCACATTATTTTAATGATAAAACACATATTGGCCGAACATAAGGATTATGGTATTTTATTACATCACCATTGGGTCATTATGATGTCATAAAACACATTATATATTTAAATGATATTTAATTTTTACACAAATATTTTTCTGCCTCAGAAAATTATGAAAAATTCACCGTTGGATAATTTCGACGTCCTGATTCCAAAAATAATATTTATTTTATATAAATAATTTTATAAATATGTGAATTTTCACTTTTAAAATAAAAACCGACATTTATAAAAAATTCACGGGTTTTGACAGAAATGGATTTCAAACCTTAATAAAAATTTAATTGCATTCATAAAATTATAAGGTCATTTATATTTAATAAAAATTAATTTAATATTAATAAGAATATTTTATTAAAATATTATTTAATTCAAAAAATCCCTTAATTTAATCAAATATAATTCTTAATTAAATAATAACCAAAAACACAATTTGTACTTTAAAAAGTATTTACAATGTATCAAAAATAACTAGAAATTATATTCATTATTATATACAAAAATAATGCACATGAACATAGTAGTACTTATTTGTTACATAACCCCTTAAAATAGCTACATAAGACCTAAGGGTAAGGTGTGCGATGGTGACAGACTCTTGGGGCGGCTCGAATAGCATCGCTCGAGTGGTAATCTCTATCAACTTCCACTTTTCCCGTAGATGGTCCCATTCGAGCTTGACATAATGAAGCTCAGCTTGGGCTTGGTCAAGGGTGAAGCCCAAAGATGCCACCTCTTTTTTCGAGCTCTGACAAATGGGCTTCGTATTTGGCAATTCTACTGGATGAGGCCATCGCTTCCTTTGTCTGAGTAAAATTGGGTTCGTTAAAGCCATATATTTATACAACTCAAGTGATCACTTCTCAATGACTATAAAAGTAACAGTCACAAATATTAACATAAAAATAAAGAAGTTGAGATCTTATAAAAACATTTTTCATAAAGAAACATTTAACTAGATCAAGATGGATTTCCATTAATGAAACTTTGGGTCGTTACAGAAGCACTAGATGTAAAAGTTTGTAGAAGAATGAAAGTATGACGATGCTAGCATCTAATGAAATTTAATATTGTTAATTAACCATAGTTAATCAGATTTAGGTCACTGGATGCACATTATGGGATGCGAATCATGAGAAATATATTTTTTAGAAAGTATAGATTTATAATTTCTATGTTTTGAGATGTGGTAGTTTTTAAAATGTGAAATAAATTTGAAGTGGATTAATATATCAAATTAAATTATTTGAGGCACAATGAAGTTTTTTCAATATAGAATTTGATTCAATGATGATGTTTTTGAAAGATAAAAATGTTACACTTTTCTATCAGATAGATTTGATTGAACCAGATGAAGTTTTTTAATCCATATAAAGGAAATTTTTGATCAAAAGAATCAGATGCATTTAATTAAATAAAAATGTTGATAGAATGTTAGAAGTGTTGTGGTTGTTGAAATTTTGAATTTTTCAAATAGTTGAAGATTTTGAATGTATATCTAATATAGATTCATCAGATGACATGATTAAACTCATCCATTGAATGTATTTTGGGAATTTATATGTGATTAGATGAAAATTTTCATTTGGGATAGAATGATCTGAAATAATAGTAGATGAATTAAAAGTGAAAGTGGATAAAAATCTGAAACATATTTAGGTTTTTATTGGATAGTCATTTTAGGTTTCAAATGTCATTAGAAGTAACAACAATGTAGTCAGACATTTTCATTTTTCATGGATAATCGGAGAGAGAAATTTTTTATTTGTTTTGATCCTAATGAGACAAAAGAAAAAACATGAGTTATTTAAATAGGTTTATGAGAACTGGAATGATGAATAGTGTTCTAAAATCATATGTTCTTTCAATATTAAATTTTTGGATAGATTTTTTAAAAACTCTGAACTTATTTTTATATGTATTTTAAATATGCCAAGAGGATTAGATTGATAAATGATTTCTTAGATCATCATTTCTGGATATATGTTTGTTTCATTCAAATGTTTCTCTCTCTTTCTTAATGATATAAAATACCAGAAGATGCATAAAAAATAATGAATTTTAGAGAATCCAATAGGAGAGATGAGTTGGTTTGAAGTTGTAAAAATGATTTTTCCAACCAAATTTGTTTCAAGTTGAAGAAGTGTTTTAGGATAGAGTATTCCTGTCAAAATATCATAAAAAATAATGATCTTATTTTCAAATAGAGATAATCAGATAGAGGGTATTGGTCTGGGTTTTGAGAATTTGATTTGAAAGTGCATATTAAGGAAAGGGACAAACGATCTAGGACTATCAGAAGTTGGAAGATTAGAAAGAGACTAATAAATAAAAATATTTCAATATATACATTTCATGAACCTCTTTTAACTATGTTATATATCTTTTATGTCGATCAATTTTTTATCAAATTTTTTCAAAACTGATTTGATATAGTATAATCATTCATATCGGTAGATAGATGTTGTCTATCAGAAGTTGATTTTTTTTCACTTCTTAATAATAGGAAATTTTCATAGCCCCACAAGAGTGGTTATACTAAGGGTTCATTTTCTCACATGGAGGTCGAACATTGTATATCATGTGTGTCAAGAAAACATTTCTATTTCCACATGCAATTCTGTTTTCTAAATGTTAATAATGAAGAACCACCAAAATGTTATAGGGGTTAAGTTTCCTAATGTTTTATTTTATAAAAAGGAAACAAATAATTAGACCCCCATTCTCAGTTTTTTATCTATCCTTTGGAACTTTTATTGGTATCATAGGGATGGATCCTATATTGGATCCTTATTATAGATAATCTTAATTCAATTAAATATAGAAGGATTCTTACATTTTATTGATGAAATTATTTTCATTGTAAAAATAGAATGAATATATATCTTCTATCCCTTGTAATTGAATTTATTTATGTTACTACAATTGGGTTTTCACCCAATAAAAAATATGATCATTTTACTTTTGGTGATAAGGGAAATATTGAAATTTTTTGAAATTTTTGAAATTATATTATTATTTATCTATAAGAAAATGTTTATATGAAGCCGATGGGTCTAAAAAAAGAATGTAATATATAGAAAAAGATATAAAGTTATTTTAAAGGGAGTAATATAGTGAAGGAAGAAAAGATAAAAAACTGGAATTGCATGTTTGAATAAATAAGACTAAGATATTATAAAACTATACATAAGTAATTCACCATATTAAATTAATATGTTTGCAGCATAAGATGTTTCGGAGACTTCCTAGAAGATTATATAAATATAAAGAAACTCATGAGAATATTTTCAGATAGGTTTGATTATAATTTTTGTTCTTTATATGATTAAGAAGATTTATTTGTTAATAAAATGATCATCTATCTTGTTTCATATGAAATCATGAAAGTTACTATTTTCAAAAAGAAGTTGAAAGATGAAAAATCATTTTAAGATATGAGAATGATGTCAATTACTAATTTTTAAGATGTTAATCCTAGTTATTCCTATGATATATAGGATAATGATTTTAATAATAAAAAATAATGTCTCTTATATCCAACAATTATCAGAGAGGCGGATAAAATAATGGAGGAAAATTTAATCTCAAATATTTCAAGTGTGGTGAAATCGGGAACCTTGCTATGAATTTCCCCAAGAGGATAGTTCTATTATATTGAGATGATTATTATAAAAACATTGACAGGATAAGTTGAAAAAAACTTCTAAAGATGAAAAGTTATCCCAAAAATATGAGAAGATATTCACTAGAAACAAAATAAGTATGTTGAGAATGAATAATGAAATAGACTCAATAGGTAAAAATTATTGAAAAGATAAATGATTAGAATTGTTGAACACATTCATTTATAATTTGAGAAATTAATATATTACTCTGATAGTGAAGAAGAAGAAGGAGTTGAAAACTCATATTGATAGTATCATATTAGATCATAACATGTTCCATTTCTTATAAAATATAAAACTCTAAATAAATAAATCAGAATGTTAAAGAATCGGGTGAAATTTACACAACCTAAACTAAATTGTTCATCTTATTTTGTAATATTTCAAGCATAATGACAATTTTTGGGAAATATTGGGTTGATAAGGGATATTAAAAAACCTCTTACATATATAAAAATTGAAAACTACTCCAAGAGGAATGTTGTTACATGCCCAGAGGTAACCAAAGTAGAAATATGTTATGAAACTTGATCATATTTTTTTATGGAAAGGTGATTCATGTCTTGGAATTCAAAATATGATGGGTTATATTAGTGTTATATAATTTAAGGGAATATTTCTTACAAATTTTGGTAAAACATGTCTCTTCATGGAAAAATGTTTAAATTGAATGCATAAAATGGTGGAAACAGAATGAGTAATTTTTCTAACCCATATGAAATAAGAAAATTTAGATATAAAGATGTTAAAACATTTAATCAAAAAATTAGTTTAATTTCTTGGAGAAATGTGTGAAATATGTGAACAAGTCGGTCAATTACATAAAAATTTATGGAAATCCATTCCGAAGAAGTTTTTTATAATTTAAAAGAAAAAGAATTTGTAAAGAATAAAATTGAGTATTGTGATTTTATTGTAGAGAAAAAAATTAATGAAATAAAAATAGAAAAAAACATTAATACTTGATAGTGTGTTTCCATCAAAAAGGATAAGTGATTTGAAAATCTTAAATGATGTTGAAAATTTTGATGGAGGATATGTAACCTTTAGTAATAAAAGTTCCTTAAAAATAAAAGGAATTGTAAGAGATGATATTTTACCAGAGAAGTTGAAATCTAAAGAATTTTTATTTTTTTAACTTATTAAAGATAAAATAATTAGTGCATTTTGATATTATTATGATGGAAAATAATTTAGCTTTAGGAAATATTTTTTTATCATTAGAAGTGTGAAATATGGTAGAAGATTTATAAGAAGATAAAGAACTAGTTTAAATCTCTATCAAAATGGGGAACATTGTAACTCTTGTTACTTGAGTTGTGATGATGAAAGAAAGTTATGGCATCATACACATGGTCTTATATGGTAGAAAAATATAAAAAAACATTCTAAAGTATATTTTGAATGAAATTTTTCAAAATTTAAAAGAATACAAGAAGATATTTGTTGAACATGTGAGAAAAGGAAAATAACTAATAAAAGGAAAAACAATGTTGAGATTCAGTCAACGAGACCTCTTGAAATTATTCATTTTAATTAATATGGTTCAATATAAAATCATTAAAAAAATAAAATTTTAAATTGTTCAAAATTTTCATGATTTAATTTAGATTAACAACAATATACATATGATGCATAACTCAGAGAAAATATAAATGTTTAGAGTTTTTAGAAGAGTGGTTCAGAGAGAAATGAGTGTTTACCAAAATGAAGTAAGAAATTGATAATGGATAGAAATTTAAATTCAATTCATTTGAATCATAATAGTAGAATCATGAAATTAAACATTACTTATGTTTTTATACAAATATAAACAAAATGGAGTTTCAAAAAGGAAAAAATATAAGTTTGGTGCAAATGGGAAGGATAATTTTAGCAGAGTAAAAAAATTCAATGTTCCTTTAGAGGGAATCCATGAGTATTGTTGTTCATGTGAAAAAATATATGTTTGGTAAGGCCGTAATGAAACATGACTTATATAAACAAAATTATATAAAAAAACCTTCATTTAAGTACATCAATTTTTATAGGTTGATGTTTACCACAAATGAAAAATCAAAATCTTGGAAAATTTTAAGAGAAATAAGGAAAATAAATTTTCATGGGATATTCACCCATAAGAAGAAGTTACAAATGATGAATGAAAAATCAACAATAGGTGATGGATTTTTATGATGAAAATGATATTGAAAATTAGAAACCCTTAACAATTTTTTGGGAAATATCAAGGAAGGGAAAATAAATATTTCCAACAAAAGTTAAATTGAACCAAAATTGTCATATCAATATTTAAGAATATTAATGTTATGAGGAAAGTGATTTTGTAAGAGAAACATTTAAATTTCCTGCTTTATAAAAAATATGGAAATGAAAAATATTATTGGAAATTAGAAAGATCTAATCATACAAGAAGAACATTAAGATTAGAAAATCATTCATCACACATGGAAAAAGTTAAACTACATCTAGTTTAAGATTTAATTGAACTAAAATAATGGGTTGATACAATGAATGGAGAGTTTTATCAGATTGATAAAAAACAATTGTTAACATATTTCTTTTGTAGAAAATAAAAATTTTATTGGAACAAAATGGATGTAAAAAATTATGTTTCTTGAACTTGGAGAAGTTTTAAGAAGAAATGAAGGGTTTTTTTAAATGGCTATTCATATATGGAAGGGGTTTATCTTGAAGAAAATTTTACCCTAGATACAGGATTAGATACTATTAGAATTTTTTTAGAAGTGGTTTTATATCAAAATTAAAAGGTTTATCAAATGGATTTAAAATCACCTTTTATAAATGGATATATTTAATAAGAAGTTTACAATGAGAAATATTATTAGATTATAATTGATAATGAAGAAATAATGGTTTATAAAATGAAGAAATACCTGTGTGGGTTGAAATAATCCCCACGTTCATGGTATTCTAAACATGGAAATTGTTTGAGAGTGTTTATTTTTTCTAAAATAAACTATGATAAAAAATTATATGTAAAATATTTTAACTATAATACCCTAATTTTAATTATTTATATGGATGACATAATTTGTTTGGAGTATGATGAAAAATATTGTAGAAAATTAGATGAGAAAATAATGAAGAATTTTGATATGTAAATTTTGGGATAATTAATCTCTTTGCTTGGTTTATAAATTAAAAAAAAGGAAAAATAAATTTTAATATATTAAGAAAATTATGACATGTAATTTATATAAATGTTTGTAATGATAAATCCATATAATTTGAGCTCCCATTTTGATAATTATAAATTTGAGTACAGATAAAACTAGATAATTTTTGAATCAAAAATATTTTCTAAAGCAGATAAGAAGTTTGCATTATCTCATAACCTAAAGATTAGATATTTCTTATGATCTGACTTTGTTTTATATATATAAAAGTTATCCAAAATAGTCACATATGTTTATTGAAAAGATAATTATAATATATCTTAAAGTATCAAAATTTCATGGGATATTATAAAAAATATGTTATGAAATAAACTTTCATGTTTTTACAGGTGCTGATTGGTTGGGATATTAAAATGAAATAAAATAATCTTTTAGAGGAAAATTGTTCCTAGGAGAATGTTATGTGAGGTGGAATAGTAAGAAAATTGATCATCAACATTGGGTATAGAACAATTAGAATATGTTTCCAATACAGATCATTGTAATAAAATTTTTTGGACGGAAGTTTAGCTAGAATATTTGAATTTTGAATTCTAAAAACCAATGAAGATATATTGTGATAATAAGAGTACAATATATCTTTCTAAAATTCCAATTCATCGCTCAGGATCTAAACACATTGATATTAAGTTTCATTTCATAAAATAAAAAGTTTTTGGTGGATATTTATTCTATTAATACAATTCAATAATGTATCAAATTGATTATATGTTCATAAAACCAATGATGAAAGAGAGATTTTTGGAATTAAAGCTAACACTTCATGTTCATCCTCCAGCAAAGACTTCTGAAAAATATTAATGAAGAACCACCACAGTGATTTGTCTTTTATTGAAAATGGGGGATTATATTTACATCTTTATAATACAAGTGTGATGGAATTAATTTTCATTATCAATTGAATTTGATGCTTCAGTTATCATTAAATAGGGGAGAGAAGTAATGTGAGATGAAAAGACAAATGTGACGGGAGTTTATCTTAACATCGCACAAATATTTTTGTCCCAAAGGGATGGAATTCATTTTAAAAGAATATTTTATCTATTATTGTGTTTTTAGGTCACCCTGTTTTAAGAAAGTATATGTTTTTGTAGATTTCAAAAACATGAGTAGTTAAAAAAAGGAGTTGTAAAAATGTTTTACTGTTGAAAAAGGATCATTTAAAAAAAATTAATGATAGTTGTTTAAAAATTCCATGGGGGGTATTTAAGATCATTTTTGATGTTTTTTAACATTTTTTAGTTGTTTAAAAATAATTTTATTGTAAAATAATTTTTTTTTGTAATTCTTGAGAAAGATATATTACGGGATGTTTATAAAATGTTTTTTGAGACGTTTCTGAAAAATAGGGTACAAAAACTAGTTTGAAAAAGGAAATGGAATACTTGAATGGATGATGCATTAGGCATAGTTCATCTGGAAATGTTTTGGTTATAAATTCAATGTTTGAATGAATATAAAATGATTCAAAAAATGACGTTGTTATGTAAGAAGTTAAAAAATGAAGTATGTTATTTTGTTGTTTAGACATCATAATTTGGGAAGTCGTAGGTATTCCAAAATCAGCACTACAATGCTTTTATATTCTTTCATGTTACTAAAACATCATGAAGAAGTAATGATACAATTTTCATTTTACAGAAGGAAATAGAATTGTAGTAGAATTTTTCTAGAAAAATATCATCATATCGGGAAGAAAAAGATGTCGATGTTTTTAGAAGACTGAATGTTTCATGTTGTTGATGTTTGATGAAATGAAAATTGGATGATAAACTACAATTTATTGGATGCAGGTCATTGGATGCACTTGATCAGATGCAAATCATCTTCTATTTCTTTTGTCTAAAAGTCTTTATTTATAGTTTATGTGATATGATATAGTTTGAATTTACAAATGTGATAGAATATAAAGAGAGTGTAGGAGTCTGATTTGAATATCTTAGGATGAATGAAGTCATTTCACCACAAGAGTTGATTAGATGAAGAACTTATTTAAAGTTAAATTTTTGAGTTTGATATTAGATGAATCTGATTAGACTAGTGGAAGTTGATAAGTAAATAAAAAAGGATGTTTTTATTAATGGAATCAGATGTATGCATTCATATGAAGATATTTTTAGAAATATAAAAGTGTTGTGATTTTTAAGATTGTAGTGTTTTGATATAGATTAAAAAGTATACATCCTATCCCATTTCAATTCATTTCCAAAGTATATGACACTAATCTATCAAATGTGTTTTCAACACCAATAAGTGATCTAATGATGAGTTTCATCAGACATAGTTTGAATAGACTAAATATAATATGAACTGATGGAGACAGTATTTGAAAATTTGAATCATATTTAAGAAACTAACATATAGTTATTGTAGGTTTCTAAAGTCTTTAAAATATTTCAGCAATATAGTCAATCATTTTCATTTGGATCGTATATTCAGTGAAATATATATTTTATTTGGTTTATTCTCAATGGGTCAAGATAAAATGATTTTATTCACTTATATTGGGCCATGAGATCAAAAATTATGAATTTATTTTTGAACTGAGAATTTCCAGACAAGAAATTTCTGGATAAATAATTTACAATGTTTGAGTTGATGGTTGAGTGTACGTCAATTGGGTTAAGGGGATCAAATATATAAATTGTTTTCTAAAATTTTTGGGATTTATTTTTTTGTTCTTTCAAATGATTTTACATGTTATTTAAGGATATGAAATTCAATAAGAGTCATAAAGAGTCAATAAGTTGTTAGAAAACACTATAAGAGATGACAAGGTTTTAAGGGGTCAAAATGAAGTAAAAATGTGCTTTTAAATTCATAGATTTGGAATTTGGGAGAGGAAAATGACATTTAGGTCTCCCACCATTACTATTATTTAAGATCGTATAAGTGTAAGAGGAAATTAAAATGAAACTACAAATCATTCACCCATGCATTAATGTTGATACTTTGTAGAATTAGATTCAAAAGATAAATTTCCATCTAATGTTTCTTTTAGTTGAATAGAAGTTTCAAGAAAAGGTATTCTAATTAGAATATCAGATTGAGTAAAGTTCAGATTATAGAATAGATAGAATCTTATTGATGGTATCAATCTAAAATTTTATAATTTTTTTGAGAATATAATTTTGGGTAAAAGGGATATTGGTCTATGAATATCAGATATAGGATGATTGGATAGAGGCTAGCTCGACACCAGATTTATGAATAGACCATTGGTGGAGGAGTTTAAAAAAAGATAAATATTTTTTTTGATCAAACATTTGTAAGAAGTAATATATTTACTCAAAGGAATTAGTATAATCATTCCCAGTAAGAGATGAAAGTTGTCAAATTGGATTTGGGATAATTTTCATTTACTTAATCATAATATTTAATTTATATAGACCCATGAGAGTTTAAATGGAAATGATGTAGTTTCTCACACTAATTCCAAACATTTTAAATCATGTTTCCCACGTTTACATTTCTATTTCTTTATGAATTTGTGTTTACTAAATGTTGATGATGAATAAATTGTAAAAAGTTATATGGGATATGTTTTTTAAATTTGAAATTTGTTAAAATGTTACAATTGATTCAGCCCCCCTATCAATTGTTCTTTGATCTATTGTAACGTCTATTATGTTATCAATGTGGTTCTAATAACCCATCGTTTAAATAAGAATTCCTATTAATTATATAGTGGTATAAAACCAATTGGGACTTAATTTAGAATCATTTGATGTAAATTCATTATACTTAATACCAATGAGAATATGAAAAATTTTCTACAAAGATAGATGACAGATTTTTCTTGTTTATTTAACCATAAGTAAATCTTATAATCATTAATAAAAAAAGCATGATTTTTTAATAATATAATAATTTTTATTTTAAATTTATATTCGCATATGGGATTTAGGTTTCATTTTAAGAACTAGATAATTATTTTTTTCAAATCTAAATATCAATAAGATACATATGACCTCTACCCACACTGCTGATTTAAATGATAAATCACCAAAAAGAGACCAAATTTTGTATATGGACTTTGAATGAGACTTCTAAGAACCAGTAAATTCAATTCCTATAACTCATAAGACCCATAAGTATCATACCTCATTTTCTATTATAGATAATCTTGATAATGAAACTCAGACTTGATCCTTTCATAAAAATAATGTTGTATGGAAAGATTACTTGTATCTTATAATATTGTTGAGCATCACTTAATTAATCATTTATGGAAACTGGATAGTGGAAATGAAAGAAGAATTTAATCATTTTGGTATGAATAAATCATTGAAATTTGTTGACAAAATTGAATACTACTTAACAATTAGCACTAAATGGGTGTTTTGAAACAAGGTCGATACAAGTGGAATAGTAGTTAGAAATAGATATATATTGGTTGAACTAGGTTATTTTCACGATGAAGGTAATTATTAAGAATAATCCATTACAATATTATATAGTCTTGAATACATTATAATACTAGTAGAGTATGAAACAAATGTACATTTCAAACTATATAAATTGAATGACTAGAGTGCATTCTTAAATGGTTAAAATTTTAAGGATTATTATATTGAAAACCCCTATATATTTTCATAAAATGAATTTCCAAATCATGGTTTTAAATTTTCAAAATCACATTATGGTTTAAAAAAGTATCATATAGCTTGGTATAATAGTTTCAACTCTTATCTAATATCAGTTTTATTTTCAAAACGTATAATCAAGACTAAGTTTTTTATTAAATTAACTTCAAAATGTGTTTTAGTTACTCAGAACTATGTTCATGAAAATATTTTCATATTATTGAAAAACTATTTATGTATTGAATTTTCAATGTTAATAAAATCTAAATTTTAAATGAGTTTATTTGGTTAATTAAAATTATTTCTTGGTTATAATTTTTTTAAAAAAATATGGAATTGTTTCAAATCAATGTATGTATAAAAAATATATTTAAATGTTTTTTATTTCAGTACAATAAATGAAGTGATACACTAATTAGTAAATGTTGTAAATTGAATTTCGATGAAATTGGGAAACAAATAAATAAAATTGATTATAAAGGTTTTATTAAGAGTTCAGTATTGCTTACCTAATATTAGGTTTAATGTGTCAATGTGTTCACTTTTTTAGGAAAACAGTAGACAATCACACTTAAATTTTGATAAATAGTTTTCAAAAACCAAAAAAAAGAAAACCAATTTTGGGATTTTATAAAATAGGTCATGAATTTAAATTTTTATGTTACCCAAATGATGAGTTTTTTGGATATATGTAAAATAAAAAAAACCTCTTATACATATAATTCTTTAGGCATATCTACAGTACCTTGGTGTTGCAAAAAAAAAATTGTTTCATTTTCAACTGCTAAAATTGAGTATATAGTTATAGGTAGTTGTTGTGGAAAAATTATATAGATGAAATGCATACTAACAGACTTTGGTTATCAATTTTTATATGAAACTATAGATTATGACAATAAAATTTCTATAAACATTTTTATGTATTCTATATCTTATTCTAGGTCAAAACACATTGATATATGAGATAAATTTTTGAGAGACAATTGAAAAAAATGGGATATCACTCTTGAATTCATTGACATTGATCACAATGTTGTAGATATTTTAACAAAGACCTTTATGATTTAGAGAATATGTAATATTATACCTTAATTAGGTATAATGACTTGTTTATGATTGTTATTTTTTATTTAAAAAATAAAATATATATTTTGTTCACAAAGGTCACCGTGACAAAATAGAATATGTTGTAATGAGGTATAGTAACATGTTAGGACAAGCTACCATAACATCCAAAGCTATTGTGATTGTTAGATGTGTGGTAATTTAAACAACCATGATCCTGTTGAGAAATCATGTGGAATGTCACACAAATAGTTATGATTCTATGTATAACTTATTTATTTTTTTCTTTGGAACAATGTTTTTTTTTCATAATTGAATTTATTACCCATTTTCCATTGAATAAATGATCTAAATCCACCTTTATTATAGTTTTAATAAATTTCTTTCTATGTGTTGGACTATCTTGAATCCTTTATCCCTATTGAAACCAAATCCCCTTCATCGTCTTCTCCAAAACTTATTGATCCTATGAATGATGGTGTATGTGAAGTGACCAATGGTTATTGATTCTTCATATGATACTCCACATTAGGATAAAGGAAAATCTTGAATATTTACTAATGATGATCCTCACAAACCACATCACAAATCTTTTTTAGTAACACTAGAAAAATCTATTGATTCTTAGTGGTTGATATCTAGGAAGTAATTAGTTTGGAAAGGAATCTAGTAGAAAGGATAGGATAAGTACTTAAGTTTAAATTGAAGGTTGTTATAAAAAATGTTCGAAAAGTATTTCTTTTTGAATTTAATGTTTTAGGATAATTAAATGGACTATATAAGAAAACTAGTGAATATGAGATCATGTTTCTTCAAATTAGTGGAAAAAATGAATAAAATATCATCATGATAGTGAATTTTAGGGTATTCAATATTACTATCTATAGGGTCATATGACCATTTAGTTTTAGAATGATCTAGGAGAGTTAACTAAGGATATAAAATGAAGAAGGAATATTTCTATGGAATTGGATAGAGGGTGCATGCTATTGGTTATATATATACAACACCAGATTTGTCCAAAGAACTGTGGATTTAATAAACTAAAGAACCAATATCTGTTTATCTTGTATCTAATGTAGAATGTTTTCCATATAATCATTCCTAGGTATCATGTGATACATACAGATGAATTATATTAGATATCAATTTTTTAACTCCTTAACTTATTCAATGTTTGTTTCCTCTTTCATGGAGTTCAGAGGGATTATTCCTTAGGGGAAAGATATGTCAATATCCTATGGTGGCACCTTCCTAAAGAAAACCATTTTTGAAAGAATTATATTATATTGGGACCCCAAGAAGAAGACTTTTATGGATGACCCAATGAATTTATAAGAAAATATCTACCAAATTAAATATCCTACGTGGCATAAATACAAATATGGTCCATGTTTAGAACCTCATGAGATTGATGACAATTCTCTAAAGGAAGTAGTTAATGTTTTAAGGAATGTGGATGTCAAAATTTCTAAAGTATAAGGGTGTGTTTCTAGTGACGAATCTAAATGAATTTTTAAAATAGAGGAATGGTAGGATTTTAATGAAACCACCATGAGAAATTACGAGGAATAGAAGATTCATACTCCTGAAATAATTGATATTTCTCCAACCTCATCTATATGAATTTATTGAGTTGAAATTGTTTCATATATATCTCTAAAGTCTCTCAAATAATTAACTTATCAAGAAGTTTATATCGAATTTAATGTTAATTATGTTAATGAATCTCAAATAGATCCTTATGTACAAACTAATATTGAGTTTAGGTTTTTCATTTATTACTCTAGTGTGGAGTTTACACCCTATGTTGAAGGAATGAATGGTATTAAACAAAAATACAAGCCTATGGAGAAAGGGAATCCTCTATTAGAAGAAAAAGGGGGATAATCATCTATATTTTATAGCCCCTTATCTTAGGAATACACATCCCTTGGATAATTTGATAAAATATTATACTCGCACTCTAAGGATGATGGTGGTGATATCATGAAGGAGGTATTACACCTGACCAAGGTAGACCTTCCATTAATATCAAGCCTTACATTCTATATAAACCAATTATTATAGAAGTATCATTTGTATATAAATTCATTATGGAATATAGGACTGAATTATTTTCTCTAAGATATAACATTCATGAGGAAGAGGTGTTGAATCAAATAGTGGATTAAGTGTTGGATAAATTGTTTAGAAAAGCAACTGTGAAGGCTGTAGAAGTTCTGCAACTAATTGTAATTAGTAAATTATTTCTTACTAATGTGTTTGAGGATAGAAGTAGTTATCATTTTATTGAGTTATCTATGTAGTTGAAGTTAGAATATTTATTATAAGATGTTAAATTGGATTGTTGGACATCCCCTTATTAATAGGATTATACTTCACCTCTTCACATCTCTTAATCATAAGTTACTAGTGATAACCAAAATGAGTTCATGGTTGAAATGTGAAATAAGTTGAAATTGTTTTTTAAGTAGGATTAAACATTATGTTTTACAAAGAGGATGTTATATTTGTGTAAATTTAAACCATTTTACATCATGTAAGACCTATATTGTTTTTCAAGATGAATCTTTTGGAAAAGGATATTCACAAATAAAATGATCTGATAGAAATTATCTAATAATCCCTTTTATATATAACTATAGCTAAAATCATAATGATCTAATTTTGTTTGAAAATGTTTCTAGACCAACTTATACTACTTCCTCATCATGTGAACATGTTCCTTCACTTGTAACTATTCAGGTTTTAATAAATGAATAATTGATTATGATGATTATATGGGATAAGATGAGACCATTAATGAATTTTTCCCAAACACAAGGGATATGACGCCATCCACATATTCTAAAAATGGTGAAAATATATTAAATTGGGTAAAGGTTAATTTCATGATGTTTGGGAACGATATAGAAACAATCCCTAAAGACATGAAATATTACTTATCAAGGATATCAATAAATAATGAAGAAAAATTATTATTAAAAATTTAATGAGAACCTTAATATTCCTTGAGTTACCTATGATTTTAAAACACATGTTGATGAACTCATAGTTGTTAAACTTCTATTGAATTTTTTTAGTAAGAAAAGAGATAATTCTTTCAGAATATGAAGTATGGATCATATGTTATTTGTGAGTTCACATAGTTTATAGAACCATATCTATATATATATATCTTATAGATATATCTATGGTGATCCTTATAAAATTCACTTATACCACCTGATGTTCCATAATTCTTAGCTACTTAAGTGACTACCTAAGTTTATCTTACATCCACACCCATTTTCATTATAACTATTTAGGTTTTACAACACCTAAAACCAATATATAAAGGTTTTATCATTAGATTTACTTTTTCTTATAAAAAAATGACACTATTTAACCTTCTATAGTAACATTAAATCATCTTTTAGATCTTAAATTCCTTAGAGAGAACACTCTAAGATAAAATTTTTATGAGGCTATATTATAAGTAACATTTTGTATGTTTTAATTATATTAATACTCTTTTCAATTAATACAATTTGTTATTATCATGATTAAATTATATTCATATTTAATATCCCTAAATTTTTATATATTTTTAATTATTCTCATAGGGGGAGAAATATATACCATGGTTTTTCTTTGGTTGTTAAGAGTTATTAAAATATAAATCAAATTTTGTTTTAGTTTTGAATTTATTTTGTTTTGATTTTTAAATAATCCCATCATGAGTTGTGTTCATAAAAAATTTAGAGATTTCAAGATTTTCAAACAATTATTGGTTTTCATGATCCTAAAAATATTTCTTATGATTCTGATAAGTGATGTGTTCTAAGTTAATTAATCTAGTTTGGATCAAAATTCATTATGTATGGATAAAACACATAACTACATGATCGACCATATGACCAAGTGATATGTAGAAAGTTTATTTTATAATGGTATCCTCAAGGATGCTATGAAACTGTATATGATTGACTGTATAAATACAATGAAGAAATTTTTCTTTGTATCATATCAACCATGTGTCAAATGATCTACCATGAGAAAGAGACATTAAAATTTTATATATTTTGGACTTACCACAAGAAAAAAATAAAGAGCACATGTTCATCTTAAGATACTAAACAATGACTTCATCGATAACTTTATTGAATTCAAAATAAAATGGAAATAACTGATTGCAGGAAATCCAAAAAATGATTATTGTTGAGTGACCATGCGAGAAAAATTCAATATTTCTATTAAAAATGGTATCATACAATGAAGCCCATTTACCAAAAAATGTATTTCAATAAATTTTTGTCACCTTATTTGCGGGATGAATATTTTTCAAACATTATTATTATACATATTTTTCATTTTGACCTGTTAAGGGTGAATCTACCTGATAAAGAAGTTTACATAAACTGTGAGTATTCTAAGCTATTTTTATTAAGTAAAGAAATTTAATGAATATTTTTTTTCATTTAATTGGGGTTATAAATGTATTCATGACTTATCGATCTGATAATTTTTATCCATCAATGTATACTTTGAGAATATACTTTTACAAATTATAGAATGCATCTCATGTTAAAAATATCAATGTATGGTTCCTTTTAAATCATAGTGATTAAATTCTTTGTCACTATGACCCACTGTTTTCTAGATGATAGTTAAATAACCAAAATGAAGGTCAAAATGACTAAAAATATTAATACTAAACACACTAAAAAATAATTTAAAGAGAAGAACCTCACTGATCAACAAAACTAGATTATAGATTGATCTACATTCAACTCTTCAAAATTTCTTCGATCTCTTTATTTTACATAAAATTTTCATTTGATCTCTTTTATATTATATAAATGTTAGTAATTATATTATTTTTTAAATGAGAGTACTTAGATACAATATTCTTTTATGTATTCTCATTTATTAACCTATTATTAACATTTAAATAATCCTATTATAGATTGGACTTCCCTTTGACCAATTGTTTAGGTAAAACCTGATCTAGGTTGGGAACTTATTTAATAGGATTTAATAAATGTTATTGGGAGTTCCTTACTTTTATGTAAAGAGGACTAAGAACCATCTTATATCAAACATCTAATTAAACATAAATATTCTTTTTAATATTTTATTTTCTAATATGTCTTTAATATGTGTTTTTCAAAGTATATTTGTGAAGTCAAACTCTGATAGTTATCATTCAGAAGTGATATATATATATATTATTCTTATTATATGTAAAAAAAATTCAATGTAAAAAAATATTATTTTTAAATCGTTTTTGGAAATGCATTTGATAACGTGTTTTAAATTAAAAAATTACATATACCTACTATATTTATTATCAAGTTTATTTTCATTCTGAAGAGATTTTAATTTTTTTCTTTTTAAAAAATGAATTTTTTGTAGTCGATGCTCAGTTCACCCACAAGAATTCCACTGGGACCAACATGCAGTTCATTAAACATTTATGAAGAACGATCTATATAAAAAAAATACAAAAACCCAGGTAAATAAATAACTGGATGAAAGGAATTTGGATTGTATATGATTAGAGGTGGTGTAATAATGTTCTCAAAAAATAATGAAACTTTTATTGCAATGATGGTTTTTCTGATCAATTATAGTAAGCAAATGTCAATATACATTAATTAATTATGTTACCAATGATTAGCAGAAATAACCATTTGAATGGTTCTTCTGATTTCATAAATTTCAACTGAATCATTATTGAGTTTCATCAGCAATGTTATGACTAGTTTTGGCTATAACATGACTTTCATTCAATGGGTCATTTCCATTCTTGAGTCATATTGAATCTCTATTCTCATCAACGGATATCTAGAGTGATATTTCACTTTCTCAAGGGGTTTGAGATAGGGGACCCTCTTACATCAATTATTTTTTCAATTGTAGATGATTACCTGAGTATACATCTCCTAGACATGGTTGAAAAGGGTAATTTAAAGACTATCAGAGTATGATGAGGTACCAATTCTCCCTCTCATATTTTATTTGATGAAAACATTTTCATTTTCACTCAGGGAGACAGGAGGAACTTCTCTACTCTTAAAAAGGCACCACAAAATTATAAGATGGTTTCTGGCCAAGAAATCAACTGGGATAAATCTTTTATCGACTTTGGTAAGAACATTTCATCTTCAAGAGAAGTAAGTCACACAAATGGTTGGAATCAAGTTGGGGACTCTTACTTTCATATATATGGGTTTTTACTTCTTCTAGGGAAAAACTTGGGCTAGCCACTTCACAAATACAATGGATCATGTTAGAAGGACTCTCACATCATAGAAAGGTAAATCATTATCAATGGTAGGCCGCATCTGCCTTGTCAAACATGTAGTGTTATCAAAGCTTGTTTTCTCATCAATGGTTTATATTTGGCCAATATCACTCATTCAAAAGCTCAATACAATTTTGAAAATCTTTGTATAGAGTAGAAGCATCCTGTAAAATAGAATCATCATGGATCCATGGAAGAAATGTTTTCTACCTTAAAAATTTGGAGGCTTGGGTATTAAAACCCTATAATTTTTCAACAAGTCATTGGAGGACAATTTCATATGGAAGCTCATCAGAAACAACTCTACTGATCTTAGACTTCTTATGAGTCGAATTCTGGATAGACTCCTCTCTAGAAAAAAATTATTTCCTAAATTCTCGATATGGCCTGGACTCAAACTAGTTTTTCAAAAGAATATTAGTCACTCCCAATGGATATCCAACTCTCATTCCTCTTTCATATTCTAGTATGAAAACTGGACCGGTGGACCTCTAATTGACAAGATCAATGGAGAAATTAGTGGTCTTAATCACAACATAGGGATCATGGATTAGCTGGAAGACATGGGTGCTATCCAGGAAGATATTGTCTCAACTGTAAAAAATTATGACTTCATCAATCAAAAGGACCTGATCTTATGGCACGGGTCTTCTAGTTTCACTCACGGCTCAAAAAGTTTTTATATTCATTTTATTCAAGGGAAAAAGATGTGGATTATTAGTTGGAATAAGAAGTGGATGCTCCCTTCTCGATACATTTTTATATGGAGGTTGATTTCAAACAAACTGTCGGTGGACTCGAATCCTCAAAATTCAGAATTCCCTATGTTATAAATGTTTGTTATCCAACCAGCACAGATAGGATATCAATCACCGCTTCCTGATATGAAAAATAGACTTATATTTATGGAAGAATGACCTCTAAATTTTTAATATGCCGCTAAAACAAAATGATTCCATCTCAGGACTTCTTGCGGACATACACAATGTTGCACACTCAAACCAGATCACTGTTCTACTCTGATCTGCATGAGTTGAACTTCTAAACTTAATCAGGAATAACTAAAATGACATCCTACACAATAAAGTGTGTTTGAATGCTATTCTGGCCATCAAAACCATTTTTGCAGCTACCCAATTTTCCAACTTCTTGCATGATGAAAAATCCAGCAACACGGTAGTAAGGCTCTTGGTGCTCAGACATATTCAAATCCTAGGTTATTTCCGCATTCCTCGTGGCACCTTATAAGTTTTATGGATTCTCCTTTTTCTATTTTTATTAAATGAAAAACATAAGGAGCCTCTAAATGCAATCCTTTCCCCTCATTATACAGTGCAATATTCAGAGATCACAATAGAGATATTGTTGAATTCATGTATGGCTCATGTGGAAATTCCACTGTATTGGAGGTAGCAATTATGGGAATTATTATGGTACTTGGTCTTGAAAATGAAATAGGATGGAACTCTCTCAGGTTAGAAAGTGATTCCTCCACTACTTTACAAGATATAAGAAGAGGACAAGTACACATTTCTTGGAAGATGAGGGCACATTGGATTTATTTTGGGGAAAATATCTCTCAAATTAACTAAATCATTACTCACTCTTAAAGGGAGGCCAAATACATTTCTGAAGGGATTTCAAATAAATGGGTCAATGCGGGTGGATGTTGTTATTCAAGAACATTTACAGATAACTTCTTATCCCTTCTAAACTGTGATAAATGTAAAATTACATCTTTTAGAGTTGTGTAAATCTATTTTGTTCTTATTCAAGGGCCTCAATGGTCACTTTTAAAAAAAACGTATAATAATTTAAAGGGAATGCAAAAAAAAAATTATTGTCATATGGAAAAATAATGGAAACATGTAAATATGACTCTTAATAAGGTAATTTCATGAATTATGATGGATCAAAAAAGATAATTTCAATGGGAATACCATTTATTATAGACCTTATAGTTCTATAATATTCACCATATTCAAAATAAATATTAGTTTTGAATTGATAAATTTCAAAGGGATTGATAACATTTTTTTGAAGTGGTTAAAATAATTTTCGCACAATTGGAAAACAATGATTTCATGGAGATGTGACAAAGATAATTTATGTTGTCACATTTTATGAATCGACTAACTATAATGGTATTATTTTTTCACATATCAACAATATGGGTGATATGTAGTGGCTAGATTATTCACCAACCTTCTCAAATCATTTCTTGGTTTTCAAGGACCTGTTTTAATGATGTAAAAAAGGTTAGGGAAGATGATATTGTTAATAAATGGGGATAGGGGGTTTTGAGGGAAAATATAGAATCTTACTATAAATATAATGAAACAAAGTATTATAATGGTGAATTTATTATTGAAAATTAAGAAAAGATGATGAAAAAAAGTATTGAATTGCTAGAAACCAAAAATGGGTTAATAAAGGATTTAGAAAAGTGATGGAAATAGAAATATACTAAATAAAATGATTTATTATAGCTCATTAAGTATTTATTAAGAAATCTACTAGATAAATGGTGAACCTCATTGGATATTTGAAGAGAAAAATAGAAACCATTACCTCATTAATCAGAACTCAATTGTCACCAAATCATAATTCTTATCTGTTTTTACTAATTCAATAATAAAACATAAAAAAATTAAAATAATAAGATTAAATAGATATTTAAATATCCATCAAAGTAACACAAAATAATCTTAAATCATGGATAAATAAGCATTATTATAAATATTTTTAAAAACTAAATTAGTTCTTAAATTTGACCACAGAAGCATATATTAATTTTAAATTTAAATAAATAATTGAAAATATTTAATCATGAATTAGGTACCAAATAATAATTAAATATATGGAAATAAATATAAAAATATCAATATTATTAAATAGTTTGAGCTAAAGGATTTATAAAAACAAATGATGGATGTAATAAACCTTTATTGAGATTAATTTTATAAAAAAAGTATTATTTATTATAAAATTAAACTCTATCTCATGTTAATTAAAGATTCACATTCTATTCATTCACCACTCACAACCCCCTTAACAATATTGAAACATTAATGAGTGAGTTGTTTTGTAAATATATAAGATCATTGGTTATTAATTCTTAGAAACTCAAGAAAGATATTCTTTTCTATATAATCATGTATGATATTGTGCTCAAATTATTTGTATAAAAAATACTATGATATATTATACTCTCTTTTATAATAATTATAATGTATAATAAGAAATTTTTTGTGAAATTAATATTTCTAATAATCCCATTATGGAAAGATATTTTTTTCAATGTGATCACTATAGAAGTGGTGAATTAAGTAGATAGTATTAATCAGTGAGTGTAGAATGGGATTCCTCGAAATAATAATTTCACTAGAGTTATTATATTTTATATAAAAATTAATATATAAATAATATAATCTAAATGTGTTTCCTCATTTAATTGATTTGAGCTCAAAAACTACTCATGAATGTATATTTCACTACAATAGTAGAGAGAGAAACAATGTTTTTGTTCATACTGATCCATGAGATTTATGATTATTTGAGTTTGTGGAAATTACCACATGTACCTTCCCAATAAAATTGGTATCCACCAAAATTGATATTTTAATAAATGTTCGGTTCGAAAAACATCTTTTTGATATAAAAACCTAAGAATCAACATTTATTTATGATATATAAAGATCCTTTTAAAATCATTAATGTGATATTCTATAGGATTCCAATGAAAATGATCGCAAATTCAAACACTAAATATAATGATCATCTAGATCCCATTAAATTGATTAGGGCTCCTTATTATACGACAATAAATCATATTATCTATCATTTTTGCAGTTTCATAAATGGTTAACCAAGATTAATTGCCCATAGGTTTGCTTATTTCTTTTATGACATCCATTAAAATTCATTGTACATGTTTATTATTTATTTTAATTCAATTATAATAATTCTATCTAATTTTGGATTAATTTTACAATCAATATTTTTTATGTCACCTATAAAACACATTTCAAATTCATTTCCCATTAATTTAAAAAATTCTGAACGAATATTTTTCTTAGTTGATTCAAATATAAAATCATCAATTTATATTTATAAAATTATTTCATTAATTAAAAAATAATCTAAAAATATTTTACAATTGGATTTCCCATTTTTAAATTCATTATCTTTGAGGTATTTATTAAACCGATCATACTAATCTTGTGATGCATGTTTCAATCCACAGAGATCTTGAGTTAACTTAAACTCAAGAAATAGAAATATTAAATACTAAAATATATGAGGTTTCTAAACAAATATGTTTTTAGAAATAAAACCATCTATTTTTTAAAATATTTTTAAAAAGAATAATGTTAGTGTGAGGGGAAAATGAAAAAATAATATAATGCATTATAAACAAACAATAGGTGTGGGGGTTATCAATAATTAATACATTCTTCTTGTTCATATCTATTCTATATAAGTATAAAATTATTTATGACTATGTTTTCTTTTTCATATTACTAATTTCTATTAAATAATTAACTAAAAATAATGGTACGGTTATCATCTATTTATACAATATTTGAAACATCATTTAAATTGAAAAAATTCAACAGTTAATACACAAAAAATACCAAATTATAATTTTTAATGATAGTAATAATATTTCAAGGCTCAAATATTGAAGCCAAATATCATTTACCAAACCCATTTTAGACAAAAATTTCTATTTTATTACAGTCTTATAAAACCATGGTATAATTATCTAAGGGATGGTTTATAGAATTAAACCATGAATTTAGATATAAACATAGGGGAGATTATTAATTAATTATAAATTCATTAGATATAGTTATAACACTAATAGTAAAATTTTATAGTTCTTACTTAACAACATTAATATGAGGTTTAGGTTTAGGAAAATACGCATCAAATTCTAGTTGGACTTATTTATCCATTTTTTTTGTTTTCCAATTGATGATTCAGTGGGATTTACTTTACTTATTATATAAATGAAAAATACCTTTATATAATTTGGGATGAAACTTGATTAAGATATAAATTGTAATAATAATATAACCTTTACATCTAAGTACCTTCAAATAATCGACACTATGTTTCATTCCTTTCCATTCTTCATAGGGGATTTACTTATGAAAGGGTCTTATAAGGACACAATTAAGAGAATAAAAAGTTGTACAAATTTCATTGATGTAAATATTATTAGTGGTTTTAAATTTAATCAAGAATTTTACAATTTTTTTAGTTTCCAATTTCATATTTTAAAAACCCTATCTTATAGTGGAATTCTAATAGTATAAAAGTAACAGTTATAACCTATCGAAAGACAAGTTTTATGAATTTTTTTTAACTCTCCCATGTGATAAACATTAATATACATGTTCATATAAACATATTAATTTTTTTTAATTCAAATAAAATTTAACAAAATATTTAAAATATTTCTTCCATAGAATAAACCCAAGTATATATCTCATAATAATCACATGTTACAAAAGTTTAATATTTCCACCTATACATGCAAACTAGTTCAAAACAGAAATTTCATGGAGATAAATATCAATGTACATTGAAGTGGATATATTAATTTAGGAATTTAATGAAAATTTATGTTTTATATTATTATTTTAAGGCTCACATATAATATCTTTTTGGAAATTATATTATGTAAAATCACATACAATTTTATTTTGGATTATCATGATTAGTTTGTGTGTGTGTAGAATTATGAACAAGGAGTATATAAAAAATCCATGATTCAAAATATTTAACAAATAATAATTTTACATACTAACTAGAAAAATAATTTTTAATCAATAACATACACATTTTTATTATGAGAAGAAAAAAATTAAAATTTTACTCATATAATCAGACACTACATAGTTCATTCTAAAAGGAAACTCCAAAAACATTATCACATTACTGATTAATATGTAGAAAATTATTCATAATTAAATATTCATATAAAAAATCTTTAATAAAAACATAATTATTAAAGCCAAGGGTTATTATACAAAGGATCATACACCCTGAGTTATCACCAAAAGATAATTTTCAACTACCACCATTTTCAATATAATTAAACTCAATGTATTCATGACACATATTCCATAAGAATAAGATTTTGTGTACCATAAACCATAATGGTATTTTCTGTTAATTCATTTTTATTAAAAAATAATCACAATAATAAAAATTTTATAACCCAAGTGAATTTGAGTCCATTAATGATATCTAAATGATATTTTAGAACCTATATTTTTTTAATTTAAGGGTACTTATTAGAAAATATTGGGAAGAAGTGAACAAAATTTATTTCACTATATCAGTCATTTATATAATCGAACTTATATATTATAAGATTGTGTTTATGAAAATGATTAAAAATGTATATTAATATATTTATTTTAAAAATTTAATAGTTTTTGAGGAACTAGTGTGATTATTATAACCAATCCTCTAATGGTTCCTCCTATGTAATTATAAACCCATAATTATATGATGATTTTATTCACCTAGGGTTAATTTTGAGAGTTCTTCTATTATATAGATAATTACGAAACATAGTTCATCCACATTTGGTTGAGATTTTAGTTTTAAGGATATGTACTTCTGTTTTAGGAAGTAATACACCTCATTACCAATATGAATTCAATTCTTTTTATGATTTTTAAATTATGTAAATGTTCAAAAAAATTCCTATTTTGGTCTATAATATTTTTCGGATCATAATAAAATAGATAACTTAAATAAAATGATTTATTAGTAGAATTTAACTCATCATTCACCTAATTTTTATTCATGATATGTCTGGCCTTATCAACATTGGTCTCAGATAATGAGAGTTAGTCATCGCTTACAGTCCAAGATGAAATTGAGAGATTACTTTTTTCTCTTATTTTCTATCATATTTTTCGTAATTACGAGATACCACTATTTTATATAATACATATTATTATAAACATAGAATGTAACTAAATTTTCTTTTATTTAGTGCACCTTTTTGGATCATCCAAATAGATTATTTTTTTAACAAACATATCAATATTTTTCACAATGTGTGAAATATTAGTTTTACCCTCAAAAGATATTCCTTAAATTAATTTGAAGTAAATTGAATTATTTTCCTTTATTTACCTTTTTTCATATTCAATTTTTATTATGATATGATAGTTTAGGAGAGACATGATGAGTTTCTCCATGAGCATGAGTCTAATGTCTTTTTTCTTCTTGAATCACATTTCCCTTTGGTGACAAAGAACATCGAAATACCCGAATGAAATTATTCATTGGATTTTATAATGATATGGGACCACCAATAGATTATATTCCATTTAGAATTCCATTAAAAACATAATTATTTAAAAATTGATTCATTATAATAAAACTGAAAAAGATATTATGCCTTAACTATACATGTTAGGTCTAGTGTCACAAAATTATTTTTGTTTGTGTGTGACTTAAAAAAAATACTATATCCACTGATAAGTTTAAAATATGGAAATTTGATTAAATTAATTCATATCTAAACCAATGTGAAGAGAATTAATTTATTTTTTATCAACCTAAAAATGGAAATATAATTTGGAGTTCATTTTTCATCCGCTTCTTTCGTAGGTGTGTCATCATGCATCCAGAATTTTCAAACATGATATTATTTGAATCTAAGAAAATAAGACTGGTTATTTTTTGAAAATATAAAATCCTAGAAATTAAATATTATATCATGACCCATTGGGTTCCCCTTGTGAACAACTTGGGGGGTTTTACATGGAGATCATTATTTCAATCATTTATATTAAACCAATCAATGTTTAAAAATCAAATCAATATTTGATAAAAATTAATTATTTGAGCGGATGAAAGAACAGGGGGGATTTAGAAAATAGTAACAATTTAAAACTAATAGTATAATATTATAATGAATTAAAATATAAATTTAAATAAAATGAAAAGAAGAAAAAGAAATAACGAACAATGTAACACAAATTTATATAGATATTTAAAAACAATTATTAAAAATGTTCCTATGTAACTCATACATAATAGTTTAAGATTTTATTTAATCTCTTGGATTTAGTAATAGAAAATAAAACATATTAAAAGAAGAAATGCACTTGAATTTGTATTATTATAAAAAAATTCAAAATTACACACATTAGAGGTAGTGAGAAGATAATAAATTAAAATAAAAAGATGTATTTATTTTTTCTAATACAATACCATTGAATTTAATTCTACTATTTCAAAATAATATGAGATTTAATATAGAAGATGGGATATATAAGTGAAAAAATGGTAAAATATACAAATAATAAAATATTTACTAAAAAATAAAAATAAACCCATTTATTGATGTTCAAAAATCTTCAATACTCCGTAAAAATTCCATGTGAAGACATTTACCGATTTCTCATCACATTTTAGGTATTGGGAGTTATTAGAATTTGAAGAGCTGCATTGGAAGAAAAATATATCTATTAGAGTAAAGAAAAATGAGGATTTATGATTTCTAGAAATATTATATTAGTGTATAGTTTCGAGACACTAGAGTATAGTTTAAATAACATGGGAAATTATTTTCTTAATGACTTTAATAGGGTTTTAGTGTAGCTAAATGTATTATTGGTGGTAGATGAAGTATACTTTTCCATATCAATCAGGATTACATAGGTTACCATTATCCATTAAATGGTAGGGAACACGAAAAAGAGTTTTATGTTATTTTTTTGGTAGATTACATAAGGAGGGTGAGACACATGAATCCATAATTTAGATAAAAAATATATAATTTTTATAGAGAATCCAAAGATAAAAATATTAGAATAAAATTGAATCTTATATGGTCATTAAAAAAATGTTTTTTACAATATCCATGCAACAAAAAGTCAACTTCATAGAAATAAATTAAAATAGAAATTTAATAAATAACTTAGACATAGTGCAATACATCTTTACACAATGGTGCTCAACTATTCAAATATTATTAAATTTTTTCTTGAACAATGGGAATCCTAGTCTGAAAATGATATAAGGCTGGATATTTTGACTTTCTAGCTAAGGAAAATGACTAGATCCTTGCTTCCATCACCCTTTTTCCAAGCCTTATCAATTCATTATTCATACCATGACATATAACACATCAATATAATGTATTATAGTATTTTTTCCTCCATATACCAAAGACTAATACTATAAAACGACGTAACCTGATATAAAATGTCCTCTCCAACACACATAAGTGGTTTTTAATAGTTCCCTAGTAATCATGACCTCTAAAAAGACAATTTAGTAGTATTTATAAGACATTCACCTTAATAATTTTGATAATTTTTTTCTTTTTGTAACACTATGATATAAATTATCCAAAATTATCTTTAAACTATTCCAAACTCCACGCCTAAATTTGAAACAACTTCCAAACATAAAAATGACATCTACGTCATCCAAAATATCTAAATTAATCTACTTTTTGAAGTGATTTATCTGATAAAATATATGATGACAAAAAAAAATTCAATTAGAGTCCTAAATCACATCCAATTCACTTTATAATCAAAAATAATTCCCCCTTTATAATATTAAAATCTATGGGGCCACCTTCACTCTTAAAAACATTCATGATCTCAAGAATATCTCTAGTATTTTAAACCATTAAACATAAATCTATTTCAAACATACTAATGAACCATTAAACAATAAATCTTAGTCTACATGAGTGAATCCAATATAAGAGACAATAAATTTAAATTATTATATCTAAATTATCCATAATAGTTTCTCATATTGACTTTATTCATTTTTCATCTCATATTTTCATTAAAATTATTATAGATGAACCAAAACAATTTGTTGCAAAAAAACTCAATAAAATAATAATAATAATTAACACAATAAAAAATTACTAAAATTGAAACTTTAATAGACACACCACATATTAACATTGAACATACAACATTATCCTTTTTTTGTGAAACTCCCATACTATATACTTAACATTAAGGATAGATTTTCCCATTATGAAAATATATATGTTTGAATTTATGTGTCCATATTTCTCTTCACATGGTAATTAGATATATATAAAAAGTTAAAGAGGGGATAAAAAATGTAACACCCCATGATTTTATAGTGTGTTATTTCTTCAAAATAATTCAATAACTTTCACTACACGCAACACCGAGTTCAAGCGCACCATGACCTACCAAACAAGCCGTTCAAAAGAGGTTATAAATAGTATTAACTGAATTTTGAACTTTATATAATCCTTATAGTTTTATAATCCATATTATGAGTTTATTGGACATAATTTAAGAACAAATTCATTTTTTTCCAGATAAAAGAAGTATTTTTAAAAAATGCACTTTTACCATCTTTTAATAGTGAACCCTTTTTTAATTCAATATTTTAAACTTTTATATATTCAATTTGACTAAATGAATTTATTCTATAGATTGGGGACATCAAAAATTTACAATGAAACACCTCATGCTTCCACGGTACGCTTCTCTTTGAATAAAAAAGTAGCGTGTGTTATACGCAACTTCGAGTTCTAACACACACTACAACCAATCAAACTAGCCGTTATGAATAGTAATACCTAATTTTTGAAATTTTATAAATTTTATCTTTAAAAATGGACTTCATTTTTGGATTTTTAATATCTAATTTATCTTAGGGTGATATTTTGGTACTTTTCGGATAACTTTTATATTTTGATGAATAGTGAAAATTACAAAATTTTAATTAAAAACAAAATTTTTAATCAAAATAATTAATAGTGATAAATTATGAATTTGAGTGGTTTTAAAGTATATTAAGAATATATTTTTACCATTTAATAAAATTTTGTTCATTGGACATAATTTCAAAATTAAACTGGACTTAAACAAGTGTCAATCTTTTGATAGGTATTATATCTTAAAAATACGCTTTTTGTTTTTGACAGCGGGAATTAATTTTAAATTAATTTCGGCCACTTCTATGTTTTGAATTTGGAAAAATGGATTCCATATTTGTTATAAGTATGTCCAAATTTTTTAAATAGGTAACTTTTATTTTTAGACATTTTTAATAATTACTTCGGTAAATATTTTATTTACCATGGTTAAAGGGTAAATCTGGTAAATAAGGGTTAAAAAATAATATTATAATAATAATAAATTACCCTAAAACGTGTCCTAACCATATTTTTGGATACATTTCCGACCATGGGAATCTTTGGGTTGATTTTTGGGACCCCATGGAGCCACTTTTAGGTGATAGGGACACTTTATTTTAATTAAGATAAAGTAAATACAAAAATGACATAAGCTTATATATTTTAGCAAAAAAAATTTACATAGGGTAATATATGTTATATTTTCGATTATAAATATTAATTAGAAATATAAAATGATTTAATACATAATTATATTTTATTTATAATTTTTAGACATTTAAAAAGAAAAAATATATATGACACAATAATGATGCATTATTTTCCTTATTAATGAAAGAATCAAATAATAGGTATTATTAATGTTGAAATAAATATAATTTGAAAGTTTTTCTGACATAAACGAATTTTATTGGTTAATATGACATGTCGGGATTGCTTAAATGAATTTTTTTTCTAATTAATAATGTTTTTATGACTTTAAAAAAAATCAATTATCGAGTAGTGTCAAAATTGAGATGAATGAGTTTTTAAAACAAATATTATATTATTGATTTATATTATATTCCTAAAAATCTAAAGTTCAGCCAAAGGAAATATATCATTATTTATGTATCATTAATGGACCACTTGGGGGTCTCTTAGATGTATATAGTATGTTTATTAATTATATATTATAAAAATACAAAGTGACATGGTAAGTGTTAAACTAATTAACCAAGAGTTAAAACTAAAAGATAAGGTTAATATAATGACCCAAAACTGTCTAAAATCAATTGGTTGGAAGTATTTTGACCCATATACACCTTATTAATTGAATAATAAACTTCTGTGCCATTATAAACCGAATATTAATTTATTTTAAATTAATACTTTACGTTTTTCCTAAAGAGCCCCTTTTCCCCCTTATAAAAGGACACTACTTCTAACCAATTCATCACACCTCTCAAGCCTTTTTGATCATCCAAACTCTGCCCAATTAATCTCCCTACATCCCTACCCTCCTCCTAGAAGCCTCAAATTAGGTATAAGGCACTTAAGGATTCCTTTTTGGTTCAAACCAAATGGAGTTACCCCAATTAAAGGTAATTATTTCTCTTAGCTTCTTTTCTTTTATTTTACTTCTCTAACCACTAAAATCTACTCATTATTTTATTTTGTAACAAAACAAGTATCCTAAGTATACTAGTATATTTTTATGAGAGGTATTTAAACTAAACTTACACACACCTCCATAAAATGGGTGAAGAACATAATGTTTCTGTGGATGGCAACCAAACGCCTCACGAAACGATGACTGTTCAATTATCTCTTACCACCTCTCATGGTGTCCATTATGATGAAAAAATAATTAAATGTGATATTAATGATATTTATATTATATTTAATCTTCCTTAATTCCATTTTATGTCATACCATTATTCATTTCAAGTTTTATATATATACGATAATTTCATTTGAGGAAGTGCGGACTACCGCCCCTCAAAGTGATATGACTCCTTTATATCATACATGGAACATATAAAGGATGGAATTAATGAACTTAAGTAACACATATAAGATATTATATTATAATGTAATAATAATATACCTATTTATTATTTGGTTTTGATTCCTTTTAAAATGAAAAATGAAATGGAAGTAACGTTCGTGCGTACGTATGGACTACCGTCTCCACGAACACGATGAGATTCATTCCCCATCATATCCATTCAAGTATAATTCTCATTTTATGATTAAAAATAATTTTTATGTACTTGATATCATTCTGGATATGTATAATATACAACCTATCCATAACAAACATGTCTTATGTAACAAAACATATAAAATAAAACGAGTAAGTTAACACCCGAAACGATGATAATAATAAGATATTATTAACAAAGAAATGTTAAAAGATAATATATGATATCATATTAATGTATATTATTATTATATAATTTAATAACAATCATTTAACCATTATACAGGATATTACCCTACCCTCGACAAAGGAAAAGTATAAGGTAAGGGGTGTTCATTTCAATCCTTATTTCCATGAGATTCATGCCTTATTGCCACTATTACCTTTTGTGTGGTTTATGTAATTCCCATAATTGAATTACTTGTGTAATACACTTTAATATATGTGTATTTACATATTAATTGTATTATAATTCTTTGATGGGGTGTATGTTTCGTATGTTACCATATTAGTAAGGGTTAATTTCACAATCTCATTATTATCTGAGGTTGTTTTGCGTAAGTATCTACTGGGACATATTTATTATCCATGTTCATGTTTTATGAAATAGTCTTCAAAAGGATTATTTTAAGGTACTTTTTACTAAAACATCATTTCAAATGTTTTAAATATTTATCCTTCTAAATCTTTCTCATTGATGTCCATGTATTCAAAATGGGTTTTAAGGATTTATTTATATGTACATGAATGTTTTCAAAATGTTAATTCCTTTCAAAAGTTTCAAAGTGGTATAGGACACTTTGATTCAAAAAAGTCTTCAAATTACTTCTTTTCCAAATTGTGTGAATTTTAAATGTTTTCATGAAAAGTGGTATTTCTATCAAAGAGTTTTACAAATCATTTCCATCTATGTCAAATCCCTTTATGGATTTTAAACTTGTTTTAAAGTTGATTTATTATGATACAAAACTTCCATATTGTATTGAAGGTTTTGTGATATGGTTGACTGTTGATGTGTTATGTTTATTCCACTCATGGTTTATGGTTAAATTATTGACATTTTGTATCCTAGATCTTATACGAATGTTTATGTTAAGTTTCATCCTTTTCATATGAGGAATGTATTGGACATAGTAAGTGACGGGTGGTGCCCGCTATATCTCATCGATGCATCGGTAGGTCTCATGAGACAACTAGACGTGGAATTGGCTGAGGCCCTTTCCCAATTTGATTTATGGTTTTGGCCGAGGCCTTAATCATTTTAGATGTCTTGGATGAGGCCTTGAAAAAATGTTTTAGAATGTCTGGAATTATACATTCCCTCATTATGGAAATAATATTGATGGTTCATGTGGTTATTCGACTAGTAGAATACCCATGATTATGTTTTATTATGGAATTATTTACTTAACTCATATTATTTCCATAAAAGTAATCATGTTTATTATAGTTAAAGGAATGTGGTTTTAATCATTCACCATGCTTAATATTTATTTCATTTTCCATAGTATTGCTTACCCTTACTGAGCATTTGAGCTCACCGCTTTCTATATTTTATTTTTCCCCGGATTCGAAGAAGTGTATTATGATTGATATAAAGGGTTAAGCTTAAGGGAATAATGGAATTCTCAAAGAACTATTTATACTGTGTTTTATGTTTGAAATTTTAATGTAATTTTAATATATGTAATCTATTTTCCAAGACTGGTAAACTGATCGGTCCTTTGGGACTTGATTCCTTGTAATCATGCCAATGTATTAAAATAATGCACCAAATCTGGGTAACTGGGGTCAGGTCATTACAAAAAACATACTTTATTTTTTTTTGGGAGAATAAGGTTTAATACCCACCATAGATCTTATCATTGGAAAAGAATATTTGTGGAAATGGTTTGGGAATTATAAATACCATAAAATTGACCTTTTATGAATAATTTCCAACATCAGTACACATTTTTAGACTATTTATTTTCTGAATTTGTAATTTAAAACTTTGTTCTTTGATTGAGAATATTTATAGTGAGACCTTTATTTTCATACATAGATATAACATACAGTTGGATGAATATTTATTACATAACAAAATGATCTACACCATAATATTATACGTCAAGATCATTTAGAATCATGGACACATAAACAACATGTTCATAAAATATGTACATCATTTCCCACTATTTTCTTTATAACTATCACCATTATTAGATATATAATACTTAATATCCTTTTTCATGACCTGGGGAGTATAAAACATAATAAAGGATGAGCTCAAATGCTTAGTATGGGTAATCATAGAAGATATATATTATGACATAAGTATAATATGAAATTAATTGTTTGAGAGTGTGATAAAAAAATCTGAAAATCATACCCCACATATCATAGTTAATAGTTTTGGGTCATGGAATAAATCATCGTAGTTGATAAGGAATGGATCATTTAGGAATCAAGTATCATGAGCTGTGATAGAATAAAATTGACATAAGCAATTTAATTTTGGAATAAGCCTAAGAATATAAATCAATATTCATAGTAGTCATGTATCATTTAAAAAATTAACATATTGTATTATGTTCACTCCTAGAACCATTATATTTGTCAAAGTTCACTTTCAATACTATTATATTGGACTGAGTTCCTTATTAAACTTGGTTCACTCACCATTGTAATATTTTTTATCTCATAAAATATAGATATTTAACAAATTAATTAGAGGGATATAGAGGAATATACCATCACAGAATGAAAATAACACATATGTTTTCCAAAAAATCCTAAAACTTTTACCATATCATAACCCATGGAAAGAAATGGAATTTTTAAACATTACATCATTTCATAAACCATGGAAAAGAAAAAGATTTCATAGACATCTTATAATCATTATCATAAACCATTTAGATAAAGGATAAAGATGCTATCTTTGTATTATATCCCTAGAAAATCATAAGTAAAATATGTGCATTTTATCATTGATGAATAGAAATATTGTTAAATATAATTTCAAACAACTATGATGAAAATACCATTTCAACATTAAAAATCACTCATTAAAATAAAAAACATCCAAACATTATAGAAACCATTTTCATTGAATGAAACATTGTAAAGAATTAAATTTAACTTCAAATCATTGGGATGACATGACAGAGTAAAATCCCATTCATGATGTATATGATAAAAAATAAGATTTCATTCACATTTTTGTAAACAAATCAAGAAAGTAACCTATTCAGAAATAATACAAGAGGATTTCTTCTAAAAAAATTGAAAAAAAATTATATCATGGTTAAAAATCACTTTAAAAAATCCTCAGATAATATTAAAAACATTTTAGAATTTTTCTTATTTAACAAGGACTTTGAATAGAAAGGGTTTTTGACCAAAGAGAGAGCGATAAAATTAGTCTTCCTTAAAAATGTATTTTTAGTCTCCAGAACATGTTAAGAGTTTAAAATTAGAGGAATTTTTTTTCAAAATATATTACTAGAGTACTATAAACTCATGATTTTAGTGGGAGATTTTTCATAATATCTACTCTTTAAGATGTTCAGGATAAACAATCCTGATAAACCTTTAGTCTGTTATATAAAACTCTTTCCTCGAGTTCTCCTTATTTAGAAAGAATTATAGCATCATTTAAAATAAATTAATATTTATTATAGTTCAATAAATGAATCATAAATTTAATTATAATATCATAATTTACCTCTTTATAAATTTTAAACACCCTTTTCTATAAATAATTCTATAAAATCATCATTTTGGTGTGTTACCAATTTCGTTTATCATAAGTATTTCAGTTCGGCAGTTCTGGTGAATTTCATTTAATCATTTTTAGGTCATATTATAACATTATATAATTATAGTAATATCATATATATTAATTATATACATATTTAGAGTCATTCATAAATACTAGGGATAGAATAAATAATTATATCATTAATGGAGATGGGAGGTTGTACGTACGCATGAATGTTGTTTTCATTTTTGACAGATGGAATAAATAAAATGTTAATTATAATTGACCTTTCCAAATTAATTATATATATATATATATTATTTTTCATTAATTATTTATTTATTTCCATTATAGTAAAATGGAAATGAAAAATAAATCACATCGGTTCATGGAGGTGGTGGTCCACATGTACACATTAGGAATGTTATAGTTTTCCAAAAAAATTAGATGATAATAAGGTAAATGTGATATTATAATTATAGAAGTATAATTATTTCATAAATATCATATATGAAACAATAGAAAAATAATAACACTCATCAATAAAATATGGTGATGAAAAATGAGTAGTATCACTAGATGGAGATGGTAAATTGTATGTAGAACCGAGTGATACATTCACCTCCTATTTGATGAGAAATTAAGTGAATAATGGTGGTTTCATAGTAGTAATAAAATTTCAGTATTTTGAGGAAACTAAATTTACCACTTAATGATAAATTCCATATATTTAAAGGTGTTAAATAAGAATTAGAAAAGAAAGTGATTGGATTATGATATTACTTATTATTTGAATAAACATCACTCGATCTCCTCCTAAGTAATCTAGGATCGGTATTTTGGTAATAATAGTACATATATAATGTGTCTAGGAGACTTTATAATGGATTTAGGTAGGGTATGGCCAATCTTAAAGGCTCAAAATGGTGTAAATAAGTGCTGGATGAGGTCCCCTTTTATAGTAGAGGTGAGGGGCACTTATGAAATTTATCAAAAGATTAAATTATAATAAATTAAATCTCAATAAAAAATCTTCCAAATGGCTAGGAATTCTACCATGATATATGATATGGTTTCAATACCATGAAAAAAATAATTTAGAAATTTTTTGTTATAGTTTATGCCTAATCTTTTTGATAGACCAATGGTTTTACAACATTCATTTTAACTAAAGTAATAACTTTTTCAATATTAACGGGTTCTAATTTAAAATTACATGTTGAAAACTAGGCTATAAATTTCCAGGTTATGAATCTTTTGAAAATATCATATCCAATTTTCCTTATTTAATCATTGTATTATTTTTAAATAATTTAATAAAATATTATTTTGATAAAATATCATTATATTCAATTTTGGATTTTGTTCATTTAATATGAAATAAATGAAATAAATAAAAATTTAAGATTCCATTATAATAATTAAGCATGAAAAAATATTTAACATTAACATATAATTTTTTTAGAGCACTATATATATCTAAAAATACATCATCATTAATATATTTAATACCATTTCGTTTATTTTTCATTAATTGAATCAATAATATCTTGAAATTGTGAAAGTATTTATGGTAATTATATAGTAACTAAAATTTATAAATGAATTAAAATAATTATAATAATTTAATATTTCAAAAAATGGTTATTAATATTAATTAATTAATAGTTTTTGTCCCAATTTGACTAGATAAAAGATATTTAAAAGTAAGAGAGTGTCATTTTGTAACATTCTTTGGATTTATAAAAATATTTCATTTTCATGGATAACTATAATGTAAATATATTAATTTGAAGCCTATTGTGATAAGGGTATAAATAACTTTATTCGATAATTATTGGGAATAAATAATTATGGCATATCACTTAGTTTAACCTATATTAACAATAATTTACCTTTTAGTGAGGTGATAAATTTTAGAACAATTACTATTCATATTGGTCTAAATTTAAAGGGGAATACTTACTAAATTTTAACATCACTATTCAAGATATGGAATAAATATTATCAAATGAATGATATACAATTTTAGAAAATTAATTATAAAACAAAAGTGAAAAATGTGATGAAAGTGATTTTAAAAAAAAAATTATAAGCATAAAACTCTGTGTGTTCTTATACCATGATTATAAAAATATTAAATAAATGTTAAAACAATTTATAGAATATAGAATATATAATTTCATTAAAATAATTCTTTAAAATATATTAATTTAATTTATTAAGGAAAAATACATTATGCACACAAAATTCATTTCTTAGAAAAAACATCTCTTTTTATTTTAAACTATTTTTTATAATTAGTAGAGAACTAATGAATTAATTTTATACATATAGAACCGTAAATGTTTCATAATTTAGTTAGTTCTATTCATACCATGCAGCCCAACAACTCGGTGACAAATATCACTCTAAATAATAAACATTTGATAGTATAGTGCGTTTCATTTGAACGCGATGTTGCGTGTAACACCAGTTGTCAATGAAATTAAATTTATTAGAAGAAAATATTTTATAAAATATAGAGGTAATACCTTATAAAAATTTAAAATAATTTTTCCCTCAAAATTCATCACTCTAATAAAAATAAAAGAGGATATCTTTGTTTCCTTACATCCTTAGGTTCCCATGTAGCTGCTTCGAATTTGTGATTCTCCAGAGAACTTTCGCCAGGTGAGTAGTCTTGTTCTATAGAACATTGTCTCTAAAATATAATATTTTGACTAGTTTTTTTCATAATAAATATCATGTTCTATTGTTAAAAAATATCAAGTTAGTACATTTTGTGGATCTATAATACACTTCTAGGGGAGTAATACGTGGAACACATCTTGAACATAAGAGTGGTTCAGCAGAAGCAACAAGAAAAAGTATAACATTCCTACTCGATAATGAATATTGAAAGGGGTAATATAACTTGGTATAAAAATTAAATTATTTTATAATATCATAAATTTATTCCATGGATATATTCAAAGAAGAACTATATCACCAACTCCAAATTTATTGTCCTGAAAATAATTTTCCACATGACATTTATCTTGACTATGAGATGTCTTGATGTGATACATAATAGCTATGAATTTCTATGTCATTTATCAATATAGACTAAGTGATAATAAATTAATTTCTCTAATATCATCCCATCATATTGGTGTTATAAACTCATTTCTGTAGAGAAATTCATAATGATCCATTTGAATTATTGGTTGAAAGTTATGGTTATAATATAACTCAACTAGAGGAAGGGGTTGATCCCAAAAACTTTTTAAATCCATAGAAAAAGATCTCAATATATACATTATTGATTGAAATTTTCTCTCATGTTAACCATCCATCTGACGGTGATACACTATTCCTAAACACACCTATGTATCCAAAGCATGCTTAATACTTCACCCAAACACTGAGGTAAAACTCAGTTCCTGATCAGATAAAGTAGAATGTGGTACTCCAAAGAATATTACCAATCCGTTAATATAAATTATAGAAGGATGATCCAGTGGTAAATATTCTCTATTATAAATGAATTTTACTAAATATTTATCAAGAAAAACTACAACCTATATAGAAATTTCATTATTATTAATTTTGGGATTCTAGTGTTAAAATCCATTGGGATGTTTTCCTATTTCTACTCGGGTATAAGTAATGGTGGTAACATCCCACTAGAAATTTTTTATCATATACTTATATCACTGAGATATGAAGATCCTAGATAGAGACTAAGAAATATATGTCTTCATAATTCCCCATAGTAAATACTCTTTTACACCTATATACATCTTTGTAATTCCATGATTAATAGGAAATGGTGAATTACGATCTTCATACAAAATTTATTTACTCAAATATGGTACTTTTATAACACACACATGATTCCTAAACCTTATTATTCCATTACAATCAAGGATAATATTAGGAACATTCTAACCTTCTTTTATAGTTCTATATCTTCCTTCTAAACCTATTTATTCTTTAAATAGATAGATGTTTAAGCACTCATTTGAAAAAAGTAATATTTCTCACCTTCCTTTTCATGATCCATCATTTGGAAATATAAGAATATTATATCCCTTTTTATCCCCATAATCTATAAGATAACATGATCTTGTAGGATCTAATAGTATATCAATGGTTATGAGAGGGGGAGAATTTTCATTTAGAAACATAAACTATCTAAAAACTGAAACCTCTTAATTTTGATTTATTGGACACAAATATTATATGATGTTAAAAGTTTATTAATAGGAAAAAATGATCATCTAATATATCGTAGTTTAATAATGTTTCCAAAAGTATAATTTATAACCAAATATAATTTGGAAATAATAAAAATGTGAAAACAAGTAAAATAAAACATTACAATGTTCTAATGTAAAACATACAGAAACCATATAAAAGAAATAAAAAAATTTCATCTTCAATGTAAAGGATGTCAATAACATTCAATTAAGGTATACTAATTTTTAACTAAACACTAAGATCTGTCTTTATTCAAGAATAAATACCTCAATTATAAAGATACAAATCAACCCTATATTCATAGAACTTGAAGCCCTCAATCATCAATATTAGAATTAGTTGTCTTTCAATACCTGGAAGTCGTCGATGTAATCACATATCGGATACACCAAATAAAAATGAAGAAGTTTCTTCCAATTTTACAGTCCTCACTCAGATTATTTAAAACAAAAACTCTCTAAATATTTAAAACTATATGTAATAAGATACTTTAGTTGATTAATATTTACATAGGTTGTGTTTATAATGATTTATCTCTCAACTCCTCAAAATCTACTCTATTTTTAGGAACATATCTAATGAGAGTATTCTATGATACTTAATGTTGGTAGAAATGGACTCACATGAGTTTTAGAATGACTTATTATCTTGTTCATAATATCTTCATTTGATGTTGTTTTTATAGAATCGTCATAATAGAATAAAATTCTTCTTTATAGTAAAAGCAACTCAAACTATCTGATTATAAGATTTATTTTTATGATGGAAAAAATATTGTTTTTTTGAGTGGATCAAAATATGCTATTCTAAAGGACCCAATTTCGACATTCTGATGGACTATATTTGATCAGTTTTATAGAGTTAATTTGGGCAGTATGATAGAATAACCTTAATCAGTCTGATAAACTAGACTTTATCAATTAAATGGACTAAACTCAATCATTCTGATGGACTGAACTCATTCAGATCGATGGAATAATCATAGTCATGTTGACGTACCAGACAGAGTGTAAAAAGTTTATATTCCCCAAGTTTAAAAGATTTAAATTCCTATTAGAAGAAGTAATTTATCCAAAAATAGTAAATGACATGGGGAATAAAATTTTAGTAAAAATAGTTTTTAAGAAATGGTACTATGATTTTCAAAACTAAGGAGATAAAATATGGAAAGTATAAATTTTGACTCAACAATATCCTCGTTTCTCAAAATCCAAAAAAAATTATGTGGAAAGATAATAAAATTTAAAAAACATAATTCCTTTTATTCTATTAATAAATACATTTAATAACTTATACATAAAAATACTTCTCGCCTTTATTTCTTATCTAACATATCTATGTAACTTGTGTTTTGTTCAAATAAAATTCAATTTTTTGAGAACACTAGTAAGATAAGAACTGCATAAATATAAATTCTCGTTAAAAAATCTCCCACATTATTAGTTTCAAAAATAATTAGGGAGGTAGAATGTATACCAAAGAATGCTACAAAAAATAAATAGATTTAGTTTAAAAAAAATTATCCAATAATAGAGAGGGAATAGTCAATGAACTATGATTGAAAATACATTCAAAAAATGTATAATGACTGATAAAAAAATATTCAATAAAAATTTATTATTTAAAACATTAAGGGTTTAGAGGAAAAAATTCCTTATCAAAAAATTCCCTTATAATTACTTTAATATTTCCAAAGTTATCTTGAAAATTATATGACTATTTTGTCAAAGATTCATTCATAGTGGTATTTTCTTATAGAAAATGAATATTTAAAGGTTATTTATTCAAATAGATAACCTCTTCATCAAGTAATTAATTTGAGATATTATATTATTTAAACATAAAAAATTATAATTCAATAAAGAAAATTATCTTACTTCAGATCAATGATTTATTGATCTATAGATTTAAAAGAATTCATCAACTAAGTAACACACATAGAATTTTTATTAAAATCATAAGATGAATTTTTAAAGGAATCATCAAAATAAAAATTTGAATTCATTAAATCATTAATTTTATCATCATGAAATATTATGTATCCATATGTTTCTTTCAAAATTTTTATAAATTTCTCTAATATTCTCCATTCATTCTTAGAATGATATTTGGTTGATTTGAAATCAACTTCATTTTGGACAACATTGATAGCTATATTATTTAAGACATTTTTATTTTATATAACATTCAATATTGTATAAATGTTTTCACAACGAGATTCAATATTAGGAAAATATAGAATAAAATCAATATAAATTTTTATTGAATCATTAAAATAAGTAAATCGCATTTATATCCTTCGATCAGATTCACTAGCTATAGAATTGGATGAATCTGATGACACATTAGATATATGTTGATGAGAAGTTAAAACAATACATTATCATTCTACTTAATTTTCTATTTTAAATAATCTAAAACTAAAACAAAATTTTCATACTTAAAGGATTCAACATTGATCAAGACATTTTTATGAGATTTTTATTTTTTTACTACTTTTTTAAAACATTTATCTTTCATAGAAAATTCTATCTTTGCATATTTTTTAGGATGTGAAGTGAAAGAGGAGGTCACATAGAAATCTCTTATACTTCTTCAAAAAATTATTTTGAATATTAGTATAACACTTTTTTCAAAATATTTTTATAACTTCTAATTACTTCTTAAATATTATTTCCTATAATTTCGTCATACTTTGATTAACTTATACATGAACACCTTCTAAAATATTTTTTTTAACTTCAAAAATATTGAAATTTTCATCTCGAAAAAGATATATGAACACTTAGAGTTTAAACATGTTTTGGTTTTGATGAATTAGTTTGACAAACAATAGTGAAAGGATGTATCAATTGAATAACTCACAATGATGATATTGAAATAGCTCCTTCCTAATCAACAATATTAATGAATCCATGAGTCCTTTTCAATCCTTTTGTAATAATTTCAATAATTTTATCTTCATAAAATATTTTATTTTTCTTATTCTTCTTCTCCTTAACCTTAAAATCATCATGAGTCTTTTTATTCACTTTCAATGCCTCTCCCTTATCAATACCAAACAGTCGATCACCAAGAATTTTTTGGATTTTTGATTCATTAATTATTTAAATGACTCATCAGATATTGAATTTCCTTTATTTTTTGGAATTTGGAGGAGAGGAATTGAGTTTTAGTTTCTCTTTAATCCTATATTTACTTTTAATAACATTATCATTAGATAGAATTTTTTCAAATTTATCAACAAATTACTTCAAATACTGCATAAAAAACAACATCATTCTAGAAGTAGGTTATTCAATCATTAATGAAACCCTATCACATACTAAAACATTTTGATTCTTAATATTCATAAAAATAAAAAAAATGTACTTTAATTTTGTTGATGAAACATGTAAACAAAAAATTCCTCAACTTCATAGAACTTTTACTAACTACTTCAATTGATAGAAATAAAATTCCCCAAATTAAACTTCCTCATATTCACAAAAAAAATAATACAAATATATCCAAAAAATTATACATATATCTATCCCTTTTCCTTAGGATATGATACCCTTGTGTCTAAAGGGTTACAACTATTTCTTCTAGTGTTAAAGGAAATACTTTCTATATATCTTCATAAGTGTGAAATAAGGAAGTCTCATTATTAAAATTTTCAAAACTACCAAGCTTTTTCAGAAGATTTTGAGTTACTATATAGGCTTCCACTTATAAATAAAATTATAAAAATTATCTTTTCTTGAATATTAAACTTATAGAAATCATCAAAAATATTTAATGTAATATCTTTCACTAGTACTCAATGTATCATATACTTTCAAAAGTTTCTTTACCCATTTGTTTTAAGACCTTCATGGATTTACTCTTATAATTTCTAACCATTTCATGTATTTTGTTATGTTTAGGATAATCAGGTCATATATTATAATCCTCTTGGGACTCATAAAAATAACTTCATGAGAATATTTCATGTAATTTAAATCATTATAAATATTCTTATAGTTATACCAAAATTATTTCTTCCTAAAGACATTATTCATTCCTTTAGAAGGATTTTCTAACTCAGTCTTACATAGTACAAAATAATTTCTCTCTATTTCAACATGAATTTTTTTCATGGAATAAATAGAAAATTTCTCTATAGATATCACATTCATTACAATAGCTGAAATAGAATAAAAAGTTACTCCATTTTTATTTTTTGATTTTTTAGAATCAATTTTCAATATATCATTGTACTGTATATGGTATCCAATCTAATCATATAATCTAAAATTAGTAATCTCCTTTTTATCATCAAGTATTATTCTATTATATTCCCACTCCTCTAGAATAAACAAAATAATATTTTCAACTAAAATATCATCTTTAATAACTTTGTCTCCCATATACTATAAACTATTAATGAATGTCATGAATATTTGATGAATCATAGAAATTGTTTCTCTAGGTAAGGAATAAAATTTGTGGTAAAAATATCTAAGAATTTCTCATCTAGTATCTATATCTTTATAAGTACCAAAATGGGTAACTTCCAAAATTTTCCAAATAAAATTCATGGCTTCAGAAGAATATATTTGACTACACATATTCTATGTCATAGAACATAAAAATGTATTTCATACATGAAAATTTAGTTGAAATTCAAAATTAGCTAGATTTACATATATATAAGCTTCTTTATCATGTATTTTATCATTTATAGTAAGCATAAAAAATTTATATACTTTGGTATTAATAAATTATTTTATTCCATATCTATAGTATTCATAATAAACTCCATCAATAATGTATGGTCTTCTTGGATTAAGAGTCTCAAGTGTTCCAAAATTTAAACCTGTCATTTTTGTAAATAAGAAAAATAATCTTTCTAAAAAATACATGTTATTGTAAAATAGTTTATAAACAACCTATAATAAACAGTACATAAAAATGTTATAAAATATCATAAACATTATTGAAATTAACAAAAACAAGAATTTCATGTAGTTTAAACTTCAATAATATAAATTGTTGGATCAAAGTGTCTATTAATGTCTAAAAGAGGGGGATTAATTTTATTTTAAAAATATAATCCAACGAAAAAATCAAAGTTCTTAATTATTATTTATCAAAAATAAAATTCTTTTTTAGAGTATTTTAATGAAAAGAACATATAATTTGTGATATTAGAGTTTAATAATGTTACCTAAAGTAAAATTTCTTATGAAACATATATTTGAAATAATAAACATGTGAAAAAAAGTAAAATAAATCTTTATGAAGTTCAAAAGTAAAAATTATAAAAAAATAACTAAAAATAGAATACTCTAACCTCGAGTTTAAAGGATAAAAATTACCCTAACATATGCCATCCATAATTTATAAAAAAAATTATTGTCTATATTTCATCAAGAATAAATCCCTCAACATTAACAATAAGTATTACCAATGGATTCTTAGACCCAAAATCCCTCAATTAGTAAGTTAAGAATAACATGTCTTCCTATCTATGGAAGAACTAGACCTAAAACTAAATCAAAAACATTGAATACAAATTCAAAAGGTTCTAAGGATTATACAATCCTCACTTGGATTCCCTAGAACAAAAAATCAATCAATAGTTATAGAGTAATTTAAAAGATGTTACATTATTGTATGATTCATATGGGTTGAGTAAAACAGACATCAGATCCCACCTCCTTGAATGATACTATATTTAGAAGGAAAACTCTAATAATAATATTTTTTGATTATATATGTAGGTTAAAATCACCATTGTTGGGAACTATATTGATGGCACCTCATGTTCAATACATCATCATCTGATGTCATTTTGATAGCATTATCAAAATAGTATAAAAGTATTCCTTTCTATAGAATTAAATTTGACCATTCGATTATAATCATTATTATAATGATAGAATAAATAATGTTTACTCTAACTGATCAAAACATGTTAGTGTGATGGAAAAAATTTTGGTATTACAATGTACTAAATTTATTTAGTCTGAGGGATTAAATTTGGATAACCCTATGGACTAAAACTAGAAAGTATAATGTACTAGACATTTTTAATCTTATGGATTGAACTTAGTCAGTTTTATGAACTAAACTAAATCTATACTTTGGTTAAAACATAGTCAGTATGATAGAAATTACACAGTGTAAGATGATTATGTTTTTCAGTATAGAAAGATTTATATTTATGGTAGAATAAAATATATTCAACAAAGGCATTCTAAGATACTTTTTTAATATAAATTTAGTAAAACATTATTTTTAAGAATGTTTTGGGATTTATAGAATTACGGATAAAAAATTTATATTCTATAAATTTCGACCCTACAGATCTTTTTAAGCTAAGACCATCTACCACTTTATTCTCAATTCCAGGGTGGTAATTTATTGAGTTGTCATAAACTCTAATTACCTTCAACCATATTATATAGAATATATTCTCATAATTTTATCTAAAAATATAATTTAAAATTATATGACCAGCTTATATATCAAACCATTCACTACAATGAAAATTTCCTTATATTTTTTATAAAAAATTACAATATATAACTCTAACTCGGGAGTTGGGTAATTGTTTTCCTAAAATTTCAATTGGTATGAAGAAAAAAATATATCACCCTATAATTTAACAGGAGAAAAAAAACAATACATTATTGATGAATCACTATAGATTACAAAACCTTATCCACAATAGGGTAATTTAATAATTACTATACCACCTAACATTCAATTTAGTTCCTTGATGTTTTACTCATATTCTTCGTTCTAAAGGAACATAGCTCCCTTCAGTGTTAATGTGGTGAGTATTTTATACAGTCATGGAATTCTTCCACAATGTACCAATAATATCTATCCAAACCTGGAAAACTGTAGTTCTCTGTCACAGTGGTTGGTCTAGGTCAAAATTCAATAAATTATTTCGTTGAATGATCTTATTAAATAACCTAAAATTAGATTGTATGACCCATGAATAAAAATTTTATAATCCATAAATCACACTTGGTGAATATCGCATAAAGATTCTCATCCCTTAAGTTATTTTGTAAAATTATTAAGTGATATTCTTGATTTTTGATTCAATTTTAACATATATGAAAATAATATATAATTACTACCACAAACTGATCAAGGTAATCTATAAAGATTGTATTCATTAAATCTTGCAGATTACATGGTAATTAATAAGATACAATGGCATCACTATAAATATATATTGGAAAAACATTGTATATATTTCTATGTTGGGTATATATTTCTTCATAACCCACAATTAATGACAAATATAATAATGATAACTATTGAAAATGTATTGAGATCAATGAAGTTGATAAATAAAGTGATAAATATGGGGTAAAGGATATGTTTCTTAATAGGGACCTTGTTATAATCATGATAATCAGTATTAGGTTTCACTGATCAATCATTAGTCTTAAAAAATGAATGGGATCACCCAATGGTTCTTCAATTATCCAAATTAATCTCTAATAAAGTTTTTCATGGAGTTTCTTCTTTAGCACTGAAACCCAATTCAGACTATTCAATATGGAAGCATTGTGATAGGTGTAAATATAGGTATGAGTTCTATAGAGAACTAAGCATTATGATTTAGTGGAATAATTGAAAATTATTCTAGATAGAAAACAATTATATCCTATAGAATAACAATACAATTAATGTTTAGTTCTTCGTAACATATGAGATAAACAACCATTTTTGAAAAAGAATAAGGATCCATTCAATAGATGTGATTTACATCAGAATTTCATTTTTATTGTCAAACCCATGGATGATCATAGGTTGATTTAAAATATAAAACATGAAAATCCTTCCTTATAAGTTTATGTGGGGTATATGTAAATAAATCCAATCTATGACAAGGATGACATCAAATTAAACTATAAGGAGAATAACAAGATTTATACGAAGCAGATTCCAAAAAAAGTTAACTAAAAAAGAATCATGGACTTAATATCTGATCATTATACCATGAGAGTGTTTCCATGATTATTAAACATATAATCATTGAGGATAAGAGTTTTCATTCCTTAATTCATGTTAAGATATACATGAATTCAAATAACATATCTTATTTAGGGTACTTCATTATGTGAGCTTATATATTACCACCTCAATAATTTTACTCTATCCTTAATCCTTAGTAAAATGAAATTGGTTAGCATGAATTTTAGACATATTTAAACCAAGTGATAAATCATTAGAAATATTTTATAGTATTTTTAATTCACGAATTTTTATTTTAAATATATGACACCTTATTTTTAAATTAGTTCATTAATTATCATTACTATAACCTAAGGTTTTTATCCTTTAATTAGACATATACTGAGTGTTCTCAAAAAATATTACTCATCCATGTTTTTAAATATTAGATAAACCTCTCTCCAATACCAAATATAATGACATATGATTTTCCTACATTCACCTCAAATTTTAGTAGATAAATATTCACAAGATAACATAATTATCTATTTAATAATTGTGTACGTATAGTTTATTTAGAAACATAGAAACCAAAATAAAAAGTTCTTAAAATATCTATATTATCTCCAACTTTTTTTTAACTAGAACCCAGTCATAAACATATCAAAATTTGTACCTTTCTTCATAACCATTCCAATGAGAACATAAGAAAGGGTGAGCTTAGGTACCAAGTAATGGTAAAAAAAGAAGATATTAATGATCATGTAAGCATAACACCAAAATATGGGTTTGAATAAATGAGAATAATAATTCAAAATCACACCCTAAATGTCATAGATCATAATTTTGAGTCATGATATAATTCTTGGTAGTTCATGAGACATGGATCATAAAAGAATCAAAGATATTGATCCATTAGAGAATACCATTGACATATATAATTAATTTTTGGAATAAAAATAAGCATAAAAATTATTTCCTTAGTAGTCAAGGATCATTTTCATGACTGTCATAGTTTATTGGGATATCATCCCAAATCGTCATTTAATGAATGTTTGAATCTCCAGACTATCATAGTGGATAGAGTCTATTACTATACTAGGTTTAATCCCAATTCTTGTCTTATTTATCTTATGAGATATCTATATTTACCTAATTAATTGGAGGGAGATATAGGCCCCACCCATTAAATAATGAAAATAATACATATATATTCCAAATAATCATAAAACATTTATCGTATCATAACCCATATGAAGAAATTTGTTTCATAAACATTGCATCAGTTCAAAATATGTGGAATAAAAGTGGGTTTCCAAAACATTTTATAATCATTATCATAAATAATATAGATAAATAACAATGATGGTATCGTTGGATCATATCTACATCAATGAATATGTAAAAATAGGGTTTGTTTTCATTGATTTATAGAAATATTAGTAAATTACCTTTAATCCCTTATTGAATAAAATACCCTCTCAAAAATAAAAATCACAATTTAAAATATAAAAAACAACTCAAAAATTAAATAAACGATTTTCATTAACAGAATCATGGAAAATTATAAAAGAATAATCCATCCATTGAGAGACCATGACTGTGGTATATTCCACTCACATTATATACATGAAATAAAACATTTCTATCAATTTTTTTAAAAAAAGTAAAATATTAACTCATTTTGAAAACGCTAGAAAAATTCTGTTGAAAACATTTAAAAATTTAAAAATGTGCAAAAAAAAATCAATAAAAACATCATAAAATACTAAATAAATTGTCAAAACATATTTAGAAAAAATAGATATAGATGAGAAGGGGGTTTCAATTGAAGAGAGAGGTAAAATTGTTTTTCCTTAAAAATATGTTTCCTTTAGTTTGTGGAAAAATTTATATGAGGAAACTGAAAAGAAAAAAAATATTCGAAAAAATAAACATTGGAGATGGAATGTCATTATATCCATGATATATAGATCAAAATATTTAATCATTAAAAACATCATCATAAACAATCTAGATAAAAAATGAGAATGTAACATAAAACCCATACCTTGAGTTCCTATTTTTTCAAATAAACTATAACCTTATGTATAATTAATTTAAAATTTTTATAGTTGAATACAAGATTCATAAAAATAAATTTAATATCATATATCATCCCTTTATAACATTTCAACACCCCTTTTATCAATATTTCCATAAAATTAATTTTTCCCATTGTTAGCTGTTTCATTTATTATAATTAATTCAGTTTGATAGTTTCAGTCCTTGATTGTTGATCAAACATACATAATCTTAAAGATGTTAATAATGATAAAAATATCATATATATATATATATATATATATATATTCTTTTGATAAATATTCATATCCAACCCTATAGTTATAGATAAAAATCAATTACACTATTCATGGAGATGGTAGGTCATATGTATGCATGGACAATGATTTCAGTTATTGATAGATGAAACAGAAGAAGGGTAATTAATAATTCTAATTAATAGAATAATTATATTGATATATATATATATGATATATATATATATGATATATATTCATTAAATCTATCTTTATTACCATTGACATTAAAAGTAAATAATAAATGAATCAAATTTTTCATGGAGGTAGTAGTCCACACATATGCACGAGCAATGCTATTGTTTTTCAACAGATTTGAATGTTAGAAGGTAAATCTTATATAAAATTATTTAATTATAATAATTCCTTAAATATCATAAATAAAATTGAATCCCATCATAATATACCTCCATAATAGATGGTTATGGATAATAAATAGTATCACTACATGGATACGATACACCAAACGTACGCATGAGTGATACTTTCACTTCACATTTGATCGGAAAGAGGGTGAATAATGGTCGTTTCATATTTATAATAAAATCAAAATATATTTCGTATACTAAATTTATTTTTTTATGAAAAATATAAAAGATTTAATGAAGGTAAATAAGAAGTAGAAAATAAAATGATTGGTTAAGGAGATTTCCAATTCATTGATTGAACTTCCTTAGTTCTGCTACAATGGAATATAGGGTTTGTCTTTTTTAGATACCAGCACCTATATAATGTGGAAACGGGTTTCAGAATGGATTTTAGTGTTGGATATTCAAGATAAAATTCTAAAGGTCGTGTAGATATTCTGGTGAGGAGGTTTCGGTTTATAAGTGAGGCAAGGCGAACTTTTGGAATTTCTCAAAAAAATAAATTACAATGAATTAATTATTAATCCAAATGTATCCAAATGGACTAGGATTTGAATATAAGATATTTTAGGTTTTTACGTAAATCAATTAATAGAATTTATAAAACTTTTTGTGTCATTTTAAACCTTCTCCTTTTGGTTGATCCAAGGTTAATCAATTTTAATATTAGTTATTATAAAAAATACATATATTAAAGGGTTTTTAGTTTTTAATTATAAGGTTAAAATTGGCCCATAAATTGACAAATTATGAATTTTTTTACCATATAAAATTCAACAGGTCTTGTTTCAAGGTTACTATTATTTTTATGTTAATTAAAAAATTATTATTTTGAGAATATAATATTATAGTCAATTTTTACAATATTCAATTAATTTGACTTAAAAGACATAATGAAAAATTTGGAAATTAAATAAAATAAAATAAAATTATTTTAAAATGTCATATTAAACTATACAAGTTATTTTAAAATATAAATTATTCAAAATATATCACTTGAAATATTATTAATATTAGTAATTATATTTTTCCACTAATTGAATAAATATTGTTTTTTCATTGTGCAAGCATTTAAGGAAATTATATTATACCTAAAAATTATAAATAAATTAGGATCAAGAGTATAATTTTATTATTAAAAATATTAATATTAATATTCCTTCATTACTAGGTTGTGTCCCTTTGTGAACATATAATGGATATTCAAAACTAAGAGAGTAATATTTTGTAATTTTTTTTGATTAAAATGACATATTAGTAGTTTTCATTGAAAATAGTATATTAAACAACTCAATTTCAAAACTATAGTGATAAAATTTAATTTATTCTATAACATAATATTTATGATGAACTAATTATGACCACGTCTGTTATCTTTATCCTAGATAAACATGATTTACCCATTACTGAGGTGATAAATTTTACCTCTATTACTATTCATATGGATAAAAGGGGCCTATTTACCAAATTTAAAAATACATATTCAAAATATTGACTAAATGTTTTCAAATTCAATACATATTAGTGGTAGAAGTTAATTTTATAAATTGTGTGCAATATATAATGAATACACATTTTTATAAAAAAATAAAAAAAGATTTATTCACATTCCATGCTTAGAAAAATATTAAATAAATGTTGAACCATTTTATTTAATATATAATATATTTATGTAATTAATATAATTCCAAAAATGGATAAATTTAATTTATTGAGATAAAAATACATTGGAAGAAAAACATATTTTTAGAAAAATATTTCTTTTTTATAAAATGAATGTTTTAATCAATTGATAGAAAAAGAAATAATTTTATATAAACGTAACAACATATTTTTCAAAATTTATTTATTCATATTCATACTATCTAATCTAATGGATGAAAAAAAGCTATCACATTAAATAAAAATATTTTAAAATTATGTGGTGGTTTATTTAAAATCAATGTTGCGTGTAACATATGTTATTAATTATACCAATTTATTGGAAGAAAAATATATCTTAAAATATTTTTATATTACAATTGAATTGATTTTATTGAAAGATTTATAGTAAATATATTATCATTTTACACTAATAATACTGAAACATATTTATATTTTATTATAAATATATATCATTATATAAAATTACTATAATATATTATCCCAAAATCAGGAGTACCTTTTTTTGTACATTAAAATTCACTTTTCTTATTTGATGTTAGATTTCATAGGAAAAAATTTATACCATACACGTAATTTTGTAGCAAATATTCTAGTCAAGCTATACTATCCCTACCTTAGTAATGTTGTTTTCCCAAAATAATTAGAGTATAATCCTCTTTTTCTTCCAATATAACAAACTTTTCTAGGGTATATGTGGTATGTTTAACATCCATAACACCACCAAGGGATGAATATATAGGTTTTTATAGTGAATATAAATAAAGACCCAGAATAACATACCTCATAATAGTCAATCTAATCTATAGAATATTTTAACAAAAATATAATGGATATCAGTAAGAAGTAGCTAAAAAATCATTCACATGGAGGTATCCATGGATTATAGGAACCACCTGATGTTTAGGTGTGATATCTATACATTGAAAATATCTTTCCCTTTTTGTTTATGTTTTAAAAATTGAAAATCCATCTCAGTTAAAAAAAGATGAAATGACTAAATGTAATATACAATGCATCCCATTGAACACACAATGGATCATACATAGATATCATTTAATCATTATAGTATAGTAATGAAAAACAAAAATCATTTGTGATATTAGTGTTTAGTAAACTTACCAGAAGTAAACTTTATTATCAAATGTATTGTGCAAATAATAAACATGTAAAGACAAGTAATGTAAAAAATTACAAAGATCTAAAGTAAAACATATAGAATATTTAAAAAATAAATAAGAATACATTAACCTTTAGTATAAAGGATGAAAGTAACCATAACAATAGGAATCCAAAAATTAAAAAAAACATAAGGTATATATTTCTTGAAGAAGAAAACCATCAACCCAAAAATATGAATTAGCTATGTCTTCTTAACCGCATAAGCCCTCCAATAACCAATTCGGAATAGGATGTCTTCCTATCCATGGAATCCATTGATATAAAACTATATTAGAAACATAAAATTCAAAATCAAAATGTTATTTGTAATATACAATCCTTGATAGGATTTCCAAGAAAACAAAATTAATGAATATTTATAAAGAGTGTGTAACAAAATGTTATATTATTATAAGATTCATATGGTTTGAGTCAAAAAGCTTTGGATCCAACCTCCTTGAATGGACCTATATTTATAGGCTTAGCTTGGAAGATCATAATCTTTTATTCTCTATGTATGTTGAAATAACCTCAGATGAGCTCCAGCTTAAAGTATTGTTATGTTTTGTGTATTTTAAACCATTTTTTTGATATCATCATCAAAATACTAGAAATGTATTCCTTTCTAGAGAAATAAATCTAAGAATATGATTAAAATATGTATTATTACAATGTAAAAAATAATTTTTAGTCCAATTGATCAAAATATATTAGTTTTATGGAAAACATTTGTGTAATACAATGAAATAAATGTTATCAGTCTGATGGATTAAAGTTGGATAGCCTAATAGACCAAACCTAATAATTCTGATGGGCTATACTTCTCTATTCTGATGAACTGAACATAGTCAGTTTGATGAACTAAAATCAATCAGTCCTATAGAAAAGTATCATCCCTATGTACTAACACCAGTCAGTGTGATTGAAATTATATACTATAAAATGTATATATTTGTTATTTTAGAAATATTTATTTTTAGTTTAGAATAAAAATTACTACACAATGAGATTATAAAAGAATTATTAAAAATAAAGTTAGTAAACCACAATTCTTAATAATGTTTTTGGATTTTCAAACTATTGAAAGAAAATTTCTAAAGTATAACTTTTGACCCAATGAATCCTTTTAACTAGGATCATTTTCCACCTTATTCTCATTTCTAGGGTAGAAATTTATTGAGATGTCATAAACTATAATTAGCTCCAACAATATTCTATAGAACATATTCTAATATTTTTATCTAAAAATGTAATGAAAAATTTTATAATCATCATATACGTTAGAACATTCTCCTTAAATATAATTCCACTACATTTTTAATGAAAATTTTACCACAACTAACTCCAAATCAGGATTTGAGTAATATTTCTCATGAACCTTAAATTGGTGTGAAGAAAAAATCTATCAACATATCATTTTTCATGAGAATGTATACCAATCCCTTCATGTGTCATCACTATATATTTCAAAAAAAGTATCCAAAATAGGGTAATGTATGAATTAGTATACCTCCTAACATTTTTATTTCCTTGATGATTTAATCATATTCATCATTCCAAAGGAATGCATATCTCTTCTATGTTAACATATTGAATAGTTCAATACTCAACTGATATTTGTGATTTTCCTTGAACATGAGATATATAGGAAAATAATACATTATAAATACCAAAAATTGATCAAGTAAATCTCTAAATACTATATTAATTAAATCAATAAAGATCGTTGAGGAATTAATAAAGCAAAATGGTATCACTATAAATTTATACTATCCATACATTGTATAGATTTCTATATACGGTATTTATTGACTCTTTACCCTCAATTAATGATATATAGAATGATGATAACTCTTAGAAATGTATTGATCTCCATGAATTTGATCAATCAAGAAATAAATATGGGGTAAATTATCCTTTTACTTTATATGGGCCTTATTATATTCATGATAATCAGTAAAGGTTTTCACTGATCAATATTTATTCTTAACAAAAAGAACATGTTCGCCAAATTGTGATGCACTTATCCAAATGAATCCCTGATCAAAATTTTTACATAATTTCTTATTCAGCTCCAAAAACTCAATTCAGAGAATTATATATGGAGTCTTTGAGATATGTGTAGAAATAGTTAAGAGTTTGATTGAGAAAACAACTCCATGATTTAGTGGAATAACTGAAAATTATTATAGATAGACATAATTAATCTCTAGTAGAATAGTAATATAGTTGATGATGATTTCCTCCAAAACATGTGAGATAAACATCCCTTTTTGAATAGGAATCATGACACATTCAATAGATGTAAATTACATCAGAAGTTCATATTTATCGTGACACTAATGGATGATCATAGGTTGATCTAGAATATTGAATATGGATCCCCTTCCTTAGTATTAGATGTGTGATATATGTAAATAAATCCAATACCTTCCAAGGATAACATCAAATTCAAATAGATGTAGGATTACATGATTTATATGAATAATATTCCTAAAAAATTTAGCTGAATAATAATCATATACTTTAGATTTGATCATTATACCATTATGGGTTTTCAATCCTAATTCAGCATCAAATTATCAAAGATATGAATTTTTATTCCCCGATAAATTTCTAGATACACATGAATAAATATTAAATATCTTATTTAGAGGAATCCAATATTTTATCATACCTATTACCAACTGAAAAATTTCATTTTATCCTTAATCCTTAGTAAAATAAAAATGTATAGCATGAGTGTCAAACATCTTAAAACCGACTGATTAGACATGAAAAATATTTTACAGGATATATAATTTAAGAAAATATATTTTAAATATATTATAAATTAGTTTTATCACAAGTCATCCATTTTATTTACCAAGACATTAGTTTTTTGGCACATAATTAGACTTATACTGAGGGTTATTAATAGATATTTCTAATCCCAATTTCCATAGGACAAATAATCCTCTCTACAGTACCAACTATAATGTCCCAGACTTTTCATACATTGATGTCACATAATAATAAATGAATATTCACAATATAACATAGTTATTTATGAAATAATTTTATATGTATAGTTCCTTTAGAATCGTAGAAATAGAAATAACTAGTTTTTAAAATATTTACCCTATCTCCCACTAATTTTTTTCTTAAATAACACTTTTCGTGGATATATACTACTTAGTAGCTTTATTTAAAAACTGAAGAATGGGAAGATAATAAAGGGTGAGCTCAGGTACCCAGTAAGGGTAAAGAAACATGATATTAACGATCACAAAAGCATACCACTAAAATAGGGGTATGAGAAAATGATCACAAAATTTTAAAATCGTACCCTGATTATCATATATCATAATTTTGATTCACTTTATAAATATATGTAGCTCATAAGACATGAATCATAATTGGATCAATGAAACCGAGACATGAGAGAATAACATTGGCAAATATCAAGGAATTATAGAATATAAATAAGCAAAAAAATCATTTATGTAGTCATTATGGATCATTTCTAAGAATATCATAGTGTGATGGGATCATATCCTAAATAATCATTGTATGAAAGGTTCACTTTCATGACTATCATAGTGGATAAAGTCCCTTACTAAACTGGTTTCAATCCTAATTATAGTCCCCTTTGTCTAATTAGATATTAAGATTTACCTAATTAATTGGAGGGAGATATAGGTCCTGCCCATTACATAATTAAAATAATTTACATGTATTCCATATAATCATAAAACTATTATCATATCATAACACATGGGAAGAAATTTGTTTCATAAAAATTACTTGAGTTCATAATATATGGAAGAGAAGTGGGTTACATAAACATCTTACAATCATTATCATGAACCATTTAGTGAATGGATAAGGGTGTTACCATTTATTCATACCTCCAGTAATGAATATGTAATATTACGGGTTGTTTTAATTAATGAATAGAAATATAATTAATTTATCATTGAAACCTTCTTGAGGAAAATACCATTTCAACATTAAAAATCACTACTTAAAATCTAAAAAACAAATCAAAATTTAAATAAAATATTTCATTTAAAATAATAATGGAAAATTATAATGTAATATTAAAATAATTGATTTATCATTAATGTATTATCTTTAATTCAAGTCATGTACATTAAATAAAACATTTCATTCAATATTTTGAAAAATTAATTAAAAATATCCTCATTTAGATAATTATAGGAAAAATCATTTGATTTTTTTTAAAAAGTAAAAATTGGTAAAATATATATTAAAATACATTATAGATTAGTAAAACAAAGTGGAAAACATTTTTAGTAAACATGGTCCTAGATGAGAAATGTTTTCGATTACAGAGCGAGATAAAAACTTTTTTCCTTAAAAATATGTTTTGTTTAGTCTCTTGAATAATTTAATAGAGGAAAACAAAAGGCAAAAAAAATTTCAAAATAAATAACAATTTTAGAATAAAATTCGTGATATCTTTGTGATATAGATCAAATATTTCATCATTATAAAATTTATCATAAATAATCATGATAAATAATGAGATTGTGACATAAAACCCATACCTTGAGTTCCCATTTTTTCAACAGTAGTATAACCTCATGTATAATAAAATTAAATTTTTTATAATTCAATAACTAAATAATAAACAAACGTTTAATGTCATATATAGCCCCTTTATAACATTTCAACATCATTTATATCAATAATTTATTCAATTTGTTTTCCTTAGTGTTAGCAGTTACTTTTATCCTAATTATTTAAGTTTGATAGTTCTAATCCTTATACTTTAATCATATTTACATCATTGTAATGATGTTAATAATGATATAAGTATCATATATATATATATATATATTATTTTTATAAATATGTAGATTCATCCATATAATTATATATAGAAAAATGAATTACATTGTTTGTTGAGACAGTAGGCAGTATGTACGCAAGAACTGGGATTTCACTTACTGATAGATGGAATAAAATAAGTTTAAATAATAATTCGGATTACCGCAATCATTTTATTATTTTATTTATCATATATAAAGATTAAATATTTCCTAATAACCATATACATTAAATGTAAATGAAAAACGAATCACATTGCTTCATAGAGGTGGTAGTTCATACATATACATGAGCGATGTTATTAGCATCCAACAGATTTGAATATAAGAAGGTAAATGTAAAACTATAATTATTGAAGTATAATTCTTCCATAAATACATAAATAAAAATTGAACCCATAATAATATACATCAATAACAGATCGTGATAAATAATTAGTAGTATCTCCACAAGGATACGATAAGCTATACGTATGCACAAGCAATACTTTCACTATCCATTTGATGGGAAAGAGGGTGAATAATGGTTTTTTCAAAATAATAATAAAATTTAAATACATTTAGGTTAATAAATTTATTATATAATTAAAAATAACAAATATTTAGTGGTGGTAAATAAGAAGTATTAACGAAAGTGATTGGTTAAGGTGGTTAACTATTCTTTGAAAGAACTTCTTTAAATCTACTGTTAAGGACTCTGGGGTTGGTATTTTATGGATACTAGCACCTATAAAATATGAAAATGACTTTTATAATGGATTTTGGAATGGGTTTTTCAAGATATAATGGTCACGGTGGTGTAAATAATTGAGTGAGGAGGTGTCCGTTTATAATTGAGGTGAGGGTAACATTTGGAATTTCTCAAAACATTAAATTCTAATGAATTAATTATCAATAAAAATGTCTCCAAATTTATTAGGATTATTATATAATATATGAAAGGGTTGTAATCCCAAAAATTAATCAAATTTATATAAATATTTCTGTCATTTTAAACCTTATCCTATTTTATGATGCACGGTAAACCAATATTAAGTTTAGTTATGGTAACAAAAGATTCAATTTTAAAGGGTTTTATTTTTTAATTATAAGAAGAAAATTTGACCATAAATGGATGATTTATGAAATTTTAAAAAATATAAAATCCAAATTGTCTTATTTAAATATTATAATTATTTTTATATAAATTATAAAATAATATTATTTTGATAAAATAATTTAATTATCAATTTTGTTAGTATTCATTTAATTTGACATAAAAGAAATAATGAAAAAGCTATTATTCAAATACAATATTTTAACATAATAATAAAATTTCATATTAAGCTCTAAAAGTTTAGTAAAAATATAAATTATTAAAAATATATCACTTTAATATATTTAATATCAGAAATTATATTTTCCACTAATTTAATAAATAATGTTTTGTCATTGTGAAAGAGTTTAAAGTAATTATATAATACCTCAAATTTAGAAATAAGTTACCATCATAAATATATTTTCATTGTTCACAAACTTAATTTTAATATTCCTATATTACTAGTTAGGGTACCTTTTGGAAAAAATTATTGATATTCAAAACTAAGAGAGTAATATTTCAAAACATTCATTGATTTAAATAACATATAACTCATTTTCAGGGAAAAATTCAATTAAACTACTCAATTTCATGACTATTGTGATGAGGATTTAATTTACATCATAACATAATAATTATGATGAATTTATTATGGCCACATCAATTAGCTTTATCCGAGATGAAACCATTTAAACCATTATCAAGGATATAAATTTTACCATTGTTACCATTCATATTGGTAAAAAGGGGCTTATTTACCAAATTTTAAAGTATTGATTCAAAATATTGAATAAATTCTATCTAATTAAATATATATGAGTGGGAGAAATTAATTTTAAAATTTCATGAAAAATTCATTGAATACCCATTTTGGGAAAATAATTTTTTAAGAATAAAATAGGGTTTATTCTAATTCCATGCATGGAAAAATATTAAATTAATATTGAAATGTTTTATTGAATATATAATATTTAATTTATTTAAAATAATTTAAAATAATAATAATTTAATATATTATTACAAAAATACATTGTAGGAACAAATAGATTTTAATAAAAATAGTAATTTTTTCTTTCAACTGATTTTTATAATAAACTAGTAAAAAATGAATTAATTTCATAAATATGTAACCACATATTTTTCAAAATTTATTTATTCATATTCACGCCTTCCAATACAATGCATAGGAAAAAAATTCACATTAAATAATAATATTTTAAATGTATTTTGTGGTTCATTTAAACTCATTGTTTTGTGTAACAAAAGCTCTCAAATAAAAAGAATTATTTCAAAAAAAATATTTCATTAAATATTGGGTTGTTAGAGTAGAATGGATTTTCATGATAGATTGATATTCAATTAATTATCATATCCCACTAAAAATTGGAAATTAACTTCTACTTTTAGTTTATTAGGTTGATTTCATATCCACATTAATTAGGTTATTTCTTACCTTCTAAGGATATACTGATCTATTATTGTTCATAAATAAATATATCTTTTTTTATTTATTTTCTAATGAAGACATATTTTTCTCATTAAAAATACTGTAACATATTTGAAACTCCTATCATCAACACCTCTATCCCAATCCACATCTATAAATCTACAGTGACATAACTTTACATTACTAGAATATATTATCTGAAAAATAAGAGTGCCTTTTTATACCTTAGAATTCACTTTTATTATTTGATGTTAGATTCCATAGGCACACTTTGATACCATACACATAATTTTTTAGAATATATGATATTTAATATATATTATCAACATCTTGGTAATGTTATTTTCCCAATATAATTTGAGATGAATATTCAATTGCTTCCACAAAAACAAATTTATTTAGGGTTTTCATGGTATGTTTAACATTCATTACGACACTCAGGCCAGAATATATTTTTATGTTTCTAATGAATATAAATACATACAAATAATAACATACCTTATAATATTAAATCATACATATATAATTTTTAACAAGAATATAATCATGATCTCTGAGAAGAAGCTAAAAAATCACTCCCTTGGTGGTATCCATAGATAGTGGGAACCACTTGATGGTGGGGTAGGAAATCTCTACATTGATAATATCATTCCCATTTTTGAATGTTATAAAAACTAAAAATCCTTCTCAATTTGATTATCCTATATTTTTAATTATTTTATTTTTTTATATTTCATGTTGGATGGAATTATGAATTATATGATTAAATAATTCACTTCTTGTAGAAGAAAAGAATGGGGTTGATTCTAAATTGAATATTTTCATTTTAAGTTATAATCCTTATGTATTAAGTTTTTTGATATTTTTTTAAATGAGTAAAATTACACATTCCATATATTATGTATTGGATTTTTATCTAAGGATAATATCATATTTATCAAAATGAAGATAAAAAATATATTATATAATACTTTCTATGATAGAAATAAGCTATGTATTCAATATTTTTCATATTGAATTATGTTAGTAATTTTGTAGAAGTTTGTATCTTATTTATTGATTTTTAAAAAAGCATACATTTATGTGTTGCTAAAAATTATTACAAATAATGTCTGTGAAAGAAATTCGATACATTATAAAGTATTATTTTGATGTTAAATAAAATTATATATTTATTGGAGATATATGGAAATTCCACTACCCCAAAAATAGTACACACCAAAAATATATTCACTTGATGCAATGTGGAGACTTATCTATAATTTTTTATGATAGATAAATAGTCTTTATTTTTGAATTTTAATATGGGATTACAAATTCAAATGAATGAGATATTGAAAGGATATCTTCTCGCATGATTTTGAGCATTATTCATAGTGTTTAATTACTAATTATTATAGTTCATTTAACAATTATTTAAATGTTGTTTTGAATTATTTTCTTATCTTTTTCACATGATATTATCATTTATTATTAAGAAGGAAAATCAAAGAGATTTAGTCGATTTGAGTTATCCATTAAGGTTTTTTTATCATTCTATATAATGCACACCAATTCTAGGAAATGATATAAGAAGTGGTCAACTAATTGATTTGTAGAAAAGTTAAATCGTAACCATTTCACACAACCCATTCTGGAATTCATATGATTCATTATTCATCATCTAATCAAAGGGTGAAATCTATCTCGTACCTAGACCAACAATCCCCATATAAACCATTTGTTTATTTAATAGTTTTATTATATCATTTGGATATATCTTCTATGTAGTAGAATTTTATTTCTGGGAAAGTTCAAGGGATATAACTCCTCTAAAAGAAATGTAAACATGGTTTTTCTTATCTGACTAGAATACAAATAACATATTTTTATAAACCCCCAAATGTCATGGATAGTTATTTATCCACATTAAGAAGAATGTATTTAGGTTAGTAAAACACCATAAAATTATGGGATGGATATGCTTATATTAAATGGTTTGTTTTTCATATGATCCCTTAAAGACAAGGATTTTTACTTCCAGGCATATAAAAAGTGGGATTTGGGGTCATTACCTCCTACCAGGAAAAGATAATTTGTAAGATTTATCACTTTTCTTGGAAATTTTTATACAGTATGTGGATTTAAATTATCTTTTGTAGTGTGTGTGAAGATTATATGTAGGAAAATTTAGAACCAAACTACTAAATATAATTTTACTATATTATTTAATTTATTTTCCTTTTTCTCTTCACACTCTCTATAAATTTTTTTTATAATTAAATTGTTTACTATTTTTTTACATAACATTATAAATTATCAATTAATTACTATAAATTTTTTTTATACAAAATTATCAACCATATTTTCACTTTCCATAACCATCTAGAACTATAAATATTAGTATTAGAAGAATAATATTTAAAAGTTATGATATATTTATCTAACCTTAACACATATATAATTAGTATTAAATAACCATTTAGATCAATAATTAATTATAATAATTACTAAATTTATTTTTCATAAATATTTTCGAGATTTAGTTATTTACTATTGATTATATAATGTATTAGGAGATATAATATTTATGATGGATAAATAGAGAATAAGTTTAAAATAAAACGATTCTAAGAATTTGTTATGAGGATGTTAATTGTAAAATACTTAATTTGTATGCTATGAATGTATAATATCGAGAAAATTTAGCCTATATTTTCTTATAAGGAAAGGAAATAAGTTTCACTATCAAAGGATGAATTAAAATTTTCCTCCATACTATGATTAGTCAATTAAAGGGATGGATCATTATGGTAATTCATTTTTTCTGAATGAATGTCGAGAAGTAACTTCTTTATATTCCTCCTTGTGAACTTCTATGGGAACAAGGAGCAGTGTGGAAGAAAAATATTCGATGAAATTTCAATGGAATTAATTTCATGATATGATATAGTGAAAAACCCATAATTCACAATACTTGGAACATGTGTGATTTAATTAAGCATGAAAAAACTACAATTACCTTATTACTCTGAATGGACAAAAGGCCTTTTTTTATTATAGATAATCCCCCATTTAAGGGTTGAAGGGGAACTCATACATGACCCGTAGGCCCAAGGAACAAGGCCCGACATGACCCGCAATACATGACCTGAAGGCCCAGAGGTATACCATGCCCATTACATGACCTGTAGGCCCAGCCCACTCGAACTTCCCCTCCCCAGCGTCTTGCATCATTGATATACTTAGCTCCCCACCTTGCTTTGCTGATCATCTTGCATTGCCCCGCACAAAGTTGCATGGTTCCTGGTCCCGATGGCGGCTTCCATACCCTCTCATTCTTCCAATCCGGTAGTTCTACATCTGGTGGCTACTACTCCTGCTGCTCTGATCCTCTTCTGGGGCATGTTTTGTGTGAACTGGGATACTCCATGGTCTATGTGACCCAAAGGCCCTGTGGCTCAAAGGCCTTTGATGACCCGAAGGCCCTGGAGACCCGTAGGCCCAAACAGGTGGCCCGAAGGCCCAAATCGAGTGAATAGTTCTGGCTGCTACAGTACCGAACAGTAACTGCTACAGTACCTGGAAATTCACCTCCACCCGGTTTTGAACCCGAGTCTCTTGGATGCCAAGCAGGAGCCCTTACCACTCGGGTACAGGCTCGTTAGGCATTTACCTTATTCAATTTCATTCTAATTCATGTTTCACTCATCACCAATGATCATAACTATAATGAAACGTGACCAAATCCCTTTAGATTATCCACACACAAATCTACATCCTATCATAAAATTGATCTTGTAAAACCCCCTGATTTTAAAAGATTAAATTTTTTATATAATATGTGACATGCTTCATCATGCTTAAACAAAAAATAAAATATATTTATTTAAATTTAATCTCTTCAATATCTTGTGATACATTCAAAATTGAGTCTAAGTGAACTGTAATATAATAAAACATTATAACCTAGCCATTAAATTAAAAGTTGTGAATTAGAAAAACTAAATTATTAAATTTATATGGGTTATTCATTTATAAATTAAATTTAATGGTCATATATTGATTATAAATAAAAAAAGAATCATTTGAACGATAAAGAAATGTTTTCAAAGGAACTGTAATTTTATAGAAGCTGGTTTCATCATGCTTTGGAGACATATTTGGAAATAAAAAAATTTCAACCTTATCTCATCCATGGTATGATATTGAAATATTTTATAGCCTTATTGAATATGAAAATTGTTGGTATGATATTTTCTTTTAAAAAATCTTAAGGGTTTCCTCCCCCACACTTATAAAAATCCACCCACTATCCTCTCTTATTCAAAATCCCATAGAACTTTCAGCCAATCCATACCCAAATATCTTATTTATATCAATCTCTCCAAACTATAGGCCTTATTAAGATCATAAATAAAATATAGAAATGCTTTATGTACAAACCCAAAAATGTTTTTTGAAGAGGTAATGTTCCTAACCATGAGTTTTAATTTTAATTATTCATATAACACCATAAAATGGTAATCAAATATGATAAAACAATATAAAAAATATATCATATATACATGAGGTTTATTATGTTAATTTAATAACCTATATCCATCTTCTCCTTCATAAAATGGGTAACGAAATCATCGACCATGTGTATGTCCAACTTTCTCCTCACGAACCGATGTAATTCATTTTCCATCACCACCTCTCATGATTAGATGAAATGATTTATTTAAAATATTTATATGATATTCATGGAATTAATATACTTCTTGAAAAATTAAATAACCTATAACTTCTTACCACACAACCAGTTGGATGTAAATAACGTTGCTCGTGTGTCTTTCTGGAGTTCCCCCTCCACACAACAACATGGAATGTTTTCCTTGTTGTTTTTAAATAGATGGTAATAAGAATGTTGCTAATTAAATAAAAATTCATATTTTAAATAATATTTTTTCTATAAAGGTGAAAAATTATATACCATTTTTACATACCATCTTTTGGAAAAATAAAAATATTGTTCATTCATGAATTTGACATACCATCTCCATGAATAATGTCACCCATTTTCCCAAATCATAATTCAATGGACTTGTATAAATTATTATATAAATAATATATATGAAATTTTTATAATTATTAAAATTATGTAGATCATATAGCCATTATTAAAGTATAAGGGATGAAACTATGAAACCAAAATATACATGAAAAATAGAGAAATTATCACTAGAATTTGCGATTTCAACAAATAATTGTTAATAAATGGGTTACAAAACGCCATAAGTAAATAATATATTTTATAAAATATATTGTAAATATTTTTAAAATATTTATAACAAATATATATTTATTATACTGAAGGTACATGAATGTATGAAGGATATCAGACACGAGGTAAGTGTTCTTTGTCTCAGTTTAACTAAAATGAGACTTATACCATATTAATGACATTTTTATTTTGTGTGGTATATATATACTACCACTTTGATAATCTATATTGTGAATATCTTTATATTAATGTTATTTAATGTTTCATTTGAGGTTATTTATTTTTTTATTCTTACGATTCAAAAGTTATCAAAGAGGTAAGGGTTTAGTTCAAAATTTCATCATTATTCATGATTTGTTATGATAGAGTCCCCCTTGTTGAATTGTTTGGGATTTATATATTTAACCCAAATATTTTCCTCTCTTATGGTTATTCATTAAATTTTCATATAATATTATCATTTTCTTCTTTTTGGTACTTAAATCGAGTGATAATTTTTTTTAATAAAATCTAATGTTTTTACCTCTTCGGTCGAAAATCATTTTTTCCATATCCATGTTTCCTAATTTTTTTTTAATTTTTTAACATTATTAAAATGAATTATTAAAATGTTTTTACCAATAATTGTATTTTTTATTATTTTTATAATTAATCTTCCTATCATTTTCCAAAAAATGCATTTTCTGAGTTTCATTTCCAAGACTTGGAATAATAATTATTTTAACGAGTACAACATAAACGAAATTATTTATTTTCATGACCACTAAACGTTTTAAATATTAAATTATTCATTTCAAATGTTTTTTCCATAAAAAAATACATAACAATATTTCTTGAACTTTTAATTTTAACAATTGATTTTAAATATGGAAAGGTTATTTTCTTCAAGAATGTTTTAATGATATATTTAGGGAATTATATTTATCAATAACAATAAACCTTATTGTACTTATTACACATTGAAAATATATTGTAATGATATAATCATTATTATTTATCTTGATGGTTTATGATCATTCTTACTTGTGATGTACTATTTTGATACAATTATCCATATTACTATAGATTGTTTATGATTTTGATTGTTGATTAGAAAATTATTAACATTTAATATGATAGTTTTTTAATATGAATTTTTACCTTGATTATGTTTTATAACATTCATATGAGGAATGGATTAGACTTAGTAAGTTATAGGTGTAACCCTTTATAGCCCCCGATAAATCAGTAGGTCTCATTAGGCAAATAAGGTTGGGTATTTGGATGGGGCCTTACTTATTTATATACTTTCTCATGTCTGGAGACAATTATGTTATGGTTATGATGTTTGAAATTATTCATTCCATAATTATGAGATTAGATGTTGATGTTCCATGTGATTATTAGATTGTTTTTAATATCCATGGTTATTTTTCAAGACCATGTGATTATTTATATTACATTATTTGAACTTAATTTATTCCTCACATATTAAGATTCTGTAATTGATTTAATGACATGTGTTTTAGTTATTTAACTTTCCACATTAATTATGACTTATTTATTCATGATAGGTTCCACTGTACATATATCCTTACTAGGAATTAAATCCCACCACTATATTTTGTTTCCTTTCACTTAGACAACAATAAGTGTATTATGATTGATATGAAAGGATATTATAAGGGGATTAATTTTGTACTCATAGAAAATATTATGTTTTTTATGTGGTCAACAATAATTTGATATCCATGTATGTATCCAGTTTTCCAAGACATCTAATGTTATTCAATCCTTCAAGAAATGATATATTTTATCTTGTGAAAATGTTATAATATAACCAACAACTCTGGGATACTTGGTTTAGGGGTATTTTTATAATTGTATTTTACGGATATATTTTATAGTTTTTTTATGTATTACTTTATTTTCTTTAAATAAATAATATTTCAATATTTTCCTGTGAGTAGAAAATTAAATGTGATGCATGCAAAGGATTTTGAGGTAAAAAAATATAAATACCTACCTCAGCTGCCCATCTGTGATACTCTAGTACCAGCAGAAAAAAGGAGACATTGACAGAGGCTTTAGAACATAGAGTGGTGATTCGGGGTCCCTCTTCACCACCGTTCTCCACCTCCATTCTACTTTGGGTACCCATGCTGCTCGTTGTCATCATGCCATGAATTAGCGAGTAATTCTCTTATTGTTGAGTTATTTGATTGTATGTGGATGTTTTTATAGTTATTATTTATTTTAATTATTTATGTTTTTGACTACAAAAAACTGATTATCAATTCCAAATCTCTCTCTTTTCACAACTCATAAACATTACTTCGTTTTGAGTTTGTCTATTTAATTGCATTAGTTAGTTATCCTAATTTTATATGACCATTATGCAATATAATTTATCCATGTTTAAACAACATTTTCAGTCAAATAGTTTTGTATTTTAACCAAGTAAATGACCATTCAAAAGGTGAAATAACGTTAATTGGGTAGTGTACCGAGACGAAGGATCCCATTAGACCCTATTTTGACACTAATTCTAAATAAACTCGCATTCAATTGAATCCCTAGCCCATGAACCTGAAAAACACTGATCTTGGGATGCCTCAATCTTGATATCAAAACCAATCAATACTATCGTTTATATTTTATTTAAATAAAACCAAAAAAATCATTTTTAGATTCATAATTAATTCAGAGAATACGCTCTGTCCCTGTGGGTTCCATACATGGGCTTACCAAGTACTATATTTTTAGTTACATTGTCTGAGTTTTTTTAAAATTAGTAAATTTTTTTATACTTGTAGGAATTAATTAAACCTTGTGGGAAATCATATTTTTGGCATTGTTGTCAGGGAAAATTTTCATTATGTTTCAACAAATTAGGAATCTTGTAAAATATTTGTATTTTAATTCATTATGTTATACTCAGTCTTATCTTGTAGTAGTTTTAGGAAAAAATCCATTGCATGAATACTCCACTCAAGGGAATAATAAAATTTAAGATCATGTATATGTCCTAGAGCTAGATAAGACCTTATCCAAGTAAATAAAGGAGAAATAAGATTCCCACCAAGAACATGACACCCTGGATGGAGGGAATCAATATAAAGAAACTAAAAATTAGTTGGGCCAACCAATAGTACTACATGTCTATGGAAAGAAATAATGGGGAAAGCACTGATCAACTATAGACGACCCTCCAATAGGGGAATAAACCAATTAATTCTCAAACACCCTGTAGCTACCAAAAATTTCATGATAAATCAATTATTCATCCAGATAATCACACATTCATTGCAATTCATCAGGCTACATCATGAAAGACCCCAACTCAAAAATTGAAGGTTTCCTAGAGATACGTGACACATTCCAATTTCAGAATGTAACAAATGATGATGTAAGGCTATGCCTATTTAGATTTTCATATAAGGAAAAAATAATGCGAGTGGATCCAAAGTCTTCCCCCACATTCAATCACCAGCTAGGAAGATCTGGTAATAATGTTTTAAAAAGGATTTTCCTACACTCAAAGTCTATGGATCATCCTGTATGTATTATAAAATTTTGATATATTAAATAGAGAATCATTATATAGTTTATAGGAAAGGTTAAAAGGTTTTATGAGATGATTCCCTCATCATGGAATCAAAATGTTTTTATCAATTAAAACATTTTATAAAGGATTATCATAGGGAAATTGTACCATAGTTGATGATGTTATAGGAGGCTCGCTAATGAGAAAATTACTAGAGGAGAGATTTTAGTTTCTAAATGATATATCCAGTAAGAATTTTTAATAGATCCCTGAAGAAGGATGAACACAAGGAGTAATCATAGTGGATAATAGTTGTATGTCTACTCAAATAGAGGCTTTGATAAAGAATATGGATGTGATGGCGAATAATCAAAATCCCCAAGGTGTGTATTGTGAAGATGAAAATTATCTTGATTTTAATCTTTAAACTTATGTGAAAGGATAGAGGCCACAAAAACCACCACATAAAAATAGGAATCAAGTTAAAGAATTTTAAGTAAGACAACAAGGTTTTCAACCTCAACATCAAGGGCCAACATTGACCAGTCAAGTCCAATCCCTGTTGAAGACCCTTGAAACCTTCATGACCACAATGGGAGCTTCAATTAAAGAGTTGACATCATATTCAAGAGATCAAAGAAATGAAATTATTGAATTGATGAATGATACACACAACCAACAAGCTACAATGAGGAACTTGGAATATCAATTCAACTAAATTATTGATCAACTAAGGGAATGAAAAAGAGGATAGCTTTAAGGATTTCTAGAACAACATCCTCATAGAGATGTTAAGGCCATATGTCTATGAAGTGTAAAGAATACATGAGGGAGTGTAATTTAATTTTCATGAAATAATAGACAACAATCATTTTAATAATTCAAGAAAAGGGCAAAGAATCTGAGGAACAAAATGAAGAAGAATCACCACCACCATGCCAATTACCCCTACCATTTCATTATCATGTAATGAAAGTTAATATTGATGAGAAAATGAAAAAAATAGTATATTTTCAAGAAGATACACAACTAGCCACCGTTTTTGAGCCAATTGTAAACATTACAATCTATAAAAAGTTCATGAAGGAGTTGGTAACGAGAAAAAACAATCTAGAAAAATTAGCCACCACACAACTAGCAGGAGAATGTTAAGAGTTAGTATCAAGAATTCTACCAAATAATAAAAGATATGTATGTAGTTTTTTCCATTCCAATTACTATAGTGGATAATGAGTTTGATATGGGTCTATGTTATTTAGGTACCTGTTTAAATATCATGTCATATGCAATATTCAAGAGCCAGGGATTGAAAGAGATACTACCAACAAGGGTAATGATTCATCTAGATGTTAAAACATTAAGAAATACTCGAGGACTACATAAATATGTCATCATCAAAGTAGATGAATTATATTTTCTAGTGGATTTTCTGGTGATAGACATGGATGAAGAGAAGCACCACATAATAGTTCGAAGATTGTCTCTATCTATAAGAAGGGAACTGATTTATGATCACAACGGAGTGCTGAATTTGAGAGTTGGAGGATCAGAGGTAAATTTCAATCTTCATTGGGAAATATAGAAGTCAAATAAAAAAATTGATGAAATTTTAAAAGATAACTTCGTGAAACAAGTAGGTACTATTGTCCATAGAAAATGATCTAAAGTAGCTTTAGTAGAAAGTGAAGAAGAAAGTAATAAAATTATCATGAAAGTTATATAATTTATGGATAAAAGAAAAATATAGTAGAGGATCATTTATTAAAGAATAATTAAAATAAATAGAATAGGTTTGGGATGTCAGTGAACTACCTTTTTAATTTTCATGATGGGTGAAGAACTGATGGATTAGGTCGAGGGAGATAGAAATAGTATTCAACAAGGGAAGAGTGAAATTAGTTTCAAATAAATGAATAGGACCAATCTACAATGAGGAATCAAGGCTTAATTTTTTTAGATCCAGACCATATAACCTCTTTCTTACTGTACACCACCAAAGCTGACTAAGGTAAGGTCAAGACAATGAAAATAAACAAAAGTGCTTCTAGGAGGAAAGCCGAATTTGTTGTATTTTTTCATTATCTATTAATTGTTTTTTTATTGGAGAAATAACTCATCCCCAAATATTATTAAATGTTAAAACTATTTACTATTCATTCATGTATTTAATTTTATTTTTGAAGGACCATCATGGAAGGAAACAAGACAAACGAAGGAGTAGAAGGTGAAGCTGCAGAGCATTACATGCCCGGAAGGGAATTTAAACATCATGAAAAAGTTTTATCAGAACCTATATAGCCCATGTAGAATCATTAATGTGAAAGTGGATTTAGAATTTCTATTCAATATTCTTCAAATGTATTCCCCAAATTTTAATTTCTTAGAGTGTTATTTGGAATTCGAATTCCCCACACATGATTCTTTCTTTACTCAATCTAACTTGGAGACTTGAAATACTCAGGACCATTACCATGAAATGTATTTAAATTTCCTTGTCAATGAATTTGGATTAGAAAAATGGAGCAAGATTTAATATAGATAAAAAATTTATTAGGATTTGAAAAATAATTATTTAGAGTACCAAGATAGTCATTGTAAAAGAAAATTTTCTAATATTTGTCCCTAATCTGAATCTATGATAGTTTCATTTATTGATTTAATTATTCAAATTTATTTTCATGAGTAATTAACCCAACCATTATTATCATTCACAAGACATCCACTGAGCCAATAGTTTCCATTCTTTCTAATTTATATTTCTGGAGAAACTCATGCGTGTTTTCTTCAAGAACTTTCATTTCATTTTGTCAGATCAATGAATGAACAAAATCACTTTTAAAATGATTGAGGCATTATTTTATTTTATCCACTATCCTAAGACCCACCTTTCATTAATACATTTTAAACCCTCAGAATCCATAAATTGGTTTATCATGAAATGATCCACAATACAAACCTATTTATTCCATTTCGACCTTCCTCCAAATGTTTTTCATGATATTTGAATGAATAAGTATGGGGGAGGAACATTATTTCATATACAAGGGTTTGTATCATTGAGGATATTTTGGTGGTGGGTTTTCTATTATTATATTGGGGAAGTCCATGTATCAGTCATTGTATTTTCTTATTAACTTATCTTGTTAAAAAAACATTTCAAAAAATTAAAAAAAATGGGTTGTGTTTTGGGAGTATAAAATGTAAAAATTTTCCCAAACAAAGATTATTTATCATATGAGGTTAGTTGATAGATATGAGTCTTTTCTTAAGAATAAATTTAGAAAAATAAAAAATATAGAAAAGGAAAAAAGATAAAGATATGTTGATTCATTCATTATGAAAACATGTATCGTAGGAGCAGTTTGATCTTTTCAGGGAAATATAGAGGTGTAATTTTTAAAGGGAGACATTTATTAAGCTAATATTTTTATATCATGCATTACAATATAGAAGTGAACCTTTTTTTGAACCTTACATGATTTAAATAATTTACCTACCTACCCTTATGCCTTTGATTCATTTGATCATTAATGGTTAATCCCTCATAATTAATATTGATCTCTATCATTACACAGTAGAGATGTCAAATTAATTTCAATCCTATGGAATATTACATGTTTTTGAGGTATGTGCTGAATACTATTAATCTGTACCTTAATAATGAGTAGAAACATTCATATGATTTAAATTGTGAGTGCCATGAATATCAATAATGAATTTAAAAATGAGGATGTAAGAATGAAGAAACTTGGTAATTTCGAAGGGGAAAAGTAAAATAATTGATTGATTTGTTTGTTTGTAAAGTGAATCATTGATAAATGTTCCACAAGTGATTATCAAAAATTTTATTTACCATTTGATAAATTTTTTTTATTGAAATTGAATTTGAAGCATGATAAGGTAAATATCCATTGATGGATGCTGAGATTCCATCCTTGAGGGAATGTATGAATTCAATTGTGGGGGTATTTAATAATATTATTTCATACATATATTTTAGTGTGGTTTTATGTGTTAATTTTTTCTATGTAAATGAATATTTTTTCCAATTTTATAATGATTATAGTTGTCTTCTATTTTATAGTAGGAAACAATGAATATTTGATAAAATAATGAAAAGATGAAAAATATGAGCTAAAAGTAGCGACATGTCATTAGAATTTTGAGAGAGAAGCAGAGGAGGAATGCTGGAACAACAAGATTAAATGTCGTGTAATATAATTTCAAATTTTTACTTTTTTCAATAAGAATTAGCTGCATAGGAAAATGGTGATGAGATTTCTCTCTATAAAGATCAGTTACATATCGTGAGTCCCCGTTACACATCATGAAATGAGTCGATGTTCATAAGATAGTTGTGTGTGATTCATTCACACCAAGGAAAACATTGATCAAGATTACACAATGTGTAACCCCATTACACATCGTGACTTTTCTAGTGAGTGAAAAATTAAATTTGATGCATGCAAAAGATTTTGATGGAAAATCCTACAAATACCTACGTCAGCTGCCCTTCCAACATAATTGTGAACCTGAAAGAGAAAAGGCGCCATTGATAGAGGCTATAACACATGGAGTGATGATCTGAGGTCCCTCTTCCCTACTATGTTACTTTAGGAACCCATACTTCTCATTATCATAATGACTAGAAAGACCGAGTAGTTATATTAGTGTTGGGTGATGTGATTTTAAGGAATGTGTTTCTAGAGATTATATATTTTCATTAATCATGCTTTGGATTACTGAAAAGTGATTAACGATTCCAAATTACTCCTTTTTCGTATTCTATAAACATTAGTTTGTTTGGATTTTATTGATTTAATTGTATTAGTTAGATGGGATTTCTATGTATGTCCATTATTAAATATAGATTAGCTATGTTTAAACAAGGACATGGGTCAACTAGATTTGTGTTTTCACCAATTAGATGACCATTCCATTGGTGAAATCACATTATAAGGGTAGGGTACCCAGAACAAGGATCCATGTTGACCCAATTCTGAAAATAATACTGAATAAAATCACTTTTAATTAAATCTCTAGCCCACTAACCTAAAAATCACTAATCCTAGCATGAATTTATCCTGATATTAGAACCAATCATTACTGTTGCTCTATTTTCGTAACATGAAACTAAAAAACTCAAATTTAATATTCGTAATTAATTTATAAAATATGGTATATCCCTATGTGTTTGATACTTGTGATTATGATGTACTGTATTTTTAGTAAGGTTTTTTGAGTTTTTTTATATTAGTGAATTTGTTTAGCCCTATATGAATTAACAATTCCCTACGGTCTATCAAAAATTTGGATCCACTGCTAAGGATTTTTTCTGTAATGATTACACTAATTATGAATCTTGATAACTATTTTTATTTAAATTCATTATATTATATTTGTTCTTGTCATGTTTTACTTTCATGTAACAATCTATTTCATGAATACTCCACTTGATGGAAGCATAAAATTGATGATTTGGTATATGACCCAAAGTTGGAGAAGTCCTTATACAAGAAAAGGAATAAGGAAGAAGATTCCCACCTATAAAAATACACCATGGTGGGATGAAATGAATTTGAAAAATCTGATCTTGAGCTCGACCAACTAGTAGGACCCCAAGTCCAAGGAAGGAGCCAATGGGCGCAAGTATTAATCAACTAAGGAAGACCCTCGAACATGGGAGTCAATCCGAGAATTCTCATACACCATATAGCTTCCCAACATTTTGAGATAAATCTACCAGTCCTCAGGATGATCGTGAATTCACTACAATTATGTGGTCTACCTCATGAAGACCCCAACTCACATATTGGGAGTTACCTAGAGATATATGATACATTTCAATTTCACAACATCACAATTTTTTTAATAATGCTTCTCTTGTTCAGATTCTCATTGAAAGGGAAAATCACTAGAGCAGATCAAAAGTCTTCCCCTAAATTTGATCACCATGAGGTAATATCTAGAAAATATGTTTTTAATATGGTCTTTCCCACCCTCAATGTATATGGATTTGCGGGAAGTATTTTAATTTTTTTTAAATTAAATGTAAAATAATTATATAGTTTATTGGAAAAGTGAAATGGTTTGATAAAATGATTCCCTCATCATGGAATCAAAATGTGGATATTAATTCAAACATTTTATAATGGTTTATCATAAGGGAATTGTTCCATAGTTGATGTTGTATTGGAGGATTACTAATGTAAAAATCACTAGCGGATAGTTATAAGGTTATAAATGAGATTTCCAGCAAAAGTTTTCAATGGAAACCTAAATAATGACAAACAAAAGGAGTAATCATGGTGGATAATAGCTAGATGGAAATTCAAATAGTGACTATATACATGAATATGGATGCAATTATGGTGAATAAAAATCCCCAAGTTATGTTTTGGGAAGATGAAAATTATCTTGGTTTTAATCATCCAAAATATGTATAGGGATGGAGGCCACAAAAACCACCGCAACAAAATCAGAATCAACCCCAAGGATTTCAGTCTGGTCAACAAGGTTTTCAACCCCTAAATCAAGGGATAACACTAAATAGTAACATCAATTCACTAGAGGAGACCCTTAAAATCATCATGACCACAATAGTAGCTACACTTGAAAAGATTAAAGTGTATTCAAGAGATCAAATAAATGAAATTAGAGAATTATGGAGTGATTCACATAACCAACAAGATACAATAAAGAACTTGTAATGTCAAGTTAGTCATATTACTGATCAACTCATGGAAGGAAAAAATAAGGAGAGCTTCAATGATGCCAAAACAATATTCTCATAAAGATGTGAATTTAATATTGATAATAAGTGGAAAGAATACACAGGGTAGTGGAGTTAAATTTTCATTAAATAATGAACTACAATCATTTAATGTAGTTCTATAAAAGAACAATGAATTTTAGGTTCAAAATAAAAAATAAGTAGCACCACCATACCAACCACCAATACCATTTTCAAATTGTGAAAATCAAGTGAATATTGATGAAAAAAATCAAATGTTTTTAGCGATGTTTGAGAAGATACACATCAATATCCCATTTACTGAGGAAATTGAAAACATGTCTACCTATGAAAATTTCATGAAGGAGTTGGTAACGAAGAAAAAGAAGAATGAATAATTATACACCATTCAACTAGTAGGATAATGTTCAACAATAGTATCAATAATTCTACTGAAGAAGAAGAGATATATAGGTATCTTTTCAATTCCATTTACTATTGTTACTTCTAATATTGGTAGGGAATTATGTGATTTAGGTGCTAGTGTCAATATATTTTCATATGTAACATTCATGATTCTAGAATTATAGGATATGAAACCAAATTGAGTAATGCTTCATCTAGATGATACAATAGTTAGACTTCCTCTGAGACTAATTGAAGATTCCATCATTAATGTAGATGAGTTCTGTTTTTTAGTGGATTTTCTAGTGATTTTCATGGATAAAGAGATGTTCCATATATTATTGGGATGAACATTTCTACCTACTAGAAGGGAACTGACTAATGTTCACAATGGAGAGATGAGTTTGAGTGTTGGATGATCATAGGTAAAGTTCAATCCCCACCGGGTAATGTAGAAGTTAGATAAAATATTTGATAAATTTTCAAAAGATGATTTGATGAAGGAAGAGGATATTGTTTTCCATGAAAAAGAGATGAAGTAGCTGCTATAAAAAGTGAAGAAGAATGTCATAAAATGATTAAGGAAGGTGCAAAATTTATGGATCAAGATACAGATAGAAGAGGAACATTTATTCAAAAATACTTCTAATAAGGAGAACATGTTTTGGTTTTCAGTGAACTACCATTTTATTTTTCATGAAGGGAAACGAACCGTTGGATTGGGCCCATTGAAATGGAAAAATCATTCAAAAATGGAAGATTGTAATTAGTTTTATATAAAGAGAGAGGACAAATCTACATAGAGGAATCAAGGCTTCAACATTTTGTAGATCCAAACTAGGAATCCTATTTCTTACCAACAACCACATGATCTGACATAGGTAAAGCTGAGCCTAAAATGGTAAACAAAGTTGCCTCTGAGTGGAAAACTGAGTTTTTAGTATTTAATTATATATTTATTGTTGTTTTTTTGGAGAAATAATTCATCACCAAATATTTTTTAATTTTATTGTTATATCTTGTACTTAATGATGATTAATTTTATTTTTGCAGGACCATCAAGGAAGGAAACATACATAAGGAAGTCGTATTAGGAGGTGTTTCATAGAATTACATGCTGTAAAGGGTATTTACATGTTTTTAAAAGGTTCAATAGAAACATGTACATCCCATGTTTAAGGATCAATGAAAAAGGGAGTATGTCACGAACCAGGCCGAGTACCCTGGTAACCTGATAACCGAGCTGACCCTGACATATCCAGAAGGGCGTTCCCAATCCCCACGGGTCAGTGAATAGCACCTGGAATCGTACAACATACAAGTGGGAATGATTTTTCCACAAGAATGTGGAAGCAAGAGTAAAAAAACAGCATGCATAACAAAAGAAACTCCAGTGGGAGTGATGTACCAGAATACAAAGAGGCATAAAATTCCAAAGTACAACAACCCAAGTACTAAAGATGGGAAAAATAGCCCCAAGTTCCCTAAGGACACAACTCACCAAGACCAATGATCAACAGCTGGATCCACCTCCAAGAGGTCCCTTCCCTTTTCTCGATCCTGGAAGAAGAAAATCGACAAACCCCCAAAGGCAAAAGTAGGGTGTGAGAATAAGCCCAGTAGGATATCACCAAAGATTCGATAACAGATGCCAAATACAGATTATCCAAGTAAAAACCTTCAATTTTCAAATAAAAAGTTTTGTCAATTCAAAAGAATATTTTAAAAAATCATGCTATACATTTTCAAATGATGGAAAATTCATCAAGAAAATCTTTACAATGACGGAATATTTCTAAAACAATGGATTAAGTAAATCATTTATATAAAATAGTTTATATAAATTCTGTAGGCATGTAAACAATTCAAAAGCATTGGTATCCATTTATATCTCAAATATAAACAAACAAGCGAGCAACATGGTCATCAACCAAAAGGCATGATAGTATTAACTAGTTATAGGATTCTTCACTCTCTATGTTACTCAGTAAAATGTTTATACACACTTTCCTATGAAACTATCCAATGAAGACTCTTCACCAACCATTCAGGGATGTGACCCACTGCATGTAAGTTATAGAACGTTGTCGTAGCTTAGAGTGTATCCAAATAACTCACTGACTACCTAAGGATTGAATGCGCTCTTACATGATGGGCGAACTATTTTTAGAATGCATAAAATACGATCAATCCCATTCTTCCATTTCAAAAGATCCAATTTCATTCCATTTAAAACCAAAATAGGTTTTATTCAAAACATGCCTCTTTCACAAGATAAAACCCATGGGTTTCTATCAAATCATTTGAAGCCATTTTCACAAGTTTGAAATCCATTCATAACCGATTCCATCGTTACACATTTCATTTTCACAATTAAATTCAGCAATTTAATTGAAAATATTTCCATCAAATCCTCAATTTAAATCCAATAAATTTAAAATGGCCAATTTTCCATAAACACACCCAATTCAATGAAATTGGGGTTTTCCCACATCTCTTTGCCAAAACCATTTCAAATATCTCAATTCAATTGAATCGAGTTTTTATCAATTTAGTTGAAAGAAACTTGAGCAATTGAATTTAAATCAATAATTGAAATAAATTGAGGAAATACCGTGATAATCAATTTGTCAAGATGGGATGGACCCACCAACCTTGATGGTTTGACCAAGACAACAATGGTCGAGAATGCTCAAGAAAAACGGATTGCTTCTTCAAGAACCCACCTTAGATCTCTTTTCCTAGAAAGATCAAGACCAAATATTATCAAACTTGGTACCACACACATAGATCTACCCATAACGGGCGTAGATATAAGAAACTGATATAAGAGGAGAAGTAGATCTAAGTAGATCTAAGAAAAAAATCAAGAACGATGAATAATGATCACATACCTCAAGAATCCGGCTTCGATTCACCAAGTGGAGCCTTTGGATCACCTGTAGAATGATGGGAGAACCCTCTCTAACCATAGGAGAAGACAAATCCCGAGTTAGGGCCACTTAGTAGGGAAAACGAGGCACTTAGAGGCAAAACCGAGTGAGATCCAAAATTTAAGGATCTCCTCTAAGTGACCGCACGGTTTGAAAAACCGTGCGCTAACCATGCGTGAGCTACTTCCTCGGCCACCCTTCTCAAATGGCTTGGCTGTATGGTTAGACAAACCGTGCGCCACCCATGCGGAAGTTTCTGTCCAGGTTTCAAGGCTGGCAAGGTTTGGTCGCATGGTTTGTCAAACCGTGAGCAAACCGTGCTCATCACACGGAGCTTTAACTTTTCCCGAAAAAAACTCCCAAACGCTTCCCAAGCCTTTACTCCAAAATTAAGGTACTTAGAAACATCAAAATTACCTGAAAACGTAACGTGATGTTACAACCTTCCCACCATAAGATCTTTCTTCCCAATGAAAGCCTAAGAAGAATCCTCCATGACAAAAAATGAGGCCACTGCTCCCTCATTAGTGACTCCATTTACCACGTCTCATGAAGATCAGAACCATGTTGCCAAAGCACACAGACCAGAGGTATCATTATCCCATGAAGTACCTTGGTCTTAGAATCAACAACCCTGACTGTTCGTTCAATAATAGATAAATCTGGTACAATATCAAGATCACTCCACCTCACAACATGGGATGCATCAAAGATATACTTTCACAACTGCAATACATGGAACACGTTATGTATCAACATCAGTTTTGGTGGTAGCGCTAAATGGTATGCAACTTTCCCCACAAGACCAATAACCTCAAAAGGTCCACAAAATGTGGAGCAAGCTTCCCTTGCATCCCAATCCGTCGATGACCCAATCAGGGTGAAAATTTCAAGAACACCTGGTCACCAATTGATAACTCTAATGGTTTACGATGACGATCAACATAAGACTTGTACTGACTCTGAGATGTCAAAATTCTTTGACGAATCAACTGGATCTTAGTTGTCGTGTCTTAGACCGAACTCGGTCTTACCAAGGAACTTTGACCAATCTCTGACCAACATAAAAGATATTTACAAGGACGACCATACAATTACACAAAAGGATCCATTTTGATCGCAAATTGGTAACTGTTATTATAAGAGAATTAAACTAGCCCCAGATGATCATCCCAAGACCCACCAAAGTCAAGAACACAAGCGCGGAGCATATCCTCAAGGATTTGAATTGCTCTTTCTATCTGGCCATCTGAATGTGGATGGTAGGCCGTGATCAAACAAACCTAAGATCCTAGTGACCCTTGAAGGCCTCTCCAAAAGTGAGAAGTAAACCAAGAATCCCTATCAGAGACTATAGCAGACGAAACTCTGTGCAAACCAACAACTTCTTTCACATAGATATTTCCCAACTCCTCAACTTTGGTTGTATCTCGAATAGGTATAAATTGTGACGACTTGGTCAGCCTGTCGATCACAACCCATATCACGTTCTTCTTCCTCTGGGTTTGAGGTAACCCAACCACAAAGTCCATCGAGATTTCATCCCACTTCTATGTAGGGAATGGAAGTGGTTGAAGCATATCTGAATATTTCTAGTGGTCGGATTTCACCTGCTGGCATGTATAGCAATGAGATACAAACTCTGAAATGTCTCATCTCATACCTGGCCACCAGAACTGCCGCCACATGTCATATAACATTTTTTTGGTTCCTGGGTGCACAGCCCACTGAGAGTTATGAAAAACTCCCATCACATCCTTCCTCTCCAAAAACGGAACTACATAACGTTTTCGATAACACAGAACACCCTCTTTGGAGAATGACCACTGGGTGTCGGTCTCCCCACCATAAATAGAGTCCCTAATTATATGGAATTCATCATCCAGTTTTTGTTCCTGAAGAATCAATTCGAGCAGGGAAGAAGTCAGCTGAACACTGGCTAAAGAAACTTCATTCCCCTTCCACTAAATTCCAATATTCAACTGAGAAAAAAGAGCCATCAAACTCCACTATTATAAAGATTCTTTCACAGCCTGAGTTGGAAGTTTCCTTCTTAACACATCTTCAATGACATTCCCTTTGCCCGGGGTATAGGCAATGTCAAAGTGAAAAGATTGCAGGTAATATACCCAACACATTTGGTGAAGATTAAAATATTTTTGAGAGAAGATATAACTCAAGGTCTTGTGGTCTGAATACACAGTAAAACATTCTCTACAAAGGTAATGTCTCCAACACTTAAGTACATGCATTACAGTTGCAAGTTCAAGGTCATGGGAATGATAGTTCTTCTCATGAGGCTTAAGATGACGAGATCTATAGGCAACAACATGATTACTCTGCATGAGGACACATCCCAAACCTGAACCCGATGCATCACAGAAAACAACACAACCTATCCCAACCTTAGGAAGAGTTAACACCGGCGTAGTAGTCAAAAGACACTTTAGCTCAACAAAAGAACTCTGAGATTTTTCATTCCAGGAAAACATCACTCCCTTTCGAGTCAGAGCAGTCATTGGAGAAGATAACTTTGAGAAGTCTTTAACAAATCGGTGATAATATCCTCCTAAGCCCAAAAAGCTCCAAATATCAAAAACCTTTCATGGTTGTTCCCAAGTTATAGAAGCCTTCAACTTTTTAGGATTAACTGATATTCCTTGTTTTGACGTGACATGTCCCATGAATTTTACTTCCCGAATCCAGAAATCGCACTTTGAAAGCATGGCATAAAGTCAATGATTCCTTAGAAGACTTAGAACTGTTCTCAGATGATGCATGTGATCCTCCTCAGACTTGGAGTAGACAAGAATGTCATCCACAAAGACAACCACAAAAGTATCAAGATACTCACGAAAAACCTTGTTCATAAATTCCATGAAAACTGTAGGATCATTTGTTAGGCCGAAGGGCATAACAAGGTACTCATAATGGCCATACCTACTCTGAAAAGTGGTCTTAGGAATGCCATATTCCATTATCCTCAACCGATGGTAACCAGATCAAAGATCAATTTTTTAAAAGCACCTTGCCCCTTTCAATTGATCAAACAAATCATCAATTCGTGGTAACAAAAAAAATTTCTTTATCGTAACTCGATTGAGGTTTCGATAATCAACACATAAGCGATGAGAACCATCAGCCTTCTTGGCGAAGAGAATTGGTTCTGCCCAAGGTGACACACTCAGGAATATAAAACTTTTCTCAAGAAGATCGTATAACCGAGTCTTTAGTTCTTTTAGTTTAGCTGGAGCCATTTAGTAAGAGGGAATAGAAACTGCTAGAGTACCAGGCATTAAGTCAATAGTAAAATCGACCTCTCTTACTAGTGGAAAAGCAGAGAAGTCTGAAGTAAACACGCCAGGAAACTCAGTAACAATTGGAGGGAGATCACCACATAATGAATCTCTCTCTAGATAAAAAGAAAACACTGATATAACTTTCCCCAACTCTGGGAAAAAGGGTCCGGCTCTGGTTGCCCTTGGGTCCCATTCTCCTTGAAAAACGAGAGACACACCACTGGGTGTAGTAAGGTAGACCCGTGGAAGATAACAATCAATCCGGGCTTTATTGGCAATGAGCCAATCCATCCCAAAAATGACGTCAAAAGATTTCCTGTCAAGAACCCAGAAATTACAAGAATGATCAACATCTTATAGAGAGAAGACACAAGCAGGACTACTGAGACCCTTCTCTCTCATTACACCAAGGGGTGTAGTAATATCCATTGCACAAGATAAAATATCCATAGGTAGATTAAGAAGATTAACAAGACGGTTTTAAATAAAAGAGTGAGATGCACCTCTATCAAAAAGAGTTGTCACTAAAGATGAAGCTATAGTAATGGTACCTCTTACAGTTGCAGGACCTGTATCAGCTACCTCTGGCGACTCTTCCACTGCGTGGAGAAACTTAGTTCCTAATTCCTATGGCTGGAACCCTTTTGTAGGTGAAGAATTTGATTGCCCCGTAGTATTTAGAGGTGATGATGATCCTGTTCCACTACGTGGAGTAGATAAGTGATGGCAGAATCTCTGTAAGTACCCTAAACGTCCACATGAGCTACAGTTCTTGGGTGCCTCAGTGCAAACACTCTTAGAATGTCCTGGATTCCCACACTGATATCAAGTCAAGGAAGCCCCTCCTGGTGATACTGGTGGTCTGGAGTGAATATTTTGTCGATAACCACCATGAGAAACATCGCACATCCATTTTCCTTTAAAGGAACCAACACTACCACTAGAAGGAAAAGGAACTTCCTGCAACCCTGACTTTCCTACAAAATCCATCTCAACCATCATCGCCCTATCCAGCACATCAGCATAAGTTGGTAGCTTCAGTAAGAAAACCTGAGAATAGATATCGGATCGAATCCCCAAATCAAATCGTCGAGCCTACATCCTCTCATTAGATACAATTTCAGGGGTAAAGTGTACCAACTCAGCAAATCGATTTGAGTACTCAGTCACAGTTTTGTTGGACTGCTCATGTTTGAAAAACTCCACAGCCTTGACCAACACCATAGATTCTGGATAGAAATGATCAGTGAAAAGAACCCTAAAGTCTTTCCACTCCAAACACTCATGTTTCCCAGCCATCACCATCGGGTCTCAACATACCCTACTTGGTCCCTCTAGACGGAGGTGGCACAATTCACCATGATCACATCAGGTGTCTCCAAAAACCTAAACAGACGTTCAATCTTACTCAACCATTCTTCAGCATGTTGAGGATCAGTGGAGCCTTTGAGGACCGGTGGCTTCTAGCGTGGGAACTCTTGAGAACGACTTCAGATAATATCACTATGAGGATCTATAGCTAGAGCCTGAACATGAACGAGAGGTGGTTCCTGTCCCAGAGCATGGATAGTGCGAACAATCACCTCTACCAGACTTGGATCCACAATAGGACTTGCTTTCTTAGATTCTGTGGAAACCACTTTTTTGATTTTATTTTCCACGTCTTCTCAGAGGCATGATGATACATAACACCAGAAGACAATAATGAAGACATTAGATTAACACTCAACCTGAGTAACAAGGAAAACTACGCTTAAAATAAGGGATAACAAGATTTGGATTCCACTCTATCCAAATCAAAATGGGGGAAAAGACTAGAACTAATCCACAATTCACCTTTCCCTAACCACCCCTGGTGACTTAAGGTTTATTGTGGTGAGAGCTGGCCGGGCACTTAATCAAAAATACCTCCTAATTCCCAACATGAATACTCAAATGCATATTGTCATCATTGAAAAATGTTTAAACTTCCATCTTATACCACTTTGTCACAAACCAGCCCGGGTACCCTCATAACTCGATAACGGAGCTGGCCCTGACATAGCCCGAAGGGCGTTCCCGATCCCCATGGGTCAGCGACTAGCACCTTGCATCGTACAACATACAAGTGGGAACGATTTTTCCACAATAATGTGGAAGCAAGAGTAAAAAAAACAGTATGAATAACAAAAGAAACTCCACTGGGAGTGATGTACCAGAATAGAAAGAGGCATAAAATGCCAAAGTACAACAACCCATGTAATAAAGATGGGAAAAATAGCCCCAAGGTCCCTAAGGACACAACTCACCAATAACAAAGATCAACAACTGGATCCACCTCCAAGAGGTCACTTCCCTTTGCTCGATCCTGGAAGAAGAATGTCTACAAACACATGAAGGAAAAAGTAGGGTGTGAGCCTAATCCCTGTAGGATATCACCAATGATTCTATAACATATGCTAAATATATATTATCCAAGTAAAAACCTTCAATTTTCAAATAAACAGGTTTGGAAATTCAAAAACATATTTTAAAAAATCATGTTATACATTTTCAAATGATGGAAAATTCATCATGAAAGGATTTAAAATGATGCAATATTTCTAAAAAAATGTCTTAAGTAAAACATTTATATAAAATAGTTTATATAAATATTTCAGGCATGTAAACAATTCAAAAGTATTGGCATCCATTTATATCTCAAATATAAATAAACAAGTGAGCAACATGGTCATCTTCCAAAAGGTATGATAGTATTAACCAGTTATAAGATTCCACACTCTCTCTGTGAACTCAAAAAAATGTTTATACACATGTCCCTATGACATTGTCCAAAGGAGACTAGTCACAAACCTGTCGAGGATGTGACACATTTCATGTATGTTATAGAACGTTGTCGTAGTGTAGAGTGTATCCAAATAACTCACTAACTACTTAAGGACTGCATGAACTCTTACATGATGGGCGAACTATTTGAAGAATTCTTAAAATATGATCAATCCCATTATTCCCTTTCAAAAATTCCAATTTCATTACATTTAAAACCAAAACAGGTTTTATTCAAAACATGCCTCTTTTACAAGGTAAAATGCATGGGTTTATATCAAATCATTTTAATCAATTTTCAAAAGTTTAGAATCCATTCAAAACCAATTCCATCATTACACATTTCATTTTCACAATTAAATTAAAAAATTTAATTGAAAAAATTTCCATCAAATCCACAATTTAAATCCAACAAATTTAAATCATCCAATTTTCCATAAACACACCAAATTTAATGGAATTGGGTTTTTTCCACATCTCTAGGACAAAACCATTTCAAATATCTCAATTAAATGGATTCTAGTTTTTATAAATTTAGTTGAAAGCAACTTGAGCAATTGAATTTAAATCAATAATTGAAATAAATTAAGAAAATACATTGATAATCAATTTGTCAAGTCAGGACGGAAAAACCTACCTTGAAGGTTTGACCAAGACCACAACGGTCGAGAACGCTCAAGAAAACCGGATTGCTTCTTCATGAACCCACCTTAGATCTCTTCTTATAGAAAGATCAAGACCAAATATTATCAAACTTGGTACCACACACTTATATATACCCATAACGGGCATAGATATAAGAAACCGAGAGAAGAGGAGAAGTAGATCTACGTAGATCTAAGAAACCAATCAAGAACGATGAAGAACAATCACATACCTCAAGAATCTAGCTTCGATTCACAAAGTGGATCCTTTGGATCACCTCCGGAATGATGGGAGAACCCTCTCTAACCTTAGGAGAAGTCAAATCTCGAGTTAGGACCGCTTTGGAGGAAAAATGAGGCACTTAGAGGCAAAACCGAGCAAGATACACAATTTATGGATCTCCTTTAAGTGACCGCACAGTTTGGCCACACGGTTTGACAAACCGTGTGCTAACCGTGCGTGAGCTACTGCCCTGGCCACCCTTCACGCATGGCTTGGCCGCACGGTTAGACAAACTGTGCTCCACCTGTGCGGAAACTTCTGTCCAGGTTTAAAGGATGGCACAGTTTGGTCGTACGGTTTGTCATACCGTGCGCAAACCTTGCACAACACACTGGGCTTTAACTTTTCTTGAAAAAAACTGCCAAATGCTTCCCAAGACATTACTCCAAAACAAAGGTACTTAGAAACATCAAAAATACCAAAAAACGTAACATGATATTATAGAGTAAGCATTTCAATTCTGTATTTTTCAAATGATTTTCCCGCATTTTACGTTTTTAAAGGGATAATTAAAAATTTCATGCCCGACAATTGATTCTTTAATTACACAATAGAATGAGGATACATAAAATTCATAAGAATATAATTATAAAATTTATTTAAATTATATTTTTCAATGAATTTGAATGCGAAAATTAGAGAAATAATTAGTAGAGATAAACTTGTGAATTAGGATTTGAAAAATCACAATTTAGAGAAGCATGCTGACCATTATAAATGAATTTTTTTATTTATACATGTTTTGAATTTATAATATTTTCATTCATAGGATTAATTATTCATATTCACTATATTGAGTAATTTTCCCAACCATTCGTCTCATTCCTAATACTTCCACTAAACCACAATTTTTAATTTTTTGAATTGAATATTTCATGAAAAACTCAGGCATGTTTTCTTCTAAAACATTATCTTCATATTATCAAATATATTACCAAATCGAATCACTTTTAAAATTATTGAGGCATTATTATATTGTACAACATATCCTAAGACCCACCTATCATTAATTTCATTAAACCCATAGAATCCATGAATTTCCTTGTTAGGAAATGATCCATGTTATAAGCATACTTAAACCATTTCTACTTTCCTCTAAATGTTTTGAATGATATTTGAAAGAATAAGTGTTGGGGAGGAACTAAATTGTGTGTACAAGGATATGAATCATTGAGGATATTTTTATGGGGATTCTCTATTATGATATGGGGGAATCCCATGTATCATCCATTTTATTTTTCTTATTCACCTCTCCTGTAAAAAAATTATTTTTTTTCAAGAAAATGGGATGTGTTTTGGATGATAAAAAATAACCATTTTCCAAACAAAATTTTTTATCGTATGTGGTTGGGTGATGGATGTGAGATTTTTCTAATAATAAAATTTGAAAAAGAAAACAAATACATAGAAAAGAAAAAAATAAAAAGATTTTTATTCATTAATTTTTCTAACAAGTATCATATACCCACTTTGAGATTTTTTGTGAAATAGAGAGATGAAATTTGTAAAGGAAGAATTTTATTGATAACATGTTTTTATACCTTGGATTACAATTTATAATTGAAACTTACTTTTTAGCCTTATGTGATTTAAATTATTTACCAACCTACCATGAATCATTTGAGTCATTTGATTCATAACAATGAATCCCTCCTGGTAATTTTTTATCACTATCTTTATTCAGTGGAGGTGTAATATTATTTGTAAGAATATGGAAAGATTCATATTTTTAATGTATGTGAGAAATGGTAATAATTTATACCTTTATAATGAGCATGGAAAATTCATATAAGATAAATTATTAGTGGCATTCATAATAATAATGGATTGTAAAATTATTATTGATGAATTACAAAAATTAGTTTTTTCAAACAGAATAGTAAAATACTTGATGGATTTTTTTCATTACAAAGTGAAGCATTGATAAATTTTCAACATATGATGCTCCAACATTTTATTTTTCATTTAAACAATTGATATTATTGAAATTGAACTTGAATAATGCTGAGGTTAATATACTTTGTATTATGTTGAGATTACATCCTTGAGGACAAGTATGAATTCAAATACGGGGGTATTTGATAAGTGTATTTCATATATATATATATTAGAGTGTTTTTATGTATTTATTTTTTGTATTTAAATGAATAATTTTACAGACATTGGAATGATTTGAGTTGTTTTATGTTTCATATAGTAAACAATGAATATTTGTAAAAGGAATGAAAAGGGTGAAAATATGAGCTAAAAGACATGGAATGCCATAAGATTTTTGAGAAATAAACAAAGTTGGAAAGATGGAACAACATGATTACATGTCGTGTAATAAAATAATAGATCATGAATTTTTCAATAATAATTAGCCATGCATGATAAGTCATGATGAGATTTCAAGGTGTGAAGAGAAGTTACATATCGTGAGTACCCATTACACATCATGAGAAGATTCAAATTTCATACGAGATATGCCTGAGATTCGCACACATGAAGGGAAACACTGATTGATATTATGCTACATGAAAACTAGTTAGAAATCGTGAATTTTTCGTTGATTAGAAAATTAAATGTGATAAAGGCCTAGGATTTTGATCAAAAAACCTATAAATACATGCCCCTTCCTTCCTTCCAAGATTATTTAGGACCAGAAGAAGTGAATACAACATCAACGGAGGCTGTGGAACATGGAGTGAAAATCTGTGGTCCCACTTCGCCATCATTCCTCACCTCTATTATTCTTAGGGTACCTATGTTTCTTGTTCTCATCATACCTAGAATGATCAATTATTACTCTTATTTATGAGTGATGTGATTGTAAGGTTATGTGCTTCAAGGGATTATTAATTTTCATTATTAATGTTTTGGATTTCTATAAACTGATTCTTGATTCCAAATCTCTCTATTTTCATATTTCATGAAAATTGATTCATTGTGATTTTTTTATTTAATTTCACTAGTTAGTTTATTTTTCGGTGTATGACCATTATGAAATATAGGTTAGATTTTTTTAAATAAGGATTTGTTTATTTTAGTTTTTTTACCATGTTGATTATCATTCAAAAGGTGCAATCACATTATTAGGGAAGGGTACCCATATCAAGGATCCCTGCAAACCCAATTTAGATACCAATACTGAATAATATCATTATCAACTAAATCCCTAGACTAAAAACTGAAAAATATATGATCCTGTCATGCCTATATTCTAATATAAAAACTAATCATTACTATTGTTTCTCTTTTCTTTATATCAAACCAATAAATTTTAATTTTATATTCTTAAATAATTTATAACATAAGATTTGTTCCAATCGGGTTGATACTCAAGTTTACAAAGTATTATATCTTCAGTTAGGTTGTCTGAGATTTTTTAAATTGCAAAATTTATTTATCCTTATAGGAATTAACCACATCCTATAGGTAGTTGTGTTTACAGATCTTCTATCACTAGATTGTATTGTGGAGAATCATAGACACTTTTGATATTCTTATAATCATTATGACACAATATCATTGATCTAGAATGAATTACTTTGATAGGGTTACTCATATCTATTCTATATCACTCTAGGAGTTGGGAAATAAGTGATAAAATCTCTTAAATTTTAGGAAATGAATAGTACATTGTGTCTGGGCTTCACTCTACAAATATAGGTTAAGTTATGTATCAAAAACATCACTTAGGAATTCTAAATATATTTATACTCTAAAATATTTATTAAATAGTATTTGTAATAAAGAAATCATGTTTTGAACATCATATATATTTTATCACACCCTTTCAACTATATAAATATTATTATGTGATAAAATATGTGTAATTAAGTCAGTTGGTGTTTCCCATTAATATTTGGAGAACCTATAACAATAAAAATATTGTCTATAATTTTTTTATTTGAACATATATAACTTATCACATATAAACTAAGTAATTAAAATAAAAAAAATTATGCTAAACATGAATACTACAAAATTTTTATTATTTCATGTGATAATTTGAACTCAGACATTACCCAGATCCATAGTGGGTTATACCATGTCCTAAAATTTTATTCATTATATTAATCTGTACTTTTAAATAAACATATTATCTAATCCTATATGACCTTATATCAATAGTATTTAGTGCCACTCATAGACTAGGATTGGTGTCTAGAAACACAATAAAGTCTCTATGGAGATAAAGTATATTAATAATAATGATACCCTCTCTTATGGGAGTACACTATGTAATATTATCTCTTTGTCTAATGATATATCACAAAACATAATGCATAACTTATGTCACCATCCTTAATTTTTTAATTTATTCTTTCAATGAACGTACTAAATGGAGAAGCATATTTCTATAATGGACAGAGATTTATTGATGGAACTACTATGTAGGTCAATTAGGCCCAACACATCTTCTCATTTACTAAGAAGAAAAAAGTCTTATCTAGATCATTCCCTCACTTCAGCACCATCAATAACAAACCGGAAAATAGATACCTTTCAACTAAAATATTGTTCACAATTTTTACCATGCATCAAATCACATAATCAAATGGTATAAATGTATAATGATCTCATTCAAAATAAACCAACAAATATTTGGAAAGATAGGAAAATTCAAGGAATATAGTATAATTTGGTGTTTTTATTGATGGTTCATTCATCATGTTCTCATGTACTTGATATCACTATGTGTAAACTTCATGAAAATTAAATTTCAAAGATTATAATCCCTTGAATCTAATTATAAAAGACTATATATATCCTTTAAACATATGTATCTAGACCATAAAAATAGAATTTAATACTAGTATCATAGTATCTTGATATTCTAATTATATATGAAAAAAGATATAAATCTTTGATAAGAGATGTTATATAAGGAAATTATCACATATACAGTGCATGTATATGTAATTTTACTTTCATATTAAGAGAAAACATATATATATGTGTGTGTGTGTATATATATATATATCATATTTTATATAGATAATGGTAATTAAATTATATGTTGGATTTGGTTCTAGGGAACCCACTCTTATAACACACCCACTTAAACTAGATGTAACTGCTATCAACATGCAATATTCCATCACTCACATGAGAATATTTCTTCTATTGTGATATGGTTTTAGTTAATGGGTTGGTAAAGTTATCCTTCATGTACAATTTTCAAGGTATGACATCACTTCTCTGAATAAAATCCATAAATATATGAAGATTTGGGTGTATATGTTTTATTCTTCGTACTAAATTATGATCCTTAGATGGTACCAATGCATCACTATTATCAAAGTATATTTTAATAGGGTCTACACTACCTGTTATAACACAAATATGGGAGAAATATTTGTGTATCCAAACTACTTTCTTAGCTACATCATAATTCACTTGATACTCAGATTATACTATCGAATCAGAAATGACTAGTTGGTTCAAGAATCTCTAGTTCACTGTAATACTATTTCGGAAAAATATGTTTCTTAACTACAATGTCATATTATAATGATATATCTAAAATGTAGCATCATTTTATACCGTAAATAAAACCTCCTAATCTACTCCATACAGCAGGAATATAGACTTTTGGATATATCAAGAACATAAATATTGTTTTTACTACTTACTAATGATGTTCTCTTTTATTTTCTTAAAATCATCCCAATATGATTAAAACAAAGTTAACATCCAAACTAGTGCATAACATGTAATACATGATAGTTCCCACTATGAATGGTTAATTGATTCTACTTATTATTTCATTCTCCTAAAAAGAATTTGGCCATATTTTCTTAGAGATTGGAATTCTATGTGACACTGGAAATAATCCACTAATATATTATTAAATGTTATTCTTTTTTAGTACTATTTCAATATGAACTACTGTAAAAATGGGAAAGGGAAGTGCCACCATATATCAGCTCTAAGAAAAAACCACTGATAAAGAAACCCTGTATCATCGCTAAAATTTTAGCGCTGATAAAGGGACCCTTTATCAGTGTTTTTCTAGCACTGATAAAGGGACGCTTTATCAGTGCTAGAAAAGCGCTGATAAATAACCCCTGTATCAGCACTCAAATTGTAGCGCTAATACGGAGCATCTTTATCAGCGCTTTTCTAGCACTGATAAAGAGGCCCGCTATCAGCGCTAGAAAAGCGCAGATAAAGATGCCTTCTATCAGCTCTAAAATTTCAGCACTGATAAAGGGTAACCTTGATCAGTGCTAAAAAAGCACTGATAAAATGACACTTTATCAGTGCTAGAAAAGTGCTGATAATGAATCCCTTTATTAGTGCTAAAATGTTAGTGCTGATACATGAAGGATTTATCAGCTCTTTTTTAGCGCAGATAAAGAGGACCATTATCAGCACTAAAAAAAGCACTGATAAAGGATACCTTTATCAGTGATAATATTTTAGCACTGATAAAGGTAGTCTTTATCAGAATTTTGTTAGAGATGATAAAACCTCAGTCCATTTTTTATAAAGTTGGTCACACAGTGCCCTCATTTTATCACGACCTAAAGCTCTCGCAGTACTGGAACCCTGCGACTCCCCTCCACCACCCACTGAGTTCACGTTGTCAGACCTCTGCTGCCCTCGATATTCTCGTTGCCGGACCTCTTCCACCCACTAAGCTTCATGTTTCCGAACCTCCACCACCGTCTAGCTTCGCTTTTCCGGACATCTGCCGCCCACATCGCCCTCGAGCTTCTCATTGCTGGACCTCCGCCGCCCGTTGAGCTTCGCCTTTCCAGACCTCCCTTTAAGGCATGTTTTTGAAATCATTTTTTAATATTGTTATCCTATCCCATCACACATAACCATATGTTGATTTGGAATGATATATTTAATGGATATTTGAGATTTTGATGGTTGTAGGCTGCATGATTCATCCTTTTCTTCTTCATGTTTGTCTCTAGGCTAATGCCCCCTGTCGAAGCTCGAGTTTGGTCCAACTTATTCTAATGGTTCAAGAACTATTATTCTATAAATCATATCACACAATTAAAACATTATTAATTGGAGTTTTGGGATGTGAGGATTTCCCATAAATTGTATTCTAGTGGATTTTGTGTTGAATTATTTCATCCCTGGATTTCATTTCCTCCGGTGGTGATGATTCTGCTTCATCGTAGATTCATGAGTGTTCTTCCTACATATTTTGATGGGGTTCTTGGGGGTTATCATCCAATATATTTCTATTACTCCTAAGGTATCACCTTTTTTCTAATGACTACGATGGGTTTTTAGGTGATTTGGTATTTGTTTATTCTATATCCTAGAAACCATTCAATTTGATGATGGTATGTCTAGATATGTAATATAAATTCTTCCAACAATCACATTTATGAGAAGGTGTGGTCTGAATTATAGAATATATATTCTTTGATTTAATTATATTATTAGGTTATGTTGGGTTGTAAATGGGTGATGAGGTTCCTAAGGTGATGAATTCTAGTTTGTTATCTTGTTAGTGAAGTTGTTGATGATGATGTTGATCTGGCGCATCACAGTGCAGGTATCAAGGCATGAGTATCATCATGATTTTAGGAATGATTAAATAGCATATTTTTTTTCAAATTTTGAATTTAGTGGTGTTTAATGGTGTATTTTTTATAATTTCAAATTCTATTTGAACATATGTGGCTATGACATATTTATTTTTTCTTTTAGCATTACTCTATTGTTCTAGATTTTCTATTAGTATAGTTTTTTTACTATAAATCGAAATGTGGAATCTTTTGGGAATGTTTGACATGGATTGATTTTATTTAAAAGGGATGGTTTATTCATGTAAAATATCTCTTGAGAAACCTAGAATTGGTGGAAAGATTGATATGCTCATCATCAATGGCAATCAATGAGTTTACACTATCAGAGTGAAGTTTATGAAAAATTTAAGGTCCTTCCCACTTGGATTCCAGTTTCACTAGATTAATTCTAGGTATCATTGATTCCCTTATATCCAACACCATGTCACCATAAATTAAGGAAGGAAGGATAACCTTTTTCTTTAAGGACAACACCACCCGGTTTTGATGCATTTCTAGGTCATCCAATGCTTTAACCCTATTTTCTTCGAGGGGTTCCCCCCTTCTTTCCTTCAAGCTATCTAAGTGAATTTGTCTGGAAGTGCACTTTTATGGTATGATGCCCAAACCACCAATCTTTCCATCCTTTCCACCCCTACGTCCATCTCTGTCCTTCTCCCTCGCTGAGGTTACTGACTGCTTATCTGTAGTGGCCAGGCTCCTTCCTAGCAATGTTTGTTCTATCTCCCTTGGCTCTGAGCCCATCATCCAGATCCAAATACTTATTGATCCAGAGATAACTCCCTCACCAGCCCCCAAGTGTCATTACCCATCCTTCCCCTTCCCCTTTGGATCCTCATCTCCCACTCATATGAAGCTTACCAACCAGAAGGGATTATTAACATGTTCAAAATCAAGGGACATCAATGAGAGATCATCCTCCCACTTCAATAATGCGACTAGCTCTAGATCCAATTCTAGATCCCTGTCCTACCCATCATTATTGTCTTCATATGTAATTCTCATGGTCTTAGTGCCCATGTTAAATCAGACTTCCTCACCATAGAAATCAAAAATCATAATGTCATTGTTGTTGTTGTCAAATAACACAAAAAACCCTATAATAATCATATAATTCTCCTAAAAGATTATGTTGCAAGGATTTCTACACTATGATCCCTTAAACATACACAAATCAGTGTTTTGGCACAATAAATATGTTGTTGAGACTATTCAAGATTGCAATCAATTCATCACTACCAAGGTGTCCAACGGTGACACCTTCTTCCTTATGACTTTTGTTTTTGGAAGATATGAATCTCTTAAAAGGGAATCTATATGGAGTGAAAAAAATACCTTCGATCTTTCCCACCATCCATTGTTTGTTGGGGGTGACTTTAATGTCATTTCTAAAGGAAAGGAAAGGAAATTTAGAAGCCCATTCCAGAGGAAGGCCATCATAGAGTTTGTTCAGTTCATGGCTGGGAAGGGCCTCATTGATCTCAGCTTCTCAGGTGATAGTTTCACCTGGTACAACAACTGCAGGGGCCATCATCGCTTGTGGAGTCTATTGGATAGGGGTCTAGACAACATGAAAGCCACTAACCTATTCTAAAATACTACATTTTTACATATTTCATGAGGTATTTTGAACCAGTCCCCTACTTGGTTTACACGTCTTCTTGGAATGATCATCAGGAACAGTTTCACATCCACCAGCAGTGGGTTAACATCCTAGGGTACCAGGACATGGTTTGTGAAATATGGAATGAACCCTTGTAGGAGTATCGGTCCACCTTCAACCTCAGTGATCTGACCTCGAACCCCTATAGGAGCGTGTTCGCCCCTTCCTCCTCAGGAACCTTCACCACCTGGGACTACTGTTGCATATGGGCTCCTTCAGAGTATTCTGATAGATGTAATGATACATTGGGTTTATTGGATTATTAACACTAGTTTGAGATTTATGTGTGAATATATACTTATTATATTTTCTTATTATTACATACAGACCACCACTTGAGTCGAGTAACCTGATTGAAATCCAAATTGGTACTTTAGTTCTGATGTGGCTATGGTTTTTTATGTGTTTGTGACATGTGTATGTGTGGATATATGGGTATTTAGGCATGATGATATTGAATGCAGGGAATATAACTAGGAGTGTTAGATGTATCATTCTTGATTATTCTTGTATTTGGTCTGGGGTGATTTCAAGAAACTATATTGAATCTAAAGTAATTATATTTAATTAAGATGAATAAATACTAATGGTTATGCTCTATTAATCTCTATTTATATAAGGAATTGGTTCTCTTCTACTATATTTGGAAGTCCTGTTTTGTGTACTTGAACCATAAATACTAATATTTGAGATTCAAATAGGATGAAGATGAATAAAGATTGGATGGGTGCTAATCGTTTGACAATAGAGTACGAGAACAGAGTGAAAGAGTTCATCAAATTTGCAAAGGATCACGCAACCGATCCTTCTCTAATACTGTTTCTGTGTTTACATTGTTTTTATTGTAGACTACTTACTCCAGAGGAGTTGGAAGAACATTTGATATGTCATGGAATAGATCAGAGTTATAAATGTTGGAATAAACAAGGAGAAAAAGCGAATGTAGCTACTGGCTGGGATAAAACTGCGTTTTATGGATCATCAGATATGAATACAAATATGGATAATGAAGAAGACCATATGGAGGATGTGATTACAGATGTCAATGACGACGAAGATCGTATTGAGGAAATGAAAAAGAAAATTGAAGATGACATCTGTGATTGAACAAAATTGTTTGAGAAGTTAAAGAGTTGTGCAAGGACGCCATTGTATGCTGGTTGCACCAAGTATAAAAAATTGTTAGCTATACTGAAGTTGTATAAATTGAAAGCAGAAAACGGATGGAGTGATGTCAGTTTTACGGAACTACTTTCTCTCTTGAATGACATGCTCCCTGAAGATATTGAGCTCCCAAGACAGACATATAAAGTTAAATGAATGCTACACTCGATGGGTATGATTTCTGAAAGAATAAATTCCTGCCCAAAAGACTGTATATTGTTTCTCAAGGAGAATAAATCACTTACAAAATTCCCAATGTGTGGTGCTTCTCGATACAAGAAAGATTAATCCAATCCTATGAATGTTTTATAGTACTTTACAATCATTCCAAGGTTTAGGCGTCTATATGGAAGTGAAGAAACTGCAAGAAAATTGACGTGGCATGTAGATAAAATAAATAAAGATGAGAAATTACGTCATCCGTCTGACTCTCCACAATGGAAGAAAATTGATCATGAGTATCTTTAATTTGGAAAAGTGCCGAGAAACCTTCATCTTGCGTTATCTACAGATGGAGTAAATCCTTTTGGTTTTCAAACCAGAACTCATAGTACATGGCCAGTTATATGGGTATATTATAACTTTCCACCCTGGTTATTCATGAAGTGGAAATTCATCATGTTATCTATGCTTATATCAGGACCAAAAAAACCAGGTAATGATATTGATGTTTATTTGTCTCTTTTGATCGAGGATTTGACGTTATTGTGGGATTCAAGTGTTATGTTGTATGATGCTTATAAAAGTGAATACTTCACATTGAGAACAATGTTGTATGGGACAATAAATGATTTCCCTGCATATGGAAATTTTTCAGGCTATAGTATTAAAGGAACTCAAGGGTGTCCCAAGTGTGAAGAAGATACACAATCAATTTGGTTGAAACATTCATCGAAATCTGTGTTTCTTGGACATCGTAGATTTCTACCTCATCGTCATAAGTACCGATCTTGGATAACATAATTCAATGGAAGTCTAGAACAATGCACAACACCGTCTCCACTAACATGTGATCAGCTATTTGAGAAAGTAAAATATGTGAACACTATTTTTGGTAAACCATTTTCTAAAAACCTTACGAAAATTGGTTGGAAAAAGAGATCAGTTTTTTTTGAATTACCATACTGGAATTGTTTTTACATCAGACATTTTCTTGATGTGATGCATGTGGAAAAAAAATGTATGTGATAGTGTTATAGGAACATTGGTAAATTCCCCTGAAAAAAAGGATGGAATTAAAGAAATGTTGTACATGGTTGACAAGAGAATATGAGAAGAGTTGGCTCCTGTGAAGGGTGAAAATCGAAGGTTTCTTCCTCCAGCTGCTTATAATCTTTCTAGGGAAGAGAGATACCAGTTTTGAAACTTCTTCAATGATGTAAAGGTTCCATAGGGGAATTCATCAAATATCAAGAACATTGTGTCAATGAATTATTTGAAGTTAAAAGGTTTGAAATCACATGATTTCCATGTTTTGATGCAAGATCTAATTCCTATAGAATTATGTTGCATTTTTCCCAAGAATGTTCATCATAAATTGAGAAAACGTTGTTTGTTTTTCAAAGATATATGTAGCAAAGTTTTAGACCCGATGAAATTGCCTTCTATAGAAAAAGAAATTTTCATCATATTATGTGAATTAGAAACATTCTTCCCGCCAACATTATTTGATATGATGGTTCATTTTATGATTCAATTAGTGAGAGAGATTCGACATTGTGTTCCTGTGCACTATAGATGGATGAATCATGTTGAACGGTATATGAAGATTTTGAAAGGGTATGTCAAAAATTGAAGTTGTCCAGAGGGTTGTATAGTGGAGTGATATATTGTTGAGGAAGCCATTAAATTTAGTACCGAATACCTATCTGATGTGTAAAGAATTGGTCTCCCGAAATCTCATCACACAGGATGCATTGAGGGTGAGGGAATTTCTGGAAGAGATGCTGTGAAAATTAGAATTATAGATCGGGAGCAGGCCCACCTTTATGTTTTGCATAATAGTTGGGAGGTTGCTCCATATATTGAAACTCAAAAAGAAATTCATAGGCAGTTGAATCCATCAAGGGCTGAAAAATGGTTATCAAATACACATAATAACCAGTTTATGTGATGGTTTTGGGACCATATTGTTAAGCGGTTGGATGAAAATCTGAATTCAATTTCAAAACGACTTCGATGGCTAGCCGTTGGACCAAGTGTGTATGTATTATCTTATAGTGGTTATCTAATTAATGGTTATACATTCTATAAAAATTAACATGATGAAGATAGTACCATGAAAAATAGTGGAGTTACACCAGTGGCTGAAGCGATTCATGTTTCTAGTAGTAAGGACAGAAATCTAATTTATTCAAATATGTCATAATTTGGCATTATCAAACTAATATGGGAGTTGGATTATATGACATTCCAATTGCCTATTTTTCAATGAAAATGGGTTTATAACAACAGTGGTGTTAAAATAGATGAATGGGGATTTCTGAAAGTTAATTTTAGTAAAGAAGGGTACAAAGACGAACAGTTTATAATGGAATCACAAGCGGTACAAGTTTTTTATGTTCCAGATCCCGCAAACCGAAAGTGGTCGATTGTTCTATTAGTGTCCAAAACTACTGATGGTTCTGATGAAAATTCAGTTGAGGATGATTCTTTCAGTGGTATGTTGCAATCATTTCAGAGTGGTCCCAATGTAGATGTCATTTTTTATGTTATAGGAGACCACAATGAATGTATTTGGATAATCGATAGAGGTGTCAAATTTCTTCAGCCTTTGAAAAAAATAAATAGAGTTTGGTAAACAGGTTATATTTTGTTTGTAATATAGATCTTGTTATCTCATGTTATTATATTATAATTATTGAATTTATGAAATCTAAATTAAATGTTCAACCACTTTTTTAGATAATGACTTTTGCACATTCTGGTGCTCCTAACCTTGAGGCTGAACAAGTCTCTCAAGCTGCTGTTGTGGCTGCTGCTGCTCCTACTTCTCCTGTTGCTCTTGCTGATTCTCCTACTGCTCCTACTGCTCCTACTGCTCCTGCTGTTGCGGCTCCTTCGGCTCCTGTTTCTCCTAGTGTTGAGGTCCAACAACCATCAACACATTCCATTTCTACCATTTCATATGAACATATAAATTATGTTGATATCGATGAAATGGTCGGGAATGAAGGATCGATGTTGCAAAAAATGCAGGTGCATCGTAGTTTGACAGTGTTAGCCAAATTTATTAAGGCGAAAAGAAAAGGAATCAAATTTGACATCGGATGGAATGCACGAGGGAAACATGTGAATCCCAACAAGGCTATGTTTAGTAGTTACATTGGGGTTTTCACTTGGTAATGCGTGCCGATTGACATAGATTCATGGCACCATGTTGTGTCCGGGTTGAAGGCTGTGATCTGGGAAAACATTTCGGTAGCATTATAAATTTATTTCTTTAATTAACTAGAAAATAAAATAATGAAACAATGTGTTACTCTTCTCAATATCTTGCAGAATAAATTTATAGTAGATGATTCACACAAGGATTATTTACTAAGTCTTACAGGAATGATTTATCAAGGTTTTTGCACTATTTTAACAAGATATCACCTGAAAGATTCCGAAGGTAAAATAAACCCGCACCCACACATTGTGTATGCTCACCTGATATCCCAAGAAGCATGGGATGCATTTATTGTCCGCCGTGGGGATGAGAAGTTTCAGGTACATTGTTGGTGATAATACGTTGTTTGAGGATATGTGTATTCATCACTTTGATTGTCAATATTTCATTTATGAAACATCAACTCTATAAAGAAAATAACAAACGTGCATCAAAACCAACATACCCCTATCATAAAGCAAGGATGGGGTACGCTTCACTAGAAAAAAATGGTATGTATGATAAATTTATAGTAATATTGTTAGGTGAAAACAAACAACATCATAATTTTCTTTCTATGTTTATATGTAGATTTATGAGTCTAAAACCAAATACACTTCTATCCCACGTCATGTTCTTTGGAAGGAGGCATGTGTGAATAAGGAAGGGAAGCTAATAGATGAGAACACAGAAAAAGTGTGGGAAATTTGTGTAAGAATGAAACGATGATAAAAATATTTTTTTTAAATTTCTATTACATAAAAATAATTAGTTATTTTCCTATATTCGACTGTCATAGGAATCAGCTACTCATGTAGTGGATGCAGACCTATTATTGACGGCTTTGAAGTCGCCAGAAAAATACGGTCGTGTCATGGGTGCGGGGTTTGGGGTGACACTCCAAGTATATTTTGAGGAGAAAAAATGGATGATAGAGATGAAACATTGAAAAAAATGAGCGAAAAACTAGAAATCCATGAAAAATGATTATAATGGTAGGGAGAGTTGATAGCAACTTTTATGGGTGGGAAGCAAGGAGAAGACACAAATCAGGAACAACCAGTGCGTGAAGATCCTTCCCCACCCCCAACCAGCTTTGAGGTGATCCATTCCCCTCAAAGAGCTATCTTAGCTGTGGTAATCAATATTCTAATAATTGTTCCCATGAAATTAGAATCAGACAAACACTGATACTTTTCCTGTACTGATCTTCTACAGGGTGATAATGATTGTGATTTATATCTATCAACACCTACCTATCACCTTGTAGTGAGGGATACAGTGGTCAACATCCTAGATGAAATGCTGTATAATAGACCACTTTTGAAAGATCATTTGAAAGTGAAAATTATTATAGCTCATTAGCAAAATTCAGAGCTACCTATTCTACTTGATGATGATGATATTCATACTGTCGAAAAGGCTATTGAAACATTCATTGCATGTCCATCACAACTTGTAAGAGTACATACAGAAAAAAAGGTATTTATTTCCTTTTTTTATTCCTAAACCTTTAACAGTAAATGAAAAAAGGGTCTAAACTAATGAATTTAATTATAGACGGAGGAAGGGAAGGGGGTGACAAACGTCGGCTCAGATCCATCTAAAGGATCGACCAACCCATCCCATGGAGCTACTAAAATCACAATAACACCACATGTTCTCTATCTACATTTTCTAGCATTGAAAACTCATGTGGATACGAATCTAAGAGGTGGTAGTAGTCATATATTGGTTTTCGAAGAGAGTATATATGGCATGGAAAGTCAAGATTTTGTTGCTGCTGAAAATGAAAAGGAGATCCTTGAAAACGTTTGGCTTGGTTTCATAGTTGTAAATATATATATGAGGTATGTTTTGTGAATTGATTTTCTAAAAGCTGATCTAATGTGAAAATTATGACTAAATGAATTTTATATTGTTGATAGAAGTATATATGAAAAACAGTTGAAGTATTTTTCACATGAGACAAGATTTGGACTCATTAGTCCTCATACCACATAAATCACATCTGACAAAAATAGATCCATCAAAAAAGAACGAAATAGTGAACATCTAGATAAAATCATTTGAAAGAAAGATTACAGATGAAAGAATCTTCTTAATACCAACCATGAAGGGGTAAAACTATATGATTAAATCATATCAATTATATTTTGAATTCTTTTATTACTTATTACTTTTTATGTTTTTAGGCAACATTGGATGCTAATTGCGGTGAACTTGGATACTCCAAAGATTTATTTTCTAGATTCAAAGCAAGGATATCCATTAAACCCACCACACATTATGGAGGTTGTGAATCTGTAAGACACTACATCCTACATTTTATATCTAAAAATCATGTAATATAATTTATATTATCTTTTACTGAGGATTCTGTTATGATTGGCTGGTGTATAATTATCGTCCAAAAAAGGAATGAGGGCAGGGGATAAGCATAAGAAGGTGAGAAAGTACTATGTCTGGACACATATCAGGGTATATATAATAAAATTTCACTATCCAAACACATCTCAACCCAATTTACTTATTCTCCTAATGATCAATTTTTTTGTAGTGTCCAAAACAAACAAACGATAATGATTGTGGTTATTATGTTTGTAAATTTATAAAGGAGATTGTTTTTAATCAAGAAAAAAAGCATCCCTAAAGAGGTATTTTCAAAAACAACTACTAGTTAGTTTAATTTATTTATTAATTATTTATTTTTATATTTTGCAGTACTACTCTGACTGATGAAAAGCCTCATACTTACAAGACGATATAGATATGTTCAGAAATGAGTGGGCTACATAACGGATGAAAATTTTTACACAAATAACATGAAGATCTTACTTGGGGACAAGTACAATTGGCGATCATTTTTGAGAGGGGTCGTGGGATCAAAATATGACACAATGTTGTAGGTAAATGTTTGTTTGAATATTGTAATTGTTATTAAATAAAACATCCTTTCTCAAATGAGTCAATTTAACATTTTAACAGATAATATACACCAAAAACATGCAATAATGATCAAAGTGTGTGTTGGGAACGTTCACGAGTCATCCCCGCCTCAATCCGATGCACGATGTGGCGGGTACCACTCAAAGGGTCTCACTTTTGTTTAAAATGGACATATTTTTAAGTGAAAAAAACAACTGACCTACATAAATTCAACCAAATGCATTCGGATTGTCTTGATCCTTTAGGAGGAAGATCCACAGGTCCTTTGTGATGTGCACGAGTCATCCCCACCTCAATCCAGGGCACAGTGTGGCCGGTACAACTCAAAGGGTCTCACTTTTGTTTAAAATGAACAAATTTTTATGTGAAAACAACAACTGACCTACGGAAATTCAACCAAATGCATTCGGATTATCTTGATCATTTAGGAGAATGATACACGGGTCCTTTGTGATGTGTGTTGGTGCCAAAATAATGCACGGAAAGAAGGGACAAAAAAAAAGCCCTGCACGCCGCCTCGCGAAGCTCCGACGCGAAGCACCCCCGAGCAATGCGGCTGCCACGAAGCACAGGAGGTGGTAATGCTCCACGAATGCCCTAACGTTCATGAGTCCACCACAAAGGAAAGGAGGCGGTAATGCTCCATGAAGGTCCTGACGTTCGTGAGCCCACTGCGAAGTACAAGAGGCGGAAATGCTCCGCGAATGCCCTAACATTCGCGAGCCCATCGTGAACCACCCGCCGCCCCTTCGCGCCACGTGAGTGCTGCCTCACGGCGCTCCTTTCCTATAAATACTGGGTCCCCCCCCCCCCCGAGTCCAAGGGACGGACAATCCGACCTTTCGGCTTCTCAACTCCCGAATCGCAAATAACCCTTTTCCCCAAGAATAATGAGCTCCATGAGGTATTTTTAATTCACGATATGCCTTCGCCTTGTCTCGTTTTGAGCCCCTCTTCCGAGAGGGATGCCCTTCGCAAAGCCCAAGGGCATTCGCGTAGGAGGTGGATTCCCAAGGGAATATGGGCATACATAGAGCGTTTATGCTTCGCAAAACACCCATCCTGTACTAGTGATCCCCATGCCAAGGCAGGGTCACTTTATAGAGCGAAGCACACTGCTTTGCAGCACCTTGCTTCGCGAGGCGCCTCTGCTTAACGAGGTAGTGCTCCGCGATTACAATTCCACTTCACAAAGCACCCCCCCATTCACACCTCTACCCCATGTTAAGGCCAAGGAACTCCACTTCGCGAAGCACACTCATTTTCTTGGAAATTCCCCTTCCCATTCAACCCTCCAGGTTTGCACGATGTGATTTCAAAGTCTCGTGGACAACACAACTCGTAGCATTGCTTCGCCTAATGCTTCTTCGCATAGGCAAGATAATGGCTATTGCTTCTTTTCATGACCATGCTAACGTGGACCCCTCGATGGTTCGCTCTGCGACCCCCCTTAACTATGGCCTTACTGGTACCTTCCATCCGCCAAGGAGCAGAGGGTGCCAGTCATGTAAGTCCTAGGGGTGCAGAGTGAACCTGCATCGTCCGAGATATAGGACGTTAAACTGCCAAGAAATTCATCCTCAACACATGATGTTAAATTGTGATTCGACCCTGCGCCTCGAACGCAGGGTCCCCCCATCTCAGAAATTTTTTACACCACTTTTCTCCACGGGAATGGAATCACCCCCTCCATAAGGGATGATATCCTCCTTATCGGAGTAGTGCATGTCCACGGGAGAAGGCAACCACCTTGGTTTAAGCCCCCCTTTCTCCTCTTGCGGAAGGTAGAAACCATGCACTTCCGTACTTCCCCACTGCCAATGTCAGTGGAGGGAGAGATAGGGAATGAGGCACCTTCCATCATTGGTCGCAAATCCCTCTCCCGCTACGCTTTACCACACTTCGGGCCTCCATCCTGGAGTATGTACCAGCATCATGGGCCGCCTAACGCGTAAGCCCCTATTAATTTCTCACAGATGCACCCTTCATGACGTTATCATTAGGTCTCTGCTGCCTCTTGTTTCTCACACAGAGCATGACTCACATGGGCTTAGAGTAAGCATTGGACACAAAAACACCTCGTCTAGTATGACATTAAACTGTATGCCCTCATCCAGCATGATGTTAAACTGTATGTTGTCCTGCATGACATTAAACTGCACACCCATCTGAACTACGAGGTCTTTGATCCATGTCAAGGCATGGTACATAGGAATCCTCCACGAGGTTCAATCCCACCCATCATTTTTAAAACGTCAGGTTCTACCTTCTTCCAGTGTGACGTTAAACAACATTCTAGTCCGACGACAAGCCATTGTGACCACCCAAACTATGAGGACTTTGATCCATGTCAAGGAATGGTACATAGGAAGCCTCCCTGAGGTTCAACCCCATCCCCCATCGGACCAAGGCCCTTTACTCACATCAGTTCGCCGACACCCACCATCATCTCGAACTATGAGGACTTTGATCCATGTCAAGGCATGGTACCTAGGAAGCCTCACGAGGTTCATGCCCACCACTAGTGGACCCCCGGGTTCACCTTCACGTCAGTTCGCCGACGAATACCCTTTGAACTATGAGGTATTTGATCCATGTCAAGGCATGATACGTTGGAAGCCTCCCAGAGGTTCAAGCCCACCACCTGTTGGTCACTCCGACCATCTTCACATCAGGTCACCAGCACCTAGGAAGCCTAGTGTGTAAGCCCCACACCCTTCGGACCAAGGTCCTCACTCGTATCGGTTCACCGACACACCATTATGAACAACGTGGTCTTTGATCCATGTCAAGGCATGGTACGTAGGAAGCCTCAATAAGGTTCAATCCCATCACTCGGTCATTCCGACCTCACTCACATCGGTTCACCCCCGTCCCGCATGACGTTAAACTGTATTCCACATTCCATTTGAATTATGGGGACTTTGATCCATGTCAAGGCATGGTACGTAGGAAGCCTTCACAGGGTTCAAGCCCGCCACCAGTGGACCCTTGGGTTCACCTTCACGTTGGTTCACTGATGATGCCCATTCGGACCAAGGTCCACCTTCACGTAGGCTCGCCGGCACCATCCCGAACTACACAGACTTTGATTCCCTACCACAGGGATACGTAGGAGGTCTCTTCGAGGCTCAATCCCAATTTCGCTGTCGCCCTTGCAAAAGTCCCATTTTAGTCCCCCTCTGCTCCATCCATCCATACATCATCCACCCTGATTCTCACCTGGACCGCCATATCCCGACGAGGTCATGCCATTCCGCTCCTCGTCACAACATTCAGGAAGCTGCCCACAGGTTGGCCCTGATATCAGCATCCCTTCAAGTGAAATTCCTTAATCTGATCCATTCCAGCTAATGTTCTGATCAGGCCGACCCATCTCAGCTGGATGTTAAATCTGTGGCATACCCTGTGTTAAACATAGGAAGCTGAGGAAAACCTCAGATATATTCCCATGGAATATAATTCCGCACGCTCGATGTGGGATGCCTCGGGCTTCCGCGCCCTAGATAATCCCTATGATAAAGGAAAAAAGACAGACACTCCAGTTCCCCAGCGTTCAGACATGCTACTGATGCCTCGACGTGACTACTCCCCCGACTGAAGGTTGCTGCCTGGACTGGACCCTTTGGAATGTTCTGACAGAAGAAATGTAATTAACCAGCGTCCATGGAAACATGGCATTGGGAGGAGTTTCACGAACAACTTATTAAATCTATGGGGGAGACTCGGAGTAGGTGATGAGTTTCGAGGAGGAATCCACGGGAGGAAGAACCAACATCCCATCATCCCGGTTTCGATCAAGGAGCAGACGTCCCTGAATAAGAAGTGAATTCCGCCCGCCTTTAGAAAGCGGGAATGCAGGGCAATAGCTGCGCACCCTCCATAGACGGATGCACGCTCCCCAAAGAAAGCATCGAAAACAGAAATGGTGAACCTGACGTGAAGTTATTCTCCTCAATGTGGAGATTAGTAGTGTTTGGAGACACCAGAAGATTGACGTGTCACCGAATCCAGATATCCGGCACCGGGTCCCGCCAAGCAAATAGCGGGCCTGGCCTGAAACTCACCAGAAGTTGGGGCAGTAGAACATGGGGCATTCCATTCTGAAACGTGTTGGCGTGGATCCCTCTTACCAAAATGGAGGATGGATTGACGCTGGGGCATTGGTTTTCTATCCTTTTCCTCGCAGTGTAGATGAGTTGATCTCTCCGTTTCCCAGGAACCAGGTTTCTACTATGGAGACATGATCACCGCCTGCTTGCCTACACAGGGGTAGGGGAAATACCAGCACAGCTACCCCGCATGGCTCCACTATTGCCACTACGACCTCTACATCTATGAATACGAGGCGCCCACGCACCCTCTCCCCGTCAGAGATCATCCAGCAAAGGGTGATCACCAACCTTTTACGCAGATATGAGGAGGAAGGGTTCATCCCAACTCGGGATATGGCTCACCTGGACCTGGAGGCATCCAGGCACCACCGTAAACGCCGACCTCAAAGGCCGCGCAGGGAGCCCCTGCTCCCCACCCCAACGTTCTATCATTTCAAGAGCCTGTCCCCGGAACGCCTCGATGACTCCTCTCCTTACGCTGATGAGACGGGTGATGTCTGTCTCAGCCCGTTCAGAGTCCCAATCCATGGGCTCCAGGCAATGGCTCCCATCCGGATGCATCAGCGCCGCCAACCGGCTTCGCCACAAGAGCAGGAAGGCTATGACCCTACACCAGCTGCACCAGCTCGTTTAACCCGACGTCAGCGTCGGGCCCGAGCTGAGGACACTTGTCAAGGGGCATCAATGTCAATAGCTATTGTGGTCCGAGCCACTGCCGATGTGCATCATGGAGTCCCTGCACACACTGAGCAGGGGCACTCCTTCACCCGATCATGACTGAGGATCCAACCGCCCCATGGGCGGGTCGGGTTGGCTCTCGGGGTTGCAGGCCTGAGTGGTGATCACCCCGAACCAATTCGAGGTAATGTCACCCCGTACAGAGGGACTCCCCATACCACTATTCCATAGAGCGTGGGCCTTCCCCACTCCAAAGCTCGTTATGGAGGTATGCCTCATGCTACCCCCACCCCGAAGGAAGACCTGCCCCGCGACAGTGACGCTCGGTGCGGAAACCTCTCCCGCACCCACCATACAGGGTATGGATTCCCTCCTCCTGCCCCCGACCATCGATGGGATGGCACTGCCCATCCGGTCCCTCTCCAACGTGGGGGTACTCCCCACATCCTCTCTGCAACTGGCGAAGGTCCTCCTCGCCCCAGCAACTCGAGGAGTGAAGTTCATCCTCACTCCGCCCGTACCGACCATGGAGGTCCTCCCCAGGCTCCTGCCGGTTCCAACAGAAGTTCCGCCCATGTGGGTGCTATACATGGAGGTCCTCCCCATGTTCCCTTCGACATTATCCCTGGTGCCCCTCACACCCCAGCTATCTCAAGAAAGAGCCCTCTCCTCCATGGTGCCAGCTCCACCCCGAGACTACATGTTGAGAATCAACCATGTCCTGAAGAGCCATCTTGGGGCAGGAGAGCGGGTCGTCGCGGCCACAAGAAGAGTCTTGGGAAGGCCCGAGTGGAGGTCAAACCATCCCGTTTCTCAGATTCTGAAGCGGAGTGCTACTCAACGATGGTGCCTTCTCCTCGCTCCTCTATGTCAGGGACTGGGGTAGGAACGAGGTGCGTAATCCTCATCCTCCCGGAATGTGAAGTCCACCGGATTCCTGCCACTCTCTGCAGGTACATCCAAGAGGAAGAAATTGTGGAAATTTCGTAGGTCCCGAACGTGCAATCACCATCATCGTCACCAGAAGAACCCTCTACCTCTACCAGCGATCACGAAGAGCTATTTTGGGGACCAGCAGTGATAGAGAAACGACATGACCTATCGCTGAAAAACGCAACTCCTGCGCCATAAGCTGTGGCCATCAGCCCATCGTATCATGATATCATGGTCAGGTCACCTCACTTTTCCGAGGATGGCTAAGAATTTGGCGGCCAGTCAGCTCGTTCGCCATATTCCCCGCTACCAAGTTTACTGTCCCAGCGGTCTGCCTCGGTACCACTACCGGTCCCACAGCCGCCTCCGATTGACAAGTGGGGCAGTACGAGGCCAGACCTTGAGTCCGAACCCAGGAGCTTCTGGAGTATTCTCACAGCGGATCACTTCCCGGAGAAGTTCTGGCTGACGGCAGTGCCGAACTTTCACGCACCAGAGTCCCTTACCACAGAGGAAGTGGGGTGCTTCCCCCGAACCCTATGGGTGACTCACTTCCTCCTTCGTTATGAGAGGGTGGTGTACCCTAGGATTCGAGAGCACTTTGAAGAAATCGGCCAGAAATTCTGCCTGATCGATTTGGCCGCACTCCCTGTGGGCTAGAACCCTGAGTCACTAGGCCATCAGAGAACCCATTAATTGAAATGCGTTCAGAATTTAAAAGTACTCCACAGTGTCATCAGGGAAGCTACCCCCCATGTGAAAGTCCATGGCTGGGGACACTATGCTGCTCTCCTCTTCATCCCTATCTGACGACAGCCCAATTCGTTATGAGACATTGAGGAAATGCCCTCGAGAGGGGTCGCCGTCCACATGGCTGACGTAGTGACAAGGAAGACGAGCTTGAATTTCTCGATGGAGACTGACCCCCTGAGGGTGTACCACCACTGCTGGACCCATCAGGGAGGGTTACCTGTCAGCAGAGGAACCCTCCAGGCCTCCCTGTACCCACCGAGTCGCTGGTACTCAGTAGAAATGACGGTAAGGATAAGGAGTATGTCGGAACTGTCAAGCACTCCGACCCATCCACCTCTGTACAGAAGACGGACGAGGATCCTGAGAAGGCCGCATTGTGCCAGCATCTTACTGAACAGAAAAGGCTAGTTGACGAACTCCTAGCCGAGCGTGCTGCGGAACGACGACCCAACTACGGTAATCCCAATCTGGGGAAACAGGGGCTGGAACAATTTCCCCCCAGTGAGATGCCTCCGTGCAACCCTGATCATGCTGCTTCCGCAGATAGGCAGAATCCAGAGCCCACGGAAAGAGGGCGCGATTTGTCTCACCAAACCCTCCTGAACGATGGGGAAATCTATGCAATCCAGCCCGGGTTCCCCCAGTCGCCCCACAGGTCGTTCCGCCAGTCTCCCCATGAGCTAATGAATCCATCTACCGTGTCGAGGAACTAGACAACACACTTGTGATTAGGGATCCCCGTCAAGACAGGGACCCCCACCCGGATGATCTTATAGCAGCACTCATCGCCCGCCTCGAAGCATTGGAAATGCGGCAGGTGGCAGTCCCCCCGGATGGAAATCCATATCCTGCGTGGGTGGATGACATGCTCGCACCCCCGGGTTTTGGGAACCCCACTTTCTCGCCCTTCAATGGGACAGGGGACCCGCCACATCACTTGGCCAATTTTTTTATGGTCCTGCATGACCTTAAACTGCATCGTTGTCCTGTAAGATGATAAACTGCAAAATGGTCCGAGATATATGACCTTAAACTAAGATCTCTCCCCGTCCTTACTGCAAGATGTTAAACTAAAATCCAATCAGGCCTTCCTGACCAAGGATTAGCCTCAACCCCCTTGTCCTTGTCGGGCCCATGACCCCCATCCTTTCTGTAAGACATTAAACTGCAAGTCAGTTAGGCCTTCCTGACTGAGGCTTAGCCTCAGGCCCCTTGGCCTCCTCGGGCCCCTAGCCTTCATCCTCACTATAGGATGTTAAAATGGAAGCCGTTCAGGTCTCCCTGACCGCGGTTCGGCCTCAGGCCCCTTGGTTTTCATCGACTCAGGCTCTCTTATGGGATTGTACAGTGTGGTGTGGGATACACCCTCATTCGCGTCGGATTGCCCGCCGTACCATACATATCCCCAAATGAGATGCATCTCTTGTCCAACACAACATTAAAATGTTCTTCAAAACTACGTGTGGCTTGATTAACATCCTAATGGGATACGTAGGAACGCTCAGACGCCTTGTCTTGAGCCCAGCCCCGAGCTCTTCTCTTCCACTGCCCCCTGGGTATAGTGTCCTTGGAGGATCCTTGCATGAAGAGGAGTAGGATTTCGTAGACCTGATCGTACAAGGATTATAAGGGTTGCACCATGTGCCCACTCCCGTTCTTCTGTCCTCCCACTTCATCACCGCATGACATTAAACTGCATGGCCTTCAAGAACTATGTATGGCTTGATTTCCATCCTAATGGGATACGTAGGAATGCCCAGACATTTTGTCTGTTGGCCCAGACCAAAATCCAAAATCTTCCCCTTGGGTCAAGACATACAGAAGGGTGCACACTTTCGCCCCAACACACACAGAGCAAGCCTCGACCTAGCTGCACTTCCCCCTGGAGATGTTCGACTCTTTCGCGGATAAAAACAACTATTCTTCACCCACTCCTTGACTGGGATTCCATCATCTTTCACACTCGGAGGGACCCCCTAAAACGGACTGGATACAATTCCCAAGGGCTCTCCTACCAATATGGGCCAACGCCCTTGAGGGTTTCTGAGCAACAAACCGATACAAGTCCCGAGTTGTGAATTTGGTCAATGGTCGACGCTCATTTGTTGCTCCCATATCAGGTCACCATAAGAACGCTGTGTTTCAAACATGGTCAACAGTGTCCTGGATCTTTAGGTTCACCCTGAGATGTCCCAAACATTGAGTGCAGTGATTCGTTCTGCCCCATCCTGAAGTGACAAACTTCCCTCTGGGTGGTGCCAACAGCCGGGCCCACGACCCTGATTCTTTTATAAGGGATGTACGACATGGTGTAGAATTACATCCTTTTTCACATCGGGTTACTTTCCATGCCGTAAACCTCCCTGGATGAAATACAGTTATCTCTTTCCCTGTCCTCATTGCAAGACGTTAAATTGCAAACTGGCTAGGCCTCCCTGACCAATGCCTAACCTTAGGCCCCTTGGCCTCTCCGGGCCCCAACCCTCGTCCTCACTACAAGACGTTAAACTACAATCCAGCTAGGCCTTCCTGACTGAGGACTTCCCTCATGCCCCATGGCCTTTTCGGGCCCCATGGCCCAGATTCTTTCCTACAGAACTATGGGGTATGGTGTAGGATTACGTTCTCATTACCTGTTGCACCGTACATCACCTTGTTAGTATATTCTGCCCCCTGGGTATCCTTTAAGAACTACATATGGCTTCATTCACATCCTTATGGGATACATAGGATCACTTGAATGTCTAGGCTTCGGGTCCAACCCCATCTCTCAAGAATCTCTATCCCACCTCGGCTCCTCGGCCTACTCTTCCTCCGTGAGGGGATTATATGGTGTGGTTTGGGATTATGCCCTTATTCACGTCAGTCTTGTAATGACCACGCCATGTACCTCTCATTCTCGATCTGTTTCGTTGACCCTTTCTGACGGTTCACCAATGTGCCTAAGGGTACTCCGGTTTATTACCTGGAATGCCATACTTTACTCGGACACGTCCACACCCGCTTTCCAGGATTTTTGTATCCCTTCATCAGAGCTTCCATCATTTTTCACACCCGGAGGGACCCCCAAGAATGGCCTGGATACAACGCCTAAGGGATCTACTACCGTTACGGGGAAACGCCCCCGAGGGTTTCAGACAACAAATCAATAAAATCTCGTGTTGCGAATATGGTCAGCGGTCGTTTCTTGTTTATTGTTCCCGCCTCAGGCTAACGTGATATGGAAACTATTTTTTCTGCCATGGTTAACAGTTTTCCTCTATCGCCATGCCAACCCCATTAAGACCAAAATGTCGGTTACACGATTCACATCCTTTTCCATTCTCATCATGTCCAAGTAATGTTTCGAAACTCTTGGTACAATTCCTCCGTGCACATCTTAGTGTTGGGGGACCAAAGCCATGTCAAAGGTGTCCTTCGAGGCTCTTCACTGACTCCCCCTAGTTGGATGTTTCGGGTATTGTGATAAGGATCTTCCCCCCTTTTTCCCCCACACTGAGTTTAACTCACACTGGCTAAGGGATCGGGCTGAGCTCTGCGCTTACCTGGAAAGTTGTCATCCGCCCCTGGTCCGAGCTCTAAGACCAAAAACGAAGATCTCCCAAGAACTACATCTGGCTTGATTCCCGTTGTCATGGGATACGTAGGAACTCCCAGACCTCCTCTCGTTGGGTCCATCTTGAGTTCAGCATCCTGCCTTCGGGACCCTGACTACGGGATTGCGTGGTGTGATGAAAGGTCATGTACTCATTCACGTCGGTTATGTCGCACGACACCATACACATTACCCTCCTAGCATCATCTCTTCTACGTCTACGCTACATGACGTTAAAATTCATGCTTGCTCCTATCATACGACCCTAAACTGTGACATTATCGTCCTGGACGCACGGCGAAAAATGGCACTGCATTGTGATGACCTCGTTGTGGAGGACATCACATTGGGTTTTGGTCACGCGCCATGCCATTTGTTAATGCCTATCATGGCTTGATTATTGTGGCAACACCAGGGCTTGCAACCCTAGGCCTGTCACTTCACAAAAAAAACCACCATCTTAAAGGACAAACAAGATTTATCAAATTCCACTTATTTTAGTACAAGGGCCACGCCCGCAATCCCCTTTTTTTCCTGGCACTGGTACCTTACCGTGCCACCCATCAAAACTATGTGTGGCTTGACTCCCATCCTCATGGGATATGTAGGAGCACCCGGCCACTTCCCCGTAGACCCAGCCTAACTTTTTCTTTTGGTCCCTTGACCTAAAACCTCTCCCAAGGGGGTTGTGCGGTGTGATATGGGATTATGTCCTCATTCACATCGAGTTGTTCACTACACCGTACACACCCCCTATTCCCATTCACACCAGGTGTTTGAGTTACTCCACCATGCGACTCCTATGTTTCCTCCCACCCACGGTCTGAATTCTACGACCCTATACTAAGATCTCCCTATGGGAAAGGACTCTTCTCCCACTATCCAATATGCCTCATTGTCATATTTTGATGCATTCTAACAAAGAGCCCAAAGCCTCATATTTTCATAGGGACGTTCCCCTCATCCCATGACCAAGCTTTGTGAGCTTGCTATTTGGATCCTCATCCTCTTCCGCATCCAAAAGGACCCTCAGACAACATGCATTCTAGGAATAAGGGCTCTCCATGAATGCTGGACCTAAGGGCCCTCCTATCATTTCGGGCCAACGTCCATACGGGTCTCTTACAACATTTGTGACATGGTCCCATGTTTCGAACATGGTCAATGGTCAACCCTCATTTTTCTATCCCCATTCTAGGCTAATGTGATATGGACGCTGCGTTTCCACCATGGTTAACAGTTATCCTCTATCGTCATGCCACTGTCATTGTGATCCAAATTTGGAGCGTCATGATTCACACATTTAGACTTCCTCATGTTCCAGAGGAATTCTGACATATTCGGCTCTATCTCATCGTGCATCTTTGTGTGCCACATGGGCATGTTAGTATCATGGGGCCAGTATTCATCGAGTGTCCCTTAACCCTAACCTTCCATTTTTTGTGTCGAAAAAGTCCCACCACTACTTCTTGTTTCCCACACCGAGCATGACTCACGTGGGCTTAGTAGTTTTGGCAGGATGTGTACCAACACAGCAAGGATTCTCATCATCCTGCATGACATTATATTGTGCCTTTATAACTACGTATGGCTTGATTCACATCCTCATAGGGTACGTAGAAACACCCAACTGCTCTTCTTTGGGCCCAGCTTAATCCTCCCTCTTGGTCCCTCGACTTGGAGAGTTTCTTCCGGGGGTACATGGTGTGATTTGGACTCCAAGTCCTTATTCACGTCGGTTTCATAACTACCACACCATATGCCCCCTGGGCTCTTCTCTTTCACTCCACATCCTATCGTATGACGTTAAACTATAGGAGTCCATATGTCCTCAATGCAGGACACTAAAATGCAGTTCTACCCTGAACAAGATCAGGATGCCCTGTGTTAATCATGGGATGCACCAGAGCCTCTGCCAGAAAGGATTTCACCTGCCGGTGTTGGTCTATGACTACACTGTGCTTCCATAACTATGTGTGGCTTGATTCCCATCCTTATGGGATACGTAGAGACACTCTGGAATTTTTACTAGGGTCTAGCCCATAGGAATCATTAATCCTATCCTTCCCCTTTCTGTCCCCCTGGCCGGACCCCTCGCCAGAGAGGCCCTGTCCCAAAGAAGGAAGGATCCATAACCAAACCAATGCGCCCATCTGGCGTACTCCCACCACGGTGGTGTAATTACATGAGTGTTGGATTCTGTTCAGACAAACCATCACTCCATATTCCACACTTTGCGTGCCCCTTATTCACACCTTCATCCCCTTTCATATCTGAAGGGACCCCCTAACGGCCTGGTCTCATGCCGCATCGTCTCACCTACCGTCCTGGGCCAACGTTCCAGAATACTGGTCATGTTTGGAAGGACCCCCTAATAGTATGGATGCTCGACCTAGGGTCCACCAACTATCCTGGGCCAACTTCCCAAAGGATTGATCGACAACATTTGTGACCGGGAACCGTGTTTCGAACATGTTCAACGGTCGACCCTCATTTTTTGTCCCCATTTCAGGCTAATGTAGTAAGGATATCATTTCTCTGCCATGGTTAACGATTGTCCTGTATTGTCACGCCATCCCCACAATGTTTCGAATCCTGGGCATCGTAATTCATGCTTCCCATATCCATCTGTTCAGACCGATTTCAGCGCACCTGGCGTTGCACCGTTCATGCATGAGAGCACGCTGAAGAAGCGATAATTCGGCTGTTTTGAGAACTTCCTTATCCAGCCAGGCCTCTCCCATATTTTGGAAAGTCAGACTGCTTATCCAATCCTCGGATGCCTGAAGCTTGGTTTCCACCCCTATGTTGGGTGGGATGAGGAGGCAACTATCTCCTGTTTCTCACATCGGGCTCGACCCACGTGAACTTGGGGAATTATTTCCGAACATCCCGCAAACATCGTAGGGATGTAATGAACCGATTCAAATAGTGGACATCGTGCATGATACAACATTCAAAACAAATAAGGAAGAAATTGAAGCACGAAAGTACCATTAAAAGGTTTGTAATTTGTTACAATACCCGGGGGTCGACTCCCCCCACGGATGGGTTGACCCCATCAAAAGAACACTGCAGCCCTGCCACCCTTCGGCTTGTGGCGTCCAAGACTTGATGCCACAGACTCAGCTCCCGCTCCTCCTTAGCAGCGGCGTGGCGTAGTTCGTCAGCCTTGGCCTTGGCCCTCTCTACGCCATCCTGAACGGTATCCATCTTTCCAAAAGCCTGCCTTATATGCTCTCCTGCCTCTGTCAGCTGGGTCTTCAACCATGAGATCAGCTCAGATTGTGAATTAAGAGAGGCCGAGTGCTCATCCACCCAGGTTTGCATCTGTTGGACATCGCTTTCAGCCTCCTAGAGCTTCTTGATGTTGGTCACCTTCATCCACTGCCAGCCCACACTGAGCCCGCGATCATACCCCCGGATCTGCTCGGCCATGAGATCTCGGATGATTGCATGAGGGTGTTGGGAATCCACTCCTCCAGTGCACAGCTCACGTAGCCGCGAGTGAAGTCTATCCATTTCGTTCAAGCATAGCACTTGGGGGGTTTCCTTGATGAAGCGCATGATTAGCTTCCACAATTGGCGGTGGACTATGCTGATGTCTTCCTCGTCGGAGTCCGTTTCGTCCCAGTCTGCACGACTGGCATGCTCATATGCAGGATACGCCCGCAGGAAGTCCTCGTCAGGATCTGCATCTGGTGTTGAATCTAGTACGACATCTGGCACTGGCGTAGGCATGAACGGACTTGGGTCGGCCGATTGATCTTCGTCATCAGACTCCACTTCAATAACCTCAGGCACGACCCTACTGGTGGTCCTGCCGATGATAGTGTGTGTTGCAGCTCAGGGAGATGGGGGGACTATCTCCACCATCACTGGCATTCCCCTAGGAGGGATGCCGCCATACATCCTGACCAGCCTTGCCGCAGCAACCCATGCCAGTCAAAGAAATGTACGAAAGAGAGGGATACAAACATTAGTTGGAACAATCTACATATGACAACAATGAATCCAGTAGAGGAAACTTACGGAGATCGATCTCCTGGTTCTGCTCCTGAGTCGATGCTGACGGGACCCTGAGGCGTGGCCCTCCGTATACTATTGGAAGGTCTAGAGATTTCTTAGGAGCCACCTCGGGTACACTGGCCCCACCAGACGCAGAAATGGACGCGGCCGTACGCGCGGGTTCTGAAGGTCCTGCATCATTACCCTCCAAGGAGCGAGAGCGAGGCCTGCGTACAAGTTCTTCCTGCATAGTTCAAACATCGGTATGAAATCCATGATATCCTGAGAACAGATCATGAGGAAAGAGTCTTGGGATGCTACCTCAAGAACCTCTGTGAAATTATCAGAATATAAGTCTTCGTCTCCAACTTCTCCCTCCTCCAATGGGCTCCCTCCACTAGCCTCATCCTCTCGAGAGGAGTCCTCTGATTCTTTCAGCAGGGGGAAGTGCTCCCTCAGGTCGGCGGCTGACAGCTATGGTGGAACCGTCTGATCAAACAGTACCCTCAAACCGTCTGTCATTGGGTTTGGGACACCACTGGCATGAACGTAGTCCTCCAGCTAGACCAAATATTTCTCCTCCTCCGCCGGAGACGCCGCAAAACCGGCCCGGACTGGGCCTATGCTTGGAAGAACCATCCCATGACGGTTCAGGAGTTCCCACACCTCGGGCAGACTGAGGTGTTTCCGGTTGACATCCCAAATGTCCCAAGCCTCCGAGAAGAGGACATCCTCTGGAATGTCAATATGACGCAGCCTCTTCCCTGGAGCTTGATCAGATATCATGAAAAATCCCCTCGGCGGCCGCCCCTCCGGATGGCCCTTCTTTTCTGGAATCACCAGGTCTGCCACTGCTGCCACACCCTCGTCCGGTGCGGGTCTCACCTCCACAGCGGACCCGCCACTACGAGAGGCCCTTGATGCCCTCCGACCACGACCTTGGGATAGAGGAGGCCCACCGTCACCAACCTGAATAGTTGGCTGCTTCAGCATCTCCCCCGGATAAGAAGCCTCCTAGATTATGGCATACTCCCCCACCAATCCAAATGCAGCGGTGGATGGAGGCAATGTAATTCGCATCTTCCTGTATTCCCGCATGAACATGAGCCACAACTGCCTCATCACACACGGGTGCTCCTTGTGACACACCTCCCAGTAGACCTGCGGGGTCAGCCGCTGGAGGCACCAGAACTGCCTCGCGAACCGATGTGGGGGGTATGGTTCACAGAGCGGCTCAAGATCCACTCATGCCTCCAAAACTCTGCCTTGGAAGGCCATGAGATAAGCCTAGTTATCTTCCGTTCCCTGCCCGTCATCAGTGAGTATCCCCGTTGGCAATGGGAATGGGTGGAAATTAAACTCATCCGCCCTCCACACCCGGTTTAGCACCATTGGCACCATTAGTTTGAATGGGAAGCTCCCAGCCGCATTTAGAATGGAGGGGTGGAGGTTTGATCCTGGCGGTGAGATAGGGTTTGGATACTCATAGATCCCCCTGATGTGTGCTGCAATCCACCCATACAGGAGGTGGAAGGGCCCGCATATCCTTGGTGTCTTCTTCCCCTCGCTAACGTGCCGCATCATCCTGTACAGCTTTGTGACCATTGGAATCCCCAGATTGACCCGCTGTCCCATGGCCAGCATGGACGCCATGATAAATGAGCTGGGCCGCACCCCCATACTGATATACCTCACTGGTAGGATCCAACCGCATATAAGGGTCGCGATTAACACCGCCAGCCTGACTATTGGTTGCTGTTCAGTGCTGACACTGAAACCCTAAGTCTTCCATTGGCTATCCTCTAAGACCCACCAATACGGGGGCTACTTACCCTGTTGAGCCACCTTCAGACAAGTTTGAGGCCTCCGAGGGAACTATCGATTCTCCGGGAAATTCAAGAACATCTTGAACCACTTCTTAAAGTAGACATCTCTCACTGCTTCCTTTTCCTCTCCAGGGACCAGTGCCATCAGTGCCGACACCAGTCGCGGCATCTACTCCGTATCCTCCCACGTGCTCCTGAAGGGGAGGAACTCATCATACATGGCCCCAAAGATCAGGACTCCTGAAATCTGATAGACATCCCACAGACTGATGCCCACCTCCCCATGGTGCAGGTGAAAAGTGTTCGTCCTAGATGACCATCTACTCAGCAGCTCAGGCATCAGCTGTTTCAGTAGGTAAATGTGGAATTGGGAGGCCCATGAAGCCTCATAAAAACCCACTCTCATCAGCTCGGCCCCAAACTCCTCACATGACGCGCCTACCCAGTAGGCCCGTGCCCAGTCATTGGTGAAGTTTCCTCCCTAGCATAGGTCCCACTCATCGGACCACCCCTTCTTTGAATCCTGCAAATCCGCCTTCATCATGGTACGGTACAGAGGAGGGGACATCTCCGGTTGTAGTGGCATCTTGTCAATATTGTTCACATGGTTGTAGAGACAGTCGGCTGTGAAAGGTGTGAAGTCCTCCCGCACATGACCATCGGCCGCCCAGAACCACTGGCGCTGACATGGCATGCTCCTAAACTAGCAAGTTGGTTCGACCCTACTCACCTCACAGATGAAGATGTCATCCCTCATCCCGAATCCATACAAGGGCAGCTTCTTGCACTACAAATAGTTCTTCTGACCCTCTGATAGCAGTTCTGTCAAAGAATTATGGTCCGAGTGGCTTCAGACCATCTCCCCAAGGCCCAGACGGTTGGCCATCTCTTCCCTCCAGGCGGCGTCTTCAAGCACCACCAATACAGCTTCTCGATGGGCCATTTCGGTTTCGGCCCTCGGAAAAGAATTTTTTCGGGTTGGATCACGAAGCTTGATTGTGAAGATCTCGCGCGATGCTCAGGCTCAAAAACCAAGCTTTGGAGTCTGGCCTAGGCCGACAAACAGAATTTTGCTTGGCACAGTCGCGGAGAGCAGACGTGGAGTACGCAGAGCTTCTTGAAGTCGAGAGCGCAAAAGGACAAAAGGCACGAGAGGAAAAAAGATATGTCAGCCCCCCTATTTATAAGCGGAAACCCTGGAGCTTCGCGGCATGTCCCGCCCGCTAGGAGCATCGCTGCGCGTCCGGATCGCGCGGCCACTGTTAGCACCGCGGGCCGCTTCACAAGGCCGCCTCACGAACCATCGATAATTTTGGCGATTTTCCCTCAGACTTTGAACCTTCATCCCTCCGCGACTCCAAGTCTGAGGGGGGGAGGGGCATTTGTTGGCGCCAAAATATTGCACGGAAAGAAGGGACAAAAATGAAGCCCCGCACGCTGCCTCGCGAAGCTCCATTGTGAAGCACCCTCGAGCATCGTGGCCGTCGTGAAGCATAGAAGGCAGTAACGCTCCGCGAACACCCTGACGTTCATGAGCTTTCCGCGAAGGACTGGAGGCGGTAACGCTCCGCGAACGCCCTGACGTTCGCGAGACCGCTGCGAAGGACATGAGGCAGTAATGCTCCACGAACGCCTGACGTTTGCGAGCCCACCACGAAGCACCCCCCGCCCCTTCGCGCCGCGTGAGTGCTGCTTCGCGGCGTTCCTTGCCTATAAATACTGGGTTCCCCCCCGAGTCCAGGGGACGGACAATCCGACCCTTCGGCTTCTCAACTCCCAAATCGTGAAGCACCCTTCACCCATGGAATCATGAACTCCGCGAGGTATTTTTACTTCGTGAGATGCCTTCGCCTTGTCTCGTTTTGATCCCCTCTTCTGAGAAGGATGCCCTTCGCAAAGCCCATGGGAATTCACGAAGGAGGGGGATTCCCAAGGGAATCCGGGAACCCGTGGAGCGTTTATGCTTCACGAAACACCCATCCTATTCTAGTGATCCCCATGCCAAGGTAGGGTTGTTGCATATTGCAAATCACACTACTTCACAGCACCTTAATTCGTGAGGCACCTCTGCTTTGCGAGGCAGTGCTCCGCGATTACTATTCCACTTAACGAAGCACCCCCCATTCACACCTCTGCCCCATTATAAGGCCAAGGCACTCCACTTCGCGAAGTACACTCCTTTGCTTGGAAATTCCTCTTCCCGTGCGACCATCCAGGTTTGCACAATGTGATTTCAAAGTCCCATAGACAACACCACTCGTAGCGTTGCTTCGCCTAATGCTTCTTCACATAGGCATGCTAACGACTATTGCTTCATCGCATAGCCACACTAACTTGGACCCCGCGATGGTTCACTCTGCAACCCCCCTTGACCATGGCCTTACTGGTACCATCCCCCCCCCAAGGGGAAGAGGGTGTCGGTCATGTAAGTCATAGGGGTGCAGAGTGAACCCACATCGTCTGAGCTGCAAGACATTAAACTGCCAAGCACTTCGTCCTCAACACATGACGTTAAATTGTGATCCAATCCTACAACTCGAACGCAGGGTCCCCCCATCTCAGAAATTCTTTACGCCACTCATATCCATAGGAATGGAACCACCCCCCTCCACAAGGGATGATATACTCATTATCAGAGTGGCGCATGTACACGGGAGAAGGGAAACCACCTTGGTGTAATCCCCCCTTGCCCCTCTTGCAGAAGGTAGCACCCATGCACTTCCATACATCCCCACTGCCAATGTCAGTGGAGGGCACGATAGGGAACAAGGAACCTTCCATCATTGGTCCCAAATCCCTCTCCTGCTGCGCTTTGCTACACTTTGGACCTCCATCCTGGAGTATGTCCCTGCATCATGGGCTTCCTAACTCGTAAGCCCCTATTCGTTTCTCACAGATGCACCCTTCACGACGTGATCGTCAGGTCTCTGATGCCTCTTGTTTCTCACACTGAGAATGACTCACATGGGCTTAGAGTAAACATTGGCCATGAAAACACCATGTCTATCATGACGTTAAACTATATGTTGTCCCGCATGACACTAAACTGCACGCCCATTGGAACTATGGGGACTTTGATCCATATCAAGGAATGGTACGTAGGAAGACTTCATGAGGTTCAAGAACACCCGTCATTTCTAAAACGTCAGGTTCTACCTTCGTCCAACATGACATTTAATGACATTCTAGTCCTATGGCAAGCCATTGTGACCACCCGAGCTATGAGGAATTTGATCCATGTCAAGGCATGGTACGTAGGAAGCCTCCCTGAGGTTCAAGACCCTCCCCCATGGGACCAAGGCCCTTTTCTCACATCAGTTCTCCGACACCCACCATCATCCCGAACTACAAGGACTCTGATCCATCTCAAGGCATTATACGTAGGAAGCCTCACGAGGTTCAAGCCCACCACTAGTGGACCCCTGAGTTCACCTTCACGTCTGTTCGCTGACGAAGCCCCTTTGAACTACAAGGTCTTTGATCCATGTCATGGCATGGTACGTAGGAAGCCTCCCAGAGGTTCAAGCCCACCACCTGTTGGTCACTCCAACCTTCTTCACATCAGGTCACCAGCACCTGGGCACCCTAGTGTGTAAGCCCCACACCCTTTGGACCAAGGTCCTCACTCGCATCAGTTCTCTGACACACCATTATGAACTACGTGGTCTTTGATCCATGTCAAGGCATGGTACGTAGGAAGCCTCAATAAGGTTCAAGCCCATCACCCGGTTGTTCCGACCTCACTCACGTCGGTTCACCCCCATCCCGCATGACGTTAAACTGTATTCCACATTCCATCTGAACTACGGGGACTTTGATTCATGTCAAGGCATGGTACGTAGGAAGCCTTCATGATGTTCAAGCCTGCAACCAGTGGACCCCCAGGTTCAGCTTCACGTCGGTTCACTGAAGATTCCCATTCAGACCAAGGTCCACCTTCACGTCGGCTCACCGGCACCATCTCGAACTACGCAGAATTTGATTCCATGTCATGGGGATACGTAGGAGGTCTCTTCGAGGCTCAAGACCAATTTAATTGTCTCCCTTGTGATAGTCCCATTTAATCCCCCCTACACTCCATCCATTCATCCATCATCCACCCTGATTCTCACCCGGACCGCCATATCCCAGTGAGGTCATGCCATTCCACTCCTCTTCACAACATTCAGGAATACGCCCACGGGTTGGCCCCAATATCAGCATCCCTTCAAGGGAAATTCCTCAATATGATCCATTCCAGCTAATGTTATGATCAGGATGACCCATCTCTTCTGGATGTTAAATCTGCGGCATACCCTATGTTAAAGATAGGAAGTTGAGGAAAACCTCGGATATATGCCCATGGCATATAATTCCCCACACTTGATGTGGGATGCCTCAGGCTTCCACACCCTCGAGAAGCCCTATGATAAGGGAAAAAAGACAGACACGCCAGTTCCCATCATTCAAACACGCTACTAATGTCTCAATGTGACTACTCCCCCGACTGAAGGTTGCTGCCCTGACCGGACCCTTTGGAATGTCCTGACAGAAGCAGTGTAATTATCCGGCGTCCATGGAAACATAACACTAGGAAGAGTTTCACGAACAATGTATTAAATCTATTAGGGAGACCTAGACTAGGTGATGAGTTCCGAGGAGGACTCCACGGGAGGAAGAACCGACGTCCCATCATCCCGGTTTCGATCAAGGAGCAGACGTCCCTGAATAAGGAGCGAATGCCGCCCGCCTTTGGAAAGTGGGAATGCGGGGCAGCAGTTGCACGTCCTCCACAAACGGAAGAGCGAGCCCCGGAGAAAGCATCGGAAACAATGTGCATGAGTCATCCCCTATTCAATCCGAGGCACGGTGTGTCCGGTACCACTCAAAGGGTCTCTCTTCTGTTTAAAATGGACATATCTTTAAGTGAAAACAACAACTGGCCTACGGAAATATGACCAAACGCATTCGGATTGTCTTGATCATTTAGGATAATGATCCAAGGGTCCTTTTTGACCTGTAAAAGTCATCCCTATCTCAATACGAGGCATGGTGTGGATGGTACCACTCAAAGGGTTCCTCTTCTGTTTAAATTTGACACAATTTTAAGTGAAAACAACAACTGTCCTACGAAAATCTAACCAAACACATTTTTATTGTCTTGATCCTTTATGAGAACGATCCACGGGTCCTTTGTGATGTGTATGAGTCAACCCCACCTCAATATGAGGCAGGGTGTGGCTGGTACCACTCAGAGGGTCTCTCTTTTGTTTAAAATGGACCATTTTTTAAGTGAAAACAACAACTCACCTAAGGAAATATGACCAAACGCATTTAGATTGTCTTGATCCTTTATGAGAATGATCCACAAGTCCTTTTTAATGTGAAAGAGTCATCCCTGCCTCAATCCGAGGCACGGTGTGGTCGGTACCACTCAAAGGGCCACTCTTTTATTTAAAATGGACACAATTTTAAGTGAAAACAACAACTCACCTACGTAAATATGACGAAATGCATTCTAACTGTCTTCATTCTTTATGAGAATGATCCAAGAGTGCATTGGGGACATGTAAGAGTATTCCAAGCCTCAATCCGAGGCATGTCGTGGCCGGTACCACTCAAAGGGTCTCTCTTCTATTTAAATTGGACAAATTTTTGAGTGAAAACAACAACTGACCTATGAAAATCTGACCAAAAGAATTAGGATTGCATTTATCCTTTAAGAGAACGATCTATAGGTGTGTTGGGGATGTGCACGAGTCATCCCCACCTCAATCCGAGTCACGGTGTGGCTGGTACCACTCAAAGGGTCTCTCTTCTGTTTAAATTGGACATAATTTTAAGTGAAGAAAACAACTGACCTACAAAAATCCAACCAAATGAATTCGGATTGTCTTTATCCTTTAGGAGAATGATCCATGGGTCCTTTTTGACATGTAAGTGTCAACCCCACCTCAATACGAGGCACGGTGTGGCCGGTACCACTCAAAGGGTCTCTCTTTTGTTTAAAATGGACAGATTTTTAAGTGAAAACAACAACTGACCTACAAAAATCCAACCAAACACATTCATATTGTCTTGATATTTTATGAGAACAATCCAAGGGTACTTTGCGACGTTCATGAGTCATCCCTGCCTCAATCAGAGGCATGGTGTGGCTGATACCACTCAAACGGTCTCTCTTTTCTTTAAAATGGACACAATTTTAAGTGAAAACAACAACTGACCAACAAAAATCCAACCAAACACATTTGTATTGTCTTGATCATTTAATATAATGATCCATCGGTGAGTTGGGGATGTGTAAAAGCAATCCCCACCTCAATTCGAGGCACAGTGGGGCCAGTACCACTCAAAGGGTCTCTCTTCTATTTTAATTGAACATATTTTTAAGTGAAAACAACAACTGACCAATGGAAATATGACCAAACACATTCGGATTTTGTTGATCCTTTAATATAATGATCAAAGGGTGCATTGGGAATGTGTACGAGGCATCCCCGCCTCAATTCTAGGCACGGTGTGGCCGGTACCACTCAAAGGGTCTCACTTTTGTTGAAAATGGACATACTTTTAAGTGAAAACTACAATTGTCCTACAGAAATTAGAACAAACACATTCGGATTGTCTTTATACTTTAGGAGAATTATCCACGGGACCTTTGTGATTTTCAGGATTTATACCCGCATCAATGCAAGACACAGTGTGGCCGGTACCACTCACTAAAATGGACAAATTTTTAAGTGAAAACAACTGACCTACGGAAATTTGACCAAACGCATTCAGATTGGATTGATATTTTAGGAGAATTATCCACGGGTCCTTTTGGACGAGAATGAGTCATCCTTGCCTCAATCCGAGGCACGGTGTGGCCGGAACAACTCAAAGGGTCTCACTTCTGTTTAAATTGGACACAATTTTAAGTGAAAACAACAACTGACCTACGGAAATCTGACCAAATGAATTCCGATTGCCTTGATATTTTAGGATAATGATACAAGAGTCCTTTTTTATGTGTAAGAGTCATCCTTTCCTCAATCTAAGGCACGGTGTAGCCGATACGACTCAAAGGGTCTCTCCTCTGTTTAAATAGGACACAATTTTAAGTGAAAACAACAACTGACGTACGAAAATCTGACCAAACACATTCAGATTGTCTTGATCCTTTAGGAGAACAATCTATGGGTATTTTTTGACATGTAAGAGTCAACCCTACCTCAACCCGAGGCATGGTGTGGCTGGTACCACTCAAAGGGTCTCTCTTTTGTTTAAAATGGACAATTTTTTAAGTGAAAACAACAACTGACCTACGTAAATCCGGCCAAATGCATTCAGATTTTCTTGATCCTTTATGAGAATGATACAAGGGTCCTTTTCGAAATAAAAGAGTCATCCCTACATCAATATGAGGCATGGTGTGGCTGGTACCACTCAAAGGTTTTCTCTTTTCTTTAAAATGGACACAATTTTAAGTGAAAACAATAACTGACCTATGGAAATCAGACCAAACGCATTCCGATTGTCTTGATCCTTTAAGAGAACAATCCATGGGTGCGTTGGGGACATTTATGAGTAATCCCTACCACAATATGAGGCACAGTGTGGCCGGTACCACACAAAGGGTCTCTCTTCTATTTAAATGAGACAGATTTATAAGTGAAAACAACAACTGACCTACAGAAATCCGACCAAACGCATTCATATTGTGTTGATCCTTTAAGAGAATGATCCAAAAGTGCAGTGGGGACGTGCACGAGTCATCCCTGCCTCAATCTGAGGCATGGTGTGGCTGGTACCACTCAAAGGGTCTCAATTTTGTTTAAAATGGACATATTTTTAAGTGAAAACAATAACTGAACTACGGAAATTTGACCAGACGCATTCAGATTATCTTGATCCATTAGGAGAATGATCCACGGGTCCTTTGTGATGTGCTCGAGTCATCCCCGCATCAATCTGAGGCACGGTGTGGCTGGTACCACTCAAAGGGTCTCACTTTTGTTTAAAATGGACAAATTTGTAAGTGAAAACAACAACTGACCTACGGAAATTCAACCAAACACATTCGGATTGTCTTCATCTTTTAGGATAATGATCCGTGGGTCCTTTGTGATGTGCACAAGTCATCCCTGCCACAATATGAGGCACGATGTGGCCGGTACCACTCAAATAATCTCACTTCGGTTTAAATTGGACACAATATTAAGTGAAAACAACAACTGACCTATGGAAATTCGGCCAAACGCTTTCGAATTGTCTTCATATTTTAGGGGAATGATCCATGGGTCCTTTGTGACATGTAAGATTCAAACCCACCAACCCCCTAGACCGCCCCCACCCCCTGGACACAAACCCACCCCTAGACATCCCCACCCCTATGGAAACCCCCTGGAAAGCCCCCTCAACCACCTAGACACCCACACCCCCCTGGACGACACCCCCACTGCTCATTGACACCACCTTACCACCTGCATACCCCCAACCCCCTGGACACCCCACCCTAGAGGGCAACCCCCACCTTCCCAAACACCATCCCAGCCCCTTGTACAGCCCCACCAACACCCTGGACCCCCCAGGACATCCCCCACTCCCTAGAAAGCCCCCCTTGGCACCCTGGACACCAGCCTACCCCCATGGACACCCCATAGACATCCCCCCCCACCTAGACACCCCCCTCCTTGGACACCACCCCACCCCCTTGGATAGCCCTACCAACACCCTGGACTACCCCCTCCCCTGGAAACCCCCACCCCCTGGACACCCTGACCCCCCCAAACTCCCCCATCCCACCCTCTTGGACACCACCCCACCCCCTTAGACAACCCCACCAACCCCAGACCGCCCCCACCCCCCGGACACCCCACCCACCTCCTGCCCCCCCCCCCCCCCCCCCGACACCCAGTACACCAACCCACCCCCTATGGACACCCCCCCCTCACCTGGACACCACCTCCTAGACACCACCCCACCACCTAGAAACCCCCTCTGGGCACGACCACCCTCCTAGGAGAGCCCCCAATCTCTTGGACTACCCCACCCCCTTGGACACCCCCATCCCCCCAGACACCCCCTACCCCCCCTTGGACAACCACCCAAAACCCCTGAACAACCTCCCCAACCCCTTGAATTCTGAATAGCATTATTTATGTATTTAATTAACTTATTAATTATTTGTTAATGGTGTATGGGTATAAATTTTGTAATTAGATTATGATTTATATGTTAATTTAGTATGGGTATACTTACTGAGATGCTGAATTATTTGTAGGTGTTGTTTGGGTGTGCTGTTGCAGATTTTTTTTGCACCAGACAGGGCTTTTATCAGAGCTTTTTTAGCACTGATAAAAGAAGCCTTTATCAGTGTTAAAAAAGGTCTGATAAAATCAACATTTATCAGCACTAACAGAACGCTGATAAAGGATGCCTTTATCAGCGTTCACTTAGTGCTGATAAAATGTACATTTTGTTGGAACCAGGTTCTTCAAAGCATGATTTGGTGTATGGTTTGTGTTTGTTGTCAATCCTCAGTGTAATTTCAGGGTGTGAACTAACAAAGCGATCATACCGTTCAGGAAGAAAACAGTAGTGAAGGTGGCGCTGTTTCCCAGTGTTTGCCAAATTTTTGGGCCTGAAAATCCGTAAATAAAGTAAAGTGTTTTTGGAAAAGATACTTGCGCGCCGAGCTCTTGGAGGATGAAAGACTTGCGCACCATATGTTTTTGAGGATCAGAACATCACAATTTGGCTAAGGAAAGAAAGTCGCGCAAGTGTTGGTTGGGTCGCGCAAGTAACTTGCGCGACAGAGGATCTGGAGACAGGACTTGCGCGCCGTCGAGGGACTTGCGCGCCGACGCGCAGGGGGTCCAGTTTGCCTATAAATACTGGACCACCCCTCCTCATTTGTAACGGAGTTCAAGGCCGAGAGATTGTTCGAGCTCTCGTCGCGCAGGTGGTTGAGTCGCGCAGGTGGTTGTTTTGTCGCGCAAGTAGAGCTTGCGCGCCGGTGTTTGGCTGTTCTCCCAAGGCAGTTTGGAAGAGTAAGGAAGTGGATCGCGCAAGTATTTAGTTCAAGAAGGCAGTGTCGCGCAGGTGCTTCAGTGACACTTGCGCGCCAGTTTAGACTTGCGCGTCTGAGACTTGCGCGCCGCCGGGAGACTTGCGCGCCGGGCTTGAAAAGGAGACCTAGACACTATTGAAGCACGCCTGCCTTGCTGGAGCTGCACGAAAGCCGATAAACTACTCGGTTCATTCGAGGAAAAGTGATATTCTTCTTCTGGTGAGAATCGGACTTCAATAGAGCATCTACATTCAACAAAGGATGCACTCTTATGCAAATGAAGAAGAGACCTACACGTCTATAAACTGAGTGGGACTTCACCAACTGCAGTGAGCCAGGGGGAGTCAACGGGAGTGACCCGAGGGATGCAGTGAGTTATCCCTGAACTATTGTAAAGGCAGTGAGCCTGGGACAGAGTGTCTGTACCCGAACTTTTGTATCCGCAGCTAGTGAAGCATAGTGGATTTAGGTACGACCGGCAACCTGTCGGCGTATGCTCCTTGGACGTAGCCCTTAGTGGTGAACCAAGTAAAAATGACTGTGACTTCTCTGTGCATGTGAATGTTTTCATTTTGATCGTAATCATCATACAGGTTCAACAAGTTCCTACCAACATGGGAACAAGATCCAACAAATTAAAAGAAAAAGTGGTCACCCTGATTCACCCCTCCCCTCTCAGGGTGTCCCGGGGTCCTTCAAGTGGTATCAGAGGGTAAAGGTTGCTGGCGTTGAATCTGACCTTCTTCGTCATGGAAAACGCGATCAATGTCAGGGGAGTCCCTCACTTCGATGGAAGCAATTTCCAGATCTGGAAGAACAGAATGAGATCTCATCTAAGATCTCTTGGAATGGAAGTTCTTTTTTCTACTGTGCAAGGAATACATGTCACTGATCCAACAGGTCTGGCTATGACTGAAACAGACAGGAAACTTCTTGATGCAGATGCCAAAGCACAGAATGCTCTCACTGCTGCCCTTTCTGATCAGATTTACCTGAAGGTGATGAATTGCACCTCAGCAAAATCTATGTGGGATAAACTTGAGAATATTTATGAAGGTGATAGCAAAGTGAAGGAGGCAAAACTACAAGTGCTACACAATCGGTTTGATGATCTGAAGATGCATCCAGACGAGAATGCAGACTCTTTCTTCAATCGAATTACTGAAGTGGTTGGAGCAATTCGGGGTCTAGGCGAAGAAATCAAAGACATTGATATTGTAAAGAAAATATTAAGAAGACTTCCACCTCTGTATAATGCGAAGGTGTCAGCTCTTGAGGAAAGAGATCTTTCCAAACTTTCTCTAGATGACTTACTGAGCAGTTTGGTAGCATATGAAATGAGAGTCAAACCAGAATATGCTACGACTCGGGTGAGAAAGGAAATGGCATTCAAGGCCATGGATAAATTGAAAATCTCAAAGGATAGTAGCGGTGATGATGACTAAGAGAAAGAAATTCTTTCTCTCATTGCAAAGAAGTTCCAGAAGGGGAAAGGGAAATTCAAAGGGAAGTTACCTCTCGCATGCTTCCGTTGTGGAAAAGTTGGGAATATTGCCTTTCAGTGCTTGAAGAATATCAATGATGATGACAGTGAAGATGAAAACTTCAAGAAGCCTCAAAGAAGGTTCTTCAAAAAGGGAGACTTCAAATCTGGAAAGAAAATGCAAAGGAAGAGTTTTGTCTGTGAAGAGGAAGAAGATGACAATGAATTCTGTGATGAAGAAGAACCAGAATTCAAAACTGGGAACCATGCTTCTATGATGGCCACTGTTGAAAAGTCAGAAGATACTGATGGTGAAAAACAACTGAGAACTTGTGTAGATCCTGAGGTGCAACTTAAGGATGCAGTTAGTAAGCTTAAGATTAAATGTAAGAGCTGCAATAAGTGGAAATCAATTGTAGAAGAATCAACTGAATATGTTGATCAACTTGAAGCTGAAATTGAACGACTGGAAGAATTTGTGAAGGTACAATCTAAAATAATTGAAAGCAATGATGATGCAGTTGATCTGAAGCTGAGAATTGAAGAGCAAGCAAAGGTCATCAATGACCTCACATCCAGACTGGATGAAAAATCCAAGACTGTTGAGGGTCTTGAGGAGGAAGTAGTTACTCTGAGGAGTAAAATGGAGACAGAATCAGTTCCAAAAGAATCGAGGAAGAAAATACAGTTCGGAAGATTCTCAGATGCAGAATTACTTTCAAGAGCCAAGTGTGGTTCAGATGGGGTTGGAAAAGTCTTGAGTGATCAAAGACCTGCTTGCATGGGAAAGAGTGGAATTGGCTGTGAGGCTGAGTCATCAACTGCTGGAAGTGCAAAGATCCAAAATAAAGATAAGATGAAAGTTGAACATGTTGAAATGTTACCTAGAGTGCTGAAAAAGGAACCCTCAATCCAAACTAAAAGGAGACCTGAAAATTATCCTCAAACTTTCAAAAATGGCAGACAGTCTTACTATTCTCCCAAGGAAGAAGCTATAAGGAAAAATTCAAGTGAGAAGACATTTCTTCTCATGAAGTGTCAGTTCTGTGGCTATCTGGGCCATACCATGTCCTATTGTGAAGAGGCAAGAAGCTATCCGAATGGAGAAGATATAGATGCTCAACAAAGGAGAACAATTTCATATCCTAAATCTTATAGAAGAAATAATTTCTATGGATATTGTTTTCATTGTTCTAACTTTGGTCATAAGGCCATTAATTGCAGGCAGAGAAGGGACATTGACACCTCATACAGAAGTTCCAGACATGTCAAGTCTCGTCAGCAAGACGATGTTTATCTTTCAAACAGGTTCTCACCTCTTAAAGAAGACTTTGACTATGAAGAACCTGGGTTTGCGGAAGAGATAGTTGAAAGGCCATCAGTTCTATATACTCAATCTAATGTCTCATGGAAGGAAAGGAGGAAGATTGAGAAATCAAACCTTGCTGAGGTAGCTCTCAAAGATACAAAGAACAACAGTACCTGGATTCTAGATAGCGGTTGCTCATCTCATATGACAGGTAATGCCGGTCTACTAACAAATATCATAAAGAATGTTGATGGTACAGTAAGATTTGGTAATGATGGGGCTCTGAAAATCAAAGGGAGTGGAAGTACCAACTTAGCTAATGGAGAACTAAAGAAGACTGAAGTCCTTTACGTAGATGGCCTACGTCATAATCTCCTCAGTGTGAGTCAACTCTGTGACTCAGGACTTGTTGTTACTTTTAATCAGAAAGGCTGCACTATCAAGGGAAAAACTGGCAATTCTCTCATGAAGGGATGCAGAACAGAAGGAAACTTGTATCAGGTTGATAGTGAAGAGAATGTATGTTACATGACTGTTGAAGAAGAAAACAATCTGTGGCATCGGAGATTGGGACACATCAATCAACAAGACATGGAGAAAATATCAAAATTGAGAATTGTCATGGACATTCCCAACCTGAAGCGTGAGCGTGAAAAATCCTGTGATGCTTGTATTCGTGGGAAGTTGGTCTGCAGTTCATATCGGCCAAAGAAGAAAAAGGCATCTCACCTTCTTGATCTGATTCATACAGATGTTTGTGGTCCAATAAATGTTGCTGGAACTCATGGAGAAAGGTACTTTGTCCTTTTCATAGATGATTACAGTCGAATGGCATGTGTGATGGTCATTCACCGGAAACGACAGGTCCTTGACTGCATGAAAACATATCGGCGAATCGCCGAGAATGATACTGGACGAACAATCAAAGTGTTGCGATCTGACAATGGAGGAGAATACACGTCCATTTAATTTGAAAATTATCTGGAGAAGCATGGGATACAACATGAGGTAGCTGCTGTGAGAACTCCACAACAAAATGGAGTTGTTGAATGAAGGAATCGACAGGTGAACAACATGGCACGAACTATGCTGATTGAGAGTCGTATTCCACGACATTACTGGAAAGAGGCTGTTCAAGCTGCAGTGTACATTCAGAATCGAACAGGACTTTATATGGGTGAGACGAAGACACCATATGAATTGTGGCATGGACGAAAGCCTTCTCTAAAATACTTTCGTGTTTTTGGAAGTAAGTGCTTCATCAGGAACAAAGAAGGAAATCAGGGGAAATATGGTGACAACGCAGATGAAGGAATCTTCCTCGGTTACTCAATGAACAGCAAAGCCTACAAATGTTTCAACAATCGTTTGGGAAGGATTGTGGAAAGCAATGATGTTAGGATAATTGAAGAGAAAACCACAAATGCTTCACGGACGTCATATGCTGATGTGATAGAAAGTCATGAAGAATGTGGACATGAAGAAACTACAAATGCAGAAATAGAGGAAGCTGTTCAAAACACTCATCAATCACATAATGATGTTGACTCAGAAGAAGAATCTGAAGAAGAAACTATGGCTGAAGAGAATACTACTGAACCTCGCAGGAGAAATCGAAGAGCTGAGATTGATCCATCCAACATAATTGGGGATAGGAGTGCACCCACACAAACCAGAAGGATGAGGAATACCACGCAATCTGCATTTCTATCAGTTGTAGAGCCATCCTCATTCGAAGAAGCTGCAAAAGATGAATCTTGGGTGAAAGCCATGAATGATGAATTAGATCAGATTGATAAGAATCAGACATGGGATCTTGTCCAGAGACCTGAAGGTCACAATGTGATTGGTACCAAATGGATTTTCAAAAATAAGTTTGATGAGCATGGAAGTGTTATCAGAAACAAGGCACGACTGGTATGTAAAGGATACTCCCAGATTGAAGGTATTGATGTTGAAGAAACCTTTGCTCCAGTTGCTAGACTGGAATCAATCAGGCTTTTCCTTGCCATGGCACTCCAAAGAGGATATAAAGTATATCAAATGGATGTTAAGACAGCATTCTTGAATGGTGTACTCGAAGAAGAAGTCTACATTGAACAATCAGTGGGGTTTGTCTTGGGTACCGATGAAACAAAGGTCTGCAAACTAAAGAAAGCTCTATATGGTTTGAAGCAGGCACCACGGGCATGGTACTCACGGCTAGATTCATATCTCAAGAAGTTGGAATTCAAAAGAGGAGGAGTTGATCACAATCTCTATGTGAAAAATTCTCCAAAAGATCAGTTCATGGTTCTTGTCTACGTTGATGATATCATTTTTGGTGGCAGCAGGCAGAAATCAGTGGATGAATTTGCCAACCACATGAAATCAGAATTTGAAATGTCTATGATTGGGGAGCTCACATATTTCTTTGGGTTGCAAGTAATTCAAAAGAAGGAATACACTTTCATTTCTCAGGAAAAATATGCAAGAGAGTTGCTGAAGAAGTTCAATATGCAAGACTCCAAACCAATGTCAACTCCGATTCCTGTTGGAACTAAACTTGGAAAGCATGAGGATGGGAAATCTGTTGATCCCACCATGTACAGGAGGATCATTAGAAGCCTACTGTATCTGACAGCGACAAGGCCAGATATTGTCTTTGCAACATGCCTTGCGGCCCGCTTTCAGAGTAATCCAAAGGAGGAACATATGTCAGCAGTAAAAAGAATCATGAGGTATATTCAAGGCACACATAACTTCGGGTTATTTTTTGCTGCAGGCAGGGACAGTGAATTATCAGCGTTTTCTGATGCTGACTGGGCTGGGGATGTAGTAGACAGAAAGTCCACTAGTGGTGGAGCTTTCTATATTGGGCATAAATGTGTTGGCTGGTTGAGCAAGAAGCAAGAAAGTACTTCTCTTAGTACTGCTGAAGCTGAATATATCTCCGCCACAAAAGCATGCACTCAACTTCTTTGGATGAAGCAGCAGCTAACAGATATTGGTGATAAGGTGCAGCAACCAATGGTGATTTATTGTGATAACAAAAGTGCAATTGATCTTACGAAGAATCCGGTTCAGCATTCTCGTACAAAACATATTGAAATACGGTATCATTTTATCAAAGAAAAGGTTGAACAAGGCGTGATTAAAATGGATCATGTTGGAACTAATGAGCAAGTGGCTGATATCCTAACCAAGCCATTGTCCGCGGCTGTGTTCGAGAAGCATCGGTTGAACCTCGGTGTTCGACCACCTCCTACTGCATAAGGAGGCTCCGGAAGTCCCCTCTCCCCGTTTGTTTTAACTGTTTTTATCTGTTTATGGCTGTGATGCAGGTTTATGGGGGAGATACTATCCAGGGGGAGTATGGCTTGAGCTGAACGTTGAACAAACTTTTCGGTCTTTGGTTTTATTGTCAATGGGGGAGAAAGGAATAAATTCAAGGCAAGAAATTCTTCTGTGATGAGAAGTGTAAGCTTGTGATGAGAAGTTTTATAAGGATAACATCGGGATGGAGAATTTCGTGTACGATTTCAACACACTAAGACCCAATTCAAGCTTTCTCTCTTGTTTTCTACACCGAGCATTGCTCACGTAGACTTAGAGTGTTAGCTGAGTTGATTCTTGCGTTTTGGATTTGCTCATGGTTGGAGATCTATTGAATTTATTCTGATTGCCAACAAACCCAAAGGGGGAGATTGTTGGAACCAGGTTCTTCAAAGCATGATTTGGTGTATGGTTTGTGTTTGTTGTCAATCCTCAGTGGAAGTTCAGGGTGTGAACCAACAAAGCGATCATACCGTTCAGGAAGAAAACAGTAGTGAAGGTGGCGCTGTTTCCCAGTGTTTGCCAAATTTTTGGGCCTGAAAATCCGTAAATAAAGTAAAGTGTTTTTGGAAAAGATACTTGCGCGCCGAGCTCTTGGAGGATGAAAGACTTGCGCGCCATATGTTTTTGAGGATCAGAACATCACAATTTGGCTAAGGAAAGAAAGTCGCGCAAGTGTTGGTTGGGTCGCGCAAGTAACTTGCGCGACAGAGGATCTGGAGACAGGACTTGCGCGCCGTCGAGGGACTTGCGCGCCGACGCGCATGGGGTCCAGTTTGCCTATAAATACTAGACCACCCCTCCCCATTTCTAATGGAGTTCAAGGCCGAGAGATTGTTCGAGCTCTCGTCGCGCAGGTGGTTGAGTCGCGCAGGTGGTTGTTTTGTCGCGCAAGTAGAGCTTGCGCGCCGGTGTTTGGCTGTTCTCCCAAGGCAGTTTGGAAGAGTAAGGAAGTGGATCGCGCAAGTATTTAGTTCAAGAAGGCAGTGTCGCGCAGGTGCTTCAGTGACACTTGCGCGCCAGTTTAGACTTGCGCGTCTGAGACTTGCGCGCCGCCGGGAGACTTGCGCGCCGGGCTTGAAAAGGAGACCTAGACACTATTGAAGCACGCCTGCCTTGCTGGAGCTGCACGAAAGCCGATAAACTACTCGGTTCATTCGAGGAAAAGTGATATTCTTCTTCTGGTGAGAATCGGACTTCAATAGAGCATCTACATTCAACAAAGGATGCACTCTTATGCAAATGAAGAAGAGACCTACACGTCTATAAACTGAGTGGGACTTCACCAACGGCAGTGAGCCAGGGGGAGTCAACGGGAGTGACCCGAGGGATGCAGTGAGTTATCCCTGAACTATTGTAAAGGCAGTGAGCCTGGGACAGAGTGTCTGTACCCGAACTTTTGTATCCGCAGCTAGTGAAGCATAGTGGATTTAGGTACGACCGGCAACCTGTCGGCGTATGCTCCTTGGACGTAGCCCTTAGTGGTGAACCAAGTAAAAATGACTGTGTCTTCTCTGTGCATGTGAATGTTTTCATTTTGATCGTAATCATCATATAGGTTCAACAAGTTCCTACCAACGTGGGAACAAGATCCAACAAATTAAAAAAAAAGTTGTCACCCTGATTCACCCCTCCCCTCTCAGGGTGTCCCGGGGTCCTTCACATTTATCATCCCTAAAAGAGTGCTGATAAAGGCTTCCTTTATCAGCGCTAAAAGAGTGCTGATAAATGTTCCTTTTATCAGTTATTTTTTAGCATAGATAAATGTTACCTTTATCAATGCTAAAATAGGGCTGATAAATGGGACCCCCTTTTATCAGCGCTAAGCTTTACGACACTTTTTTAGCACTGATAAAACCTGTTTTGAGCGCTGATAAAGCCCATTTTTGTAGTAGTGATGTGTATATTAAAATTGACCAATCATCCTTTGAGATCTAACTTGATAGATATTGATACAAATAATTTAGGATGATTCAACTAATTCATTCATGGAGAATAATTTTCTCAACCAATACTATTTTAAAAATTGAAATTCATTTCCTATAATTAATATTTCATCAATATATAATACTGGTAAAATGATAGAAGTACATTTAAAATTATTCTTGACACATGATTTAACTTCATTCATAATGAAACCAAATTGTATTTTGGACTCTTCAAAATTTACATTCTATAATAATGAATCTTTCTACATCCCATAAATAGATCTCTTCAACTTGGATACTTTATCAGTACTCATTGACAGGATATACCAATTAGGTTGTGTTATATAGTCATCTCTAACAAATATCCCATTTAAAAAGAAGTTTAGAAATCCATTTTTTAAAGTTCTTATTCATGAAATTATATAATTAAAAGTAATATTCTGATGGATTTAATATTTGTCACTGGGTAGAATAACTAATCATAATCTATATCGTTTCACTTCCAAAATCCATTCACAACCAGCCATGCATTTTAGGAACTTACATAACCATAAATGTACCATTTTTTCATGAATTCCCATTTACAACCAATGCAATTCATATCATCTAGTGGGTGTAAAAAAATCACAAACATATTTTTATGGATAGACCCCATCATAGAATGCAAGGATTATTGCTGTTGAGAAAGATCCTTTCAACATATTATTCTTTATAGGCACTTTGTTCATTTTTCTCCAGTAATAATGTTTCAACTGAATTGGTGGAATGAAAATAGTATATATATATATAGTACTCCAACATCCCTTAATGAAGTATACAATATTTATGTATTATGAATGTCTTTATCTCCCTCTTTCCACTATAGAGATTATTCCTATAAAAACTCATGAGCATATATAGAATCAACATAAATATCAAACTTCATATTACAGGGCTATTAAAATTCATATATGAATATAAAATAAATATATTACATTTAAAATTATCTAAATTATTTTTAAAAAATTACTTATCATATGTTACCATTGTGTACTGAATATATGACAACCTGCTAGATGTGTCACCTCCCGTCTCCCCTGGTTTTGTCAACCTAATAATGATATCATTTTAAAACAACCTCTAAACTAGTGTGAGAATAATCCATCCCAAACCTGAGATGAAATGTAATCAGGTTGGTGGGTACAAAAAGACTCATTAAACTCTATCACTCATGCTTTCATCATTACCTTCATTCACAAATTGTGAAAAAACTAACAGCAACACTCACACATAAACCCCTCTCATGCCTTCCAGATAGCGTCACATATGCTCTCATTAATGAGATACCATTAACCCCCAAAAATATAATATTATATAATTTATGAAATAAATTTCAAAATAAATATTCTTTATTTACATACCAGCCAATGATTGATCATGTGGTGATGAACATCAATGGGAATTTGATCCCATGTGACTAATGCTTTGGAAAAATAAGTGTGAAATATATAACTCCACCATCTAATAGCTATATGCAAAAAGCTATGAAAAAATAATAATCTAACAATTAGTATATAAATTAATTAATGAAATCTAACAAAAATAAATATGTAAAAATACCTCTACATGCAGGGATCAAAGACAAGACATGGACATAACTTTTTTATAGGGAAAAGAATCATCAATTGCACAAGACCATTCCCCCTCTGAGTACTCCCTTAACTATAAGTAGTCTGAGGGTCATATGATCCAACATCCTGATCATCAAAAGGTTGATCATCCTCCTACAACTAATGAAACAAGTCCTTTTCCATATGAAACATGAAATGAATTTTGTTATTAAATATTTTTAACCCGCTATGATATATTGATATATATTGTATATGGTTATAATGAGCATTTACCTATGTCATCCTTCATCTTCATCCTCAACTTCAAATATGACAATGTCAAAGTCTTCATATTCCTCCTCATCATTATCAATTTCTATATGAGTTTTTGTTTCCTCATCTCTTGTCATTTCTAATTCATTTATAACATCATTAATATCATCGTCACTATTGACACTTGATTATGGTGTTTCATCATCGATAATCATGTCTATTTATAAAAAATAAAGATTTGGTGTAGTTACTTGAAAATATTCAATTACTTGAACTTCAGTATAACCACATTCATATTAGGCAAACTGATTTTCCTGAGATTTAATTTTTATTATGCTCCACCAATGAACCAAAACTCTTGAAGTAGTAAAGCAATTTACATAATAATTTTGATGTTCTTCATGACCTAATAATAATGTATCATGTACTATAAAAAGACTTTTATATTTTATATCGACGATTCCAAGGCATGTTTGAACACATAATTCCTCTCTCAGTATCCAACCACTAACATATAAACATTGATATGAAATTCTATCCAAGATAACACTGTTCCATAATTTCTTTCAGCATGTCGTAAAATTCAACTTATGTTTCTCTATGACGAGATCCCTTAAATAAGACACAATTATTCATTATTTTTTGACTCCCTATATTCATGTGTATGAAATCAAAAACCATTCTCCACATATTCATTATAAGATTTATCAATTTGGATAGTGGGTTACATAATACAAAAAACCGATTATAAATTTTATCATCAAGATGAGATAACTGAATTTTTCAAAAAAATATTATAAATATAACAAGTAATAAATTTATTTTTTTTGTTAAACTATTAATAATTTATGTTACTAGTTTTTGAAACCAGTTGGAAAAATAATTTTGTAGACATTATTCAAGGGATGTTGTTCAAATAAGTGGAAACTCTTTCTCGGCATGATTATCATATTACTTAAAAAACAAATACGATTTATTAACAATAACAATGATTATAGAATAAGTTATTTGAGCAATAATAGTACAAATGGTTTCATTTCTTTATAGTTGAGTAGAACAAATGTACGAACTATGTGATGTTCATCCTCTGAAATCTGTTGTTCATGAACTCTACTGAAGCCATGTTTGGGCTGATTAAAAACTAATAATTGAGTACTCATTTCACCATCAAAATTTTCCTCATTAAGGACCATGTGGTTGTGTTTTGAGGGAAATTCACATTGAAAATAATGATAGAGAAAAATTAAATTTCCTATTATAAATATGCTTCTGCAATAGAGCATTCAACAAATTCTTCAATATATACGTTTTTATTTGATTTTAGCATGCATCTCTCCAATGGGTACATTCATCAAAATTTTACCGAACGTCCACATTTTTCTTCATATAGAAATTATAATATAAAATTTTCCATTGTGTTAAATAATTATAATGGGATGATTATTTCTAGATTACATAAAATTAAAACAACATCTTATTACAGTTTTCTTAGGGAATCGTAGTCTGTTGTCACAACCCAAATTTCCTAGATAAAATATTATAAGTCTATTATGACATCTTCAATCAGAGAATTCAACAAACCACTTATTCTAATAATCAAAATTATTTCTTTTTTAACATGATAGTTATTACATTTTAATTCGATAGTATTAATATTTCTGATACATTTTCCAAAATTAGAATCATAACCATCTGGATGATTTAAATATGCAATCAAATGAAAAAATTATAATCAATTTTATTTAGAAATAGAATAAGATGATTTTGGATTCATCAACTTATATGATCTAACATTTTCAAACATTTCATGTTATAGTCACATGAAAATTTGGGAAACATCTAATTGTCCCTTTAAATTATCTTTGGTCTTACCTGGTATATCTATAACAATATGGAATAGATTTTCAAAATAGTTCTTCTCAATATAAATGACATCAATCATGTGGAAAACTAACAAATCATACCAATATGGAAGATCCAAAAAAATGATCTATTTTATCCAATTGTGTTATTCCCCAAAGCCATGAATTTTCTATTAGTTTATTGGTGGTTAGAATGTGATGAGAGGTAATGAAGATACAATATATTTTAACTCTATACATGAGGTAATTTCTGGAGGTCCATCTCTTTGAATTGTTCCTTTTTTTCAAATGATATTTTCCCCCTAAACAGGATGATCTCTTGGAAAGAATGTGTGATGAAATTTGAAAAAACAAGGTATTTTCCATTAAATAGCTTAAATGAATAGTTGTGTATCATATAGTACTGACATGATTTTGTACCAAGTGTACTTAAAATAGATAACATTCCATATACTGAGAAGTCACTAATTGTCCACATTAATGCAACTTTCAATAGAAATTTTTTCCCCAACAACATCATATGTACTAACACCATTAATCCACAATGAATTAAACTCATGAGTCAATGGTTTCAAATAAACATTAATATTCTTTTTCGGATTTCTTGTAATTAATATGACACAAATGATATATTTCTTTTTCATTAACATGCAAGGAGTTAAATTGTACAGAGGTATGAAGACAATCCAACATGAAAACTGACTACTATAAGAACCAAATAAATAGAAACCATTAGTAGAAATACCTAATCACACATTTTGTGATTATAAAGGAAAAAATATGAATGTTCATGGACAAAATGTTTTCATGAATCTCCATCTGAGGGATGATTTATGATTTCATCAATTGAAATATTGGTTTTTTGTCATGATATAAATTTCCCTTGAGTTAAAATATATAAATAAATGATGCAATATAGGTGTAAGTGGGAAATATCTCAAATATTTTACTACATTAAATATTGAATTCTAAAGTTGAGCCCCTTAATACCTTGATTTTACAAATTCAAGAAAACTATCCAACTAATAATTTTCACCATAATATAAGATGAAATCTTTTGAAAATACAAGAATCTTCTGATAACCATGCCCCAGATTATGAACCTACCTCTTTCACTTATATAAATGAGTAGGCAACACATTACCTTCAGGTAATAGTGTTTTAAACAAAATAATATCATATCAAAACTACTATTTTACATTCCTTTATCTAATTTAATAGCTATAAATTTTGAAATGGATTAAAATATTCTCATCTTGAAACCAAGATATAAGGCATCATCCCAGACCTCAAAAAATCATAAAATTTGGATGGTTTCAACTCATGTGTTAAATCAATATCATCCTAAGTTTCAGTTTGTTGAAAATATGTACGTGTCAGATCATGTATTAAATTTTTAAATCAGGATGGATCAGGAACAAAATTGTTAGTATCTTTATTGGAATTTTGTTCCCCATGATGATACAAAAAATAATAATTTGGTTGAAAATGAAAAAACAAAAGACAAACCCCAATGTTTTCAAATGTGTCAAATTTCTTATGAGATTTTTTTTTACAATGACACATAATTGTACAATCTAAAACAAATTTTGGTTTTGATGATGAAAATGATAAGAATGTTTTAACACCCTCAATATATATAATATTTAAACAATAACTATTTGGATTTATACACTGATTTATCTAAACAAGATCATCGAATAATGACTTTTTTGACTTATTTGTTCTATGTTTCTCTAAAAAATTTAAATTATTTATTTCGTTGAATAAATTTATATAAGAAAAACGCTATAAAAATATTAAAATTAAATTTACTTTTCTAGAAATTTATAATAATTTCTATTTTTTCATTGTAATTTCTAGTAATTTTTATAAAATTTATACTAATATACAATAAATTATAATAATTTAAAATAATTACCACTAATAACTGGTAATTCCAACTAATTCATACTAATTAATGCTAAATTCAGGAAGCACAATTTTTGGTGAATTGGAAGCAACTGTTTTGTTTGACGGTTCATCTCCTTGAAACATTCTCCCACTAAAATAACTATGAAAAAACCACTCCAACATACAAATATCTGTTTTTGTATGCACATAAATGAAGAGTAGGGAGGAATTTCTGCACTTCTTTCTATTCTCAGGCATTCGATAATGGGTATTTGTACATCTTAGTAGATTTTTCATAGTAGTTTCAGTGGGAGAATGTTTCCAAGAGATGAGTAACCAAGAAAAAGAGGCTCTTTTTCCGGATAACTCATCTCCTTGAAACTATATCTGACTTAAATCAATATAAAAAATATTATTAGACATATTGATATCCATTTTCGTTTACACAAGAATAGCGAGTAGGGAGGCCTCATCACGCTTCTCTCCATTCTCATGCATTCAAAAATAGATATTCGTATGTTGGAGTTTGTTTTTCATAGAAATTTTAATCGGAGAAACTAGTAAGGAGATGAACCATCAGGAAAATGAGTTGATCCCAATCCCTTATAAATTTTTTCGATTTATTACAAATTATTACTCTGCCATAAAATGTTCAATTTTTTTGCTAATTATTCCAATTATTGCAATTATTCTCATTATTACCATTATTCTTAATTATTTCTAATTATTCCTAGATATTTTTAATTTCTATTATTTATTTTTATTTATTCCATGTATTTTAATTATTCCAATTGTTGTAAATTATTATTAATTATTCCTATTTATTGCTGATTATTGATGTTTATTCATGTTTATTGTAGTTTATTGGTGTTTATTGTTCTTTGTTTTAGTTTATTACTATTTATTGATACTTATTTATGTTTATTCCAGCTTATTGATATTTATTTATATTTAATTATGTTTATTCCTATTTATTACTATTTATTTCTATTTTTTATAAATTGCTCATAATTATTCTTAATTATTATTAATTATTACCAATTTAAACTAATTGTCACTAATTATTTCTAATTATTACTAATTGATAAAAATTGTTACTAATTGTTAATATTTGTAACCAATTGTTAATAATTATTACTCATTACTACTAGTTTTTACTAATTTTTTACTATCAGTTACTATCTATTACTAGTTTTTATTTGTTACTATTTTTTATTAATGTTTAGTAATAGTTACTAATTCTTACTGATTCTTACTAATTATTACTATATATTTTTAGTTGTAAATATTTATTTCTAATTATTACTATTTATTAATATTTATTCCTATTTATTACCATTTATTTCTATTTATTACTATTTATTCCAAACTATTCCAAATTAATACTAATTATTACTAATTATTTCTAATTATTACTAATTATTACTATTTATTACTACATATTACAGTTTATTACTAAATATTACTAAATATTACTAATTATTGATATTTATTACTATTTGTTAATAATTATTACTAATTATTACAGAGTATATTGATTAATTTATATTTATTACTATTTATTACTATTTATTATGATTTATTACAATTTATTACCATAAGTTACTATCTATTACTTATTATTACCCTTTTTTACTAATTATTAATGATTATTACTAATTATTACCCATTATTACTAATTATTATGAATTATTACTAATTGTTACTAATTGTTAGTATTTTTTTCTATCGGTTACTATTTATTACCATTTGGTTGTATTTGTTACTATTTCTTACTATTAGTTTCGATTTGGTACTATTTTTTTACTATTTGTTAATATTAATAACTATTTGTCTCTAATTTGTAATATTTGTTACTATTAGTTATTATATTTTACTATTTTTTACTAATTATTACTTATTAATAAATATTACTTATTATTACAATTTATTTCAAGTTATTAATATTTATTACTATTTATTATCATTTATTACTATTTATTACAAATTAATACTAATTATTACTATTTATTGCTATTTATTGCAATTTATTTTTAATTATTAGATTTTATTACTAATTAGTACTAATTATAAATAATTATTACTATTTATTACTATTTACAACTAATTATTACTTATTATTACTCATTATTACTAATTATTACTAATTATTACAATTTATGACAATTTATTACTATTTATTACAATTTACACCAATTTATTAAAATTTATTATTAATTATTAATAATTATTAATATTTATAACTATTTATTACTATTAATTATGAATTATTATAATTTATTACAATTTATTACGAATTATTACTAAGTATTACTAAGTATTAATATTTTTTACTATTAATATTTATTTATTATTATTTATTACTATATATTACTATTTATTTCAATTTATTACCATTTAGTAGTAAATATTTCCTATTGTTCCTAATTATTAAAATTTATTACTATTTATTACAATTTATTACAAATTATAACTAATTATTACTAATTATTACTAATTATTAATAATTATTACTAATTGTTGTTAATTATTACTAATTATTAAAATTTATTATCTTTTATCACTAATTATTACTTATTCCCACTAATTATTACTAATTATTACTAATTATCGCTAATTAATACTAATTACTACCAATTAATATAATATATATTAATTAAAAATAATAACATGCAATTATTTGTAAAAAAAATAATGAAAAATAAAACTATTAAATTTATTTATTTAAATTGTAGATAATAAACAAGAATTATATCTAATATAAAATAAAATGAATTAACTAAAAAGTAAAAAAATATAAAAATACCTTCAAACTGAATTTTTCGGAGGATATAAGACATGAATATTGCTCCAATTTAGAATTTTAAACTGTGAAATTTTTTGAGAGAAAAATGTATATAGACAGGAAGAGAGGGGTAGATAAAGAAGTGGAATGGGAAAATTTGATGAGGGTATATAGAGGATATACTATTTATGATGGGAATCCCATTGCAAATGCTGACCCCTCTATGAATTAGGGGAGGTGGTTAAAATGGTATTTGTGATGGTCCCCACATGTATATAAACATGCCAACATACTATTTTCTATTTTGAATAAATCCTGTCGCAAATGCTAAAAATGCCATAGGTTATTTGTGACAAGTAGGAAAACTCATCGAAAATTCCCTTCTCGAAGTTTGGTACGCAACCCGCGCAAAACATTTTGAGATGGGACACCCCCTGTCGCAATTAACTAATTATTTACGACTCGAGGAGGGTTTCAACGCAAATAGCCCCTCCTAACAAACTATTTGTGACGAGGTCATTCCCTGTCCCAAATATCTCACTGCAAATGTCCATTTTTTCTATAGTGTATGCCACTATCTCAAATGAAAATACCCAAAAGGATAATGGTAGAGTTTCATGAATCATCATCGATCATACCATGTCATGAAAGGTATGATTCCACATTTCACATACACTATTCCACTAAGGTTTATAAGGAGGATTGAGTTGGTAGATGATCCCAAACTCTTTAAAGCAATCAATGAATTCCCGGTGTATATATTGTATCCCATGGTCTATGAAGAGCTTCGTTATCTTCTTACCAAGCTAATTTTCTTCTTCATCTTTATAATCAGTTATCATGATAAAAAAATATGACTTACACATCTTTAAGGACATGTATCCATATCCATAATAGTGATTTATAAAATCAATTAAGTAAGAAAATCAACCCCAAAACATTAATGGAAATGGACTACAAATATCAGTATGAACCCACTACTGTAGTTCTATAGCTACTAATATCCTCCCAATAAAAAGTGAAATAATCATTTTTCCTTGTAAACATGATCGATATACATACAATGGATTTACATCAATAGAGTCTACGAAAACATGTTGATGATTTTTTTCTAAATATTTCTCTTTTTACATGAACAATCATGAAGTGCCATTGGTGGGTATGCTATGAGCTATTTTCACAAGATTTTTTATTAATTTTAAAAAAAAAATTCTCAAGTTCATGGGCATGCAAACCATTCCTAAGATGTTCTACACCACAACACACATTATCCTTATAAAATAGAAAAAAATACTTCTAAACATGAAAAAACATAGTGTCTAGATTGGAAAATAATATTATGTTTTTGGAGGGAACATAATAATAACTATGTAATACAAGAATCATGCCACTATAAAAAGTGTGATGCTAACCCTGAACTGATAATCATTATTTTCTTACAGCATATTCTGCTCAAAGATCCACCGCACCCCTTGAATCCTTCATCAGTGTAATTGGTTCTTGTATTTCAATACAATGAGTAAGCCACATGTTATATCTAATACTCACATTATTAAAATAGATATATTGAATTCAATAATAAATGAACCTGAATTAAAAGCATCACATTACTTCTTTTTCCATGTTAATCAATTCTTCCCCTTGTGTAATTTCTCACCACATGAAAGTATAATACTTCATACTCAGTTCAATATCTCTATCTATATATATTTAGATTTCTAGTGGGGTAGTGCATCAATATCATTGGATTAGGTTTATCCTTTAAGGAATTTTTCATTGATTCCTCGTTTCCCACCATAATTACCAAATCGTTAGTTTTATCCATACTTTTAATATATTGTAAAACATAATCAAATAGTTCTAGGAGTGACTTATTCATATTATTCATATCACAATTGACAATGAATTTTGAGAAGCTAGGAGGTAAAGAGACAATAATGAAATTAGATCATCGTTATGGGTTTATTTATAACCCAAGGGACTCTATTATCTCAATATACCCAATAATTTTTAGTCTATAATGTCCTTCCTAAACCCATTCCAGTAGAATACACCTATAAAATGAATTGGATATATCATATATCTATTTTTATACTCTATCCTGGTATAAGTCATAGAGACAAGATATCATCATTTGAGAATATGTATCCTCATTCATTTTTTGTATCTCACTAAAAATTTATAACAACATTATCCATTAGAAATATGTGGTATCATCCATTTTCTTAATATTTTTTTATTAATCTCCATTATTTATCCCATGGAGATTTTAATGGATGTTGGTATTCTAGTATATATAGCTTCATTTCTTGTAATTTCACTATGAAAAAATATTTACACCACACCATGATGATAGTACTAGCCATTATATTTTATTTTTCCAATATTTATCAAAGTGATATAAAACATGTGGTGGAGATTTCCCCTTTTTATAACAAGAAAAATTTATCAAATTATTTATTATATTGATTACCAAATAATACACATAAAAATTTAATTAATTATAATGTATCCAACTATTAAATAGAAAATTTATAGACCTCAACTACTGGATCCAGAATAGTATTCCTTTGGAATATTCTAGTGTAAAGGATACACCACTATAAATAGAGTTTCAATGAAAGATTTTGACTAGACAGCCATATTAATTTATAGTTCATTGATCTAATGAGTGAAGTCCCAGCATCTTCAAACAATTTCCTTCATTTCTATGGCTATTTTTTTGAGAAAACTATTGTTATTTTGACCCACTATTATCGTTATTAATCCGTTATAGTATATGAATCCCTCCATATTTCATAGTAAGTACCACATACTTATGGTTTCATTAAAATCTATGTGATAAAAGGTGTTAAATTTAATATTGCAAGTGGGGTTTTAAATTATTCTTGGTGAATGAAATATTTTTCTATTTAGAATTCTTATTCTATTTGACCTCACTAATAATTTATCAATTATTAAATCATATATGTTCACCATGAATCAATTGATATTTATTTATGCATACTGTTTTATAATTCTATGTGATTTGATAAACATAACACATTCCCAAATGTTTTTTTAACATGCATTAAAAATAAATGAAAGTTGATCATGATAATTTTTGTAATGGTTGATCCATCATGTTGTAATGAATTGACATTGAACCTAGGGGTAACTCCTAACTTTAGGCCAAATTGAGTTTCCCTGAACATCTAATCCAAATCATATTTCTTTCCTCTTGTATTCAGCCATGTCTAGGCATGATATGTATCTCCTTTTATCTTAATCATTCTACATAAATACAAATAAACATGTGAGGGATTCATAGGGTTACTAGATAAATATGAATAATATCAATCATATACCACAATATTGTATACATATAATATGGGGTGATGGATGATACATAGATTTCCAATTATTAATTTATTATTTCAAACATTCACTTATTGTAATAATTATATAAATAAATACATGGAAGACATATTTTCCAGTCTCACTTGTGATTATACATAATGAAATAAACATTGCTAATAAAATAAATTTTTCAATTAAATCTATCTAAGAGAATTATTTATGGATTAAAATAATTTAATCTAATTTTTATTCATAAAATACAAGTTTCTAGATCCCAAAACCAATTTTATCTAATTTCATAAAATTATTATTTTTTAGAAATTTTTAATAATTATTTGAGGATTGAAGAATTTTTCTAATCACCTATAGAGGGTTTACACACCCTTATTTTTTACACAATGTATTGGGTGCGTTAGATCGGTCCAACCCCACCTATCTTTGGTTGATATGACTAAGTTTGGCAGTTGGGTCACGAGAGGGGCCACCCCGTAAGGCATGTTGGGAACCTATTGGTGCTAAAGCCCATCCTTTCTCAAAAACAATATTTTTCTAAACAAACAATGACTTTGAAATACTTTATTCCTACCATTTAGATGGGGGAGGGCATGGAGGATTTTTTACTCACCATAATTGTTTTCATTTTTTAATTTTGTTCCATCCAAAAATATACAGGGTTTTCCCCTTTGCCTGCATAAGTGGACTAAAATATCCTTTCATATGTTATTATTCTGGATGAATGAACTGATGTTGGTAGCGACTTCCCCTCAATGGACTAATTATATATATATATATATATATATATATATTACTCAAAGTGGTGTAAGGATTAAACCTTACTATTTAAAACTACACTTTCTAGAACACATGTTCTTAATTGTTCTACATCCTATTGAGGGGACAAATCTATATTGTTCCTACACTATGAACCTCAGTCAACATCATTAAATGTTTTAAAATTTTATTCTTGCATCGTGTCGTATCATATTTGTTGTAATGATTTATTTTTAGGAATGTTCAATGGTTATACCACCCTCAAAAGTTACATATGTTTGGTTAATCTTTACTGACCAAAAATCACATCATAGGTTATCTATAAATTAGTAAAAGGAAATGATAGTTTTTTCATTATGTTAAAAGGAATTACTAAATATTAGGAAAACATCATAAAAATTTGATTGGGTTTTATCATAAGAAAATGATGTATTTTTGTATGAAATAATAAAATATAATGGTTTGTGCCTCCTTGTATGAAAAATGTGGGAATTTGAGATTGTAAATTCATGTTGAAGAAGGAATGTTTTAAATTTTTTCACTGTTGGGAATATGTTTGATGATAATTAATTTTTTATCTATGGAGAACGCATTATCCACGCCTCAAATGAATTTAAAATTTTTACACATTGGATGAGTCCAACTGGATCTGGAACCACCTACAAGGATAGTATCTTTTACTTTATATGTTAGGGATACCTAACTTACTCATTCTTTTACCTTCAAGGACTCTCTTACACTAATAGATCATACTACCATTGCCTCTTCACCACTCTCCAATCTGAACCCAAGCCCTACTGATTTTCTAGTGGCCTCCAGTGAAGGAGTTCCCCCTCAGTCCTTTAAGGGGATTTGTTCTGTGTCCCCAGTTCGCAAATAGTATCACATTTAATTATATTCTTAGCTATATAGATTCTTGTCCTCACCTTATCTTGACTAAATTTTTCCCTTCACTATTCGTTTTTATGAAATATTTTGAAATAAAAAATTATTATTGTATGAAGCTTATTACTATTTTTGTTCTGGAGTGTTCTACCCTATTAGATTTCCAATGGAATTTTCTCTCCCATGTACTTTATATTTATCTTCAATGTTCATTTTAAATTAAAAATATTTCAACATAACCTCCTTTAAAAATGTTTCTTTTATCAAAGCATTGGTGATGGCTACACAATCATGTATAAAACAATGTTGTTTTCTTATTCAAGTGGCATATATAACTTCACATTTGTTGAGATCCCATGTCATCTACCATTTTGATTCATTTTATGGTTCTTCCTATCCTATTTTATAACTCATATGTCATGAATAGAATTTTGTAATTTTCTGGGATCCTTCTTCATGAGGATGAGGGAACTCTACACATGAAACAAACTATGAATCCCAATATTTGTGTAGAGATGGATCTATCATCAGTATTTCCTCATCATTTATTATTATATATAGGAAATTTTTTTAAAAACTATAATAATATATTATTACTCATTTTTCTAGGATAATGAATTTCTTTCAATTTTTTTTGGAATTTTAACTTCTTCCTACTGAAATATTCCTTTGAGTATGAATGTGTCTTTAAATAACATGGATACTATGTGTTATGTAGCTTATTTTTGTTTGATATATATGGTGGGTGAACATCCCTCCCATCTATCTTCCTTTTAATGGTCCTATCATTGATGGTTTTTTAGAATACCTCTGGACTCTGACACCATTTGTGGAGGTTCCCTTTCATCATCATTCATATGAATAGAATTCCCCATTTTATTTCATATTCTTCCTGAGGTTGTCATGTAATATTTTTATATTTATGATATCATGACCTCATTTTTTCACACTAATGGTCTCCCAGTAGTTATTTCTAACCATGTGTATGGAATCATGGACAATTATCCTCTCTCACATTGTTCATATTCTTATGGTTATTAAAAACTTATAGCGGAGGTTATGTCCCATCACTCTCAATGATAGATTTGTCATCATATTTTTCCCCATTTACCATTAAACCAACATTAAGGAAAAATTCTTGGGGGATTATTCTTTCTTGAATGGTATTTTACATTATCTTAATCCATATAAGTATTTAGTGGATGCTAGAGAAGAGAAACTATTAGGTGACTTCCTTAAGGTTCCCAAAAGAAGAATACTTCTTTATCATCTTCTAGAGTAATCATGTATAGAGTTATGGTTATATTTTAATTACAGAGATAATGTCACATTCATCAAATAACTATCAAAACAAGTGGAAAATACACTCTCAAACAATCCCAATGATCAATGTACTTATCTATAATTCCAATGGTCCAGGATCAAAGAAAAAAATGGGAATTTCCATCAAATAAACTACGTTCCTCCAACATTTCACTAGTATATATTCTTGAACATATGAAAAACCCATAAAAGATTCATAAAATTGTTGAAAATAATTACATCCACAACATTATTCATGGAATCCCCACGAACTCCAACATTTAATTTTGAAGAAGTATTTATTTTAAATAGATATCATTGAATCTCACATTTAATAAAAAATGATTACGGTGAGTCTCTCCACTATATTGATGTATATTTAATTCATTAATGATAAATTTGATTTCAATAAAAGAGAGTGAATAAGGAACTTATTATAATCCTTTAACCGAAGAGAAAAATGTGGATTCTCATAGGTTATTTTAATATTAGTAACCACTCTTCTAAGAGAAGATTATTTTTTATATACTATTGGATAGTCGTGGAAGTATTAAGGAAAAATTTCATGAATATGAGATATATCCAGGAAAAATATACTTATTTCTATAATAAAATATATAGTAACGATATATGAAGATAGTTGGATGGTTTCTTAACAAATAAGAAATTTCTTTTTTAAAGAAAACAGAATCACCCAAAAGGATCATGACCTATTTGATCTCTATAATTATAATATTTAGATAAAGAGTAAATAATGATGTAATAAACATAGGTTTTTTACCAAGTTTAGGAATATGGGACCCATTTTAATACAAATGTTTCTTGGTTTTTTGGATTTTCTAATAAAGGGTATTGCATGAGCTTCTTTTCAAAATAGTATATGAAAGCTAATAGGGGATCTCATAGCATAGAAACCTAGTAAGAAAATATTGAATAAAAGAATATTGGATATTAAAAAGGAGATAAATCAACTATAATCACCCTTAAAAGACATATGGTACAATGATACCTTCTCTCCGATCATACAGAAAAACATGGTTATGATTCTACTAGAAATCAAATGAATTTTTGGGTAGAGGTATTTTGATATTTAGTTGTGGAAGGATAAGAATACAATATAGTTTTTAACTATATCATAGAGAGAGAGAGAGAGAGAAACCACAGAGAAATTGAATCTTCTTCTAAAATATAGGATGAATAAAGGTGAATCTGAGGTAGTAATATCCTTCAATATAACTCATTTTGAAAAACTACTAACAGTTACAACATATGATAGAGAGGGATATTATCCATTGGATGATAACGAGGATCCCTGATTTTGTAACATCCTATGAATTGCTAGTGGATCCATCATTGAGCACCTCAATATTATAATAGATGAATAAAATTTAAAGAAAGTATACAGCTCCATCAATCCAGATAATTACATTGGTCTAAAATAAATTACTAGATAATTTTATATTATAGATTAGGATTTAATGAAGAAGAATATAATTAATAAAGTGAATCACATCTTTAGAGGGGGTTACCCATAATGGCATGTTTCACTACTGTTGATATTATTCCAATGGTAAAAAAATCGAAATTCTGTAAATAAATATTAGTGCATCTTATTATGTAACAACCCATACAATGTCAAATCTTCCATTCAAAACAATATATTTTTGAATATTACCCAAAAAATTATATCAAACTAATAACATGCCCACATTAATGGAAGGTGATTTCGAAGGGATATTTGACTAGTTTATTAAATGATCAGCAACATTAACATAAAATCAGTGGGGGAAATGTGATTTTGAATGTGGATATAAAGGCCTATGTACAATTATATCCTTAATACTATGAAGAGATTCATCTTCTTAGACCAAATATGTGACCTTAAATTTTTCGTTACACCTCCCTATAGTTTCCATTTTCTCTAATGGAATGAAATTGTGGAATCTAAAAATATGTGTAAGGTGTTATAAAATGGCACACATTATCACATAAAATATTCATCCTGTCTCATGTTGTATATTGTAGAAACATTTTTTTTGATATTTCTATAGGGGAAATCATGTATTACAGGTGTTGGAATGGTTTCAATGGAATGACCAAATTGTTTTTTCTACTGTTAGGTTGTTATTACTAAATGACATGCTCTACTCTAATCAATTATTTTAAATGTGAATGAAAGAGTGTGAACATTTGAGTAAGAATTTTTTTATCATATTAGAAATATGTATTTACATATCCATGAAATGTACTATATAGTGTTCTAAATTGATTTAAAACTACCTAGGGATTTGAAAGTGATTCTTCCCCATGGAGAACCTCGTCACCCCTCTTTCTTCTAGTTGAAATTTTATCCATTAATTTAATGTCTCGGATAAAAAAGAAACATATCATATCAATAACTTCAGATTAAGTTCCTCTCATTTATATCTATAATTACTCTTGTTAGCTCTTTGTTATCTTCTATTCACATACACAAAATTTTGGGTTCTATATTCCAAAAAACATGCAAGTAGAACACATAAATGATCAAGAAAAACATCATATAGGACTCTCCTTGAGAAGGAATAATCCACTTTTTTAGGTGGGTAAAGCTAGATAGACCAATTGAGTGGAGAGGAATTGGCATTAAAAAGGAAAAACAATTCATGCACTCTATATAGGAAAAGTTATAGTGGGATGTTATTTTAAAGGAAAATAATTTTGCATATGATTAATAATAATTAATTGGTACGGATGTTTTCATGCTTCAAGAAATTCTAGAACCCAACTATCATATAGAATTTATAGGTCCATATAGTTATTATGTTGGAATATTATATGGATCATGGGGGGAAGTGAAATCAATTTCTAGTCAAAAAACTGTTCTGGTCTCCAATAACACATTCTAGGATGCCCAGTACCAGACATCTCACATTGTAATTCTTAAAAAAACCAAACTATGACAAAATATATATTGGATAAGCATTATAAGGAACTGATTTCTAGTATTAATCTCTAAAATTATCATAACCATTGTCTATTCACATCTTATATCTCATGAAGTCTCATGTTGGATGACTTTTAGATCCACTCTCAAAACTAGAATGATGATGTTTCCTTGGTAGATTTTATATGGTGAAAAATAATTATTACTAAATATTACCTTTTCACATAGAGGATTCATAACTGAGCCATTACAATTCATGAAAAATTGAGTAAGAAATTAATATATGTTTTATCTAAATAAATAATCCACACTCAACCAAAAGAGGATACTTATCACTATCTCTTCTTATGAGGGGAGTGGTAGTGATTCATCTAGAAGTGATTATGAATCCATAATTGAGTTTGGGTTATTCATGAATCCATTGATGATCTCCTCTCTTAAGGGTTCTTTAATTATAATATCTCTCTAGTAGAGACCCATGTGGAATGTAATTTAATATCCATTGTATATTAGGGTTCAAAATGTTTCCAGGATCAGTGGGAGGAGATATACTTTTAACCAATTTAAGGATACATTTTATTCTTTAATTAATACCTTGACATCATGTTCAAGAGGAGGGATCACCCACCTTACCTCAAAAGTCATATTGATATCCCATTCACTGGTAATGATAAAAATGTTTTCAAAACATAATGGCTGAGATGGTTCCCACTAAATAATGATCTAAATAGTAATATAGATGGTTTGTGTACAATGGGTTTTATAAAGGGTGGATACATCATTCATTACTCAAGGGGTTAATTTTTTTATAAAATTTAGTGTTTTTATTTCCAACACAAATCTATAAATGTAGAAAAAAAATACATGATTTATGCCTTCTTCTCTATATGAACCAAAATACTAAAATTTCTATGGTGGTTGTGAACTCTTTATTAAGGGTTAATTTTCTCTATGGAGTAACCCTAAGATGCTGTTCTATAACTTATGTCATTAGAAACCACAAATAATTGATAGGACGTTATTTCACTATCATTATTTCTTAGATATATGGAAACATGGATGTTGACTCCATTGACTTTAAATTCAGAGTGGAATATACTACTATCATAATCTTTAGATTCAATTACCTCCTATATAATTGAATACAGATCACTAAGAAATATGACCTTGGGATTCAATATTATAGACCCCCCAACTGAGTGGATGGTTTCCTAACTTTTTTTCTCAACCACTTTTCTTTCTAATAAAATATTTATTTCATGTTAGTAAATGATTTAAATTTCCTTCAAAATTTATATAAATATCATGAATGTCAATGATATTGGTAATATAGTGTAAAGAGTATATAAAAGATCATTTAGATCCAGAACTACTATAAAAATACTTGGTATCTCATATAATTTATTCATCTTACACTCTTCCAATTCACTCCACCATTTAGTTATGATTTTTTTATTCCACTAAAACTTTCTATTTCATTTTAATTAATCTTATATTTTAAGATAGATAAATCATCATACTTGTCTCCTTCTATAACAATTTTTGACAAACACTCTCAACACCGTCATATATAACTAATATGATATAATTTTAAAAATATGTTAATATTTTTTATGATAAGGTGTTATAATGATCCCCACAAGAAATATTAATATCAAAAAAATTATATAATCCACCATGAAATAAATAATTTACCATAAATTGATAACACATTTCAACAAACATTCTAAAAATTTAATTCCCATAAATTGTTGGGTTTCTACCTTTAAAAAATTTGTATCATTTATACATTCATGCATAACATTTAAACTCCTATATATTATCATATCGTGATGAATACACGAGTATAATAATCATTAGAGGAAAATAGGAATGATTACAACAAGTTATCACATAACATGCATGGGAATTTACCTAACAATGTAATGGTGACATTATCACAAACAAGTCTTAGCCTTCTGTAGACCAGGCACCTACAAAGGTCTATAAAATGGACTGAAGGGAATTCATAGTATCTAATGTATAGAGACTAGAATCATAGAATCAATGAATATGAAAGACGTAATTAGTTATCTCAATAATGAAGGAAAAACAAAACAACTCCCCCAAGATGTTTGACATGACAACTTCTTACGTCATAGATACACGTGCACAAAAAAAATAAAACACAAAATAATTTAATGTAGAAAAATAAAAACCATAATAGGTGAAAGAACTCAAAAAAATATATAATTGAAGTAGCACTGAAACAATATTCATTGTATAGGAATACTGGCATAGATGAAAAATCCATATTACAAAACAAAAAACCCAAATGCCTGAAATGATCTTTATGTGACCTCAAGGCCACCATCCACCATATAGATTAGCTATCTCTACTGGGGATTCAAAAACAAAACATAAACCTATAAACAATATATAGATATTGATTGAAATATGTAGGGTGTGACCATAACATCCTAATTAGAATTTACCAGTGATTCTATGGACTCACTTTACCAAAAAAAAAACAAAATATTATAGTTTAAATTACCATTATAAAACACGTCTTTACCTTTTAAAGGACACAACCATAAGGTAATTTCTATGAATTTGTTTTTAAAAATCAATTCATTCTTTAAATAAATGATTAAAACCATTATTTAAAAAATCTATTTTGGAACAAACCTTTTGATATCGAAATTTTAAAAAACCATTGAAACAACCACATAATGAAATTAAAAAATAATAAATAACAACCTCCATAGAAATAATTAACATAAAAACAAATGAAAAATGTAAATATTAGGATAAGTCAGGGAAAATTAAAATTTAACAATAAAATATCTATAATATGTCACTTGAATGTTATAAGAATAATGGTTACCAACAATAAGAATATATTTTTTCAAATAAATCGATATAAATGATATGTAATCATGGTAATATCCTTGACACCATGTGATATGATCCTAGATGTACATGGGTGGAAAAATATTTCAGAACTTAAATAATGTTCAAAGTCTATAACTAGCCAATTTCTCTAATCTAACCTTGCTAATAGGACTCCCCTAGGGCCTAGATCAATTCCAAACTATGAGGGATCTAGGTTGTATCATATTGAATACCTAATAAATATATATTCATCCATCACTAAGATTACTAGGATTTGCATGATGGTAGAAAAAGGTAAAGTAGAATTTATAATGTCTCTAGAGTGATCAACATAAACAATCACATCCTCATGCCACATCCTTACACCAACTATGGTAAAACCCCTATTTAGTATCCATAATAATAACATAAATAAAATCAATTATTAATCACACATATAACAACATTATGTGGGATTACACAAAGTGTTTATTATATTTATTGAAAGGTACTAAGAAGTTCCCAACTCAGAATTAATATCTTATTTTATAAACCTCAATAAATAACCATTATTTCAAAAACATTCTAAAAATCAGGCATCATGTTAAATCCTATTTTGAATCTTGAAAAGTGAAATTTTAAATAAGAACACTACTTGTATATAATACTTGTGAAAAATGTGTCTTGAAATAAATATAAATAATTTACAAATAGATATCAAACATGAAATATAGAAGGTTTCTCGATGTTAACCCATAAATATACACAGGGAATGAAAATCCAATTCAAATAATACCAAAAAAACAAAATTTAAACCACATGTAAACACATAAAAGATCACAAAAAATAAATTTTATATCCAAATACATCAATTAAATAATTTTTTAAATTAATAAAACACCTGAAATAAACTAATATCCTTCAAAATAAAATCCTGAGTTTATATATATTGCTGTTATCTCAATATAACCAAAATATACTAGTAAAACAATAATCATCTGAAGAGAAACTAAATTTATAAATTCCAAGAATATATAGAATCTTTTGGAAAGGAAATTTCAAGAAAAATGTACATAAAATTCACCACTACTAATATCATTGTTTTAATCCACCACCATGAGAAAATAACACTCCACAACTACTCAACATAAAACATAAAATAGGAAAAATACCAATTATATTTTTGGTGGAGGAAAAACCATAGATCCCTAGGTTTCTATTACTATAATTGTGCATGAAAGTGGGAATATAACGACCCATACTTTACATACATTGTTAATACTTCAAAATTGAAGCATAGTTATTACAACATATAACAAAACCACAAAAGGACCGTATAGGTATAGTGTCTTTAGAAACTGGGAAACATAAACAACTGGTTCATAAAGCATCAACTTTGCCTCCCACTTATTTCATCATATCTAGAGTCCCTTTTTGAAATATCCTACTTAATAACCTTCTTGATGACCTGGGGAAAGAAAACATACAAAAGGGTGAGCTCAAATGCTCAGTAAGGGTAAACAAAAGAAATATCAATCACATTGTATACACAAGCACATAACTTTTGGAAATCTTAACCTGCAAAATAGATCATAATTTCATAACATGGGATAAATCATGGCAGTGAAATGTAATCACAGTAATCATAACTTGAAACATGAAACTTTGTGTCATGCACACATAATCATAGAGAATCATTTCTTGTTAGTCAAGAATCATTTCCAAGACTATCTTAGTGGACAAATCCCCTTTCTGAACCGAGTCACCCTCGTTCCAGTCCTGTTTCACTAAACCGGTATAACCTACCGTTCCAGCCACGTCTATCTCATGAGATATAAAATCTTTACCCAATTAATTGGAGGGAGATATAGGTCCCACCCATCTCATAATGATACCATTCTTATGTGTGACACAAAATCATAAATCATCCATCATTTCATAACCCATGTAATAAAAATGGGAATCTTAAACATCGTGACATCATAAAACAACTCATATAAGATAAAGGAATTTATAAAAATAATTCGATCACAACATTATCAAATCGATGTAATAATAGAGATAAAAAAAGAACCCTTTATTATATTAGATGGAAAATAATTTTGATAAAACACTTGAACTCCATTCTTGAGGAAAATATCCTTTCTTCTTCAAAAACATTTTTCCTTTCTTAACATGTAATACAACATTAAACTTAAAGAAGTTGATTAAAAATAAACTTGAAAAATTGTAAAGGATGCTTCTTGGAAATAATGTTTTAAAAATCCATTCATGCCATATAAGTTAAAAAAACATTCTTCTCGTACTTTTGTCGAAAAATTCAAAAAAGTAACTCGTACAAAAAATGACAAAAGATTCCTTTCATATATTTTACTAAAAACTCACCGAAGGGTAAAATAGGATTTAAAAAATTGTAGGTGAATGGAAATAATATTACATATTGAGGAAACATGTATTTGGATGATAAAATACACCCTAGTAAATTTCAAAGTATAAACAATCTCGGATAAAAATGAGATTGTGATATTTCCCTTACCTTAGGTCTGACTTGCTTTGTAAGTGTCTGAAACTCCTGTATAATGATTTAAATAATGTTATTGACTTATTCCAGAATCATACTTATTTGTATGATATCATATGTGGTCATATTCTTAGCTTCTTAGTAGTAATATTTCATTTCTACTTGTTATTCGGGTGTTTATAACTTTTTGTTCGTATGCGTGTTTTGTCGAATAAATTATTATTCTTATCTTTAGGCTATAGATACCTCATTTCTAGAATGGTATTAGTGTAATATATATCATATTAATTCATTCAATTCATTTATATAATCATTATGAAATGAAGATCATGTAGAACGAGTCGCATCACATCGTGGAGACGGTATTCCGTACGTACGCACCAGTGATGATATCATTCCTATGATCGTGGAATTGTATTGGAGTGTATGTATACTATTTCAGAATCAATATCACATTATAATAGTCATATATAGTCATTATTTACACCATTATACCCATCCAAGTAAGGTGGTGGTGGAAAATAGATTACACCACGGCGTGGAGACGGTATTCCGTACGTACGCACGCGCGGTGATTTCTTCTTCCATAGGATGGATAGATGGTGAATTATGGTTGTTTAATACTTAAAATAACATACCAGTATATTAGTGATACTGATGTTATTATTTAATAATGAAACAACTAAAGAATAAGAAGTGGAAGAAGAAATAAAGATGAAAGAATCGGTAACGGACATTACCTCTTCTTTGAAGTGCTTCTTTGAGACCTTCTTTTAGGGTACTAAAATTGGTCTTTGAAGAATACCAGGACCTCTAGGATTTCTCTAGGGAAGTGGAGAGGAGAAAGTGGCAGGGGTTGGCCGAGCTTGAAGTCTCAAAGTGGTGTGAGGAAGAGAGGGAGGAGGTGCCTTTTTATAAGGGAGGAGATGGGTACCTTTGGGAAAACTAAAAATATTATTTTATTATAAAGTCAAGTTCGGTTTTAAATAGCTCAAAATTGATATATTTCGAAGCTAAGGTGGGTATGGGTCGAAATCCACTTATCCAATAGAATTTAGACAAGTTTAGGTTCCTATTTTAACCTTATCATTTAGATTTAACATTATGTTAAATAATTTTACTTTTACTGTGTCTTCTTCTGTTCTTATACTATAAGGTTAATAAACTTACTATAAGCAACAAAACGAACCCCAAGTTGTTTATTATTAATATATATAACCTTATCTAAGTCATTTGGCCGATCCTTGTATTTTAGGAATAAAATAACAATTACTAATATAATATTTGTTTTAAAAACTATTTTATGTCAATTTTGACACTATTTAGTAATAGATTTTTGTGAAAATGATAACAAAATGATTAGTTCGAAAAAAGTTAATTAAATCAATACTAACATGTCATATGAACCTAGAAAATTAGTGGAATTCATAAAAAGTCTAAAATCACATTTATTTTTATGTTTATAACATTAATTATGTCAATATTTCATTAATAATATAATTACTGCATCATCTTTGTGTCATAAATAAATTAAATTATTTAATGTCTAAAAATTACAAATAAAATACCATTATGTAGGAAATATTTTTATCTTTATAATGAATATTTATAGTAGAATTTATCTTATGTATAACCCCATATTTAAAATTATTTACTTATTAAACTTTGATTTTAACTATTTTAACCCTTCTTTAAATAAATTAATAATAAATGTCCTATTCTAATCCAAGTGGGCCTAAATGGTCATATTTTATTCCTAAGTTTGTTTTTGGTCGAACTACACTTATTCAATAGAATTAGGACATGTTTTAGGGTAATAATAATATCATCTTTACCCTTAATTACCCTATTTACTTTTAACCGTGGTAAAAAAAGTAAAAAGTTACTATTCACCAAAAAATTATTTTCATCTCATTGAACCACATTTTAATTACTGAAATCAACCGTGTCTCTCGGATTTTTGAAATTACACTCACAGAAGCGGTAAAATTAAGTTTTATGAAAAAATCAGTTTTTTTAACTACCACTTAGTGGTTTCACTATTCATCAAAAATTGAAAGTTTTCAGAAAAATACCAAAATTTCACCCTAGGCTAATTTCGATATTCTGAATCCAAAAATGAAGTCCATTTTGAAAAATAAATTTTATAAAATTTCAAAAAGTGGTTATTACTATTCATATCGGCTATTTTTAATAATATTTTAATAGCATATCATTGTTTAGTGAAACTCGGTATTGCGTACGACGCAAGCTATCAAGGAAGGTCGTGATTTCGTGTAAAGCAAGCCAAGAAAGTGTTGTGTGTTGAAAAATATTCCTTTGATGATTTATATAACATAAAAGTCTCGGGTGTTACAGGGAAGGGGGAGTGGGAAAAATAAGACATAGTGTTAATGAGATCCTTAACATGGAGGAATCACCAATGATCAAAGAAATGATTCTTATATTGAGAGGGAGATAATGTGGAATTGATATGGGGGATTTATCATGTTGAAAATCACAAAAGGGAGTAAGGAAAGACCCCGCCCCCTTGGGTTTTATGTTTCTTGTGGAAAAAATATATAATTTTTTTAAAAGTTGAATGTTATGTCTAAGGTGTAGTCATCCTGACCACACAGTAAAGCACTATTATTGGTAAATAATATGGTATGGTCTTTTAGACCATGAAACAAGATGCTGAAAATGTGCATAGCCCCCACTCACTATAATAATATTGGGTGTGGTTTTTTAATCTATGGTGGAACATCACTTAAAATGGAAGGGGTTTGTACACGCAAAAAATCACTCCATGACACAAGCCTCTACTGATACATCATGGAATTTCAATAGCTTAGATGAAACATAACTAGGAACCCTACTATTGCAACAAGGTATCTCCAAGACCACTAATTGACTAAAATAACCATTATTGTGGAATATTTCTCTCATAGACTAATGTTTTTCACCTAACATCGATTGGACTTCCCAAAACACCATAATTAACCAAATAAGGGAAGGAAAAATAAAAAAATGTATAGAGTACCCATGATCAAAATTTTGAGATGTAAAAATTCTCACCACCAGACCACTTTCTCTCCTAGAAATCCATCGAATTTAGAATGGAGAACAACGTAAATGATAATAAACCACCTAAGGTAATATCCCAAAGGAAATACCTATAAAACATCAGTATAATCATATATACAAGCCAATCCATGCATATGAACACCTCATGAAACACATTAATCTATAATAAAACAATGAAACAGAGATCCATCGTGGGTTTCCCATCAATTTATGAAATATGCTAACATAGTGGATCAAGCAGGAATAATAATATTCATAAGTCCACCATGAAACCTAATCCAATATTTTAACTGAAGAGAAGTCAATGAAATAAATAAATAAATTCAAAACACAATCCCACTATGAAATTAGATTAGTCTCCAAATAAGCATAAGGAATAGAATTTCTAGAAATTATAGCCTTATATCAAATAAATAATTAGTTTGAAAACAATGATGGATTTACGATAAGAATAACTCAGAGAAAAATGGAACCATAATAACAATTCTGAGGATTTCACGTGTTATTTACAGAGTGTTTATCCAACTTTTAAAAGCTCTAATAATGTATTAACTGACCAATGTAGAAATAATTATTTAGGGCATTTGAATAAGATAACTTACAATGTCTTAATTGGCTACATTGAAAGTACACAAGGGATCACTTCTATAGTGATAAATAGAAAAATAAATAGGAATTCATTCACAAAATAAGTTCATTTAGTCTCAAATCCTCACATTATAGGGAATATCCACTACCTCTAGAAGAGCTAGGGGTACCATGTGTCAAAGGCTTTTCTATAGAAACTAATTCTTCAGGGTGGGATTCTAACACCAGAAACATAAATGTAGAAAATCTAAATCAAATGTGTATAAATATGAGTGTATGATGAATTCCCATAATAAATATAGTCACTTTGAATAAATTTGTAGATGTAATATTAGAAGAATATAGAATTATCTCATGGTAGTGGTAAATGAACTTACTCAATTTTTTAACCCTATTAGAGGCTTGTTAGTTTAATTGAATTCTGTAGGTTTACCTCTATAGGGTAGTATCACTAAATGTAATTTCATTTCAAAAACACCTAGGTTATTATATCTTGTAACTAAAATGGAATAAAAATCATCCACTACTCTTTGATCATCCTCCTGAACAGACCCTAAACTACTCTTACACTACTGGATTCAAGATTTTTTTAGGACCTGATGATATCATCAACCCTATGAAACCACAACATATCCTATTTGGGACCTCAATATCCAAGAAATATAGGTAAAACACTACGAAGATTAAAACATCACCACTATACATGGATTTTTTGTAGAGATGATAACCAGAATAATGACATCTAAACATCGAGATAAAAATTTATTATGATCTGTTATAAATTATCTAGGAGGTATACACTAAATAATAATGAAATATAAAAAACAATCATTTAAATACCAACATAAACAGACCAATTAAATCATGTTAGAATTCCAACTCAATAGTGTCATGACATTCATAAAACCTAAAATCCCCCTTTTAAATCATTTCAAATATGAATTTTAGTTTTTTTTTAATATTAAAAAATTCTTTTAAAATCAGTTTAAAATTTTCCATGTTATTTATTTAATGTATTTAACCATTTTAAAATCCCAAATTCACTTAATATAAATTTTTAAATCCTCCCATGGAGTTTCAAATAATAACATGCACTTTAAAACTTAATTTCCATCATCATATGATTTTAGAAATTAATATATATCAAATACTTCCCTTTGAAAAATATTTATTTATATTTAAAATTATCAATAAACATCTAATAAATTGAAATATAATAGTATAAAACATCCCTGATAGGGGATATTTTCTATATATGACTTGGAAACATGGTTTGGATGGCCATGTGTAAATCATATAACTACCATTGAGAGTTATACATAACCATGTACTCAACTCCACATAGTTATGCAGACCAAGTGAGCCCATCCCAGACTCCAATTTCAACTACTAAATTTATCCCTATAATATTAAATTAATATATGTAATCTATATGAAATCAATAAAGGCACAAAAATCATAAGCATAATTCATAATATACCTTAAAGATATGATGAATGCTCAAAACTCAATAATGAATTCTACACATCCAAAGGAAACTCAGGGTTCATAATGAGTAATGGAAATATATATTCTTTCCTCACCAAAATCTACAGTTTTTAAATTCCTAACATCAATCTATATGACTCACCTAAAAAAAGGGTGCTCAAATACTATTTTCCATGAACTATTATTATCCACACTTTAACTCAGCACCCAATCCAGGCCTTGGCGATGCTAAAAAGGAATTACCAGTACCCATGGGATAGAGACTGGTGTAAGGGTATCAGATCATACTCAAGAGGGAATGATTTATTCAAAATATTACGAAATTATATTGAACATAAAAAATATGTCTGAAATGAAAACACTATAAATTAGGGATCTAAGGTAAAAAAATTAGATACAATATAATTTTAACATGTTGAAGCATAATCCTAATAAAATAAAAATATAAAATAAATATAGAAAACTAGAAGACCAAAATAAATTTATTGATTATAGGAAGGCCAATATGGATAATACTTCCATGTTACAAAATGAAAAGAAAAATACCCTAGATTATATCCATATGAACATATTTTACCATCCAACATCCATATTATATCACTCCATAAGTGATCCTAAAACCAAACATAAAGTTCTTAATGGAACCCAAGTCTATGGACATCGAGTGGAATATGTATGGTGTGAGTATAAAAACATAGCAGGTAATCACTAGAGAGTCCATGGATATCATTTACCGAAAAAATACAATTTTACATTTGAATTGAAAGTATAAAGTAAGTTAAAAAATAAAAATAAAACTACCACATGTGATTTTCCTTGAACTACTCATTAATGATCAAATAAAAATTCTATAAATTGATTAGAGACCTTTTTAAACATTACATTTCGAAACATAATTTTTGGAAAACAAATTTTAAAATTACAATTGAAACTATCAAAGAAACATCCAAAAATAACAAATAAAAACATCAAATAAATTAATGAACCAACACCATAACGAAAAAATTAAAACCATAGGAAAAGTAAGAGATAAGAATAATGTAATTGTAAAAGTTTTAAAATATGTCCTACGAGATCAGTATGAATAAAATAGAGTCATAATATGAATTAGTTATTTAAATAGAAAGTAATAAATGATATGTGATCATGGGAATATCAAAGAAAATCCATGGAAGACCATATATATACTCAGGTGGAATTCCCCTAGGGACTTGTGTAATTCCACTACCCACTCCTTAACCCTAAGAAGATCCCAAACTAGGAGAGTCTCTATGTGACCACATGCATGACCCCACATACACCAGAGTTTGTTGACTCATTGTGAGTGTCTAGGATAGTATTTTATAGATACTATACCACTATATCATAGTTTGATATAATATAACATAAATAAAAAATGAAATCTCTAATCATAAACAACCATAAGAATACATAATTGAAATAATGTATAACCATTAATAAATAATAAGTGAATACGGGTGAATATAGTCATACATCAAGATAGATCACCCACCTAGATGATCTCATATAAAAATGGAATAATAAAATAAAATAAATGTTCAAGAGTTTTTACTACATCCCTTACCCTCAAATCACCCCAGTCTTTAGACACATATGAGCTATCCTCCTTGATCAACCAACTCTAGGACTTTTCCCAACTCGAACCGACAACTAGTGAGGTATTCTTGTGTACCAAATTACCTTCTCTACCTATGAAGGGTGTATGAAACAATTATTAGGAAACCACTAATGAGGTCCTATACATAACAAATACATTATGTTTATAAAGGTGTTATTGTCATAATATAAATCAATCTAAAATGATGGAGTGTAAATATATAACCATGGTTGATCAATGGGTATTTCATAATACATGGTATTGAAACAAAAATTATTTGTCCTATGCAAGAGTGTCTCTGAGAATATCACAGTATAGTTCTAACCCAATAACAGCATGTTCCAAAAGAACTAGTCCAATATCACCCATCACTCCGGGGTGATCCACATCTAACATCAGATGTAGTTTATCCTCTCAACTCCAAATATCAATCCAAATTTATCCTAAATAGTGTTATCTAGATTCCTAATATAATTAAACCCAAATCATTATATCTTGACTCTAATACATGGTTGAATAAATCATGGTACTCCCATCTCCAAATCCATTGCTAGAAAAATGGTGGTACTCCAGGATCCAAATCCATGGCATCCAAAATCATGGTACATTATGTAATGTCTAAAGGTCAAATACAAGAAGGACCAAATCCTTTTACATTAAACTCTAATGAATTAAATCCAAAAATAATAATGGAGGCCTCATCCTACTTCTAGGAGAATACTATATGTATCTATATCTAGTACTCATCCTGACTCCATAGATCCACCCATGGAATCATAAAACAAGCTAATAGAGATCATCAAAAAACTAGGAGAATTTTGTTTTTATCCTCATCCAACATTTCTTGATGGGATTTTTCCCACAAAAAATATCATAGAATATGTATCTCAATGGGTTTTTCATATACCTAAACCCATCCATCATATCAACGTCATCCTCTCATGTGTGTGACTTAATCTCATAATAGTTATATCTAAAACAGTTGTGAGTCCAGTGTCACAACATGACCTAATGGGGCCCTCATGGAAAAAGATAGGTCAAGAGTGAAACCCCAACCCGACCTACAATAGGTAATGGGATGGGGATAGTCAATGATAAAAAATAATTAAAATGGGAGAGCTTTTCCTATTGTACCTATAGGCATGAACCTAACCATTTCCATGAAAAAGTACATAAAAATAATAAAATTTGATGTATCATCTAGAGTAAAACCATACATAAAAAAACTAAAGAATACATGAGAGTAAGAATGCACAAAAATTTGTTTCAATGGGAAAAATATATGACCAACTATAATTGAAGGCCCAAAATAAAAATATTTGGAGAATATGGAAACTAAGAGAGCTTGCCTCCAAACCACCATGTCTAGACACCATAAATAGACAATGCACTCACCTGTCATTTTTCTCAACCTATGTCACCGTCCTAAATCCTGTAACATGAAAAATATATGGAATGTGTGGGGAAATCCCATTTAGAGGTAAGTATATACACACCCATTAGGATTCCATGAAAATGAAAAGGTGACCAATAGAGAGATACAATAAAGCTCAAATCATCCTACAATAAGAGGGGAATAAAACCTAATATAAACATATATATGCTCATAAATAAACCCAAATGAGAGATAAATGAGATATCCATCTACATAGTGCATCCCAAAATGTTGATTCTTCCTACAACTCCAGATGTCTATCTCTGATTCCCAGCAAACCCAAATGTCTATATAGGAATGGTTTTTGGGGGCTCGTGCCTTGCTGCTTCTCCAAATCCCAAGGGGTAACGATAACTAATATAGGACACATTTCATAGTATGATAGGGAATAGGGTTCTATTAATCTGATAGAGTATTTTTGAATTAGTGTGTTAGGGGGTTCCACTCTGCAGGTAGAAATATGAACCATTCCTTAGTGCATCGGGCAGGGGGTGGGTTCCACAAAGTAGGTATATACAGAACTTCAACATAGTGTATATAAGGGTAAATATTAATATGAAGATAGAGGATATGAACCATAGTGTTTAATGGGAAGACACTTACTATGGAATGTGTTTGGAGGATCCATAACTAGGTAATATAGGAGGTTTTCTAACCTCATGATCTCTATAATGATCCTAACAGAATTTTTATACCCATCAGGATTCACGTAAAAAATGTTTTCAAGTTGAAGCAACACACATAATATCTATTATTCAAAAATGCATTCCACCATTTCACTATTAATTGAGAACAATATGGGATATAATCATCATTATAAAAAATATGAGTCCTAAAAAAGGAGATACGAGAGCTGTCCTTTCAAGAGAAAAGAAAACTTTGTGTATGAGGGGTCACGCTATGTGTGACCTCACCTCATCACCTGGTCGTGTTCTCCCCTGGGCAGTGATTGGAAATACATGTCATAGAACATATTGTGTAATAGTAGTACACAACATGTATCATCCTTTCGGGGACTCCGTGTTCTTTTCTATCACTTAGCCATGTACATTTCTATGCATGAGAATCTTGTTCATGTTCAAGTACATAATTGTTCCTATGTATTCCAACCAAGCCGATGTTATTTTACATGTTTGTGCCTGTGTATTTGTTGAGTAAAAATCAATCTACCATAATAGTGATTCGTAGCATGTGGTGGGTCCACTTGGTGTGTGACATTATTTCCACTCTAAACCCTAGCTACTATATCCAAGGGACAATACAGAGTGTGTTATTCAAAGTAGATATATTGATGTATGGTTTGTAACATAAAACATGGAAGTCCATATTATCATCTCCTATGATTAAAACACCATCATTTACACCATTCTTCACACTAGGGGACTTAGATATGGGGTCTTCCATCTCTGGTATGTATCATGTTGTTGTATTGAAGCAATAAATACCCCGCATTGATCCATCAGTCACACCACACCACTACTATCACAACACTAGATCCTAAATTCAAAGTGTTTTCAATAAAAATCTAATATACATCTTGATCAATCCAAAAATACCAATTTCATACATCCTTCATGAAATCACCTGGATTCTGGGGGTTCTATCATGCTCAAGGATACCCTAGAAATGCCGAACTGCGACCCTGTTGGACAATGATTAAAAATGTAAAGAAATGTGGTGGGAAATGCACATATGAAAAGTGAATCTACCATTATCCATGTGATATTGGAAAACAATAATAAAATTATAGTATCCATGGGTGAAATTATAGGGAAAATTATTTATTTGATTAATAATATAAATGTAAAATGGAAGGACTCATGCAAAGAATAACAAATCATTAATAAAAATAAAAATAATTAAATCCATTATTAATGAATCAAATAGGGTGGAAATCCAGAAATAACATTTTTTATCTCAAATTGGGACTGATCATTATGGATTAACACATTCACCAGTGATAAGGAAGACCTACTGCATTCAATGCCACTTGATCCACCTCGATATGATCACCCTTCTTTCCCTAATCCAGATCAGACAATAAAGAACACTATCCTCTATTCCTCCCATGGTTATTGATCTAACTACGGAGAAACAAAAAATCTAAATGTATAAGATACAAGAAAATGTTTTATCATTTAAAATAAAATAAATATTTATTTTAATTAAATGCCCCCATTAAAACCCACCTCTACTAGACATATGGTTCCAACCAACCATAGTTCATGCCTATGGTAAACCCTATATTTTAGAATTGACCATGGTGTTAGATGTTTCATCGGAGGTCCTAAAAAACTAGGAAAACATAAAAAATGAAATTATGAACACTTTTGTATTAAAATATATTAATATATTAATTATTTTAATTCTAGGATCCTAAGACCCACAAACATCATTATGAAATCGAGGATAAATCAAGATATATACCAAAAAATATATAATTTAATGAAAATTCCATCAAATTGAGAGTCATAATGATATCTCCTCCCTCAAGTTTGTTAACCTTGGAAGGCACTAGCTGCACAAAAAAGTGGAGATACTAAGTTTCATCTGAATCTCATTTTCCTAGGAGTTATTTTTACTACTATTGTTCTTCCATAGAACATGAACTAGAGGGATGATCTATCCATATAGGATCCTCTCTAGCTAATCATATATCACCATCAGGTACTCAATGAAGGTGAATCCATCCTCGATGTCCAAAATTCCCCAATCAATTACATGTATAGTGATATCAAAAAATATCCTCGACTGTGAAAAAGGGGAAACATCATGAACTTTGTCCAACTATGGGAGTAAGGATGGGAAATTATAAACCTCAGCAACTCTACAAAAAATCTTGAAGGACATATTAATCTTCAAGGATAACATCAATTCCATACAAAACCTACGAACTCCACAACTTGGGAATAATCTCAAGAAAGCATGGACTCCCTATTAAAGATACAAGTTTCTAAAGATTCACTGTTTGTAATATTCATGTTTGATCTGGGATTTTCTTATTTTATTTTGGATCACATAAACATTCTCTGTCGTCTCTAGTACTACCTATGGCTTGACAACATATGTCTCCTCCAATATCAGTCTAACATAAGGTTGACTGATAGGGTCTTCTGTATATGTCATCGAAAGGTACAACACAAATAATATAGTGATATATTTTATTATAAGAAATCTATACCCTTGACATGTGATCCTCCAAGCTCAAGCCTAAGTTCAACATGAATTTTCATAGTTTATCATCCAGCATTGGGATAGTTTTCTCAATATCCCATCCATCTAGGGGTAAGGAATAGTTCTAATTCTCAACTAGGTATCAAGGAACTCTTATAATCCACTACAAAACCATGATTTAATCTGATAATTATGGTTGGATATGGACATCAATTATACCCCATGAATTCTGATGATCTACTATGCATAAAAAATACAATGATTATCAAATATGGACTTCTCTTGGATTGAACGAATGTGTGTCAACTTCCTAAGTTGGTAAGAAATCACACAGATAACATCATTCCCCCTATTTTTCCAAAGCATCCCCATATCAAATTCCATAGCCATGTCATACAACTTCCACTATGGGATCTCAAGAGGATGTTATAAACCTGCTGGATCCTGGTGCCTAGCTTTTACCTACTAACATGTGAGACACCAAGAGAAGAACTTAACAATGTTTTCCACCTGTTATCCCACCAAAACTATCAATAAATTTTATTCTCATCATTTACACTTCAGGATGTACAACCATGGGGGATGTTTGAAACTCCCCCATTAAATTCTCTTGCATTTTTTCTAGAATAACCATCCATAACTAGTAACAAATAACGTGTGCCCCTCTTTTTGAAAAATTCACATGTTGTATCTCTTAATGATATTTGGTGATGCATATACTCTTATTTTATGTCTCTCATTTAGGTGTATCAAACACATTAAATAATAAGAGATGTAACCAATATCAAATAAAGAAGGATTTCACACCTCTCATCCATTAGTATCGGCTTAATCGAATCCAATAGCTGAGATTACTCCACGACCATGTGAGAGTGAGAATATTATTAAGCGAATTTTCCACCACATTGACCTAACATTGAGTATTCACTATCTCAATGACATCACCCTACTGAATCCAACAATATTCTTGGTCTCAGGTTTTTATCTCTCTTAATAAAGATTAACCTAAGGCTATGGTGGTTTGTGTAATCAGAAAAACTCTCACCTAGAAGATTATGTCTCCACATCTTCATAGTAAATACTATCACTACCAACTCCATGTAATGAATTTAAAAATTCTTCTTGGGGGGTCTCAAATTCCTCAACCCATATGAGATCAATTCATCATGCTTCAAAAAATGAATCCAATCCCATATCTAGAGGAATCACAAAACAATAAATACTCCACACTATCCTCCAGTAGTATCAATATAGGAGCACTAGTCAGGATATTCCAAAGCTTCCTAAAGGATCTAGGAAACTGCTCGGTCTGGATAATCACATTACCTTTTTAAATAAGTGTTTTAAAAAGGGGATGTGATCTAGGAGAAGTCTACATGAAACTTCATGTAGTACCCCATCAAGATAAGGGAGCTCACCTCCTATGAAATTATCTTGGGTGGATCCCAAGAAAGAATTTAATTAATCTTAATTGGGTCCATAGATAAACCACAGTTAGAGATGAAATTCTACATAATGTGAACCTCGCAATTCTGAAACTAGAACTTTGAGATCTTACTATAAAGATAGCTCTCATAGAGAAATTGTATAACCAAGATAAAGCGATCCTCATGCTCCTCCTCTATCACATAGTAAAAGAGTATTCTGATTAATCATGATAACCAAATATATGTCCATGAATTTCTAGAATATTTGGTTCATTAGAGCCATAAAAATTTTGGGGGAATTGGTCACGTAGAATGAAATCACTATAAACTAATAGTGTCTCCAGTGACATAGAAATTAGATCATCAGAATTTCATCCTTGTGTACCCTCATCTATTGGTAGCTGGAGCAAACATTAATCTTTAAGAACCATCTTGCGCCACTCAATGGTCCAAAGAGATTACAAATCCTTTGTATGGGGTGTCTGTTCCCCACTATCACGTAATTCAAGTGATGATAATACAAAAAAAGTCTCAAAATCCCATTCTCATTTTCCAAGAACCAACCTGAAGCTACCAAGGGGACACATTGGGTCTGATAATTCCATTACCACAAAGGTCATCCAAATTCACCCTCCATACAAAAATCATAACAAGGGCCATCCAAATTTCCATTGAAGATACCAATGTGGTCTTGGGGTGAACATCAGTTAAGATGTGCATCTAAAATATTAGATCTAGTCCCAAAATGTCCTCATGAAAGGAGTAAATGTAGTCCTCCTATACATAATAGACACATATTCCTAAAGGACCCAATTCTATGTTAAACTCACCAACTTATGGTAGACGTATTCTAGCTTCCTTCTTACAAGTCCCACTTACTCTTCCATGTGATCTCTCTCACCCAAAAATGAGAATCATGTTAAATATGTTTGTGGGAATAAAACCCCACTATGATTTCAAACATTTGAATATTAAAATTTGAATGACCATTCCATAAAAAAGATGAGGTCATATGGTATCATTGTGATGGACAAGGAGTCCCATGAGAAAATATCTCTAATAAGTACGAGCTCATAGTGCACAGAGATAAAAGATATCATTGAATTTCACTCAGTCGTAACCTAAAAAAATATTCTAGGTTATGGTATCAATAGGTAAATATAGATCTCATAAAAGGAATAATGAAATGAATGAGTGAATCAAACCTCTATGTGTAATTATTGGAGAAATTTTTGAAAACATAGAGATAAAAAAACTAATATGATCTTCTGAGATTTTGGGTCATATCCATATATAGCCTAAAAACCTGAGGCCTGGACTAGGAATTCCACAAAAGTTTGTGGGTTCCATGGTGGTAGTGGTGGAATTATCTCATATAGTCACCCTCCACCAAAATATACTCCATTTAGAGATAAAAATACACATCTACTAACACCACATCTGTGGGGATTCCTTCTCCATGCATGGGGGAACCCTAATCATGATGTTGCCACTATTGTGGTTGTATATTCATTTCCTATCTATCTATAGAGAACTGAGAATAGGATATAATATAACAAGTGACCTCACCCATCTCATGTATAGAACCACCCCCTATTTGGAATAACCATATCCTCTGCAACAACCCTATTACACAGATCCACATGCCAAAGTCTTTCCATGGGATGGTCTCCTAAGCTAATACCTTGATAGATGATGATTCATATTTTCAATAGATGACTATTACCTATGATGTACATATCTAGCACCAGCCACTCTAAATCCCTTGGCTTGAATGTTCTCTATAATGAGATCCCACTATATCACTCTATGATTAGTGGGAATGCCTTAGGAGACTACAATGACATGGTTTTCACTGTAGAGACTCCCCTTGAACTTTTATGCCCAGAGAAAATCATATAATACCATATCAATTTAGTAATGAATGTGTTCAATAAACCTCATAGGGTACTCCACAATAGTTAAGTTACCCTTTAGTAGCTCGAGAAGCTCGTTAATCTATATGGAGCACAATCATGAAGGTTAGTAGTCATCACGAAGCAACTCATGGATGTACGACCATTAGATAATCATATCATCTTGGATCTTTGTCATAAGAATACACTATCAACCTGATACATCATGGGAAATACTAAAACTCAGAATAACCATCTGAGTGATTAGGATACGAACAACCGTGAAGAATAGGAAAAAATTACTCAACAAAGTCATCCACTTCTTGAGGATCTATCATATTGTGGGATATCAGTTATCGATCACTCTTGGAATAAACGTTTTCAATAAGGATAAGAGTATCATCAACCTTCCCTACTAGTAATTATTACTATTTTATAGGTGTGGGGACTTCTCCATTCTAACCTGGAGGAATCAACACATGAGATGGGTAATAAACAAGGGCCTCAACACTGAATGGATCATTGTAATGGTCCTATAGCTGTAACCTAAATTCATTTCTTCTGGGAGGCATCCTGAAAGTTATCAATATAATGGTTAGGTGAGAATATATATATGGCGATACAACTCAAGGAGGATAGTATATGGAATCAATCCTATATGGTGCATGTACTAATGATCCTAGTAACAAATATCACAATATGCCGATTTGACGTGAAGGTAACTAGAGTCCTTGTTTTTTAATACGTTGGACACCACATTAACACTGGGTTCCCTATATTAAAATACACACTTAGGATAACCAGAAACTATTTCCCTAATTTCCCAATAAAATCCACAGAAAGGGGACAAGTCTAATCACTATCCTAAGGAATTAAATGCTCTAATACCACTCCATCAAACCCAACCTACTAAGTCCCACCTAAATATTTGAAGGCTGAGTGTGATAATACCTAGTCATCCTCTAATTGGATAGGGGGTGGTGACATGTTTTGAGAAGACATAAAAAATATAATAGATTTTACTAGTGTACTTTTGTGTTTGAACCCAGCAATATCTATGAACAAGTTTATAGGTGTAATAAAATGGTTATTATCATCTTGTGTAAATCCATGCATGAAATAACCTCTTGTAAAGGCATAAAAATACTAAAATTTAAACCAAAGTGTATAATGGAAAAATACACACCCAACCAAAAATGACATTCTAACATGACAGAAACTATAATATAAGAAATCATAGAGAGAACTACTCTTGATCTCTACGTATGGCCATAATATGTGGAAAATTCACCTAAACATCATTATGCTCTACCGATGTCGCTGCCTCACTACCTATCATCTGCATAATACACAACACATACAGGTAAATCCCATGTAGGGGTGAGTATATACATAACCACTAGGATGCGAAAAAAAAATATTGCGAACAATGGACATATATAATAAAAGTAATATAGAACCATAGAAAGAGTGAAACCGAACCTAATATAAAAATATATATGATTATAAAAAACCCAAATGAGAAAAAATGGGGATATCAGTCTCCATATAACATCCCAATATGATGATCATGCCAATATATCTGAGGTTCTATCTTCAATTCCCATCATCTCACAATTCTATCTTGGAAAACATATTGAGCACCATCACCTCACCAATATTCCCCAACAAGAGGTGGAACAATCTCCAATACAGTAAAAACACCATAGTATGATATGGGGTGGAACACATTCAATAGAGGATATACATCATTGTGTGTCAGGGGGTTCCACTCAGAAGGTAGGTCAAGGAACCACCCACAAGTGCATTAGGGGGAGCACCACTTAGTAGTTAGATTATAGACCCATGCCCTAGTGCATCAAGGGGTTTACACTAAGAAGGTAGATAGAGGACATGTTCCCTAGTGTGTCAGGGGGTTCCACTCAATAGGTAAATAGAATGGGGTGTGGATGACCTGGTATGATAGGGGTTTCCAACCCAAGTATATCATTGATTATTCTATCAAATCATAGGTACCTATAAAGCATCTCCAAAAAATATTGTCTCATTTATAGGACCTCTAATAATATCAGATATTCCTCATTGAAGGCCATTATAACATTCTATATATAACACTCCTTAGATTTAGCAACATGAGGGACAAAATATGATTCCCAAGGAAGGAGATATAAGAGGTGGGTGTTCATAGGAGATTTACATGGCATGTGCATGGGGTCGCATGGTGTGTGACATCTCCATCACATATCCATTTTCTCCTCTAGACATGGCATAATAAGCCATGTCACACTACACAATGTGTAATAGGGATACATGATTTTTCTTATCCATACATGGTCTTCCAATGATATTCTATCCCATGCTCGTGTATATCATCCCATCCAATGTTTAAGGTCATGTTCGGTTATACTTCTTGAGTCTGATAACATGACTATTCTCATGTACTCTAACCATACCAATATAATTGTCCATTTCAATTCTTATTAAATCCTAGAGTACATAGTGGAACTATAGAATGGTTCATAGAGTGTGTGGTGGATCCACAAGGTAGGTCATATATATCTCTACCAGAAACCCCAGCCACCATATCCATAGGAATACACTGCAAGTGTTCCACATAGTTAATTCCATATCACACCAGGATTTGGGTTTTCATCCATTATTCCAGCTAATTGTTTATCTCTTGGGGTTTCTTCTAAGTTCCACATGTTTCTGATTTAAATTTTAGTTTTTTGATTTTTCAGTTGTTTTTTGACCTATTATTAGTTAGCGTGAATCGTATGAGTATGTGTCTTGGAAAACAAGTTCGTTACATTCCTAGTAATACATTTTTATTATGTATGCTTTTTGATGGTTTATCCCCTTAAGTTAGAAAATTTTTTGGAGTGAAAATGTGATTTCGGGGTACATTTTCTAGGTTGCATGGTTAAGGAGCTCATTGAGGATAATCATGCATGTATGTGTGAAATGGGTCACATGGTTTGTACATGGTTTAACAAACCATGAAACCAATGTGTGTTATCTGTGAAGCACTAAAAAGTTGGGGATCACACAGTTTGCACACGGTTTGTGAAACCATGAGATCTAACCATGGAACCCAGTTGATAAAGGGTATTTTGGGATTTTATCCTTCTTTTTAATTGTGATTTATTCCTTTATCCATCCCCCATTCAGATCCTATTATGATAATGAATCCTATGGTGGTTTTGGGCTCATCTAGGCCCCTCTAAGTTGATTTCAAGGTGGTTTCATGGAGAATCTTCATCCATTTTCAAAGGTTACAGATCCTATCACATTATCCATTGGGTTTCATCCATATTATCTTTCTCCTCTAACCAAATTTTCCATGTTTGGATGAATTGGGTAACTAGAGTGGTGAGAAATTGGGGGTTTTCCATTTTTAAGGTCCATCTTGGTCATTATTGCCTCGTTGAACCCTCGTGGTGTGATTTTGGGATTATGTCATTGAAGCACCCAGAGTTTAAGGTTGGTTTCCATTTGGAATTTCTTTTATGATATAAGATTAATTGGTTTTATTCTTTTTCCACCTTCCTTGTTTGATGAATAATGATGTATGAATTATGAATTTTTTGGTGTGCAAAGATTGGATATCATTATTTTTTAAAAGTATATAACTCTGTTTTGTTGAATATTTCATACCAATTTTTTGATGAAATTCACAATTCAATTTTTTGACTGATTCATGTTATGTAAAGCATGGTTTGGATTTTGTTAATTAATATGTGGATTTTGAAATGTTTACATGGTTTCTCTTGAAAGGGTTTTAAGTGGTATTGAGTTAAAATAAGTGTGTATTTGGATTCTCAAAGTAAATTGAAATTGGCGGTTGATTATGGGACATTTGGAAATTTAATAAAAATTGATTTTGTATGTAAACGTGGTATGAGTAAATTAAATTATTTTTTATAAATGGTTATGAAATGGAAAGCGGTGTGTTTGTGCCTTTTGGAAAGATTTTTTTTGTTACACCTAGACATCCAATTACGGTATGTTTTTAAATTTATTTTGTATTTAATATGTTTATATTCCCTTTCAATAATTTTTTGGTTTATGTGTGGGCTACACCAACCTGAGTTTTGTGCTTTTGTGCTGATAAATGAGTATCAGATTGACAATGCTCGATGCATGGGCAGGGCATGGGCATGGTCAAAGCCATGTGGGTACACCTGTTTGACATGTGGCATGTCTAGTGCATGGTTGGTTAACTAACCTAATTAAAAAAAATTATAATTATTTTTTAAAAAAAATTATCATTATCAATTTTTATTTAAAATATGTTATTTTTATTAACATTATTAAAATTATTTAGATTAATTGAGGTTAATTTTTAAGAATAATTAATACTTATTATCAGCATTATTGTGTTTATTATTATTATTATATTTGATTTTAGTTTGTTTTATTTTAGGTTTTATTTATTTATTTTTTATTTTCCTTTTTTTCTTCTCTTTTTCCCCTATTTTTCATCTTTCTCCCTAGCGCTTCTTCCTTCCCCCCTGGCACGCTGCGACCCCCCGTTGAACCTTAGTAGCAACATACCCTTATTCCTACCCCTTGCATAGTCTTTCCTCTTCCTTTGATCCGGCGGCCGCGACACCCTTCCTTACTGCCTCGCACCATGTCGTGATGCCCTTACCTGCTACCTCACATAGGGCTACAATTTCTGTCCCTAATGCATCACACTACGTCGCAACACCCCTCCATACCGCCTCGTGCTAGGCCATGACACCCCTCACTATGAACTTGTGTTGTGCTGTGAGGACACCGCCCTATTGCCTCAAAAAAATCCGCACACCCCCTTCTTCTTGAACGACACCTGGACCAGCATTCCCCTCTCTTCTAGATGATTTTCTACCGCAGTGCTGCTCGACAACATCTCCCTCTTATTGTTCGAACCACGATGACAACATTCTATTTTTTAATGATTTTTTCATCTTATTTAGTGCCAGGTTACATCATGATTTTGTGTTCTGGGTGGCCTATTCTTCATGTTATAAGTTTAATACATTGTTTCTAGGGTCCTTTTGTGTTGACAGAGGTGTGGTTGGCATGCAGGGGTGTTACTCAACAATTTTTTAGGTTATCCTTACACCGAGATAGGTATTTCCACACATAAATATTAACCTATGATCATTTGATTGTATGTTTAATTAATTTAGCACCTTTTCAATTCGTTTTAATATTAAGAAATTATTTTTAGTTATGTTTTATTGTGCATTTAATTTTTTATAAGTGTGTCTAAGTGATGTTAGTCCATATTTATTTTGAAAACCCACTTTGATGTGATTATCATTGTTTTGTAAACTATGATGTGTGTTTGTTACGAAGTGCGAATGATGCATTTTATGTTTTGGCACGGTGTCAGAATATGTTTTTCCATGAAAAGGGTTTGGAGTGAAATTTGGCCTTCAAATATTTTGTGACATGTTTGGAAACTATTGAATATTTTTTTCTTAGTGGTTTTTCTAATTATAAAAGGATCCTTCTGAAATAATGTAGCTAGTTTAATTTATTGCACAAGTAGTAAAAATTATGTTCTAAATGGTTTTTGGTGAGTGTGTGGGTTTAAAAGAGGGTATCAGTGTGTGAATGGGGTGTTCATGTGTGTAAGAATATTTTGTAGGCCCTTGTGTTAATGTGACATGTGATGTGAACATGGAATTTAAATGAGCACAAATAGGGAAGCCTGATGTATTAGGTGGGTGGAATAGGACTTGTGGGATAGTGTTTCAGAGGTGGATTGGTCCAGTTTCACTAGTATAATTGACGATTGAAACATTAACAAAAGATATGAATGACTAGGGGTCATGGTTTCTAAGCCATTTTTCTAAGGGTCTTGGTTTCTAAGCCATGATTTCTGAGGGTCATGGTTTTTAATCCACATTTCAATGAGACATGACATTATAGGTCCCCACTTGTTACTAGTACCCATAGGGACTCTCCCCTTTTCTGGTGCTCTCATTTACATTGCGCACACCAATGATACCTGATATGTCACTTGAGTTACTACACAAGAATGTGTGTTTTTTTTAAACTGATTTTTTTAAATTTGTTTCTTAAGAACTGTTTTTGTTAATGTTATTCATGTATTTCTTTATTTCATTTGTTTTTATTGTAAATGTTTTTGTCTTTTAATTATTGTGCATGCAATCTTTTCTCTTTGGCATTCTACTTGGATATTTCTCACACCCTACATACACATTTAGGTGTAAGTATATTTCTTCATGTTAGATGAAGGAAAAGGTAAGGAGTTTGGATGTGGTTGTTTAGGTTTTTAGCAGGCTACTGGGTGTGGTGTTGTGGAGATGGCTTGAGGGTGGTGTCCTTTGACTAGGTGGAGTATTTTGTATTGGTTTTTGGTCATCTTACCATGTTTTAGATCTTGTATAGTTTTTAGTTTAAACATGTAACTCAATGTTTGGTTTTTGTTAAAGGCACGTTTTTTGTGACTTTCAGCCTTGGTCTATTTTATATTGTTGGTTAATTTATTTGCATTTTTTTACCCGGGTAATGTTTTTCCATGTATTATTTTGATACCCAGGAACTTGTGCCAGCCTGTGGGGGTTGGGAACGCCCTTCAGGACTTGCTGCGTGCTAGGTCGGGCATCAGTTGGATGGATACCCCATTTGGTTCATCATCATCATCATCATTTTTTTATAAATTTTAAAGCCACACCCCATTTGGTTCATGAAGAAATAGTATCAGGGGAGATTTTTCTGTTTGATTTTATTTATTTGGGATGAGTCTTGTTAGACAGGAGCTCGGACTATCGAGGCTTATAATTCTGGTTGCAATTAGGGTGCCTAGACAGCTGGTCTCACCCAAATTTACACATGTTTTTAGGGTTAACTGGTCGCTTATAGTTTAGGTTGGGTAGTTGAATTGTCAGAGACCTAAGAAGTAACCTAAAGAAACATACATTCTATATATTGTTTTTGGATATTAAGTGGCTAACATGGGTTGATTTTATATGGGTTTAAGTGAACTCTAATAAACTTAAGTGAATTCAATTAAAAATAATTATTTGATTATTTGTTATCACTTGGGGTGGATTGGATGAAATTCTTTTATAATGGTTTTAATTTTTATATTTGAGATGAGTTTATTCAATAAGATCAAAAAACATCATCACATAATAGTTTAATACTAGAAAACCATAATACTAATCACCAATACACTTGTAGGATCAAATTTATGAGCACTCAAATGTAAATTTTCGTATTAGCGCTTGAAGTATGTGGCCTTAAAATTCAACAAGGATGAAGAAGTTTTAAAATCTTCAAATAAAAATCTCAATTAGAAGAAGTGATTAGACATTAATGGGGTGATAAATAACATCCAAAAAAGCCTCTTTCTACTCCCTTGGAGCAACCCACAATAGGTTTATCCCCCTATTGATGCTATGGTTTCAATGGAAGCGGGAAGTGGACTCATGAGGGAGGAAATAGATAATTAAAAAACAATGAAATAACAATGAATCCACCATTGTGCGATAAGTTCACATGGTTTGGTGTTAATAAATTCACACATTGAGTCAATGGTATCAACGTGATAATAATAAGAATAGACAATGAGATGAATAATATGTTTTATATGATAATGAAGGTGATTCGAATAACTTACATTTGAGGAAAAACATTACAAAGGAAAAGTGGAAGTATATGATTACAATGAAGGAATTCACAAAATATCCAAAAATCCTTCAACAACACCACTTTAACTAAGAACTTTTTAATCCTTGGGTCAAGCCAAAAACATTGGAAGTAACCTAAATTAATGATGGTGGGCCTATGTGGGTGTAATGTTAAGGGAGAGTGGAATTTTCCACCCTTGACAATCAATCTGAACCAACTAGAATACACTAAACAGAGGCACAAAAAGGAGAATCTAGATGGTATAATTTTCGTGGGCCATAGAAAAAAATTAATCTATAGATGGTCCCTATGTTTTTGTAAAATTTCAGTCAAAATGGATATTTGGTTCTCGTGATATGTGTAAAATGGTGCGCTATTTTTCTAGGCCACAGAATTTGGCCCATAATTATATCTCTAAATTGGGCCAAATGAAACTCCCTTTAGAACTTTGAATTAGCTATTTTAATTGGAGGATAAAATGTTTCCCTTGATGTCCTCTATCATTAGTTCAATGTTCATAATTATTGGGCTTTGATCATGGCCACTACTGTCTCTTTATTGGGATGTTCTTCAATTTACTTTCCCCATAATGTTGTTGGTTAAAGGCTAACTTTGGTGGTCCTTAATGTGAATCTTCCAATACTCCAAATGTATGAATTGTTCTCAATGTAATGAAAATATGGAAAATAAAATATGAAAATAAAATCAAGATCATTGGTTATTTTATATGGTGTTCAAAAATATACCATGTAATAGTATATTTTAAGAAGGAATTATAATTATATTATTAAATATTGTTCAAAGTGTAAAATGCACTAAAAAAGGTTTTTATGATTAATAAAGAACAAGAATATTATTATATAAACCTTGAATATTTGCCTATTTCACTGGCTAATCACACCCCCAACATTAGTTTTTCTAGTCCAAAACAAAATATGTCTCGAATATATGAAATATGAAATTTGTTTTCCAAAAACATTTTAATACAAAATGATCACAAAAAACCCTTATACCAAAAAATCATGAAACCTATCAAAATATTTTAAGACAAGATATTTTCATAAGTATATCCCAATCCCAAGCCAATTCTTTGGTTCAAATTCATCGCCATATTTTATCCAATATCAATTAATTATGATTATGTGTTGTGCATCGCAAAAGACATGGGGGTTCATCTTTATTAAAGGGGGAAATGATGGAAGTGCTAGGTGGAATCACATTTCAATATTAAGATGATTATTAAATTTATTTATTGTATATATATATTTTTGGTTTTTTTTCAATTTTTCGATGGTAATTGGAATTACACTCAATAGAGTCAACCCATGTAGCAAGACGTTGCTGATGACTCCCAGGATTAAAGTCCTTAGGGAACCAAGTGAATCCCACATACTCGGGCACCACAGTACATGCTGTGTACTCACGAGTACATGTCGTGTACTCATTTCCGTAGGTGAACAGTGTCGCACTGGTGGAAAGCCTCCAAAGGAACAGTTAAATGAAAGGATTACACACTGTATACTTGGATGTACATGTCGTCTACTTTTTTTTCGGCTTAAAATAGGTAGTAGCATCCTCATTTGGTAGATGATTCATTTGAGCCGTTTTGGAGCCAAAAGAGAAGGTCTAAATTTGAAGATCCACCGGGTGTTCATCTAGAATCGGTTTCAGCCTTGGATGATCCCGTTGGAACCGCACTGGTAAGGGATTGCATCTCCTTGGCTGCTTCGTACCAATTATTTCCCTATTAGGAGTTATTTGAGGTTATGCGGGTTTTGTTCTTTGTTAGATCTACGCTGTTCTTGGGCGTTTCTGGAGTTGGCGTTGCGGTATATCGTTCGTTGGCGTATAAGGTAGGTTGGTTGGTGTTAATTTTTCCAACTGCCGTGTGTTTTGTGCATTTTTGTGCCACAAAACCATGTTGGGGTGTCATGTGGCTGAGGCCATTTCTATATTTAATGCCTAGAATTGCATAAGTGATTAAATTGTGATAATAAAATGCTGGTTGGGATTGTTTCTTGGATCCAGAACCACCCCGGGGTTGTGTTCCACTATTTAGATGTTTTGCCAGGGTACCTGAGGGTATGCCTTTAATGTAGTAATTTTAGAATTTAATTGAGAGTAATTGATTTTTTACTTCATTTTGACATGTTGGGCATGGCCCGGTTACCTGTTTAGCCTGAGGGCGTTCTTGTGATTAGCATGTGGGCACTACACTGTTTATCCTGAGGGATGTAGTTATTTTGGCATGAGGGAATATTCTTCCATGCCTGAGGAAGATAGACTCTGTTCCTAAGGGTGACACTACCTACGCCTGAGAGAAAAATTATGTTACGCCTGAGGGAAATTTCCTGCGGGTTGTGTTCTGCTTACCTGAGGGTAAGGTTTTTCTTGTCTGAGGACGTGGACTGTTTACTTAGAAATTCACTGTGGTGATTTCGAATATTTAATGGATTAAATGAATAATAAAATGGAAATATGACTGGTAATTTGTTACTTTTTAGTAATTATTACTTTATTTTCTTTTACTACTGCACACTATTGTTTCATGCTTACACACAGTTGGGCATGGGCCATTGGTGGGTGCCTACTGAGATATATTTCTCACACCCTATTTGGGTCATGCTTTTTAGCCCGAACAGATTACGTTTCTGTAAGTGTGGATAGGGGAAAGAGTCCCTATATAGGTACTTGTCTATTGCTGGGGAGTAGGAGGGCATGGGACCGAGCCTAGGCTCGCGATGTCGCTGCCAGCTGTTTTGCTTTGTTTTGTTGTACTCTGCTTTTGGGTGTATTGATGAATAACATGTTCTGGCTGTTTTCTTAGAACTTGAGACATGTAGAATCATTATTTACCTACTATTGGTTATGTCCACTACTGTTGTTTATATCAGTTGTGTATGATTTAATGCTTCCGCTGTTCTTTGTATGTTTTATTTATATTCCACTGTGATGGAATTTGACAAATGAGGGAATAGTTTCCCCACTATCTGTCTTGGCCCCTCACTGCTAGTAGGCAGCCTCTGGCATTTGGGGAAATGCACTTGAAGTCACGTGGTGAACCGGGTTCGGGGCACCCGTTGAGTGGCACCTAGAGCCAGGACGTTACAAAAAAATATTTTAGGGACTTACAAGAAGAAAGAAAAATAAAACATTCTCTTAATATCTATGATTCTTATTTGGAAAACAACATTTTCATTAAACCTTATGCACTCAAAGGATGATTTGTATCCAAAAATAAGAAATATATAATCCATGGAGTCATTTTAGATGCAAGGATTGTGGGTCCCATAATGACTTTTTTTTTGCTATTAGAGGTGACAAATGTCGATATGTAGAGGTTGACGCCGAACATAGCAGATCTAATGGATCTGTAAATACTAAAATTCATCTGGAGGATGGGGATGACAATAATCTAGTTTTGGTGGTCTCTAATTTTGAGGTTGGGGTTGCTATGAGATCTTTTAGTGATCTGATCGTGGAAGTTGAGGAAGACCGACGAGCGGTGTTTGTTGATGGCCTTAGTGGTTCTACATGTGGTAAACATACTACAGTGGTTGGGCCTCTATATATCCAATGTATAGCTGAATATGTGCTAAAGAGGGCTAATATGAATAGTTCTTTAGCTATTGGAGCCAGATATGGTTTTGTGGAAGTGGACGGTGTTGATAGGTGTGGTTCCAAGGTGGTGGTGGGTGAGAGATCTCGCCCTGAAGTTGAGAATGGCCTCAATTTCTAACAGCATGATGACATGGACTCTAGAAGAAGACCCTTTACATTTATTAACCATGGAGACCTAGATCATATTTTAAATAAGGGTGATACTACTTATGTGATTTCCAATAAAGAGGCAATTCTTGATAGATTTCATATTTTCATGTTCTCCATTATTGCTAGAATGGTGCTTCCAAATGGGGAAAACCTTATAAAGGTTATGAAACTGTTCATAAGATATCACCTTAATGGATTTCTTTGGATTTGAATGTATACCCATGGGAAGGTGATTCTGCCACATTATTTTCCCATCGGAGGAACTCATGCGCAAAGCCTAGGGGTTTGGTTCAATTTCGTTAATTCCATGTATGATCGTCTTTTAGGAATGAGATTTTTGATTTAACCCATTTGAATTAAAAAATAATTGTGATCATGTCTGGATTTAGATTATCGTTCTTTAATATATTTTATATAATCCCAATATTCTTTTTTATATTGCTTTAGATTTTGGTTTCCCAACCAAAATGGAATTATCCACTATGGTTTCCAGGTTTGGGAATTTTTATAAGGGGCTAGTGGAGGTTGATTTGAGCATGGGATTAGTTAATCACATAGTGAATCCAGCAATGGATAATGACATCCCTCTTAATACTGAATATGAAGAAGTTCCTCATTTTTGCCTATATTTTCATGAAATTTTTAATGTTAGAGATACATTTAATTAAAATGTGGTTTTCTCTCTTTTCCATATCAAATGGAATCACGAGACATCTTGCACGAAGAATGAGATGATGTAGGCTAAGGTAGATCATGGTGGTTTAGTGATAGGACATGGAACATAGATTATAACTGGAGTGGGAACTCAAAATAATGATTGTCAAATGAGAAGTATGAATCATGGTTGAATGATGCACCAGACAGATTCAAGTCTCCCCTAGGTGAGACTATTTAGGTGGTTATAATTGGTCCTAAATTCGGTGGTGATACTATGCACTAGTGCATAATAGTTTCCAATAATGTGTATACTTCTCTGGATTCTTTAGAGAACATCTCTGTGAAATCTCATTTTGTGCAAGGATGCATGTAGCTGGTGGATTACAATCATCCAATCATACAGGATCAACAACATGTTGATTTGCATCATGAAATTCATTAAATTTCCATGATTTATGAAAAGTGGGGAAACATCTCTATTGATGAAGGTGTTAATAGAACCCCCAGCGACATTGAGTAGAATTATTCATGCTTCCTTTAAATATATTTTTTACATTGAAATGCAATGGTGATTGATAATGAGGGCCTCACCCATACAACTTCAAGGTGAAGGCCGCAAAAGTATTATTCTAGCCTACCACTGCTTGTGTCTACTAGATATTCTTCTCTAGCCAATGTAGATATTTTAAATATCTTCAAGAAAGGTAAATCTTCATATGAGTGGGAATTACTGATGATTCTGATTATTGGAATGACATGTCTTTCATTGATCTCTAAACTTTTTATGTGTTTTTTGGTTGAGTTAATTCTGATTTCCTTTCTCGCCCATCTATTTCCTATACTTTTTCCATTATTATGTAATTGGTCAGAATCTTTTCTTCTTTCTGTACTTGTTTGGTATACTAAAATTTGGGTATGTTTATATAATGTAGTTATAATATCTATTCGTTCTAAACCTCGTTAACCCTTTTCACAATTATGATGATATCAATGTTTTTTTATCATTTATAGGTCCTGAATGTTAATATAAAAGAAAAAGTGTCCCATAAATAGATCACTTATTACATATTATAGTATATACATTTATCATGTCCTATTTTTTTTTATAAAATTCAAATTATTTAATAATTTTAATAAAAAAATCCTAAGAGTAATTTTTTTTAAATATAGGAAATAATTTACTATAATATGTGTAAAAATCATATAAAATAAATAAAAATTTACATTTATAATAAAATTTGAAATTCATGTTCTTAATATATTTATAAAACAAAAATTTTAAAGGTTGAAGTATAATTTTGAAACTTATCTTTTTCTTTAATAACTCGGTTAACCAATATAATCCTTAATTGTGGTAATGGATTTTTCAATAATAAAGGCTTATAATATTATATATAATGTGTCAATTAGGTAATAAATTTACAAGGGATGATATTATAGACCATGTATATTCATAATTGTCCTATAGAAATATTTTTATGATTTTTTATAAAATTAGTAATATATTATTTGTCATAAAATATCCTTATTGTAAATTTTGAATATATAGATTCAATTTGACTATAAAATCATCCATATTGTAATTAAATTATAAAATAAACGTTTATCACATTAAAAATAAGTAATTTTTATATATGAAATTATTTGGACACTATAAATCACCAAAACAATATTACTTTTAGAGTTTTTAAAATCCACTACTTGATTTTTCTACTTCATGAATAAGCCTTGTATTAGCATTGAATAAATATTTAAGGTAATAATTTCATCATTAATAATTTAGTATAAATTACTAGAATAAAATATAATCTATTTTTTAAATTTATATTTATAACAAAACATAATTTTTTTATCAAAATCATTTATTTTATAGATGCTAAAAGAAATAGAGTGACAATTTTGACTTTATATTTACTTAAAATAATATATAATTCATTTTCAATGAAAAATGACAAAATAATTGACATATACTAAAATATTTGATGAGTATGTATGAACCCCACTAATAAAATCAATTATATGTAAGTGAATGGTTTATTTTTATTTCATATCATATTATTTCATTCCTTAATTACCAGATTAACCATTATAGAGATGAAAAATATTTACTACCATTGCTATTAATATTGACAAAAAATAAAAATGGGATTATATTAAAAAATTTGAAATATTTATTAAAAAAATATAATTTTTTTAAAATATTTAATTACAATATGTGGTAGAAATTAATTTAATATTAAAACACAAAATTCAAGGAAAATTTGTTTTTCAAAAAATGTGTTTTAAATCTCAAAAAACAATTTTAAAAAATCCTGTATAATGATGGTTACTATATAACTAATTTTTTTTATTTATAACGAATGGATAAATATGTAAAATTAAAGAAAAAATTGTAATTTTTATCTTCTTTAGTTATTGAGAATAAATGATAATTTTTCCAAAAATTGTTATTTTTCACTATTTAACAAAAAATATTATTTTTTAAAAAAACCTAAACAAATAAGCATAAATTTTTTTTGGAAATGACTATTTAAAAAATGAAAACAAATTATATAAATTTAATTTTAAAAAGAAATAGAAATTAAATATAATATTATAACACAAAATGTAATAATAACCTTTAAAAAAAGAAAAAATATTTTTGAAAAAGTAAAGGAATTTAACAAAAATTGAATGATTATTTACTTATAATTTATTAATAAACTTTTATTTAGTAGTACCCTTATATATATATATTATAATTTTGTTAAACCTATTCATATACACCAATTTTTTTACACCTAATTTCTTCATGTTTTGGTTAATGATCTCGTTCATTTGGAATACAGTTCCTTTTCATGGGTTTCGAGTGTGACAGGTGTTGAGTTTTGAACTATTTTATTTGTCTAGTTTATCCCTCATGGGTTATACTTTGTTTGTGTTGGGTCAAAGTTTCATGGTGGATTGTTTGTGACATGCACACTGCCACTATATAGTGTTTAAATCATTGAAGGATCCTTGGGTGGGATTCCTTAGTGTTTGGGGTGTCATTTGAGGGTTTTGGCCAAATTTCCATGTCACACAATTTGAACATTGTTTTCCCAAACCATGAAACATAAAACATAACATTTTCAAAAAAATTCTAGGATCATTCACATGTTTTTCACCTGGTATACAAAACCATGATGCAAAATCTACAACCCATTACCAGATAAATAACATTTAATCTAAAAATACAATTTAGGTTATTACTCTATAATTTTAGGACCTCTATATTGGGTATTGACCTAAGGGTTACCCATCTATTCTACTTCATTTTGGGCCATGTTTAGGGTAATTTATCACAAAATTTTAGTGACAATTATTAAATTCACACCATTCCTCTTCTACTCTCTTCCCTCATCATTCTTCTTCCATTTTTTCTTGGTTTTCTCTTCTCCCTTGGTCTTGTGGACCTAGGGTTTGGATTTACTTAGTTTAATTTTGAGGTTTTATTTCATTTAGTGTTCCATTAGGTAGATCTTGGATCTCAGAACCCTCATGGAGGTATTTTTGGTGTGTGTTGATGGAGCACCACAGTTTGGAGGTAGGTTTACCCAAGCACTTACCATTTTAATTTAAGAATCACATGTTTGATGATTTTCACACCTTCTATGAGTTATAAATACTGATGTATGATCTTTGGTTCAATTGTTTCATGTGGAAATGGTGTTTTAAGCCTTGTTTTCTTATAACTTTTTTTTTTGTAAATAACGCACACCAAGTGTTTGATTAAATTTTAGGATGTAATTTTTGGGTGATTTTTGATATAAAATACTCAGTTTATATTTTAAAATTTATTAGTAATTTTTGAAATGATGATATGGGTTCCTTGTTTAGATTTTACAAGTTATTTTTTTAAATAAATTTGTTTTCTTTTTTAGCATGTTTTGGCATGTATTGTCGGTGAAATTCCCGTTTTTATTTTTTTTTAAAATGGCCTTGGTTTGAAGATGTGATTAAAATGACTTAAAGTGATTTTTAAAAGAATTTATTATGGAAAATGGGGTGTTTTTTCACCACATTTTAATATATGGATTGTATGTTTGATAAATTTTGGTTTTGTGAAATGCTTAAAAATGTGTTCGGAAACATTGTGAAATTGATGAAATGTGTTTATTATATAAACATACGTTAGATGTTTTTCATACCTTCACAATGTTTATTGGATGAGATTTCCTATTTTTGGAATCCTTGGGATCCATTATCATTGTTCTTTGGTTGGAAACCTTTGTGATCTATTTATTTTAAGGCTTGATATTAGTCCTTGGGGGAGATTTAGTGTGAGGCCTATTGAGAATTATGATTATATATGTATATTGTCATTTGAAGATCGGTTGACATTTCTTAGATAAACCCCATTAAAAACTTTAGAAATGGGAACATGGCATATTGAGAGAATTCTCTAAGGATTATTACTGCACTGGTAGGTTATAGTACTTACTAGTGGCCCTTAGTTGGAGGATATATTGGGTTTAATACTATGGAATTTTCCATAAGTATATCCTGAGAAAGGGTGGTTGAGTATATAAAGCATTATGATTTCATTATATGTTGTATTCTACTATTGATGGGTTCTTAGGTATTGGTGTCTTCTAGATTATTCTTGATCTCCTAGGTTCACCCACATCTATTGTCTTTTAGTTTCATGTAGTGATGATTGTGATACTTGTATGTATATTTACATTGCCCTTGTTTTGTGATTACTATAGTGCCAACTTCTGTGTTGTTTACATGTATGTGGTGTTATGGTTTCTAAAAATTTTATGGAAAAATTATTTAAATTAACATGTTTTATAATCATTCTACCATTGAAAATGAAAACATCACATCCCTTTATAATATGATAATGATGGACTAAGGTATTGAACTTGGTTTTGGAAATTAATAATGGAAATGGATTGTACATTGTTTTATGTGAAACATATAGAAAATAATACCTTTATACATTGTAGTTAAATCTTATTAATTGATGTTTCCTTTATTTTAAAGGATGTTCCTTGGTAAATAGAATATTATGCTAGATTACAGTGTTTTAATACTCGCAGCTATAGTTTTCTTTTATTTTTCTCCCATGTGAAGGATCATCTATAGTTATATCACATTGAGAGATGGATGATAATTTTTTTGGAGAGTTGCATGGGGTCACATGGAGATTGTATAGTTATCTGGTTCGATTGGTATTTTGTATTATTTCTTTTGTACATTTCCGAATACTGAGTAAAGGTGGTTTTCTTCAATTATATATATATATATATGGGTAGAAATCATGGGTTTCATTCCACCATTTGTTTATTTGTTTATATTTGTGTGATATCGTTCCCTTGTTGTACTCTATTGATTCCCAAGGTTCTTTTTGCAACCTAGGAGGATCGGGAATTCCTCTCAGGCCTTTCCCCTGATCGTCTTGGGTGACCGGATCAGGGTTGACCCAAATTAGTTCATGAAAAAATGGTATCATAGTAGGTTGGGTCTTAAAGGAAATTTCTCTTTATAAGGACATTTTTTATTTGGGTATTTCAAGGTAGATAGAGTAGATTATTAGGATGATATGGGTTGGTGTGGGAAGAGTGTTGCAAACTCTGGCTAGTTCTTATCCTTGATTTTGCACGGGAATTCTAGTTTTTTAGTTTTTTAATCTTTAGGGACTATTTGGTGTTTGGGATTTGACAAGTGGATATGGACTAATGGTCTCATGAGATCGTAGTTCCTGGGAAGCCTTGGGGAGTTAGGGAATGGTCCTAAGAAGGCTCTCTATATTGGTGGTGTCTTTTAGAAATGGATACCAACCATATGGTTATGTCACCCACCAAAACTAGTTCCCTTTTCTGGGTCTCTTAGACATTTATTGAGTTCTGAAAAATTATTTTGAAAAAAATTCGTTATTTGAGAATTGTAGAAACAAGTATTCAAGGAATCGTTGGATATTGAAAAATAGAAAAATGATTTTCAAAATTTACTTTAAGAACAGTTATGAAAAGTTGGATTTTTTTGTAAATCAAATATGTTGGTAAAGAAAAAATGATTTAACAGGGTTAGATTTACCTAATATAAACTTATGGTTTATTGAAAGAAATTCTTGGGAAATTAGGGATTATTATATTAATTCTTAATTTTTAAATGGGTTGTGCTAGACTGGTAAAAATTATTTTAATTGGATAAACTAGTTTTCAAAATCCATTTAGAATGGTTGGTGTTTTTATAAAAAGTTTTTGTGAAATTCATAATGGGTTTTTATCTTTGTGGATAGTGAATTTTGGAAAGAGGATTTAGTGAATTTCTTGAAATGGAAAATGGTTTTTTAGTGGGAATATTTTTTGAAATTAGTTTTAAATAAAAATGAATGGGATTTGAATCAAATTGTTTTAGTGAACTGAGATTTGATAAATTTTTAGGAATTTTTGTTGAATGAGATGAAAAGTATATTGAGGGAAATCTACGAGGTTTAATTTTTATACAATGTAGGGATTTTTGTTTTATGAAATCTATAAATTGTTTTTACATGATGGTTAGTGTTCCTTTGGAAGGCTATAGATTTTGAAATAGGGGGAATGGTTTGTTTTCGAAAATGAGTATGTTTGGTTTTATTAATTGATGTTTTCATGACTTCTCACATGCATGGTTGTTTATGTAAATGTAGATGATTCTTGGTATGGAATGATGGATTGATTCCATGGGGATCATAGGAATGCATTTGTGAGTGAGACTTGATAGAACACCATTGGTGAGTGAGAAAATTCAACAAGTTTGTTTGTTTTTGAATAGTACTTTAAGCTAAATAAATGTGGTTCTTCTTTAAACTGATGGTTTTATGGGTTGGTTTTCCATGTATTAGAAGTTTGATTTATTTGGTATACTACTTCCTGATATAGAAGTTATAGTCTTGTTTTTTCATGATATGGAATCTTGTTTGTGGCTCAGTTTTGGAGAAATGTTCAGTTGGTTTCTAAAGATTTGCTGGATGTTGTGATTTGGACATGGATGGTAAGATGTTGGAAGGATTTCAAGTTGATCAAACTATTGATTTGTTTCCAATGTTAAATCCACCTCTTATAATGATACCTACAACTGTTTATTTAAATAGAGTGTTGTTTGTGGTCAATTTAAACTGCCTGACTATTATGTTGATTCTCTCAATTGTGGTAGTTCTTCTCGGTGATGTTGATATGCATCGCCATGTTCTAAGTATATTTTCTCCTTATTTAGAGTGAAAGAGAATGGGGAAGTGTGTTCTTATGGTCCTATCTAGGAAAAGATATGTTGTTTGAGGAAGTGAGTTTCACGGTGTGTCATAATCCCTGGTTTCTATTGGGGAGTCATATGCGAATTATGTGGCACTAAATGATGGTGTTTTAGTTGGGTATTAGCATATAATATATGTGAGTAAGTTTATTCTTCATTTATTAGAGTTCCATCCATAGGTCTTAGAGTGAATCTGGCACATAGTCTGGAATCCTGGTGGTGTGGGATGTTTGGTTAAGCTTATACATCTATTGTGCGGTGAGGTGGTTTCCATGTTTCTGTCATGGTCTCAATGGTCTAGTCATTGGCCCCCTTCCCTCCCCACCCTATATAGTGGGGGTTTATGGTCTATGCGGGATGTATTGACTCAATTTCTTCCCCCTTTATTTGAGATTTGTTAGTTTAAATGATCTTGATGAGTACTTCTTATCTTCTCGCATTCTCATTATGAGAAGGTCATGGTGGAAGTGTTTTGGATGGAACATGACTTAAAGTATTGGTTCTTTTTAAAGTTGAATTTTATTTTTTTCCTTATATGTTTGTTCTTAATAGGGGCGACCCACTATGGGTCTCATTGAGGCTTTCCCTTAATGTGTTATCAAAAGGTAGTTTAATTTTAATGGTGTGGTTTCTTTTTGTGCCTCCCCTCTATTGGTGATCTATTTTTGGTTTCTGTTTGTTTTAATCAAATAATAATATCTTACACTAAAGGTGTTCGACTAATAGGTATCCAATTTGGTTGGGAAAGTGTTGACTTCATTGGTGGATGTTGTGGTTTGACCATTTAAATTGTTTTCAAGAAGTGTTTGATATCTTTTCTTCATTTCGGGCATGAGGCTTGAGTTCCACATGTGGTAAGTAGTTTCATTCTGCACATGGAGGGTGAAATGTTCTAGTTGTATAGATATTAGATCATGTTAATATAGAATCCTTATATATTGATCAATTAGTTGGAATATTTCATGGATTTCTGGGGGTGGAGAGTTTTAATAGTGGGGAGAATTTTCACACCCAGTTTTTTCATTTTTGGGTTTATGATCTCATTAATTGGGAACCCAATCTTTTTCCCTGGTTCCAAGTGTGACATGTGTTGAGTTTTGAAGTGTTTTATTTGTCTAATCTTTCCCTCATGGAATATCCTTGGTTTGTGTTTGGAGAATGTTTCATGGTGGAGAGTTTGTGTCACCCACAGTATCGCTATATTATGTTTAAATAATTGAAGGATAATTGGGAGGGATTCCCTAGTTTTTGGGGTGTAATTTAAGGATTTTAGAAAATTTTCCGGTCTTAGAGTTTGGGCATGGTTTACTAAAAATTTGCAACTTTAAACCTTCAAGTTAAAGAATTTTTACAGTAGCACTCACACAGTTTATGCATGGTTTACCAAACCCTACATCAAAACCATACATCCCATTAAAAGCTAAATATATTTTAATCTAACTATCCAATTTATGTGATTACACCTCTCATTTGAAACCCTACATTTTAGGTATCATCCAAAGGGAACCCCCTTCGTTATCCTTCATTTTGGTCCACTTTTTGGGTGATTTATCAAACAATGTTAAGGATTCTTAATAAAATCCATTCCTTTCCTCTTCTCTTATCTTCCCCCTTCCTTCTCCTTCCATTTTTTCTTAGTTTCCTCTTCTCCATTTTTAATTTTGACTTATGTTTTGGATTTTAGATGTTTTATTTTTGGGGTTTTATTCATTTAGGGTTCCTCTTGGTTGATCGTGGATCATAGAACCCTCGTGGCGTGATTTTGGGAGTGTGTTATTTGGGTGCCTTGGTTTTGAGGTAGGTTTTCCCAAGAACATTCCCCTTTTAATATAATATTTTTTTATTTTTATGATTTTTACACATTCTATGATTTATAAATATTTATGTTTGATTTTTGGTTCAATTTTTTAGTGTGAAGATTTTGTTTTAAGCTTTATTTTGGTATAACTAGAACTGTTCGGGTAAATAGCACACACAACATGTTTGATTAAATAATCCCTTGGATGTTGTGGGTGATTTGTGATATAAAATTCCTGGTTTAGATTTGAAAATGTATTTTTAATTTTTGTAATTATGTCTTGGGTTCATTGTATGTGTTTTCGAATTGATTTTGGGTTTTGTAAACAAATCTTAAATGGTTATTAGCATTTTTGGCATGTATTTCTAGTGAAATCCCCATTTGAAATTTTATTATAAAAATTAACTTGATTTGAATGTGTGATGTAAATGTTTTAAAGATATTTTTTAAATGTCTTTTTAGGGAAAATGTGGTGTTATTCACCTTTTTTTAAAATATGGATTGTATATTTGATAAATGTTGATTTTTTGAAATTCATAAAGGCCAATATAGAATTTTTTTGAAATTGATGTAAAGTGTTTATTATAAAAAACAATTCTTGATGTTTTTCATGTCTTCTATACATGTAATGAATGTGATTTTCTTGTTTTGGAATCCTTGGGATCTATAATCATGGTTCCTCAGTTGGAACCCATTGTGATCTATTTATTTTAATGCATGAGATTTGTCCTTAGGGAGACTCAGGGTGTGGCCTACTATGAATTATAATTATATTTGAATATTGTGATTAGATTATCAGCTTGAAATGGATGGATCACCCAAACTAATTACTTAAGATGTGGTAACCTGACATATTGAGTGATTTTTTTAAGGATGATTATTGCACTGGTAGGTCATGGTACTGATCAATGGACCATAGTAAGTTGATATATTTGGTTTTTTGTAATGATATTTTCCCATGCTCTATCCTATGAGAGGGTGGATAAGAGCATATATAATTTTGATTACATAATTTGTGGAATTTTACTATATATGGGTCTCAATTATTGGTGTCTTGTAGATTATTCTTAATCATTGAGGTTCACAAATGTCTATTTGTTTTTAGTTGTATGGAGTGATGAGTGTGATACTTGTTTGTATATTTACACTTCCCCTCTTATGTGATTATTTTATATATATCTTGTGTTGTGTTCACATGGAAGTGGTCTATTGGTTACTAATACTTTTATGAAAAAAGTTTTTAAAGTAAAGTGTTTTATAATATTTCTTCCATTGAAAATAAAAACATTACTCCACTTTTTAAAAGGATAATGATGCACTAATGGATTTAACTTGGTTTAGGAAATGAATAGTGGAAATTTCTTGTACAATATAGAAAATAATAACTTTATACATTTTAGTTCAAACTTTTAAATTTATGTGTCTTTTATTTTAAATTAAGTGCATTGTGAAATAGAATATCAAGCTATCCTACTGAGTTTCACCCATAGTTTTCTTCTATTTTTAGCCCTTGTGTAGGTTCATATTCATTTTGACTGCCTTGAGCGATGGTTGATCATTTTTTTAGAGAGTGACTATAGGGTCACCTAGAGATACTATTTTATTCTTGTTCATATGGTATTTTCTATAGTTCTTTACTTTTTAGAATCTTGAGTATAATTTGCTTTTTTCAGTTATATATGTATATATATATATATGGTGATCTCTTTGGTTTCATTCCATTTTTTGTTTGTTTTTTTATATTTTGGTGAAATAATTCCCTTATTTTACTCTATTGACTCCCTGGTTCTTGTCTCTAGTTTGGGTGGATCAACAAAGCCTCTCGGCCCTTACCACAGATCAACTCGAGTGACTAGTTCAGTGTTCACCTGGGCATATTCGTGAAAAAATTTAATGGCTAGGTTATAATAATTATATTTAAACAATTATATTTCATGGCTCATTTAAGATTGTATTGTCATGTTATAAATTGTACCAAACATAGTATTAATTTAAATTCTCAAGATATTTTAGAAATTATTAAGCTCACATATAAAGAGATATAAGGGACTTCTATTTAGGGTATACAATATTTAAAGATAGTTATTAAAAAGGTTTCGAAGGAGCTATAATATCTCATTTTGGAAACCTCATTGAATAAACCTTCTTTGAAAATAATTTTATAGATCAATAATCCTCTTAAAACCAATTTTAAATCATGAAAAATCAATCCTTAAATTCATAACACCACCTATCTAACATAATTGTCAAAAATGTATCAAGAAATAACAAATAATAATTTTCCAATTGATAAAAAACCTGAAAATTAAAATATTTATCAGGATAAACCTATAAGAATAAATAAAGAATAGAAATCCATGGTGACCAATACCTAAAAAACCCAATTTAAATCACATTTAAACACATAAAAGATAAATAAAATAAATTTAATAACCAAACACATAATGAAATCCATTTAGGAGATATATCAAATACCAGAATTATACCCAATTCCTTAAAAACCAAAACAATTGTTTACTTATTTTTTGATCACTCTTAAAAAATAGTCTTAGAATAAAATAAAATTTTATGGGAAACATGTTTTATAAAGACTAATATTTCTTAGTTTTATTAAAAATGTAAATTTCATGAAAACACCTGACTCAAATTCATTTGTTTCAATATCTAGTTGTTAATCCATTACAATGTGATAAGAACCAACCATGACAACTCATCATAAACCCTAAAATATGAAAACACCAAATTAAAATGTTAATGGTAGTCATCTCAATGAACTCAAGTCCTTCATGACCATTATAGGTCCTAACATAGTTATTTTAAAGAGGGAATAATAAGAAATAGAGTAAATAAGGTCTTTGATGGAACATGAAAGATCAAAGGAATAAAACCTAGATCAAGAGGGAGAGAAAGGGAAATCACCAAGGCGGTCCTATGGCTGGGACATGAGAAAATCATACGAGAAAGACCCAATTTTCATATTTTATTTCACTGGTGGGGGAATATGGAATAATGAAATATTTAAAAAATGGGCAGTATGACCAAAATGTGGTCACCTTGACATTGTTGTAAAGTACACCGATTGGGAAGTAGTGTGGCATGGTCAATTACATCACAATGTAAAATACCAATACATTCATAAAGCCTCCCCAAGATTGATACCTCTGTAATGTGTCCATCTTATACAATGTGTTTCCATAACTAAAATTTAAATGGCTTGGACCTACTGAAAACCCCACCATGGTTTAGTCCACTTTCACTCAGATGTTAAATTTCACTAACTCATAGGTCCCGCACAGTAACAACCTCTTGAAGAACAATATTATTGTTATATGATCCATATATTGTTGTATCACTCACTAGTGTTTCATGTTCCTCCATGAGAAAATAGTATTTTTCCCCAGAAACCCAGAGGACTTTTTGAAATTCCCCAATGACCCAGAAAAAACAGAGAGATAAACAAACACAAAAAATGATTAAATTATGAAGTTTAGTCCCTAACATTTATACCAAAATGAATAAATTTTTCATTCCCTGTAATGATCATATAACATTTAAAAAGTTTTCAAAATATTTTAGGTCATCAATATCATCATTCGATGATGAATAGTCATGTATGATTTCTATTAGGCATAAATTGGTACACATTAATCTTGTTATCAAGGAACATGCATGAACCCGAACCTTACTATGGAATATTAACAATCTCTATTCTATGTTGAAACCCAAGTTAGTCTATGATATGATCCAATCCACCATGTTGTCCTAGTTCCTTTTGTGTTCTATTCCATCAATCTCCTACTTGCACTAAAGCCTCCATGACATAGAACTCTTTCACCTTCTGTCATATCCTCCTTAGAAACTCAATATATCATATATGAGACTGATTTTTTATATCATCCAAAAATAACTTTTGGAAAATATATATTAATTTTTAACCATATGGTATATCATATATTACAACATGTCAAAAATATATCAAGAACTCAATATTAATATCCTCTAAAACTTTTATGATTTGTATCACAATGTTTCGAATATTTTATTCTCATCAAATGACCACAAAGTGTGATTCCACATAAAATTATATTACCAAATCTAGATATAAATTCATGAATCTATCAATATATAAAAATATTGGCCTCTGGAAAAACATTAATGCTACTCAATCCATTAAGTGATCTATTGTGATCTCCACCAAACACTTGTATTATTATAATTGATTCAAACTATTTCATCACCTGTTTGTATGAATAATAATTTTATCCCTCTTCCCATGTTATTATGTTACCGTAGGACATGTAGTATTCCAATCAAATTCATCCTACTCATATATATATAACCCTTCAATTAATAACAAACCAATATGAAGATTATATCACATTTAATTCATCTTAATGGATGATAACATCATATGACCCTCTACCAAATAGATAAGCACATTATATAAACTATCTATTTATAACCACACACTTCCTATTTTATCTTAATCAATGTCCTAGATTTTGCACTCATCATACAATTAGAGAAATCCAATCTTGATTAAAATCCATTTATTGACATGATAAAACAAATTCCTAACCGCCCCCAAATTAGCTAAGACTCATGGAAGGAATATGAAAAGTATAAACATATAAAGGTTCTAATTTTAGGTATCTCACCACCCTCAGGTGCGAGGAATTAATATGAAACAGACACTGTATAATACACAATACAATGTGTATGAAAATCCCATAGGTATATACATAGGGAGTCCTCCAGTGCACAAGACCCATTTTTTCCAAATGTGCATATCATTTATCTCAATAAAAGGATCCTAATCACACACACATTAACAATTCATCACAACTTATAATAATCCATTATGAACAATGGTTAGGGTAACTTAACTTTTTTGACGTTAAATATCATATCCCTTTATGATATATATATATATATCAATATATATATATACACACACACATAACCATCATAATGGAATTAATAAGTGGGAATTATCTTTTATCACAACATGATACATTTTATATTCATAAAATAATTTGATAATACATGTAAAAACCATATCTAATCATCAGTATAATAATATCCTATATGATATATTTTCAGATCCACCATAGTTTTATTACACTTTTGGGGTCTTGTTAACCCTAATATATATATATATGTAATTCTTCCAACATATTTATGTGTACATATGATATAATTATCCTAAAAAGAATTTATTGGGAATCCTTTATAAATAATTCCAATTATAATAATTTTGAGACTTTGGAATAATATTCACAATTTTTAACTCTTCTAAAAAGTTTATAAAGACATTTACTCCTTGACATCTATTGTTAATTTGGTAATAACTAATGTTTTTTTAATTATAACTCTTTTATTGATCATCATCAGTATCTTGGTTAGAAATATTACATCAAACAATTTTTATGATCATTTTTGAATGAAATTTAATTATTCTTATTAATATTTAATCAGACTACCATAATAATATTAAGGATATAATGTGATATTTAATTTATCATATATTATCAATATCATTTATTTTTTATCATTGAATATTTTTATCCTAAATGTAATCCCACCAGCCACTTAGAATCTCTAATCCTTATTTAATATCATTCTATCTTAGAAAAACTCAATTTTATTCACGAGATAACTCTAATTTATTTTAATAGGAATATTAAATAAATAATATATAGTATTTGAATCATATATGGTATTATATAAATTTAGAGTGAAATTCCTAAAATATGGTTGTAATCATTAAAATATTCCACTATTTGAGGGTGGAATAATATTCCATATATTTTATAAAATACCGTGGATAAATTTTTTTTTTGCTACATAACGCTTCTTCTGTATTTATACTCTATTAAAGTGTGTTATATGATCAAATGAATCATAAAATAGTATTAAATCCATCATATCATATTCTTAATAATAACACATTATTAGAAAAATTCCATATCATATAAGATAAATAGATAACAATATACATATTTAATAGACACCTACTCAATAATTAATTATTCATGCACATTCAAACCATAGTTCAACAACAATGTTTTACATCATTTAATTAATAACAATATGATCCATCAATTATTTATTTTATTTTTAACACTTATATACTCAATAAATTTTGAGTAATATTTTTTTTATAATATACTTTATAATATAATAATTGATTTCTATAACATTTTTACCTGACATTTACTACCCATAGAGTTTCAAAAACCCATTCAGGTGTCCCATAAAATTTATATCATATGAAAACTTGTCCTACCTTATTTAATATGAAATTATATTACATGATTGAGGTTGGATATTGGAAAAATATAATATTTCATTATTTGACTAAAAAGATTACCCTCTTATACTGTCCAAATAGTACTAGATCTTAGAGATAAATTAATTGCTCATTTATCCTCAACACTTTTAAAAAATGTGCAATATTTTTTTGAACTCATTATAATTTTTTGAACCCATCTAATATATTTAATTTCATTAAAAAACCTTAAAAAGAAAGAAATATTTGGTCTCACCATGTCATTACACACCCAATTATCTTGAGTACATGAGACAAAAATGATATAAATGTGCTAATATTTCATTTGATGAATTTGAAATATTATATGAAACCATATATGGTTCTCATAATCAATTATATTTTCTAGGTGAAAAACATTGGTTGTTGGTTATCAGGATGGTTTCACACCCATAAATATAATTTTCTTTATCATAAGATAAATCCTTACGGTTTTATACAAGTATAATATGTTTCTTAAAACATGCTCATCCACTTAATATGGTTGATATTAATGAGAATTTTGAGGATGATGATGAAATATATAGAACTAAGAATTTTATTATATTATTTTCATGTTTTAGAAGTCTATTAATAATTTTTTTTAAATATTCACCTACTAAAATAATGACCCCTTTTAAACTTGTAACATCTATTAGTGGGAAAAGATCCATATTTTATGAAGAGAATTACTTCATTTTTTGAATTTAACTCCTCAAATATCTATTTAGGTATGATATTGTGTAATTCATATCATATTTGAATATTTTATGAATGAATATAAAACTATCATTCCAATTTATCAAATAAATAAAATCAATACCTTTCCTATTGTATCGTAACATTGAGGGTTTCAAATATAATTGTATCCAAAATCAAATGCTAAGAATGATACATCTAAATATCAGTGTTCTATCATTATATTATTGACTTCGAAAATATAATTGAGGGAACCCATATATAGCATGAACCTACCCACTTAGATGATCATGGTATTTAAATGTGTTTTCTTCACAAGGAATGTAACAGTTGGTATTATTTTTATAAGGATTTAATTTCACTATCTTATCTCATGTTATTCCATGTATGAGTTAATTCTTATAATGATTGATATTTAAATTCTATTCCTTTCAAAATATCAATATTTATAAATTATATTGATTTACAACTCTTTATATAAATTATAACTGATAATACAAAAAAATAACAATCCAAATTTATTTATAGTTATCGAAATTAAACCCATTCATAATGTTTATAAAATTATTTTACATAATGACGTAGAATCATATTAAATAAACTGTCACCAAAATTTAATTTCAATAATGATAGGTAGCTATCCAGGACATTACTAGACAATGCATAAGATTCTCTAACGATGAGTAGTTCAACCAACCCCTGACCCTGTGAGAAATTACTCAAAAGAATTCATCCCAAAATACCCTTTTCTTTTATATGATCATGATTCCATATAGATTTAAAAATCCATGTCTTGTGAAAATTTTAGAGGAAAATGGGATGCACTATGCTATGGTCTATGTTATGTAGGGAAATTCTCAAAATAAATGTATTATTCTAAAATTATCGATACAATTCAGTTGTATGTAGCCTCCAAAATTATAGATAATTTTAGTGGGGATGTTAATACATTACAAATATAGATTTGGTAGATTTTATCAATATTTCAAGTGTCTTTTAATTTAAAATAATTTATAATATGATTATAAATTTAAAATAACTAAAATATAAAATTATTATGATTAAAATAATAATAATTCATAAATGATAATATAAAAATTCTATATTAAGGCCTTATTTTAAAATTTATTTTAGCGATTTTAAATGTAGTTTTGGATGATGATGTGATGATTTGATGAAATAAAAAATATATGGGATATTTTTTAAAAAACATTACATAAAATATGGAGGTCCTATTAATCAATAATGATTTTTTTTCTAAAATTATCACCAATTTGAAATATAAAGGAGATTATATTAAATCCTTTTAAATAATAATTTTAATTTCCCACATGGTAAAATATTTATTTTTCAAATTATAGAGTTAATTTTTAAAAATTTAATCTAAATTATAATTTTCATTAAAATTATATCTAAAATGCTTTCACTATGGTGTAATGGATGATATTTTATCCTATGAACTTCCATTTGTAGGAACCATTTTGGAATCCATTTTTAGTGATAGTCATACCATGATGGTTGGTGTTTTTGGATATACATTTTTGTTCTCAATTCCATTACAATTCCATTATTGAACAATGGAAACAACTTGAACTATGTCATAGCAGTCCTCCTTGTAATGTTCAAAAAAATATTGAATCCTCCATAGTATGGTGTAATGCATCAAACTATATTTATTTTTTCAAAATTCTTTCTAAACCTAATTGTACCATCACCCTAAGACTATGACATGGTCTTTCATCAATATGGACTAAATCTCAAATTTTTAGTTGGAACAAGCCATATTTTGGAATCTTGATGTATATAAATGGGTGTTTCTTCTTTGGCTATGTCATATCACTAGAAAAAATCATTTTATAGTTTTTTTCAACAACATAAATCTCAAACAAAACATTGATAAAAATGGATTTGGTACAACTTTAGTATTTTAGATTGATGTCTAATATCCTAAATCTAGATTAGAAATATATCCAAAAAACCATTAAGCCTATAATACATCTATACATTTAGAATGAATATATATATTTAACAAGAAAAATATAACCTACACCAGTCAATCTGGAATATCAAATTTTTTGAATAAAATATAATCTAGACCATTAAGAATCATATATAAATTCTGTTCATCTAGATTTATATATTGATTATCAAAATATTTCAATTACTGGGTTGGATATATGTTAGTACAATATTATTCTTGAATCTTATTTAAATGTGAGAGAAAATAAAAAAATTACATTTACTTGATAGAATTTCTAATGACCACCACACACTACCTGATTATTGAATAAATTTATATAATCCTCTACGAAACATGCATTAAACTATAAATTGATTAATAATTTCCCTGAACATTATAACATTTTAAATCCTTTTCATCATTCACTTTAATCTATATAATCAATTTTTAAATTTTTTAAAATTTATACATAATCTTCCAATACCTTAATGCCATCAGATAATGATGAATATCCTTGTATTATAGCCACTGTGGTAAATTTCGATCTGGTTTTCATGGTATTTCATAACAAGAATGAATACACACCTTAATATGGTGTGGTGAAACATAGTATATCATGATATATTCCAAGTAATACCCTTAGGTGGTCCAAACAAGTATCCCATGTTTGTTCTTGTAGTGCCTAATTCCAAAATATTCATCAAAATATGATGGGTAAAATTCTATTGAAATGAAAAATATGACCCCCCGTATTTTTAAATTTGGAGACCTAAGAAACAATTCATCACTCCTTACCTTGACATCCATAAAACATATTTTATTTGAGTTGAAAACAAATTGAAAAAATATATTTTTAATAAAATATTATCTTAAATACTGATTATAACAGTGATAGCTACCTCTATATTTTCTATGATTTATGAGGTTGTTTTATACAGTTTCATTTATAAATTATAGTTCCTTCGAACATGAGTCAATATTGAATTTCATGACCTAAGAGGATCTTATTTCCCAAAAAAACATTATTTAACCTAAAAAGTATTCCTACATTACTTGCAAGTTATAATAATTCCAGTTTCTGTATACATAATTCATTGTAATGATCTCCATTATGTAAGGCTGACTTAGTATCTATTTGAAGGATTTTTATTATATTATAAAAATTAGATCAAGAAAATAAAATCAACTTCATTGCTTAATATTGGATTAAATGTGTAACAAAATTCAATCTCATTAACATAATAACAACCCGTTCATACGAGCCTTTCATTATTCCTCAAAAATTCATTTATTTTATCAAACTTTTAAAAAAACACCAAATTTATTATAATATAATTATTGTTGACTATCTTATATAGCAACTAAAACTTGATTTTATTCTCAACTTTATCTAATTATTCATTTATATCAGAAACCCAGTCAATGTATTTAAATTATTTATATATTCCCCTTGGTTAAACATTAGAACAAACCAAGGTTTGTTATGTTGTCTTCAATGTTTTCAATGCTTGAATTTCATGTTTAATATCACAAATTATATTTTCGAATTTTACTTTTTTCTAAACCATGGATGAAGAAAATATTTTAGATATTTAATGCATGATAAGGATGAATCGTCAGGTAATTTATGAACATCACATGGGTATTATTTGCTTTTGAATTTTTTAGTATATTTACCATTATACAATTATTTTTCTCCATAACTTATAAAAAATTTTCTATACATTAAAAAACCAATTTAGTGAGGGTTCCAAATCTTCCAAACCTGCATAATATATAATATTCCATGTTTCCTTGTTATAAGAGGGATATCACTTTATTTCTGGAGGATAGCCAAATAGAATTCAATTAACACCACTATGATCAAACATTCTCATGATTTCTACATTCACCTTGATAATACATAGGATGAAAACCACTATTTAGTATTTAAATCTAGGGATATTAATTTAATAAATTTTTTATGGATACATATATGAATTTTTTTGATATAAGAATTAAATATGGATATTCACTTATTTTATAATTACTAGTATTTAAAATAACTATTAAATGTATTTCTCAATTAACATTGTTAGATCCATATCCACTAAAAACTATTATTTCATTCCGAATCCTCAATTTGTGGATGTTTTTCAAGAAATGAAATAATATATGATTCCATTATTTTACAAAAAAGACTAAAATATTTACCTTATGATGAAGTGAAATCATATAGGATACCTTTCTTTTCATAAATATGTCACCTCATTTTTCCCATCCCCTGAACCACTTAAATATCTTCAAGGATTATAATTTATATTTCATAAATATAATGTATATAGTTCATGAAAATTACAAAATAAAAGAGGTAATGTACTTATTTACATTTTTTTATTTCCTTATCATAGTCTCAAAATATATGAATAAATATGTTCCAATAGATGATATGTTTAAATAACTACACTATGGTGTAAAGCACTGAAAATATTCTATTATTTGAAAATGTAATAAATCCCATTACACTAATTTGTAAAACATAGGAAAAATTTGAGAATTGTATCAATTAGTAATCATATTATTTGTTTTCGGCCAATGTGACCAAGAATTTGATTTTTTAACTTATTATCCTTCTTAATGATAAAATATTGAGAAATTTATGTACCACATTCATAGAAACAATTATAAATTGTTTTATCTCCACTTTTCAATATATAAACATCATTCATCCCTATAACTAGATTTCATGTTTTTAAAAAATGACTTCATTTTATTCATTACAAATTTAGAGTTAGAATGAATGTAGTTCTCCCACCCTTTATTATATAGTGTATTATTCTATTTTAGATTTATTTATCTAATATTAATTAATAAAACACCTTTGATTTTGAGTTACCCTAAATCTACAAACATTATTAAACCTTTTTATAAACTTTTCATCATTTTCAAGTGATGAATTCTCTTATCATATGTGATAAACACCCGATGTTCAAAATCCATGGACATTTATTTTATAAATAATTGGTTGAACCTTCAACAACAATAGATTTATTACATTATTTATATATATTATTTTAAACCATTATATTAATATTTTCATTCTACGATGAGTAGTAAGTATTTTCTGTAATTTTCCACATCATAACCTATTTGGTAAACTTTTTATAATGTTTTTTAATATATGAAATTTATTCCACACCTTTACTTCATAATTTACAATATTCTATTCATATTTTCAACATTTAGTTGTTCAGATCTCCCACAAATCATGCATTTTAATTATATTTATTTCATATAAATTTCAATCATTTATTATGCTTTTTATTGAAAAAATTAAAAATAATCCACCATAAAAATAATTAGTAAGAAAAGATAATTTTCTCCCACCACTAGATTACCATCCATAAGATGTACCATCCTTTTTATTATTGTTTTAACTAATTTTATCTCGTTTTTACAAACAAATGTAATGAGATACTCCAAATAAGATATAATTAACAATGGGGTTCTTCCTTTAAAATATAAAAATTACATTTTTTGTGGTTATTCATTCAATGAGAATTTGCATAATTTTTATAATTTTTGAATTCATATTCCTTTTCCACAACCATTCCTTTTTTGACTGAGAATAATTCTCATCCATTTCTTCTTCATATTGAAGACCTCACACATCATAGTTCCTAATGAGAATAGATAAATGGCCAAGAGGGTGGATAAATTGACCTTTTTAAATATTTTCAAAAAATTATCATGGTTAGAGAATATAAAAAGAGAAACTGTCACATCCCAACCTAGATAACCTATCAATAAGAGAATTGAACCAAAACGTGGAAAGACTTGAATGGATTCATCGAGCCCCATGGGATGTCGACGAGTAATTGGGCATCTACAACAACAAGTGGGAACAATTTCTACCAACCTAAACAAAACAATATGTAATATATATACAAAGAAGAAGTATACAATGAGATAAAAAATAAAAGGAAAACATTTAACAATTGAATGAAAATAGAATAATACATACAAATCAAAGAACCCATGATAAACCAAAATTACAGGTCAAATAGAAAAGGAAAAATAAAACAAATACAATTACTGAATATGAAAATGTGAGATATCTCCCACTATCTCACCACCAGCTACCCAAACCCAGATGATAAAACTTTTGCCACCTTAATATAGTGCCTTGTCATTCTCTATATCAAAAGACATAACCAGATATATAGAATAACAAATGGGTGTGTAGGGTGGGATTTAATATGCTCAGTAGTATCTCGCCTAGGTGTTCCATGTCATGTTCCTATAAAAATGATAAATATGCTATCCATTGAATTAAGTCATTGAATGATATATGATAAAAAAATTTCTAATAAATTCATGATAAGCATTTCCCATTTTCCACCGTTCCAAAATAATTTAGGGAAAATAGATTAAAAGAAATTTTTTCATAATCATTTATCACATTCAAAATAGTTATATCAAATATAGAACAATAGACATCAATTGGATAGGTAAACATTCTATTTATCACAATGTATTAGTCTAGCATATTACTCATACAACAAGAAATTACTAGTCCCCACATAATTCCTCAGAGCATAGGCCTATTGGGAAAAGTAACACCCCATGAGTGTACCCCCCCAAATAATAAAAACCATATCCCTAGAAAAATAGTCCAAGGGAGTAGAAAAACACCCCATGAGTGAGCCCCCTAATAATAACATGGATAATGGATATAAGGTACACCTTGTACATAAGTACACAAGTATTTCTAGGTGTTGAATTTCATATATCATTTAAAAATATCTATTCACTATGAAATTCAAAAAGAATATTTCATTTATAAAAAATCCTTTAAAAACATATTTCCCAACCCATTTAAAAAGGATTTTAAAACACAATTTTCCTTTTCCATAACCAAGGAAAAAACCATATGTTATCAAAAATCCAATTAAAACCCATGGAAATCATGCGTATTTTTAATATATCAACTTATAAAATAGAATAAATCATTGATCATTGAACTGATGCATGATATGGAACCAAATCCCTAAATATCAGCTGACACATGCCCAAAACAGGATCCAACATCACATTATGTAATACAAGGACAAAAAAATATAACCTATGATTGATTACCAAAAATTTGAACCAATTCCCAAAAAATAGATGTAAGATATGAAATATCCCAATATACCTCAAGGAACACATACCCACCACACCACAACAAAAAATTGTTCGACCCTTAGAAGAGGATCACACAATAGATCTACAAGAATAAAACAAATTTCACCATAGAGTTAAAGAATCCAAAACATAGAGTAACAATGTTACTGTGAATAATGAAAATGTTGAAGAGGAATGTTTTATTACTAGGGAGAAGTGAAAAAACCTCCATGAAGATCAAATATTGAATGAAAATACTTAGAAATAAAGGGGACCACCGAAATTTCACCTGGAATTACTTAGGGTTTGAGAGAGAAATAATTTTATGAAAATGATAATAAAATCATTTCTTAATAGTGATAAAACTTACTGAGATAATGATTTTGTGATGTAAACACCATGTTTATGGTTTACATATACCATAACTCATATACAATGAAAAACATATCATCTTGAGTAAAATTTACCCCGATTGATGATGTTGTTATGTAATACGGAATATTATGGTATAAAATGAATTTTGGATAGAAAAGTGATTTTATGACTTGATGTACTATTACATAGTAAACCATATTATATCTGGGGTCGAATGAAGGACATACCATGTAAGTTAGATTATATAATGTAAAAGTGTCTAACAAGAAGTTTTCTCCCCATGTTTTGTAAAGGCTCCCAAAACATACTATCATGCTCTCGAAACCCAAAAAACTCCCATAAAAATAGATAGTGAATAAATTAAAATATATTATTTCATAATATCCCCACCATAAGACACTATGTCTCTCGGAATTCATTTGGAAGAAGGTTAATTTGGAATGATATGAGTCCACTTCTCCCTCACAGATGATTCATGCTCCATTTTTTCATGATAATATAATTTGTGTCACCATAACACTATGAACTGTTTTATAGCCATCCCATTCAGTACTTTTACATAATAATCAATGATATCCACTTAAAACACAAAAACAAAAACAACTATCTCCAACGCGATCTCTTCCCATCTTAGAACATGGAAGGGATTAGGATCATACTTCTTGGGCTGGAATATGTTGAAAAAACATGGATACCACTCAATTGAGTTATAAATACTAGCCAATACAAAACATTCCCATGTGTCCCACTAACTTAATAAGGTCCAACATATCTTTGATCAAATATTTCATTTTTTCCAAGCTAATAGTGGCCCAACCGATGACTAAATATTAAAAAAATCACCAATGGAAAAATACAAGGAATGACTTTACTGAACCAAATATGTTTTTTAATCTAAATTATAACCATATGATAACATATGCCATTAATCCTAAAAAAAATCATCCTAATAATACACAATAAAATAAGAGATACCTCTTCCATCTCTTCTCAACAAAGAGGTGATCTTTATGGGAGGCCATACGAACCCATGAAGGGATCCATTCTTACCTACACCCAATAACAATGGTTATATGAAAACTCAACCAGTCCTAGATGGATATCCCTTGATCCAACAAAATCAAAGACGTAGGCACAAAACATATCATACATGATGTAATTAGTATGCTTTGAATGACTGTCTGTTTGTGGATGATATTCTATACTCAAACATACCCATGTTTTGAATTCAACCTAAAGAATATTCTAGAACTAGGAGGTAAACCATGGATCACTATCTAAAACAACCACCTAGGTTACCCTACATGACCTTAGAATCTATTACATTTACCACTTACCTAGATATTTAACCTTAGAAGTGTCCTTGAAAACAAACAAATTGTATTATTTTTCTCAACCAATCAACCACCACCTAGATTTAATTATTTGTACGGGGAGTTCCTGGAAATATAATAATGATGCCTATGAACAAATATTCTTTTTTCCAAACCATCAATAGAATATGATAGAGAAAACAAAAAACAATTGTGTTCTCTACCTTTTAAAAGATGGATGGTGTAAAAATTGGAGAAATTATTTACAATGTCATGATTTATACCCAGCCACCATAAACATCATCTAAATCCATAATTTATTTTCATATTTCCTAGATGAATAGCATACTAAGAACTATTATTGTAAAAAAATGAACCCCTCACAAAAGTTGGGATGGAAAACTAATTCTCGAAGTGGTGAATGTCATCAGAAGGGGGACAATGAACCCCAAATTGGACTCCCCACAAAAAAATGTTTCTTTGATTACTCTGAACTCATAATCCTACTTCTGAATCAGTATAATAGAATCAAGGAGAGATTTTGATATCTGAACACTAGTCAGAACCACACCTGAACCATCATCCTAAATGACTAGATGCAATTGAGTGAGTTTTCCCATCAGGTTTCACTCTTCCTTTGATTACAAGACATCATATAATGGTAATTCCCAATTGAGATAATCAATTATGACATTCCCCATTCTTAGGGTTTAGGTGTTGTTGAAGTAAAATATCTCAATGTATTCCACCCATATTCACTACTTTTATTTATGTCATTCTTATGGAAGATATAAATCAGGATCATATGGATAGAAAAACCACTTAGTACATCCAAAAAAATATTTTTCTCATTATTTACTTAGATACGTAACTGAAGAAAGGACTAAATAATGAGTGGGGCAGTTATTCTCATGAGGATGATGTTGGTGAGAACCATAGGCCATGATATTATCATCCTTCATATGTTCACAACCAAAACTATAACAACAAGCCTAAAAACACCAAATAATCCTAACTAGGATCTCATAAGATCATTATTGGGGATGATATGAAAATTTGTTTATGGTCATCAAAAAAAGTATATCACATTTCTTCCTGTATAAATTCCACCAATTTCCTGGTAATATTTTTCAATGTTGATTCTATCCATGATAGGTGCATGATGAACTGACGATTGTATCTAACCAGAACAAGGAAACATTGAATCTAAAATAAATTCCATGGATCCTCCAATGAAATGAGATCATTCACCTTCATAGGAATGACTGATCATCCATGTTGCAAAGTATCGTTCCCCACTAACTTCACTTATTATTCACAGAAATGACATTTTTATTCCACACAAATGGTGACTCTATAGGATCAAAAAAAATTGAACTCATATGGTTCTCATGCTCCTAATAGATCCTTGGATAAATTGAAAAATGATCTACTAACAAAACCACATTGGTGTCTAGATACTAAAGGAATGTATAATTCATCAGATCCATAAAAATAGTTGGATTGTTAGTCAGACCAAAAGAAATCAAAATATGGAAACAATATCCATACCTTATGCTGAAATATGTATTTGATATATAATACTCTAGAATACTATGATTATGATAATACATCTAAATATAGGCCTTTTTAAATAATTTTCACCACATTAATAGTTCAAACAAATCATTTACCCATGAAAAATGATACATATTCTTAACTATTACTTGGTTCGATGTCCAATAGTCAATGAAAAATCAATAAGATCTGTTATAATTCTTGTAAAAGAGCATCTATGATTCCCATAGAAAAACATTATGGTGACAAAATCTTTCTTTATTAGATCATCCAACTAAATATTGATCTCTTTCGTATCTATCAGTGCCATATGATAGGTGTGTATAGATATTTACAAAATACACAACACCAATTCATTCAAAAATGTACCTCTCCCTCTAGAGGAATATTAGAGAATTAATTTTGGAAAACATTCAGAATATCCCAACCAGCTCTGGGAATATCAAAAAGAGAAGAAACTATATAATGATCAAGCATAACAGTAGATAAAAAACTCTGGATCTATGTTCAGGAAGGCCTGACATGACCCGACCTAATATCTCACTCTCCCAGAATAGCCAATTATTATCATCAGTAGAAATAAATGTTGCATGATGATGAAAACAATCAACCTCATCTCAATGGGTGATAATAAGTTCCATCCTAATAGTGATTTTAAATAGGTATAGACTATGAACAATGATGTCCCTAAAAAACATTGTGTTAGCTATTGACAGTGAACAAGATGGACACTGAAACACCTATTTTTTCTCCATTATAAGTGGTGTATCTAAATCCAAGAAAAAGGGAATGGTATATATTAGAGTATTCATCCAAACAAAAAAAATAAGCTGATGTAAATTATAGTGAGGAACTAGTATCAAATAAATCTATTGTTATAGAGGATGTAACAAAAAATGGTACAACTCCCTGACATTGGAACAATGTAAAACTTCATGAGAAACTCATCTATAGTGTGATGGTGATTTAATCTAATGGTATGTGGCTAGATCCCTGTGGACATTGAATCTTATAACAATGATGTAGTTTTCTTTGATGTTAATGACCCATGAACATAAAGAGTCACAGACATGGCTTGATATAATTTATTTAGATGGATGTAGTGGCCAAAACAATTGATCAAATTTTCTAAAGTGGGGAAAAATGATTGGTGTGACCAATAGTGACACATAGATATCAAGTCAAGTGTTCTATACTAGCTATTATTCATGTTATAGAGGAGGCCCAAAATGTGAACCAATTAGTGAAAAATGAACTATCCACATGAACCGATTTGTGTACTTTAACACTGAGCACTCTGTTGAGTATAAATATATGAACTGTATATAATATTCCATCATCAGGGACTCCATATTGGACTATTGAAAGAGGGGTGTATTTATATTCTTCTAATAAAATACCACTTTTCATTATTCTTATACCATATAATAACAATATCATTTTTCAGTACCCTAAAGAATGAATGCTACAATCATCTGATTAATATTCTATAGTGTATCTCGGAAGTAGAATATTTGATTGTTAATTTCTATCCAGTATTATTTATCTTGAAGAGAATTCACACATTTAAATAATGTTGGTTTCTCATGTATAGAGTCATTAGATCAAACCCTGTATCCTCCATCTCATGTCTATACACCATGAAAAAAAAGTATTGACCTTTGACGAATTTTATTCTAGCACACAATCTACACACATGATAGACAATAAAAAATTATGATCTAGAGGATGATTGACTTGAGGAGCATCTGTGACAACATTCAATGGTGACTGTGGAATATTTCTTAGAGGAATATCACTACAAACAGAAAAATAAAGGAAATAATAAGACAATAATAATAATCATAGCTCAAACTATAAACCGATAATAAAAAACATTTTTTATGATCATGAACTCAACACAATAGACACACATCCTAATATCCCATGGAAACATGAGCCTTATCATAATAAGATATGTTCATGCACTCATAATAATAATCCTCTCATGTTAAAAAAATCCCATATCTCATCTAAAAACATCCAAATACTGATGATAACATCCATTCGATACCATATTTTCCCTTCCAAACCTAGATAACCCATACAACCATAATTTGAACCCAAATATAGAAGGACATGATCGATGTTCTAGATCACTATGGGATGGTGAATAGAACATAATAATCAATAAAAACAAGATGGAATTATTTTTTCAAACCTAAAAAAGGTGAAATAGAATGTATACATACATATACAAAGTAGATTGAAATAGTGGCATGAAATCTAGAAGAAATATACGCCATAAAAAAGATAAAACAAATGAAGTGATACAACTCAACGTAGTTATAGAAAACCCAAAATCACAAGTCTAGTTGAAATTGAAAACTAAAACAAAGTCATATATTCTATGAAATAATTTCTAAAAAATACCACCACCTTACCACCTGATACCCAAACCCTAGAGACAGATCCCTTTCCACCTCACTATGGAACGTTTCATTTCCCTACATCAAAAGACATAACCAGGTATACACACTACTAAAAGGGGGTGTATGTTGTGAGACAATGGGAAAATTAGGATATCCATCATGTGTTCCATATCATATATCTATAAAAAAACTCCTAATATAATCATTTTAAATAAAAAATTTGTTCTTAAATGATCATAAATCTTATTTTTAAAGCATTGTAAAATTTCCCTTTTTCCCATTGTTCCAAAACAATTTAGGAAAATAGGTTAAAAATGTAATTTACATAATCATTTATCCCTTTCAAAAATTATATATCAAATATAGAAAATAAAAAGATAAAACACTAGTAAATCTAGCCAAGGATTATATTTGGTCAGGCTTGTAGACTACTAATACAAAAAACACAGACTAGTGCACTCTCATGTCCCTCAAAGACAATCCTATTGTCCAAAGGGACACCACAAGTAAGGATGGACAACAATGTAAAACCTTGAAAATAGAACAATAGGCATATAGAGTAGATGAAAACACCTTTAGTGAACCCACATTACAATAAAATAAATGATGGCCCAAATCTACACCTTCTGTCTAATACCCCAGGCTTCCAATGTTTTGTATTTCCAAAATTTTTTGAAAGGGATTTTAAAAATAAACATTAAACACACCATATCTTTTATCAAAACTAATTTAGAAACCAATTTCACAAAACAATTCATAAGTCTTGGGAAAAAAATTTCCATTACCCAAAATGAAGTAAAAAAATGTCCATTACTCTACTAGGATTGAAGGATATTAAAATTTTATTTATTTTCCCCATTTTTAAACAATGATGAGGGGTAACCTTACATGGATAATAAGTTCATAGGAGCTTCATCATAATACATTTCTTGTTGGCCTAAAGTCTTGTAGCCTAAAACATGACACTGAAGGCTCCCAAAACCTAACACCCCTAGGACATACCATCCTCGAAAATATTTTTATACAAAAAAAAGTAACAAAACTTATATAGATGAAAAAATTACATAGCCCCATGAAAAAAGAACGAAGCATGGTACTACTATAAAAAACCATACCTTATTATCATCCTGATCAGGTATCCCTATAGAAATGGGTGCTACTTCCTTGAATCCCCTTCTTGATCTACATAGAGGTTTGAGGTACAAATTTTTTTTCATCCTACCAAAGACCAACACACCTTCTTAAAACCACCAATCATCGGTAGTGATGCCCGTAATCTACCACAAAAAATTGATGGAACTCCCTCTCGCTATCGACCGTTGCAACAATGGGTGATTGTCAAAACCACCCTTAACCATTATTGAGTGACCACCATCATTGGACCATCACACTACACTGTTGAGGGACTATCACACCTCCATCGATAGAGATGACCACACATCCCCTGAGGGCCGACCTGCCCACACCATCAGAGAACCAATGGTAGAAGACACATGGATACATCGATTGTAGTCAACTAATGCCCTAATAGACCTAATTCCTAAACATAAACCCACCACACAATGTATCCTATTGCATTGTGAATGAAATTTTCATTCAATAAATGATATGGATATGATCACTTAACATATAATCGGATCATACATGCCCACAATGGGATCCAACAACACACAAATACAAAGAAATCAACAGAGTCCATAAGATTGACTCACATATCATAAAATAAAATTAGATAAAATAAATATATGAAAATGTAGGTAAGTTACAATATATTTTAAATAAAACATACCAGACACAACACAACCAACAAAGGACTGGCCCATAGAATAAGATCGTATAATTTATCTATAAGAATCAGTAAAACATCACAATATGGTCAATGAATAAAAAATGAAGTGAAACACTATTAATTAAAGAAATGTCAATTAAGAATAATAAATGTAATTTACCATGAATAATTGTAGAAACCACCATGGTGATCAAATGTTGAATAAGGGAAATCAGAAGTGGACACCACCCAAATCACCCATGGAATTTCCTAGGGTTTGAGAGATAAGAGATGTGAAATGAATAAGAAAAATGCCAGTCATGTTGCATGATAAAACCTATAAAAACAAGTTTTTATGTCATGGAAACCATTTTAATTGAATAAATATTCCATTACACATATACAATATAGAGGAATATTCTAGAAATAAATTTATCATGATTAATGATTTTATGATGTAAGATTAAATCTTACGGCGTAAATGGAATTTATGGTATAAAAAAATATTATGTCATAAAAGTTTCTTATGCTATAAACTATCTTACTAATGGTTCCCAAGAAGGAATTATGATTTATGATACAACTTATGGAATAAAAGTGTACAAAAAGTACTATGCAACTCACGTTATGTAGAAACAATAAAAAAACTCACATGCCCTCTTAACAAGAAAACACACAATCAAGCATAATAAGAGAATAACTTAAAAAATATACATTACATAAATTAATACAATAATTATTAAAGAAGTTCAAATGCATATTATAAAACTCAACTATTCACCCCTATAATGTAAAGAGAGAGATTACACCTAGTAACTAATGAATATCAAAATTTTGAAGGCATACATAATCTTTTAAACTGCATCTTTAAACCCCATAGGCACAACAAAAGATAATATTTTTTCTCATGTGGTGGATTAACTTGATCAACATGAATTTTACACCATTGGAGGAAAAACCCAAAAGCTACATTTTGAAGTGGTGGGATATCCAAACCCTTCTTTTTACCTGAACCAAGGAACAACTGACCCCCTTTGGTTTTATCTATTATAGAAGTACTCAAACCATCTATATGGGGTAGAATAACTAAAATATTACATTTTATGGGTATTATAACCCAACATTATTGAATATTGATAGTAATTTAATGATTTAAGAACATAAAATAATTATTTTAATTAGAAGAGATATGAGTATCGAAGAATTAAGGTTCTCTCCATGAATGATGGATTAAAATATTTATATTTAATAGAATGTATTATTTGATTTCCTAGGTATATCACACAGTGTAGTTCAAGAATATTATTAACCACATTCATATGATTATGGATCTCTAAAACTCAACGTATAAATTTATTTTTTATTGAGTATATTCATAGAATAAATCCCATTGATTTTTTCCTTTCTAATGAAACTTATGATTTTTTCATTGAATGTACATGGAAATTGTTCTCACATTTTTTTACACAGATAATATGTAATGAAAAATAGGTTATACAAAAAAAATTGTAATAATATTTAATATAAATATAAATAAACTCATGTAAGAAAACATAAATTTTCTTATATACTTCAAATAAAATTTGGTAGATAGATATTCATTATTTACAATAATTCAAATTTAAATACTTTGAGTTCCATGAAAAAATGTGTATATTAAAACAATTAATAATCACATTTTTTTCACTTTAAATCCAATATAAAATATCTCGATTTAAATTTATATTGTTTTGAAATAAATATTTAGTATTTAAAGAATAATTAAATCTATATTAACACATGAAATAATGATGTAGTTATACGTAATATATAAAAAAATGTAAACCGAATCTTTTTTTGAATTAAAATATGAAAAATTCATTATGTGACTATAGGTCATATAGTAGTCTCAAGGATATACCAAATTTTGAATTCTTATGGTAGATTATTTTTACCTCTTATTATTGGTTAATTTTTCATCCTATGATCAGTTTATTCTTATTCTTGCATTAACACCATTTTTCTTCCTGCAGCCACTTAATGATTTTTCTTATAATCAATTGAATTTTCATATTATGGATAGTTAATTTTTATTCTTATGATTAATTTATTTATCATCATGCAATTAATTCCATACATTTCCAAATTTTCAATCACAACCAGTTCCCTATTTTGAAAGAAAATTCAGGAACAGAATAAAAGGAGACTATCAACAGACTCATTATAAATCACATTCCATGGAATAATGTATTGTAATATAATCTATGAGAAATTATAATTATTCAATAAAAAAAAAATTTATCAAAAAATAAATTTAATTGATCAAAGAGCCACTTCAAAATTCATTTCCTTTTTTTATCGTTACAAAAGAAGAGAAAAAATTATCACACATTTTGAGATTGATCAATATAAATAAAAAATATTCATTTCCTAAATATACCAATAATTTCAAAAATATTATTAGTAATTAAACTAATCCTTAGAATATTAACATTAAATAGAGAAATATCCCCCTTAATAATTATCAATAATAAAACTAGCCTTAAATGTTACGTCAAAAAAATAACTAGGATTCTGATTAATTCATGAATATATAAATAGTATGTGTATAATCAAAAAGATAATTTTTTATACGTGTATAAATTACCTTGGATAAATATTTTAGAATCCTCTTAGATCCATGGAAAAATTTATTGGTTTTTATGGATATAAATGGAATCCAATTGTTATAACACAAGCTGCTGTGATGTATATAAGTTTCCCATGTGTTGTTATAGAATTAAAATTGAAAAAAAACATGGTGGGTTTAGAAAAAATATCAGGATAATGATATTTTGTTGAAACATATTATAAAGTAATATTTCTTTCTAGAACATGATCTATATAAAAGTGAAATCATACATTGAGGTTTCTAGTCCTATAGTTCCACAATGTATACTTATTTATAGATATTATAGAATTATTATCACAATAATCATGATTATATAAAAAAATATAACCAAAATCATAAAGTGTTTGTTTAATCAATGATGTTTGTGAACAAAAATATGGCGCATCAATAAATGTAACCACTTAAGTTTATAAATCCAAAAAATATTTTTTATAGAGAACCTTGAAATGAAAAGGTTTCAATGAGTGTGACACAACCCTATTATGGTATTTCTTTCAAAATTTCAAAAAAAACAAAGAATATAAAAAACTAGTAATTTAAAATAAAATATAAATTAGATAGAAAAATCGCTAATTTAATGATCCTTTGAAATAATTAATTAATTTTTAGTTAAATTTAAAATAAATTATTTAAGATTATATTAGAATCATTCACATCTACTCACTATAAATATCGAATCTAGTCTGGAAGTTTTTAAATAATGCAACCTACCAATCACAGCTCTAAATATAATATAATCAAAAGGGATTGATGATTCATCATAAATTAGTTTATAATATGTAATAATTATAATATTTTATATTTAAAAAATATAAATCTAATATTTTTACCCATTTCAAGCATATTTTGGTTTCATAATAAAGATACCATATTTTCGTTGAGCTCTTTCAAATTCCAAAAAGTACCAAATTTTACCAATGAGAATCATCCCAATCATTGAGGATATTATATAAGAAAATTAATTATAATATAATTTTTTAATGATCCATAGTTAATATCATCAATATATATTTTAAAAATTAAACTATTTTATCAATCCCTTTGAATAAACGAATATTGATAAAATTTTCCCTTTCAAAAACCAGTATTAAAAATAAGTATTGGGAACCAAACATACAATTATTGTGAAGTTTTATTTCTAACCATAAATAATTTTGAATATTTTAAAAACATCATTAGGATTAGATTCATTATCAAAACAAAGGGGTTTTTTTCCATCAAATTTCTTGAAGTATATCCATTAAAAATGGAATTTTGATATTAATTTATAAAAGTTTATTTCAATAATGTAATACATTTTTAGATTAATTTTTATAAATTGAAAATTATGAAAATAGTTCAAATAATTCTTCGAAATCAATTAATATTTCATTGTTATAAAATTTTTCCACTACTATAGGTTTTTTTAATTGCTTGACCATACTTATCTAACAAGATTCTAAATATTTATTTAGTGCTAATAATTCTTTGATACTTATGGGATTCAACTAATATTAATAATTTATTCCTATCAATATAACTTCACTATTCATAAATTATCATAACCCCATTTGAATCTGGTAAATATTCATCAATAGTTTGAGGAAGAAAGTCAGAAATAATTCCATGATGTGAAAATTTTGTTTTAAATAATTTCAGGTTTTAACTCTAAATGTAATATCACTAATTAAATTTTTAACTGGATGATTTTTATATAATTTAAATGTTCATACATGAGAGATAATCTCCCCAGAAATAAATCAAACCAATGTAGGTTCTATAAATTTAAATTTTCTAAATGCAATTTCAATAATTTTAAAATAAACTTTTAATTACATTAGTTGATTTTCAACAAATTTATTATGTATAGATTATTTAACTAGTATTTTATTTTGTTATAAACTCTTTATGAATTAATAAAATAAGAATATTATATAAAAATAAATTCATCTAATTTTGAATTAATTTTTCTAGATAATATTTGGAATTAAGAATGTAATCATTTCATCCATACACTACATAATATCCATTTATAGGTTTCATTAATTTTCCAAATTTTATAAGGCTTTTTCTATAAAAATGACCTAATAATAATATGATTAAAAATAATAAAGATGAAAGAAAATTTTCTTTCTATAAATATTTTATAAATAGGTAATGATTTTATATTTTCTAATACATTTCATATAAATATATATATTTTCAACCATACCATTTTTTTAAATTATGGGAGGTTAAAAGGTTTTATTATACCCATTATCATCATAGAATTTATTAAATACCGTAATTACAATCCCACATACTCTATTAGTCCTATATATTAAAATTATATATCTTTTTTCAATTTTAAATAATTATGTTATTAAACAAATTGTTAAAAGGAATCATATCTATGTGTAAAAAAATATGTTCATGTAAATATATATTATTCTTAAATAATAATAAACACATACCTTTTTCCTCTAAGACTTCTAGTTTTCATGTTGATAAATAAACACATATTTTAATGTTAATGTAGTATATATGTTTGTACCTCTTCAATATAATTGAATTAATTGTTATGATACATAACAATTAATAATGAATAACATATATATGATTATTTTGGTTTCAACATGGGAAGATCCAACACATTTTTAAATTTTGAAAGCCTATTTAACAAACTGAAATTTTCATGAACAAACCATCTTTTCCCAAAAAATATTGTTAGATAACATATAATTTAAAAAGATAACATTTTTCTATATCAAATTAAAAAAAATTAATTGAATAAATATTGTCCTTTATTTTTTATAACATAAGGTACACACTTCATTGAAAAATAGACATTTTCTTTTCAAATTTCTCATTAATATTATCATAATAAATATATGAGATACATATTAAATTAAGTTTTAGTATTTTAGAAAATGAAAACATTTAGATAAAAATAGAATTTTAAATTAAAAATTCTCCAAAATCATTGTGGTTCCCTTTGTATTATCACTAAAATATTACTACCATAATGACACATATTAAAAGATAACATTTTAGAAATATCTTGGGTCATAGGTTTGGAACATTCACTATAAATGTACCAAAAAACCATTTTTATGATTTAAATACATATTTATTATAAAAAAATTATTAAATAATTAAATAGAACCCATAAAAATTTGGTTCCAATTGGGTTTGAAAAATTATTTATGGGGACTGATAATGATTTAAGAAATTAGTTTATAAACAAAATAGAAGGTAATTAATTTGAGAAAAAAATATTAGTGTAACATAAAGACCATAAATATTTGGGTCCAAAAACAAAAACATCTAGGTCCAGTTCAAAAATAAAATTCATTAAACAAGGGTTTTGATATAATGTGAGATGGAAATATCAATAATTTTAAAAAATAACAATAAATTATACACTATATCTCATAATTAGTCTCAAAATCATATGAATAGAAGTCTACTATATATAAAGATCAGATACATAGTAAATGTAATTTATGATACTTGTGAACATTTCTGCCTAATGAAACCACACTAGACTTCATTCTATACTTCTCATAATTTATACTCATCTTTATTTCCTAAGGAATGGAAATATAAGAAAGGGGTGTTCCCAAATGCTCAGTTTGGGAAAATTTATAATAATTCCATAAATGATTAGATCATATTGATATGATGAAAGGCGATCATGGGATATGTATCTTATTAAAAAATAACATGGAATAATAATATTTTTCTATAATTCATGATAAAAAATATGTAATATCAACTGAACAAACATATACAATGGGTTAAATTATAAAAAATCATGAAACATTAATCATGAATTCATGAGGACAATCATAGGGGAATTATTAGGACATATGAGTGTGTTACAAATATAATAATATAAATAATATGTCATTAAAAACAAAAAATACATTCATCACATAGTAGTCTTTGGAAAATCACCAGTTTAATATCATATGATTGGGATAATCTTCTTATGTGACCATGGTCTTGGGATAATCCTATAGTGTAATCTTTGTCTTGAGATAAATCCTCTCATATAACCTTTGGTTTTGAATAAATTTTATCATGTACCATTTTTCATGGAATGAATCCTCCCACGTACCATTTGGGTTGGGTTAAATCCTCACATGTATACATTCATTTGAGATAAATTCTTTTGTTTATCATTGGCATGGGATTAATCCTTCCACATACACTCTATCTTGAGTTAAATACTCTCATTTAACCTTTAGATATCATGTTATATAAACATTACCAATGAATTAATGGTAATTATAAAACACCTCCAATCATTTATACTTATATATGTCTTCAAATTTATTAGGTCACATCATTAGGAACTCATGGAATGAATTATGTGTTTCATATCATTTACAGAAGAAATCACAAAAATAGAACTCAATAATTTTATAATTTGATACTAAAAATTCGTTCACCCACATAATAATTTCAAAATAAATTTTATTGGTGATTTATTAATAATAATTTCAATGTAAATATAGAGTTTAAAGATATGGGTGAAATTTTTTAGAATGGTTTTAAAAGAGTTTTCTTTTAAAATTCATATATGATTTTCATGAAATAATAAGTTATGGTAGGTATGCTTTTTTGGTAAAATATAGAGTGATTTTTTAGAAAATAATTAATTTTAAAAGATAATTTGATAACAAGACCATGAAAAAGTCATAATGCATTAAAAATGAATTTTTTTGTGGAATATAAAACATTTAATTTTGAAAGGATGGAAAAAAGTGATGAAAACACACCTCAGTAAATGATATAGTCAAAAATCATTTGAAAACTATAAAAATTGATATATGAATCTCATATGAGATAAAATATAATTCTGATTCCAAATATCAAATAGAATATTTGGGGGTAACAAAAATATGGACAAATTGCAGAAATCATCATTAAAGAGGATGAGATTTATTCTGAAAAATTATATATATATTTTTTATGACATTCATAAACATAAAATAATTGAATTAAACTTAATTATAACCATATATGAATGAAAATTACCATAAAATTAAATCATAATATGAATAAAAAATCACGTACTAATGATGTTTAGGGAGAATCTTTATAACTCAATGAAGAGAGTTGAGTTAACAAAGACCCTTAAAATGTTGGTATCATTTGAATTGATACCCACTTAATGAAATAATACTATATGGATACATAATACCTCTATATTAAATCAAAATATTAAAATAAATCCATTATTTTTTAATCACACTATCTCAATGATATCATGTGGAACAATAAGAAATATGCCTCATGGAATTAAATTTTAGTCAAAAAACCACTTCGCTTATTTTCTCACATAGTAAAATGTGGGTATAACTTCTTATAAAACAAACGAAAATATATTAATATTTTATCTCATAATCTTATACAGAAAAGTTACCGTTTATATAAATCTATTTTTATAATTTATTATTAATATATTAGTCAGTTATAACTTATTTTTTCCATAGGGTGACGGTAACATTAATTTTTTTCACATGATTTATGATGTCATTTATGGTACCTAATATCTGATATAAAATTATCAATTCTTATAAAATTAGTGGTAATTTAGTAAAAAACATATATTTAATTAGATGTCATTTAATCTTATTCCATAAGAGTTTTTGTTATGTTGTGTTAAAATGGAATCAATGTCAGCTTATTTCGATAATTTTAGTGCATGAAGATGATATTTGAAAAATAAATTATACACCTAATATAACATGTATATGACCATAAAACAAAATTTATTTTCTTATTAAATTATAATAAAATTAACAATTATTTTTCTATTTTTATTCATGATAATTTTTTTAAAGTATTGTTTAAGTGGGTGGTTAGACCGATCCAAACATGATCATAGCAAAATTTGATTGGTTGGTATTATTATGAAATTATTTATTTTACCATTATATTTATATAATATAATTATAATGATATTATTTTTAATTTTTATGTTTTTTAATCATACTATATGTGTTTTGGGTAAATAATTAAAATCTGGATGAAAAATAAACAAATGTAACTTCATAGAGGGGGTAGTCTGCACAACACACGATAAATGTTTTCTTTTCAAAGAAAATGTTATAGAGTAAAGGTGGCTTTTAATTTTTATAATTGTAGTTATAATTATATTATAGAAACCAAATTTATTATTAAATTACATCTTTATGACTAGTGATGAAGGGTTCTGAAAAAAATAGAAGTCATCATTGTCTAGAGGAAGTTATTTGAATTAATGCATGATCAAAGATATTCAGTTTTTCTATATGGATGGAATGAGATATGTAAGAGATTTTAAATTTATATAATTACATTTAAGTATAATTATGGTAATTTTTTCATTATATTAAATTATATGGGACATGTTTGGAAGATATGTATTAGAAATAAATGATAAAAGATTATGTAAAACATACTTCAGCACCTTGAACATTCCCTTGAAATTATCCATTGAAATGATGTGATTAGGATATACTATGATTAAAAATGGTTTTTTTAGTAGAATATACCTTTAAAATTGTAAAACTGTTCCCGTGTTTAAGGAAATTTATTTGTGGATGAGGAACTTTAAGGGGATGGAAGTGTTCACCATTTAGATTCTATGAAAAAGGAAATGTTTCAGACACACATTATTTCTCAATAATGGAATGAAAATATTAAATGGTCAATGGATGAAAAATATTTAAAAAACTAATTTCAGGGTGATACAAGAAATATAAATCCCTATATACGCATTTTAACACAGGTTTTATTCATGTTTAAATCTGTTTACTAATTGATTTTTACATTTTAACACTTGGGTTTTTACCTTGGTATTTATTTTTTACCAAAGTAGCATATATTTTATTAAAAATATAAGGTAAATCTTATAATTAATTTTTATATTAAAAACATATATATAGACTCTGAATATACAAAATAAATTTTCCTATAAGTTATATTTTTATTTAATATTCCAATATTATATATATTGAAAATCTAGTTTGTGGAAAACTATTATATTTACTAGTAAGCATTGTTTATATTATTTTGTATTTATTACCAATATAGTGATTGTTAATGTATTTATATATAGATATTATAATTTTATTAGAGTCATTAATGATAACGGGATAATTTATTTTGTTAGATAAAAATTACACAATGTTATTAAAAACTATTTCATGAAAATGTCAATTTTACCATAATCATGATAATTAACTATAATAATCGTAATCATATTTTTATTCCTAAACATGAAAATGAACTTATTAAATAATAATAACATGTTTATATAATATATCTAATCCTTTTTAAATTTATTTTATTCATGTGATGAAAACTTCTTTTTATAAGTTATTAATTTTTTTATGTAAAATGTTACTTATGTTTCCAACATGTTAAACATAGTTTTAAAAAATTAACCATATTGTTTTTTAAGTATATATTTTAATTATAATATATATATATATTATTTTGAAATGGATTAAAAAATAAAATCATTATTGAATCATGATAAATTGAAAAACAACAAACGATACATGAAAAATCACTATTCTATACTATTAAAATAAAAAGTAAATATTATAAAGAAATTATAAAAAATAATACTAAGCTATTTTAAAAATAACTAATTATTAAATTTAGTTATTTTTTCAAAACATAAATTCTTAAAAAAATATTTTATTATTTAAATTAAAATAATATATATATATATGTGTGTGTGTGTGTGTGTCTGTGTGTGTGTGGAAAAAATGGTTTTATTGAACAATGTACTTTCAAATAATTATCTGTTCATAATTATAATTTTTATTAATTTTATAATTGATTTAAATTTTTTATTTACTATTGGTTTTAATATTTTTAAATTTTCTTAATAATATTTAACCATTATGTCAGAGATCATTTTAGTTTGTTGTTTCATCGGAGAAATTCAATCAATACAATGTTTATTTAAAGGTAAATTATTTATTAAAATCTTGGGGCATTACATTCCCTCACCCTTGTAAAATTGTATCTTCAAAATTTTACTTATCAGTTATAGAAAATAATAATTGAGGGTGTCTAAAGATAATCATAACTCAAAATATAACTTCTAATAGGTAAAAACATTTCTCTCTTACGTATCATTAGAAATCATATCATTTCCCTCAGAACAGTTGTATATTATTATTCTCAACTATTTATTCGAAATATGCTACTATTACTATGTGTTTGTAGTTTCTATAGATATACCTTTCTCACATGCATTTTCAAGATCATGTTTCTAACCAAATACTAAATCCCAAATCATTATGATAATATATAATTGAGTGAATGTGAGTGATCATATGAATGTGAACGCTCGATCATAAATTTTATTCTCCAATAACCCATTCATTTGAACCTATACTACTATGTCATTCTTGGTTCATCCTAAAACCCAATTGGTTAAATTATATAAAATTAGGTTGTGTTTTTACATACATCTTAACTTCATCCCTTAAATTAATTAGAGAATGAATCATTTATAATGGTTCCTAAAGTGCATATGATCCACCAAAGAATATCCCCAATGTGTGTCCAGCCATTTGTGTATTCTTACTTCAACTCAGGGTTCACTAGATTAAACATTGATTTGATACTAAACTAGCCCATTTTAGTGTGGTTACTGTTAGAACATATATCTTATATAAACAACTATTTTATTATATCTAAACAGGGTTGTAATTTCAAGAAGATCCACCCAATATCTAGTTTATAAAAACCCTAGGTTATTATCCTATTTTTATAATTATCCCTCGGAATTATTCATATGACTTTCTATAAATATATATTATCATAATCTGAAACAATATCTATATAATTCTAAATTATAACTAAACCCTTCCATTATACTAACTAAGGTTCACATTTCTGCACCCTTGGGTCCGGTGCTAAAATAACGTTATTTAAGCATTGGATAAGATAAAGTGAGTTAAAAAAAATTATATTAATAAAAATTCCATAATTTTAACATTATATCCCTTAATTCTTATCATAGTCCGAATAAATAATATGTTTTTTGTATTTAAATATCTACTATATAATAAACCATATTTATTATTCTTAAAAATATTTATCAATAATCAAACCAAAAAAACCCTTATATAATTATAATATTTTATACCCATATTCATAACATAAAAATATGAACATAAGAAAGGGGTGAGGTTAAATGCTCAGAAAAGAAAACAAATCAACATACAATCAATGGATAAATAATAAGCACATGATGAAACATGATCATTAGAGAGATTTAATGTTTAAAGCATGGATCCATAATAGTTTTCTATAAGTCAGGATATAAGGATTGGTAATCTAAAATGAACCAAAATATTTCATTGAAAATTTTCAGTGGAATAATGGGAAATTAAACATGAGTTAAGGAGAATTATCTTAGGCACAATTTAATCAAATATTCTTTTGGAATAATCAAAAAATTTCATTCATATGTAATGGAAACACACCAAGTCAATAATCAAATAGTAGGCTTGGGATAATAACCCCATTACTATTATGGGAATTGAATACACCCCTCATGTACCCATGGTATTGGGATATTCCTCTTGTTTTTACATTAGTTTTGGATAAATCCTATTATATAAACATTATATTGGGATAAATTATCCCATGCACACTTTTTTAATTTGATATATCCTCCTATGCACCATTTTCCATGGAATAAATCCTTTTATTTAACCTTTATCTTTGGGTAAATCCACTCAGGTACATACTGACATGGGACAAATCAACCTATATACCCTTTATCTTGGGCTTAATTTTACCATGTTCACTTTTAAAATCATGAGATATAAAATTTTCCAATTAATTTGATGGATATATAGGACCTCACCCATCATTTACTGATAAATATGTGTGAGACATTAAAAAATCATGACACATTATTAATAACCAATGGGAAAAATTATGTTTGGTATTATATTAAGATTATATCACCAATATTGACCATGAGAATGTGAAATTTTGATTCAAAACATTCAGTCACATAAAATAGTATTCCATAACTATATATATATATGGTTATTGATGAATTTTTTTAGGTAAATATATCCGTTTTAGGAAAGGAGGAAAATGGTATTGAAATTTTCAAAGGGAATTTTTTAGAAAATTCTTGTACCTATAGCATAATAGAAGATATTAGTTTCGCATTAAAATTGTTATTTTAAAAAGGAAAAGAGAAATGTTTTTATAATATTTACTTTTAAAAGTAACGTGAAATATTAGTTTCTAGATAAATATATAAATTCTTGAGAATTAAATGTGGAGTGGAAGATAAAAAATTTCATTATGAAAGGATTAAAAACATTTTTAATATTTTTAAATACCTTTGTTGAACATCCAAATAATAAAAAGAGATTGCAAAAAATAATATTAAAAATAAGAAAAGGTGAATATGATGGCCAATGAGATAAAATGTAAGTATGTGTCCCAATATAATGGAGAACATTGGTAATAAAATAAATATGGACAAGGAGGGGACACTGCTATTAAAAATTATGTGAATAATTCTTCACATTGATATTCATTTTGAGTAATTAATTCATCAATATAATATATTTGAATTAAAAATAATCCCCCTTATATTATAATTGAAATAATTTTTTTCGTAAAAAACATATGTGGAATCAACTAATCAAGGAAGAAAAAAGAACATGGTGGACCATTATAACTCAATGGATGGAGTTGAGTAAACAAAGGCCGTTACAACTTTGGTATCATTTGAATCAAAATATATTTTATGAATGAACCTGATATGGATATTATAACCCCAAAAATTAAATTAACATGGAAAAAAAGCTATTATTCAATAATCACCCCATCTCAAAGATATCTTGGTTTATAATAATAAATATTTCCCATGTAATTAGATTTTAGACAACAAACAAGTTACCTTATTTTATCGCTTAGTAGAATGTGTTGTAGGATCAGTTTAAAAAACATAAATATCATAATACTATATTTAATATCATTATTAATATATATTTTATTTTATAAAATTTATTACTATTAATATATTAGCAGGTCAAAAATTATTTTTAACATATGATGTTAGTAGCATTAATTGTCTCATGCTTTCTTTATGGATCCGATTCTGATACTCATTATTTTATAACAATTTTATAATTCTAATATAATTAATGTTACTATAATTGGTAAATTATATATATTTATATATATTTTTACCTCATTTAATATATTTTTTATTTATGTTGGGTGAAAACAGAATATGTGTCGACTTATTTAAGTAATTTTAATGATAAATTATGATATTTTTATAATACATTTTCTACCTAATATAACCTTTTGTGAGAAATAAAAGAATAATTATTGTATTATTAAATTTGAATAATATTAGAAATTTATTTCCAATATTCATCTATGATAGTGTTTTATAGAATTAGTCTTGTAGGTGTTTAAACTAACCCAAACACAAAAACGACAAAATTCGATGGGTGAGTATGATTATGAAATTATTCACATTAACATAATATAATTGTAAAATCATAATAATTATATTATTTATATATATTTAGGGTTATGAATATTATTTTAATATTTTTTTATAAATAATTAAAAATAGAATAGAATATGAAAAAACATTATTGTCTTGATGCAGAAGTCCACACAACACACAGTTAACAATTTTATTTCCCACAAAATTAGTGAGATTGAAGGTGTATTATAATATTCCTCTTAATAATTATAATTATAATTTATATGTCACATTTATTATTCAATTATATCATTATAATTAAGGATGATATGTGTTGGTGAAAAAATGGAGGATGTCATTTCGTTGTGGCAGTTGTCTGCATAAACAGACAATCATCATTCTTTTATTTTTATAACTGGATGGAATTATAGTAATGAGGGGTTTTACATAAATATAATAAAATTTAATAATAATAATGATGAAAATTTAATTATATTAGTGCGTATAGGATATTTCTTAACATTAAAATTATGAAGAAAACGATTTGAATTAAGTAATACTAAAATTTTTTCCATATTGATTCTATTGAAATTATAATTAGAAATGAATCCCATAAGATATATAATGATGAACATGAGATTTATATGATGAAATTAAAATATATTATATGAAATATGATCATGTTTTGATGAAAATTTTAAATTTTATGAGTATGTTTTAAGGGGTGTAAGTGAACACCTTTTAAATGGAAATAAAGGTGATCTTTAGTGAACATCAATTATTTTTCAATAACATAATGAATCTATTAAAGGTAAAATGGATTTAAAAGAACTAAAAAAATGGAATTTTTGGGTGATATAAGGTTCATAAATCATCATCCATGAATATTATATTAATTTTTAATCATTTTCTAAGACTTTTATCAATTGCTTTTTACATTTCACCATTTTTATCATCGTAATCAGTGTTTAACCTTGTAGTTTATATTTTACTAAAAATATAAGGAAACCCTTCCAAAATTTATTTTTGTCATAATTTAATATCTATGCTTGACATAGTCTAATTCAATTTCTAAAAAAATATTGAATTAAACCATTAATTATTTAGAAAAAATGTTTTGTTGAAAAATATTGTTTTTACCATTATGTTTTATCATCTTTTCTTTATTCCGAATTTATTTAGTGTTAAATTAACTATATATAGTCTTATAAAAATATTGGAGTCATTTTTAGAATATGTTAATTTATTTTATTACATAAAAATTTCCCAATGATAATAATACAATTTATTGTGAATAACCATTTTTCCATTATCATAATAATTAACATTTATCATAATTATCATATTTTTATGAGTGAAGATGTAATTGGATTTATTAAATCATATTAACATGTTTATATAACATATAAAATAAATTTATTTTGATTTATTTATACATGTAGTGAAAAGAGATTTATAATATTGCAAATAAAATGGATTTTAATGTAAAATATTACTAATGATTCAAAAACCTTAAATATCGATTACATAAATTCAATATTTTAATCTTTTGAGGATAAATTTTAATTTAAGAAATATATTTTTATATATAAAATCATTAATTTTTTTTAATTTATTCATGTATTATGATAATGTCCTAAAATAAACAGTATTAAAAAATTCAGTATTTTTGCACTGTTCTTCAAAAAATATATTATTTTAGAAAAATATCAAAATTTAAACCTAAAATAATTTTCAAATGTCTAAATCAAAAATGAATTTCATTTTATAAAATTAAAATTATAAAATTTATAAATTTATCATTGAATGGAAAATACAATATATATATATATATATAGAAAAACATTCTTTTTTGGAAATGTTTCCTTTAAAAACATCAAGTGTGGTTAATCATATTTTATATACATTTACAAACTAGCCATTATAATTTAATTTATTAGATATTTTTTTATAAGTATATTTTCTTAGTAATATTTATCCTCTATGATGAAACTCATTTTAGTTTGGTGTTCTATGTGAAACACATTATCAATACATTTTTATTTAATGAAAAATATAAATTTAAATCATGAGGAATTATAGGAAATATCAAGGAACATTCATTTCTATAATAAAAATTCATTCGAGATCTAATTTAGGTAAAAATTAAAACATTTTCACTTTACTTTCTATAATATATTGTTTTGTAAAGCATCAGTCAAAAAATTTCATATCCAATAACATTTTTATTTTTATTCATTTTAATCAAACTAATCATTTTAACATATCTTTTTTATCTTGAATTACTATTGATAAACCATATAACAACATTCAATTTCATTTCTAATACTACAATTTTATTAAAAAATATATTCAAACATGGATCTTTTAAATTAAAAAATTTAGATGGATAATTCTTAATCATATGATTTTCAAGTTGAGAACGTTCTTGATTAGTATATAAATTATCATTGGAACCTTAATGATTGTTTTTAAAATTTTCATTTTCAAAATGTACATTTTTTTTTATTTTCAATATTTTTGAATAATAATATAATATTGGTAATGTAATGATTTATATTATTGATCTTTCAATATAAATCATCTTCAATGGGATTAGAATTAGGTTTAGATGAAGAAAGACAGTAAGATTCACTAACAATTTTTTATGACACCATAACCACAAAATTCATGATTATTTTTTAAAAATAGATTCATCACTAGAATATAAATATGATGTGTAACTCCAACAATATTTAATTTAACTCCTCTCCATTTAATACTAATCATCCTTATTCTAATCATTCTGGGGTCTTGGGATGTTAAGAATGATGTTCCCTCTTTTTTTGCATTCATAAACAATAACTTCATTATCATCATAACCTTGTTTTCATTATTTATTTTATGGGAAATTGATTTTTCATTTAAATTAGTATCATTTCATTATTATCTATTAAGAAACCTATAAAACATGGCTGCTTTCACTACATTTCAATTCAGAATTAGTAGAGTGAGTGGTAAAAATCCTGGGTTTATTTCAAAGAAATTCCTTTCTTTTTCCAATATTAATCTTAAGAAATATTTTTTAATTATAACTTATTTTGTATTAAGGATACAATAAGATCATTTAAAGTATATTATTCAAAATTCTTAATTTCAATAGTTTTTAACTTTTTAAAATTTCGTTTTTTTGGTTAAGACTCCAAAAACACGTTCAACCAAAATAAAATTATATAAATAGACTTTTAAAAAAATATTCCATTAAAAATACTTGTAAATATATGAAATGATTGATTAATTGTATCTTCTATTACAATATTTAATTACCCATATTAAACACAAAACATATCAAATTTAGATCTAATCAATTTATCCAAACCTATCTGAGTAACTTGTATTATATTCAAAATCTAGTATGCTATTTTTCAGGAGAGAATACGACTTTACACATTCATATTAAATTTACAACACAAAATATTAAACACCATGTAATTTACCAAATAATTTACCTCATAATTATCAAATAACGTTTTTGGATAAAATTTTGGATGTTTATCAAGTTTCACTAATATTTTCTAATTGTCAATGATTTTGTGTTTAATAAAATAATTCATGTCGAATTTCCAATAGCCATAATCGATTCCATCAATGAGTTTTGGTTTTTAGGTGTCTCACCATCCTTCTTATTCATTCCAACCATCTCAAAAATACATCTTTTACAATTGATATTTTATGTCATATTATGATTAGAAAAATATATATTAAAATATACTAATGGAAGGGAACCTACTCCGATACCAATTTTTAGGTCATTATGAGAATGGTTGAATGGTCAAGATGGGGGATGAATTTAACATTTTAACAAAATTAAATAGATATCAAAGTTTGTTTAAATATAATCAGAAAAGACCATAGTGATTTTCATAGTATTTTGGATCTAAATGACCTAGTTCTACCCTTCACCCCTCTCACACACAGAGAGATGAAAACCACTAACTAAATAATCTATGACTTTTAAAGCGAGTCACAACCCTTTATAATTTCCTTTTTAATCCTTCGAGGAAAAACTGATGAAAATATTTTTTCACACTTGGTGGCATAACTATATCACCCTTCCTTTTTCACACCTGCATGAAAAACATGAATGGATCCATTTTTTGTGGTAGAACAAAGCCCTACCTTTCTCCCAGACCAAGGGAAAAAAATGATTCCCTTTCCTTTTATCAGTAATTCCAGACCCATACCTTTTGTGTGGGGATTATAAAACAACTATACAGTTTTTAGGTGTAGTATAACCTAATATGACTATATAAATATAAAAATATAAATAAGTAATAAACAAGAAACCATATAAACAAGTAGCAGACCCTTCAGATCGAATTGGATTCAGAAAATGATGTCATTTTTATGAATACCCAAATGATGAATGTCCCAAGAATGCTCCTTCCCCATTGGCTTTAATGAATGAGTTTTATACTCAACTTAACATATATTTCACACATGTATATAAAGAGGTTATCCCGGTGACAGATGCCTTTCAAAGAGGGAGTTCCTCGAAGATACCTCAATGTGGATGTTCAGAATGCATGACTACTATATCACTCTAGTTAAGGACAACATGCATGGGGTGGTCCACTTAAGGATGTGAAAACTCCTTTTTAATTCTTGATCTTTTACTCTTATTTACTTTTCCATTAATAAAATTTTAAGATTGCCCTCCAATGGATCCTAAACCATCCTTGGCAACCCAATGGAAAAATATTAATCAAACATGATATAATTCATATAATAAAAAAATAAAATGGAAGATGTTTTGAACTAAAATAAGAATATTTAATTAAGTGACTATATGTCATATTATCATTAAATTACTAAATATTGACTTCATATGGTAGGTTAATTTTTATTCTTTCAATTGATTATTATTATTTATAACGGTTAGTTTATTTTTCATTTTATTGTTGGTCCCATAGTCATCAATATTTTCACTACTAACCAATTCAATAGTTTTAAACATTTTTAGGAACATAGTATTCAAAATAACCACTGAATCACTATAACTTATGTTTGAGGTAATAATTAATTGAAATAAAATATGTGAGAAATTAAAAATTTTCAATAAAAAATATTGTATTTATGAAAACATAAATAAATAATGTTGACTAAGGAGGAATTTCAATAGTGAAATTATTCAGTGAGATTATGTCTAATTTAAAAAATCATAACTCCTTTTTGAGGTTTCAATAACATTGTCATTTATAATTGGTATTTTAATAAATTATTGATGATAAAATAAGATTTTTTCCATTTATTTTATACTTCAAATATAATTAATAAAAAAATTTAATAACTTTTTATATATATGAAACATTTTTTCCATATCCACCTTTAACATCTTCTCTTCTTCCAATAACACTCTAAAATTTTCAATCTCCATCAATAACTGTAAATTGTTTTTTCACGAGTCGAATCAATGTTATATGAAGTTTGAGATACCTTATTCAAATTATTATTCTCCTTTTAAAGAAATTTGATAATTGACAGACACACATTTAACTAATGATCCAAATGAAATGTTATATTAGTTTCTGGTTCCTTTTCTTCATCACTAGTAAACAAATCAATATTGAAAGTTTATCCTCCACATTACATGATGTTTCAGTTTTGATATTAATTAAATGAAATTCATTATCATCCAAATTAGGGATTAATTTTATCTTTTTTAGTTTTGAGAAATTATTACAATTTTCCTTAGAAAAAAATTATATTTTAATATTTTAATATTTATTCATTGAAGAATTAATTTCTAGTCATCAAATATCTACATTATTTTTCATTAAAATTTCTAAAAATTTGAAGTGAAATGTATAATAAATCTAAATTTAAAAAATTTTAGTGGTAGTATTACTGTATATATTCTTCCCTTACCCAACCAATTTCTATGTATGAAAACAACTTATCATGCTTCATCCAAACAGATTCAAGATTTTATGAATTATCTTCCTCTTTTAGAACATAATTCCATCTTTTCTCCTCATAAATGTACTTAAAGGTTATTTTTTATTCTTACTCTTCTTATTATGAGTTAATTCTTTATTCATTTCAATGGTGATATATTTTCTATGAAAAACATATGTTGGATTATTAAAATTATTATGGTCTTCAAGCATCAATTCATTTGAAAAAATATCAATAAAATTAACTTTTTTACTACTATAGAATCTTCAAGAGTATCCCAAAAAAACACTAACTGTTCTAACCACTTCATTGAATCCTAAAATGAAGTCATCAATAGATTAATCATCATGTAATTATGTAGCTTCATAAAAAAATAGAATATTATTCTCCTTTCTCCATCACATTCCTATCATAAATGTTCTCTAACAATTCATATATTAATTTATATATCATAATTAGTTTTACTTTAATGAATTATTTATTAAATTTTTATTTAATCATTGAATTATTACAGTGAACATCATTATTAAATTATATATATAAACAATTTTCATCACAGAAAATTCTAAATGAAGAACAGACTAATTTATAACAACTTTAAGCAAATCCAAACTATTAAAAAATATGTATGTAAGTAATATATCCATACAAATATGATTTTTTATTTATATAAAATATTTAAATGAACATTACATTTATTGAATTTATTTGATCCATTATGAACATAGAATTCAAATGTAACACATCATCAATCACAAAGAACACCTAATACCTCCAATCATTAAATAGAATTTTATCTTCTAAAGAACCCTATAGAATAACCTTGAGGGAAATTATGGATACATAGATTAAAATAGGTATTATTATCCTCAGTGATTTACTGGGGGTGAATTGGTGGATTAATTTATTTTTCATTACGCCATGAAACAACCTTTATTACCTATATATGTTATTGAAATTCTTTATCTATTGAAATAATTTATTATTTTATATTGAATATTAATGGTTTTTGACACTTAATTCCACAAAAACACACATTATGAAGAACATGAATAATTAGAAAAATATATTATATGGGTCTACATTTAATATGAATGGATAAGTCCTCAGTATGATCTAAAAACCCATAGATCACACAATGTTATAATAATCCATCCATCCAATGGCCTGAAGGCCTTCAAATGTTTATTATAATATATCCCCCATTTAAGAGAATAAGGGGGAACCGAAATTTTCTTCAAGAAATTAAGACAAATCAAGGCTCGAAGGCCTAAGAGAGTAAAACCATACAGAAAACATGGGGCTACCCCTCCCCAGCATGTGATTATAATGAAGCTCTCCACTGTTGCAAGGCTATTTAGCAAGAATGTGTCATGTGTAAAAGCACATGCCTGATCATATGGATGACGCCATACCCTCTCAAAAAACCAAATCTGTAAAGCCTAAAAAGATAAATCACCTGCTCTAGATCCACCTCTAGGGAAATTCCATGTGGTTTGGCCCTGATGCACTATCTCCATCCCTCCACTGCCTTCAATTCAAAAAACCATAACCACCTTTGGAATCAAACCATACAAAGAAATGTCATCCACCATACTGTAGAACCTCCACACTAGGCATCTTGATTCCTCCTCTAACATGAAGCCATCAGTCATAGAAACACAAAATCCAAAAAATTCCAACCAAACTGTCCCGCATTAGCAGATTCACCTAAACTGATTGATCACCATCCAAATAGAACATCACCCCAATTGAAATCCACCACTCCATGGAACAAGAGTTGGGGATGCCTTTTGGGACACCATGGACAAATAAATGCACTTCCTAGAGCTTGCTAGCGACCAATGCATCTGACCAACTGGGAGAGCGGCGATGGGAGCATGAAACCTGACAGAAAAGATTCGAACAGGGATTCAATGGGGAAGTAACCACCAGAAACATCCCAAAAAACATCAGAAACACCATACCACCAACGCCTGTAGTGGATCTTCCCCAAATCCAAAATACCTAAGAAAACCACCACTTTAATATACCTGAGAGAGAGTGGACAATACTTAGAGTAAGAGAAAAAGAAAAAAATTCTGGTGGATAGAAGTGAAGTTGGGTCTAGATCTCAAACTTACCACCTTTGAAACCAAACCATTCAAATAAACAATAACAATAGTCCAAAACATTAAAACCAGAATTTTCAAGATGTCATTATCGAATGAGAACAACTGAACAGGTAGAGAAAATACAAAATCTCCCAAATAAATCACCGAAGTTGAGGGGAGATGGGGCATATTTGAGCCGAAAGCACCACTCTGGGATGGATCCATACTCTTCATGAATACGAAGATTATGGTATATCCTTTGAATATTTTTATATAAATATAGCTATCAACTAATGTAACATTATTCAACTATAACTTCCTTGATTTAATTTTAATTTTAATTTAATGAATTGTTTGTTTCATTCTCTATAATGAATCAATAGATAAGAAGGAAAAAATCATATATAAAATTAACAAAAACACATTCACTAATAATTAATGATTTTAGAAAAACTACATGAAATCAAAAATTATATCAATGAGTAAATATATATCTGTGAAAATTATATCCACACATTTATTTATATTAAAATGGTACAATAAATAGAAAATAATAATATTTCTTCAACTACTAAATCATCTAGATCATCTCCACCAATGATACTAAATATTAGTAGAACAAATCCTATAATTTGAAAGACTTCATGAAAGGAAAAAATGTAAAATATAAATTAAAATCATAAGGAATGAGAATAATTTTTTAAAGATAGAATGGATAGAATTTTTAAGATATTTTTGGGTTAATTTAGTGATTATATGGTGTTTTGTAAAAATTATTTAATAATTTAGTATTATATAAATAAATATCTGACCAATTTGGTATTATCAGTATTCAATCGATATAAGTAAACTTTATTAAATTCTAAAAATTATTTATTATATGAATTTTAATGTAAATAAAATATATAATTTTTTTATGTAATTAAAGATGCTAATTCCCACGGTGAAATAACCTTTATTCTAAATAAACCCCTTTTATGAATTCTATATTTTTGATAATATCACTTCTTTTAAATAAAGATATCTAAAAAGGTATTAATAAAATTTTTAGAATTTTTTTAAAATCATTTAACCTCATCCAAAAAATAATTAAGTATAATAATTTATAATATAGTTATTACTGGTTAGGAATAAAATTTTATTTGAAAACAATATTTTATATATATAAAAGGATCTTATATGAAATTTAAATCATATATTTTTTATGATATTAAACTAAATGTATTATATATATAATTAATATATATTTATGTATTTATCATTAATTAGATAGTAATAAATGAAAAATTATTTAACGGTAAAGTCTTATTCTTCAATGAATTCTTGTTCTATATGTATTGTATTCTTTAAGTAAAAATATAAATTATCAACACCAGATTTTTTTGATTAAATGTATTTTTGATATAGAAAAGTCAATTTAACAAAAATAAAAATGATTATTAATTGTTAAAAAATATGATTAAATTCATTTCTATGCTAAAAATAATTTTTTAGAAATAAATTATTTTTATGAATTATTTAATTTAAATTAATTTTACCACCATTAAAAATTGTATTAAATAAATTGTATTTAATAGTTTGAGTCTGAATTTATAGAGAAATAGAATGTTGAATATGATTTTAAGGCATAAAAAAAAGTTTCTGATGTAAAAACTGTGTAACCTTGGTAAAGTGTAAAAGGTAGTAAAATAGTAAAATTAACATGGGATGTACTAAAATGTAACAAAATATATGTGTTCATATAAGGGTAATTATCAACATCCCCTTATCATATCTCCATTATTTTTATACTTTTGATTTTCCATCAATCAGAAATTACATTCCTTATTAATTAAAGAATGAGTATGTTATAAAACTCCTCTCAGGATCACTAATAAATGATTCCCCCAATCCCAACATAAATGAAAAGAATTACCTTGTTTTTTATTAATTCCCTACAAAAATTATATCTAAAAAACTATCCCATGTTTTTGAACCACAGGTCACAAGGAGTCCTAATTCCCCTATTTCCAAGAGGCCCTCTATGAAAATATTCATGTGTTTATCATACATGTTATCATATCCTTAATTATTCATCATTACCGTATTCATCATCCTTTTATTAAATATGAAATAGAACATTAATAACATTTTATTAAAATCTTTATGATTTGGTAGAGGTGATAATATTTCTATAGAATAACATGTTTTTACTCATCCAGTCTTTACAATATGTTATTTTTAGATCGATTTGACCACCTACACGAACAATTTCATAGATCTCACATCATGAATATGTAAGAAAACTTAAATAATATTAAAATGAATTTATAATTGTTTATTTTATTTTATTTATAATTCCATATTGTTAATATTCAAAATTATATTGTCTAATAAATTAAATTATTTTTTCATTTCAAAAACCATTGGAAATGAGATTTATAAGAGTTCTATAACACCCTACCCCTCTTTATTAGCCTGAGTCGAGGAAGAATTGCTACTTGGCCTTAACCAAGATCCCCAAGATTCTAATTGATTGATGTAAATTCCTAGGTAATCAACAAAATATTGGAATGATTTTCACATTGAGAATAAAAAAACTACAACAAATAGTACCAAACCAAAAAAACTATATGACTCATGATAACAATTTAATACCAAAAGGAAATAAAAACTGAATACAACATAACAAATATCAGAGTACCAAAGAGGAAGAATAAACCAAAAATATCAAGGACACCGACTCCATAGCTCCCATAATTCTCCATGATTAAACTCCACAATACAACCAAAGTATCATGAAGCACCACTACTGAAATGTGATACATTCCCTTTACATGTGTATTGATAAACAATATCTATAAAATTACCAACCTTCCAAAGAAGGGTTGAGTAATGAAACTCAGTAGGTTTTCCCAAAATTAGTATACTAATCACACCACCTGGATAAATCATGTTAGAAACATTATTTAACAGTTTTTATAAAAGACTTTAATATAGTTTATATCAAATCCATGGAAATTCGAAACCAAAACAATTTCCCATTTTAAAATAATTTCTGATGAAATGTAACAAAAAATTCAGCCCATACATTTCATAATTTCATTTTAACTTCCCATGTCATTTCACTAAACCACCCACACAAACAAAACCATGCAATCTTGTTGTTATGATTTATGGCGGAACTTCATGTCCATACTTTGTTTCATTGATGGTCGTAACTCACAACCATTATCAATCCCATTGAACTCACACATAACCATTTAACGTAATATCCATTCCAATTAAATTCTACCAAAAAATTACAAAAAACCCATCCATTTATTGAAAATACATTTCCAACAATCAAAATGAAACAACTATTTTAAAATCATCATTTTGAATTCTTGTTACCAATTTCACATTCCACCAAAACTCCCATTTTTCACAATTCCATAAACCATGACTAAAGAGGGTTTCTATTTAAAACTATAAAACATATTCATAATGAATTTCAATAAAAAATAAATTGGAAATCAATCCTACATGTTCTAATAATAGGATTTGAGAGTAAATCCACTTACGCCAGAAAGTAAGATGAAAATGAAGAACAACAAAAATTCTTCAACAAAAGCGAGTTGAATCTCCAAACCCCCACTTAGATGTCACTCCCCATCATCCACACAACCAAATATAAAAATTATAGGAATACATGATCATCGATATATAACTGACAGATCACATAAATGAATCCAAGAGAGGTAAGAGAAGTAGACCTAAGAAAATGATTGTAAACATAAACAAACCCAGAAATATATCCTTCAACACGCCAATACAAGCCAACAGATCACTCCAAAATAAAAGGGGAAAGTCTCCAAAAAATTAAGGAGGATAAAAAAAATCCTGACAGGATCTAAAAAGTGAATAATGAGAAGATTTAGAGTAAAACTGAGTAAGATTCAATTTTTTAGGATCTAACTTGTAACTTTGCGTGGTAGGATTGCACGGTTAGCCAAACCTTGCGCCAATCATGCGCCAACCACTACATCCCAACCACCTTTTCACGATTGGCTTAGATGATTAGAAAAACTAAACACAATCTGTGTTTTCCCTTTGTTACAAATGATTACTCCATGGTGAAAAAATGGGTTGGATAAACCATTCACCTACCCAGAATCCCTTGTTTCATCTTGCAAGATTTTTTATAAGAGTTTCATGATAAGTACTAACCATGATCAAACTGTTCAACTATATAAAATAAACTAAACCATACAAAAATCCTTCAAAACCCTCTCAAATGTCACCAAAAAATACTACAGACATAAAATACATAAATTAAGGTTTAAATAAAAGAAATTAGTGGTACAATATTATCCAAACCATTGGTCTTTCCATCCTCATGAAGTAGAAAACCACCATTTTTCTAAAACAGTTTTCTCCTTTTCCTGACCATTTCTTTTTACTGTTCCCATGTTTATTCTTAAATTCTCCAGTGATTCACCAAAACCCACACTATATTTACGGTTTTCCATCACAATACTTTATCTTTCTTATCCACAATATGTACGAGAACATGTACCAATGAAGAATATTTTAATATGTTAACGTGTATACATAGAATCACATGGCCAGGATGAGGATGATACTTTTTCAACAATGATACATGAAACACTTTGTTCAATTCATTAATCTATGAAGTAAAATACAACTTCTTTTCCACATCACCAACCCATTCAAGTATCTCAAAAGGCCAAATTTATTAAAAATATAGCATTCCCTCCATCAAAGAATAATTATTACCAAACATTAGAGAGTCTCAAGAACACATTATCACTCACCTAGATTGAAAATGGACATATAAAATGATCCAAATATGAATTATGATGATGTTGAATGGTCTCCATTCTATTCCTGATCAATTTTATAATATTTATTGTCTCTTGGACAATGATCATCCCAACTAGGTATGTCTCACTTATTTCCACCCAGAAATGTGAAGAATTAAAAGGTGGCAGGAACATTGATTCAAAAGGATTTGTTTTTATTGAAGATTGTTAATAACTATTATAAGAGAATTCCACTAGCATTAGGTCATCCTACTATGTGCCACCAAAATTTAATACCCAAGGTTGTATCATGGCTTTCAACGATTTTATCATCCATTCAAATTGTCCATCCATATGTGGATTAATCGTCAAAAATACTATGAAATAATTACTAAGGGCCTTCTATAAGGATTTAATGAAATGAGACATAAAAATAATAACTCTATCTAATACTATCGAAACTTGTACCCCATTCCTCTTTACCAATTATCTGTTATATATTTTGACAGCTCATCCACCATATGAGATTCACAAATAGGGATGGAATAAGCAACATTTGTGAGCGAATACACTATAACCCATACAGAATCATGTTTCTGAATCATTCTTACATGTTGGAAATACAATTTCTATCTTCTCCCATTTGAAAATAGGAATAGGTAGATAATGTAACATAACTGATGGCCACTGATGTTCTCCATTAACCATTTTTTAAGTTAGGCACCTCAACAATCTCCACCATCTTTGTTTTCATTCTACCCAAAAACAATTTTTCATTCAATTACTTATAAATATTCTATATTTACAAATGAACAACCCATATTGATTGGTGGTAAGTGTGAGGAAGCTATTCCCGAAAATCCAAATGTACGACCATCCAATTTCGAAACTACAAAATTGAACTCCTATCCAGTTTTCATCAATAAATGGTCTCCCATAATTGAATTTTGACCGTATTAAAACAAATTTTGAATTATTTTTGTATTCTTATTTTACCATTTCATCCAAATTAGGAACAAAATAAATTGAATAGAAAATAGCTATAGTACCTCAGTCTTCACAATCCATGTCCATATCATCTCTCACGAACATCAACTACCACACATATGAAGCCTTTTTTTCAAACTAAGAATTTGAATTTCTTCTTAATGAATCATCTAAAAAACATCAATTACCAATTTTATACATCAAATAAATGTCAGAATTTTGGAGTTAATCCATCCATATTCTTTGTCTTACGTTAAAATCCCTTTTTCATAAAATGTGTTTCAAGATATTATGATCTACAAACTCCATAAATGTTTCCCCAAAGTGCTAATGATTCCTTGTCTTCAATGAATTGAGTATAGAGTAAACACAAAATCATGTGTAGGGTAGTTCTTCTCATGGAACCATAACTATCTTGATACATAAGAAACAACATAATCCCTTTTTAAGAGAACACTTCCAAACCTATATCCCAAAGCATCACAGTACACAATGTACACTTCTCTGGATTCCAACAATATCAGGATTGGTACTGATGTAAGGAAAAAATTAAGAACATGAAAATACATTTGAAATTCATTATTCTATTAGAATGTAACATATTTCCTCATTGATGTTTTCATTTGTTATGAAATATGTGATAATTCTCGACAAAACACCAATAATTAAAACCTAAACCAAAGGAGCTTAATATCTCAAAGATAATATTTGGTGGTTTCATAGTGATAAAAACTTCAATATTTTATGGATATATATAAAAATATCTTTTAGAGGTTACAAGGAAAAGGAAACGTACCTCTTGTATCCAAAAATTACTCTTTGATAATTTGGAATATATGTAATAAACACACAATATTCCCAACACCGTTTATGAGTGTTTTTTGTGAGGTGACATTGAATTTGAATACAACAATATGTCATCCCAAAAAACCACCATAGAATAATCTAGATATCTAAGAAATATTGGATTCATCAATTCCATAAATACTGTTGGTGAATTCGTAAGAACGAAAGGAATTAAAATATATTTGTAATGGACATATATAATTCTGAGAGTTATTTTTAGAATATCCTCTTTCTGAAAAGACAATTGGTGATATCATGATCGTAATTAAATTTTAGAGAACCCCTGATCTCCCCTAATTAGATCCAATTGATCACCAATGCATGGATGTGTATACTTATTCTTTATCTTAACTTTCTTATGATTATGTTAATCACCACAAATCCAAAGTGTTCCATCTTCATTTTTTGATAAACAACACTGGTGCTTCTCACAGAAATGTACTAGCTCGAATGAACCCTTTGATGCAAAGATCTTTCAACTGAACATTCAATTACCTGAACACTATTTATTCCATATAGTAAGATAGAATTGAGATAGGAATGTTCCTTGAAAGGATATCAATTATAAACTCAACCTCTTTTAAGGTTGGAAACCATGAGAAATTATTTAGAAAAACATATAGAAACTAATTATCTACTGGTAGAAAAATTCTTTAATAAATATATTCCAATGAATAAAAAGTTAACCCCACCAACTGGTACATTATTATTACAAATGTTGGATCCAAAAAGACCAGTGCACCTACCTTTAAATTATGGTCTCATTCAAAGAGATTCTTGATGACATTTTCAATCCTAAAACTAACCATTCTCATAAAACAATTGATGTGAGCCTTGAACATTGTCAACCAATCCATACATGGGATAGTTTAATACTCATAAATATAATGAAAAGTGAAATCCCATGTCAAATCATCTCCATGAACACTTTTTGATCATTCTTGACACATAAAGGCTCATCATTCTCTTTAGCCAAGAGGAGTTGACATTTCAACATAGAAGTAAACATCTCAATATTTAAAACAGAAAGATCAATAACATTAGAAGAAATAAATAAATTCGATAAATCCTTATCAAATAATTATTTGTAATGTTATAATTCCAAATAATCATTCCTATCACCATCGATGGTCTATTTGGATTATCAAGAATAACCTTATAAAATCTATACAATACCATACTCACAGTACATTATTCCTTATTACCCTATTGAATTTTTCTTTACTGAGGAGTAATTGTATTATTTGAATCTCTATTTCTAGAATTGTTCTACTGAATTTAATTATTATGTACTACTTATCCCCTTAAAGCATATGACATTTATGAAACATGGGACTTGACCCAAATGCATGACTATAGAGCACTATGACAATAGCACTAGATATGTATCATTAGATTGAAATAATGGTACTCACTAGGTGGTTCTATTCAACATCACATAAAGTGATACAAGGATAAAAATTGGGAAAAATAATAGATCACTTTAGGGTTTTGGAGGAATATACACCAATCCAATCATATGATTTTGAGTCATCCCACTAACTTGTAAATATGTATCTTTATTCCACTTATTCCAAGCATTTTATTTCCCACAATTTCTTGTCAGTATTAACATGCTCCATCCACCTATATCTTCCTAGATTCCCATTTCATCCACCATCTCTCTATTGACCATCTCCATATAAGCTGTTATATAAAGAACACCAATTTTCAGGAAAATCTTATACCACTACCTGAATTCAATGATTCATTCCTTAAAGGGCCTACTTACAGTAAATTCATGTGAAAAGTAGACTAATTTCATTAATTTTTCTACATAATCTGTCATTGAGAGATACTCCTACTTAAATATGAAAAGGTCTATCATTTTTGTATCCTAAAAATATGAGGATTAAATTTTTTGATGAGAAATTATTCAAAATCCTAAAATGTATTGCCTTGGTTTAATTTATTATGAAATGATATATTATACCACACTCATGAAACATCATCCAACACATATTTCACCTAAATTATATTAAAATTTTCTAGTATTCCCAAAAAATTGATGATTTGATTCATCATAATCAGCCACACGTTCACCTTTTTTTGTTCCAAATCACACCAAATGATAGGTGGATTCTATTTCTAGAATTCAATGGAATGATCCACTATCCTTTTTTCATCCAATTGGTTCCCTATATTCATAACATGAAAATCATAGATAATGCATTGAACTAGTTTTAGGTTCATATGTGGTTCAGGTGAACCCACATTCTTATCAGCTTTTAGTTTGTTTCTACGATGCCCACGAGGTCCTATTTTCAATAGAAAACATTACATAACTCTCACTCTCTTAAAACTGACAGATTAAAAAATTAAGAATTCTACCAAATCATATATCATTAAATTTCATTCCAAAATTCATCATTTTCCATGTTCAACCAGTTTTTTGTTAAATTAAACTACACTTTTGAAAATTAAAACAATTTCAAAATACCACAACCATGTCATTTTTAAAATCTCTCATTTAAACAAAATTTAATTTTTTTAAAAACTAAACATGCTTATATCAAATAAAAAATCATTAATCAACATGAAATATGAACTCCTAGTGGGAATCATTTTGTATATTTCATGTCATCCTCATCTCATTGGATAAATCCATGAAAATTAGATTACAAATTTTATAAATGTCACAAAAAAACCTTTTCACCCAACTCTTTGGTAACATAATGTTCATTATAAAATGGTCAGTTACTTCTTTTTGTGCCCTATATTTCATGTCCTAAAAATCATACTCCTTTATACCATCACAACTTGAGAACTAAACCAGAATGAATTTCTAATCCAAGATTGAAATCCAATACCATTTGTCCTAAAATGAATGGTGAACTGATGAAGACTGGTACGAATTGTGGGTCAATGACCAATAAAGATGATATCACATGTAAGACCCCGCCTCTCCTCATAGACTTGAGTCGAGGAGGAATTTACACTTGGACTTTAGAAACAACACGAAGGCTCCAAATGTTGGAAATAAATGACAAGGGCTAAAAAAATTGGGTGATTATTATACCATTGAAAATTAATAACTAAATGTAAATTTATCAAACCAAAAAACAAATATATGATTCATGATAATAATGTAACACCGAAAGACAACAAATTTAAACTACACTATAACCAATATCAGAGAACCAAACTAGAATACTAAACCATAAAGCTCAAATACACCAAGAGAACAAATCAATATCTCCCAGCATTGTCTAATCTTCTACTCAACAATAGAACCCACGTATCACAAAGAAACACTATTTTTTATAATTTTCCATTACATTTTTCTCGATAAAAAAATATTTTCATATGCACCAATGTTCCATAAAAGGGTTGAGTAGTGATAATCATTAGATTTTCCCCAAATAACAACCCTACTAACTCCTATAGGTCAGAACATGTTATCACATTTATATAATACAATTTATATTAACCATTAAAAAAATTTATATCAAAACCAAGTAAATTTCAACCTAAATTAGTTTCCCATGTTAAAATATTTTCTGAGGAATAAACAACATTTCATTCAAAAAATTTCATAAATTTATTTCAACATCCCATTTCTATTCACACAACCACCCACACAAACTAAACCACACAATATTGGTGTTACCATTTATGGTGGGACTGTACATCCATACTACATCCCTTTAATGGTGGTACCTCATGACCATTATCAATCCAATAAACTTATGCTTATCTATTTAATAAAATAACCACTAAAATTAAATTGTGAAAAACCCTTTCAATAAAACAATAATTTTATTTTAAAAACATTTCCAATAATAAAAAACAAACATCTATTTTAAAATTATGTTACCAATTTTCCATTCCACAAAACACCCAATTTACAAAATTCTATAATTCATCACTAAAGAGGGGTTCTATTAAAAATTTTACTACAATTTCACAATAAATATCAAGAAAAATAATGTATATGAAATAAATCCTTCTATTTCAAATTAAAGGAGTTGATAGTGAAGCCACATACCTTAAAACATATAGAGAAATTGAAGAACTGCACAAATTCATTAATAAAACTAGGTGGAATATGTCACTCCCTAACATAAAAAAAGCTAAATATCAATATGATTTGAATCAAAGATTGTATATATAACCCCAAAAGATCATATCTATGAATCTAAGAGATTTAATAGTAGTAAATCGCTTGAAAATGTCCCTGGATGGAGGCTTACCAAGAAATATAGCCATCATAACAACATGATTTTCCAAAAAAATCACTCCCGAATCAAAGGGGAAAGGTTATAAATCATTTGGAGGAATATAAACCGATATAGGGTCATCAATAGTGAAATAAGTTGGTTTTATGTAAAACATATTCAGATAAATCTTTTTAGGTTCTAACTTTTAATCGTGCATGGCTGGTTCGGACAGTTGGTCAAATAGTGCACTAACAATGTGACATCCACTGCCTCCCACCCCCCGTCACATGGTTGGCTCACATGGATAGACAAACCATGTTCAAGCTATGTTCTTCCAACTATTTTACTTTTCAAGGTTACTCCAAGGTGTCCATGCAGTTTGACTAAATAGTTTGAATAAACTATTCACCTACCAAAAATTCAATGTTTCAATTTTCATGGTTTCCTATACGAGTTTCATAGTTTATACTTATCATGATAAAAATGTGAACCTATCAAAAATACAAAAAACATGCCAAAATGTCTTCCAAACCCTCCCAAACATCATCGAAAAACATTATATACTTAAAATACATAACTCAATGGTTACTTAAATGAAACTGAGGGTGCTACAAGATCCTTTTGACGCATCACAATATGTTCCATTAAATGAACATAGTAGTCTAGAAAGTAACTCGAATGCCATATAGAAGCATGCATTAAAAACCAGAACTATTAAAACTAAAATATTAATTTTACTAATAAAATATTATTAGTTGGGTAATAAGGAATTATAAATAAATGGTATTGAGTTAAATAAATATGAATAATGTAATTTTAAATTTAAATAATAAACCTGAATTTATTATACAGGGAGCTAGATAATGTCTTACCAAGAAGTAGTTTGATGTACGAGTCTCTGATCTCAATTTTAATTCATTGATATATGATCCATATTCAATAACAAGTCAATTTTTTTGGTCTATATATATCAACATGGATATATTTCATCACAATTTACATATAATTCAATTAATTTAAAATACCATAATATATTTTCAGTTTCAATGGGGTTTGATTCAAAAGATAACAATGTCATATTTTTTTTTGAAATCATAGTTTGAAATCATGATTTTTTAGATCTAAATTTACATCAGGTAAAATTTTATAGTATTTACCTATAAAAAATAACTATTTTATTATCCTATGGTTATTTATATAGTTAACATATCTTTTTACCATTACACCTCCATTTAGATCAATATTCATCCAAAAGGATGCCTGTAAGTGGAGTCAACCATATCTCTTCTTTTCGGTCTCGAATAATTCTCCTCAGTGAACATGTTTTCATTATAATCATATGATTTTCTATACCCCAACATATATTATTTAATAAGAAAATTGTAAAATTATTTTATATTTATTTTTTCAAACTATGAAAAAAATGTTTTTTTATCATTTTATACATGGTTTCATTCTACCTCAGTTATATTTGGTTTACATTATGAAGATTCATTTTCATGTTTTCAAAATTATTCAAGAAAATATTATTCACATTATTTTTATTTTTATAAAACTATTATTTTTAAATTATATCATTTTATTATAAAATTTAGGAAAATGTAAAGGATATTTTTAAATTTTATTTTTTATATCTATTATAAAGTGTATTTCATCTATGTCAAGGTCCTTTAATGTTTTTATGTTTCAATATTGATGTTTTCTATCAATATCATATATCTTCTTTCTCATCATGTATTATGATCATATCTTATCAAAATATTCATGAATTCAATTTCTTCCCCACATTGAATTTTAGATATGATGGAATTATAAATGTTTCCGTGTTTATGTCGCACACATATGGATGGTTTTTTATTATGTAATGTATGGTCTATCATGTTTAGTTCACTAACATGTAACTTAACATGAGAGCCACCTGGCCTCAAGTGAACATCCCCATATGATGGAGATTTTATACTAGTAATGAGGAACTATGCTGGTACTATTATTAGACCATACCATCATTATTGGATTGAACCACAATGGTATAAATAACTATTAAATAGTGGAAATAACAATAGTAATAAGACATGAAAAATATTAAATCATCCAATTACAATAGACATGATATTATAACATGAATGCAAAATAATCAATATCATATAAACCAATTATGACCATGTAATGAAATAAAAAATGGGGAGATACATGCGGAAACATAAAAATTGACTTCTATGACATTCTATATAGAAAAAAACAAAAGATCCCAAAGCTATCTCCATTATAATCACAAATGTAATTTTTCTCTTCTTCTCCCATACCTCCCTATCATAAAAGAATAAATAATCCAATGATAGACCCTTAAACTTGTCCCTACCGGTAATAATATTGTTTTTTTATTTACTAATATATAACCCGAACATGATGTGATATATTCTCAATAGGATACCACAAATGATTACAATAAAAAATCTAGTCCAATCATATATGCTTTCATAGTGTATATGCATAACATGAATAAAATAACAAATGATAATGTTATATACCTGGATCTATAAGTAAATTCTATAAAAAGTAGTCTATAATGAAGTAGAAATGTATACATGGGTGAAAATTATCTACGGTATATGATGGTGTATCAATTATTAGGCCTATGATGGCAAGTACCCAAGGAAATTGATCAAGGAATCATAATTAATTCTATGGATCATATCCATAACAAAATGATATCACAACAACAATCATTATTTCGCACAAGGTTACTGAGTTGAGAAATAAAAAATTATGAAACTAGAAAAGAACTACTCTATAGGGTAGTATAGGAATTGCATGTCCTAGGTGGAACCAATGAAGAGAGGTTTGGAGAAAATATTAATTAAATAAAATAAAACTAAAGTATTTATGATTTTATAAAATTAAATCTAAACTACATAGCATGTTATTAGTGGGTATTGCGGAACAAGAAAATATTAAATGGGTTTGAAGAAGAAATGAATCTGGGTTCATGGGATTAAAAGGTATGAAATAATAAGTTAACAATATTGTAGTCTTAAAAAACGGGCCCTAGTCAGTATAACGGTCATGTAATGTTAGCTCGATCCTATGTTATAATTTATTCATTTGAAGGTAATTGAGATTAAAAATAATGGGTATCCTGATCCCTAATTTAAAAATCAGGAAATAAAAAACCTAATGATAATTGTGGAAGTAAAAAATGTAGATCTTAAATTAAAAATAATAATTCAATCATGTCAGGGAATGATCATGCTCAAATAATAAATGAAATTTAACCCAATCCCGAACCCCACTCAAAATGGTCCTTCAAGAAGAAATCAGGATAGATATAAAAATAAATAATCAAAATGAAATCCCAACATGAATTGAAATAAAAAATATAACACCTCATACAATTATTTCCCATTCATCATGACTTCCACAACATTGAGAAATCACCTATTTATGTTACCCTTGAGAGGGAGAATAAAAATAAAAAATAAAAATTCTATAGAAAACTATTGTAGAAGAGCTCTGTAGTGGGGAATGACTATGATAGATTTTCATTGTTGGGAACCCCCATCCAAAATTATCCAAGGTTGTTGTTGTGGGTTTATATATATAAGGATTTGTGTCAAACCCTAGGCCATAATGTCATTAATTTTATGCTCTTTGACACTTACATGATGTGTAAAATTAATACAGCATGTAATCTTTTAATTTTCACTGCAGGAGGAGGCGTCATGAATTTTTGGGAATCTCATCCAAAAAATATAATCCTCTCAAAGGAAACTTCATGTAATGTATTTTCAAAAAAGTGTATATGCTCTGCTCTAGTTTTGTAGCTTTGCTTCATCCAAAAAAATCTGGTGTTGCATCGCTTCATTTTTCTCGTGTTACAGGGTGACTTTTTGCTCCAATATTTACCTATTTTTTATCATTTTCCAAAGATAGGTTGTATCCTACTATGAAATAATAAAATTCCATCCAATAAATTTTTTAAAGATTAATCATTTAAATCCATAAATCAGTTTATTAAAATACCATCAAATTTATTCATGAAATACAGCTAACACATACTCCATATTATGTAGACATACAAGGTCTGAGACCCAGGTCTTGTGACAAGGGTGTCCCCTTCAAAACAAAATAGATCATCCACAAAAAATTTATGATTTAATTGGGCAGATACCAAGGATATATTCCATGGTGGTCTATGCAAGCTGGAACCATGTTGATAATATGAGACATCCAATATAATAATTCATTAGTTCTATTATATTATTTTATTAATCCACCACAATATTGGTTCCATATCAATGTATTTATCATAATAAATTTTATACAAGGTTATTCCATGTGACACATTAGTGTCCCAGCCTTTGATAACAATTTATAGAAAACATTAAATTAATTAGTCAATTCACATACCAATGATAAAAGTAGGGTCCATTTTAGTATACATGCACAACTACTAAACATTTTTATGACATGCATAAGGAAAGTTGTCATCTAAATCAATTCTTACTTTCCAAATGATCCATCTCATTATCACCTTTCACTTATTTTAAAAGGGTTCCATAAGAGGTATTTAACATTTCACAACCTGGTATATTTATCAGATGGATTTGACTCCCTGGTGCTAAATATACATCACACAGAGGGGTGTCGTATTCACATTCATTTATATAAAATCAAATAACGGGAAATTTCAGGATGAGGATTCTGACCTCTATCCAGGTCAAAATGGAAAATGAGGGTCAGAAAAATATTTAAAACATTTTAGTTAATTTAATTACTCATTTTAGATGTAATGAACATAGAGTATAGAGTGTGGTCCATAAAAAATCTATGAAAACCCAATCTATTATGGTAAAAGGTATATAGAAACTACTATATATGGGTAGTACTCTATTAATATGTTGTCATCCTTTAACATGTTAAATAATGGGTGAAATCGAAGAAATATTCAAATTACATGAAAATAGGGAATATTATCCTATACATATTTAACATTCCATACAACCAAATAAGTGAGATCAATAAATATGAGGATTGAAGGCATTACTGATATAGATATATCATGAAAAAAAATCATGATTCTATTCTCAAACAATGGTGTTATAATAATTCCTATGAGAGGGGGAGGGAAATATTCATGTTTGGGGAGAGGTTATGAAAAATGGGACGATAAAATATTGTTTAATCATTGAAGGAGGAATAAAAATATTTGTCTTTTCACCCATATATGAGGTAGCTACTGTTTGGATACACAGTTTGACCAGATCATGTTCCAACCTTGTGACTCCACTACCTATGTGGCACTAAAATTATGGGCCACACATAATGTTTTATCAAAATATTCATAACATGGTCACCCCTCTGCGCTTTAGGTCAACACCCTATTCAGCTTCCTACTCATGGTTAAACATACCCTACACCTCTTATTTTAAGGACACATGGTTTCTATTCAGGGTCAATACTAACTATGTTTCAAATTTGAACCCCATGATGAGTCTATAAAAACTAAATCCACAGGCTCTGAACAAGCCCTATACACGTCCAAACCCTTAAACCGTTATGAACATCCAATAATTGAAAGAATTGATTCATTACAAAATTTAAATTAGTCGTATCACCTCAAAAATTTCTATGTTACAACCTCCCTTCCTTTAAAAAATATCCCATGAGTTTACCTTATAAAGATGGTAAAGTATCATCTATGAAATGTTCATGCCACTAAGAAGATACATTATCCTCTCTCTCACATGTGTCATCTTGTACATGACTGTGCTCCCATAAAACATATTGAAGGGGAACGGAGATTCATCATAGATCCTTCATACTCAAATAAAAACAAAAAACATATAATATCAAAATATGAATCCACCTCTAAATCAACCTCATTAGGATGAATGATGTGTGATGGATCTGATTGATAATGAAGAAGGTATGAAACATGGATGATGTAAAAAATGGATTGGTTACTCAAAGGTATCTACAACAAGATAGGATATTAACTAGACTCTCTCTATGATCTCAAATGGTCCAATGGACCAATGTCCCACCTTCTCTTTCCTTCTAAACTATCTATGTCTCATTTTAGAAAAAACATTCAAGAAGACCTAATTCTGGACCATGAATTCCATTTGTCCTAAAAAGTGATATATATAAGACTTTTTATAAGACTGAGATATATGCATATGTTTCTCGATAAGTGGTACCTTCTCCATGATATCATATATGAGACATGGTCCTAATAGTAACACCTCTCTAACCTCTAACCATCACCGGAGTGAAAAACGCAACTTACTATATATGTAATTATATAGATCCATTTATATTGTTTCCTGAAACATTATGTTGTATGAAAATTTTGAAATTTGTAGGTGTTTCTACCTTGAACCTCTATAATCAAGGATGCATTCTCTATGCATGTCTTCCAACACCTGTATCATATGATATGACTGACTGTCTATATGAGGGTGACATGTTGCACTCAGAATAACCTATAAACCTAAGGCCCTAAACAAATCCTTCTAGAACTATAATGTATAATGAGATAATAAAATGGGGAACATTGTGATTGTATATAACCTCTAAAATGGAAATCCTTGGATCATTTCCCACTGAAAAGGTATATATGATAGGTATAAATAGAGTGACATTTTTCAAACTATCTACAATCAACCATACTATGTCATAGACTCAATGTGACTTATGAAAATCTTTCAAGAAATAAATAGTGAAATAATCCCATTTCCACTCTATAATTGGTAGTCGATGTAAAATTCTCATAGGTCACTAGTGTTCCACCATCACCTATTAACAAATGGATCACGGTGTAATAAAACCAACAATTTTCCTCTCTATACATGGCCACCAATACTGGTGGTGTATTCCAAAGTTCACATTTAAATCCTAGGATGTGACTCACATTTAGAGGCACTCTAATACCAAATCAATTGATTTGGCATTTTTTATTCACCCATAAACACTAATGAATGTTCAAAAACTCATCATTATTGATTAGACAACTAGGTAGTGGGCCATCACCTGAGACAATATCCCTTAGGAAAACTCCCTTATGACTAGAATACATATTATCTTTAATAGGTCTAGAAGAGAATATTTCACTGCAAAGGATGCTGAAACATGTTTTCAGTGATACTTCTAAACATCTCAATGCATCTAAAAAATAGATCTATTAAATACAAATCACAAATATCCTCTTGAATGGCCTTTCTAGAGTCTTTCATCTTAGAGTTTCATCCAATACAAGAGCCTTATTAAGAATATAGGTAAGACAAAGGTATAATGAGTATAGGTATTCTACACATCTGCATTATTTGAGATTCAAGTCACATGGAGTGGAAATGTAATTTATACATTGATGGTCCATGTAAACGATGAACCATTATCACAATATCTAACTCCTATGATATCATATGGCATAAACCTCAACTGTCACCATGATATTGTGGTATGGGTAATTAATCCCATGAGGTCACAACTGGTGAGACCCCTATTCCATGACTCAATCTCAATTCATCATAATAGCTCTGAGCCTTATACCTGATGTATCACACTAAACCATTAGGTCTTTACCAGGATCAGGAAATCCAATGTGGGTTTTATAGTTAGTCTCCCTTTTATTCTCCTAAAACAGTTCTCTTAATCATCATACCATTTAAACATGTCACCTTTCACGGTCATGACTGTGAGCAGTGCTACCACTGTGATGAATTAAATATAATGAGCCTTTAATATCCAAAAATCACTATGAAACACCATATGTGAAAGGTGTTCTTAGGGTGATACCATAAAAACATGTCTCTCACATTCTCTAGGTAAACTGGAACATTTGTCTTTGAGATGATGTAACCCATGAAGATAACATTATTTGTCTAAAAGGGTAATTATTTCATCTTTAAAGCTATCAAGAGTTTTTTCATGGTCATATTATGTATGAGAATATAGAAATATGTAATCCACAAAGACTAACACAAATAAATCTAGATATGGGTGGATAGCTGACTCATCAGATCCATGAAAACTGTCAGTGCATTATTAAGACCAAATGGTATAACCAAATACTCATACAAGCCAAATCATTTATGAAGTGTTGTACATGGTATATATAATAGCCTAACATTCACCTGATGATAGTGTGAACTCAAATAAAGCTCAGAGAAATTCCTTAATCAATTGTTCTAGTTGAAGAGGTCATACATAAAATATAGTTGATATCAGTTCTTGACCATAAGCTGGTTCAACTGATTATAATATATGAAATGCCCAATGGTCCTATCAACCTTAATGGAGAATAGCATAGGAAAACCCAATTGTGAATCATTATTTCATATGAAACCCTTATATTTTAAATATTCTAGCTACCTCTTTATATCCTATAACTCATTAGTAGCCATCCTATAGAGATAAATTGATACAGGTGTTGATCCTGGCACTAACTCAATACTAAATCTACCTCTCTCAGAGGAGGTGGTCTAGAAAGTTTATCATAGAATATTTACCTGAAATGATATGCCATGGGAGGGAAATCATTATTACATGTTACATGATCATCTATAAAAACACTAGAAATATGGTCTATCACTCCGCCTAGACCTTAATGCTCGTATTTTCCTCGACTTTCCTAGAAGTCCAATTCACCCTTGTGAATATAACTACAACCCTTTGGATATGTAAATGACACCCTCCAGTGATAAAAATTGACATAATCATAATAAGGAACCGAAAATTGAATCATATGAATGATTTAAAAATCACTAATCTCAAGGATGAAGAGGTTCTATAAAAAATTATTGTCTCTTACCTCAATGGGAAATTTCATACACTGGCATACACGTTTCGATCAAATTATAATTTGGTATTAAGTGTTATCTGTAACAACTAATGTTTTTGTGAACTTTATTTTAAAATAAATTAATTTTATTTGATATTGTGTGTTTCATGATACACTAATTTAACAATTTTGGTATATGGTACTCCAATATAATCTTACATTACATGCAAATTTGACTTTCCCTGCATTACATGCAACACCTAGCTTCTAAATAAAAATTTATAATTAAAGTTACTTAAATGAGATAGTTATAACAAATCAATTAAACATAGTAATATAAATATTAACAACTGATTTTTAAATATTATTTATAATTCTTTTATAATAATGAATCATATTAATAATAATACATACAGTTCTAGTAAAGTCTTTATATGTGTGAAAATAATTTTTTCTTAAAAGAAATGCTTTTTATGCCTTTCTGTGAAAATAATTAAATTAACTTTAGAAACATTTAGAAATTTAATTTTAAATGATACATAATATTTGAATTCAAAATTTCAAAATTATCTTAACGTGAATTTTTGGGATTTTTTCGAAAACATACATTTTTTGATAAAGAGTCAAAAATACTAAATTTAAATTCAAAACTAATTTTTTCATCTAATTTATTTATATAGTAAAATTAAATATTATTATTTTATTATTGTAAAAATAGATCAAATGTATATCTATAAATCCAATTTAGGTTATTGGTTTAATTTTTATATTGAATTTTAATATAATGATTTAATGATATTTTGAATATTCAAACATCAAAACCCTCCTTTCTCACCACATCTATTGGATTAGCATTAAACATAAGTTTTCAACATATATGAATTTAATTTAAAAAAATAGACATAAAAATTTGTAATTAGTATTATATTTTTAGGGTAATAAGATAAAATTTATTTTTGAGAAAAAATATTAGTTAATGTGACTAAAATAAATTACATTGATTAAGGTAAATTTAAACTCAATAAGGGAGTAAAAATTATACTTATAGGCCAACATAACCTAGAAACTTATTTAAAAACCAATGTATGTCTATATTTCAACCATATTCATTCATATATTTAGTTCTTTATGACTTTTTTGGTAAAAGTTTTGGTACACCAAACATTTTTAAAAAAATGACAAGTGTGTCCCCTCTGTCCCCTATAAAATCCCACCACATCTCCCCATCTTCAGATCTCTAATGCCACATATGTTCCTCCACGATCATCCAAATTTGATTTCAAACATCCCCAAATTCATCCTTGAAGCTTACATTTGATAAAAAAATCATACCAAGGAGGTCCTTTGGTGAAACAAAATGAGTTACACAAAGAATAGGAAATATCCTTCCTCAAGACCCTTGGTATATTTTCTTTCTCCATTTAATAAATGTTTCCTATTAAATTAATAGATAATATCCTTAGTATCATAAATATATCACGATGTATTTAATATAAGTGTTATAAATACAATGACTCCCAGATGCATCTAATGGGCATCTAACGTACCGTTCCTATGTACCATAACCTACCAGCACAAAAAACGATGTTGTTTGGTTTTCCTTTAAAACCATTCATGGTTGGGATTTATTACGGAAACACAATTTAGATATGATATATATGATATTTATAATTTCTTTATGATTTTTAATTTTTACATATAACATAACTTTATGCTTTCCATTTTTAACTATAATAAATTTGTTTTGTGAAGTGTGTACTACCACCTCCTCAAAGTGATTTGATTCATTCACAATCTACATGGAATTTATTAAGGATAAGTTCAGTAAAAATAAAATATATCTTTTAAATAATAATTATACTTGAATTAATATATGTATATATAAATATACATATATTTTATTTACATTTTTTCTTAAAATATTATAATTAAACATAATCATCATTCATGCGTACGCACGACCTACCATTTCCACAAATGTTGTCTTCCATTTAATATTTATATTTTTCAAAGATTATTATAAATAAATATATAATGAATATACATGAAATTTATATCCTTTTTCACATCATGTTAATAATGATATAATTATTAGGACCAAAAACATAGAAAATTAAGACACATGAGTAAACAAATGTGGATATTACCCGATATGATACCTTAACTTTGAATTGTTAATAAGACTGTAATATATAGTTATAATCAAACCTTATATGGTATTATATTTACGAATATTGTTCCTTAATATATTTATAACAAACTTATAAGTATTATATTGGAGTTCTATAAGAGTATGAAGTGATTCAAGACATAAGTTAAGGGGATTATCTTTTATTACTTTCATTTCTATGAGATTTACACCTTATTCACCACTCACCTATTTAGTACTAGTAATTATACTACACATGAATATATTCTAATATTTTTATTTATACTATTAGGGGTATTTACATATCCATTTTATGACCCCTATTTAATATGGTTTATATTTTAGGAGATACCAAATTGGTAAAGTAGTATTGTCTTAATTATCCAAATTTGAGTCACATGCCATGAACATCAAGAACAATGTTTTAAAAAATGTTCTCAAATAAGATATTTTATTATCATTTCCAGGAAAAAGGATTTTAATTTTTTTAATGGGTTTCTTCTTCCTTTAAATGTTTTCAAAGGGTTCTCAAAGAAATGGTTTTATAATATTTTCAATAATTCAATATATGTTTTCAAAAATATTTTTAATAAATGGTTTTTAAAATGATTTCAATAATTCATTATATATTTTCAAAGAGTTCTAAAATTAATGGGTCTCAAAAAATTTCAAATCATTCTATATTAGTTTTCAATGTTTTATTAATGAAATGGTTTTCAAAATTCATTCAATCATTCATTATATGTTTTAAAAATCTTTTTAAAGAAATTTTATTCCAAATTATTTCATTATTTATTTATAATTTTTCAAGTATACTATCAATGAAAAGGAATTTAAAGTGGATTTTTTTAAAATATTTTTTCAAAGAAGAAAGTATATTTTATAAAATAAATTTTATTAAAGGTATTTCAAAATTACTTTCCATGTAAGATGATATATATTGAGTTTACACATTCGTTTCATTATCAATGATCTAATAATATAATACATATTCTTCCCTGAATGGTTTATGTTTTTATAGAAATATGTTTATGAAAAATCATTTCTATTTCATGGGTTATATATTTGTCAAACGAGTTCATCTTCTACGGGTTATATTTTTATGAAAAACGTTTCTTTTAAATGGGTTATACTCAGAATAATTATTATGAAAACTATTTCTCTTCAATGGGTTACACCATGATAATTTCATATGAAACCCACATCCTTTCACAGGTTATTCTTGGATGAAATGATAGTGAAACTTATATATTTTACATAGGTTATGATATGATTAAATGTTTATTATACCCATTTCATTTCATAGGTTATGATATGATTTTTATAAAACCCATCTATTTTTATGGGACATGATATGATTAATGTTTTATTATATTTTGGTATATGTATGTATGGTTTTATTATTTAATGGGTGGGATCTATATCTTCCTCCAATTATCTGGTTAAAGATTTATATCACATGAGATAATGATGGGATTCAAGTTAATGGGCTTAATCCACTATATGAAGATGGAGAAACCTAATACCGTAAAATTAAAGGACTGTGACTATGGACGATTGTGTGTCCCTCTAAGTAGGTGTGGTCACCATGAAGATGGAAGACGAGGAAACCTGATCCACTATGGGATGATGGGGAAACCATATCCACTATGGAAAGATGGGAAACTCGATCCATTAAGGATAGGAATTAAACTTGGGATGGTGGTGAATCCATCCCAGTTGGTATATTCCCCATGATGATCCATGGTATGTTATATAATTTCATCAAGACTTATAAGGAATGATATTACATGTTTTTGTGTATTCCATAATTCCATGTCTTATTCCTATTTTCTGATTTAATGGCTCATTCTCTTGATTCCATTATTATTCTTATCTTATGAAATTATAATATTTATTCCATAATTTACATTTTTTATCTTTGATATGAAAGTTATGATATTCTATTATTATTATCACATCCTCATACCATTATTTTCATGTGTATTCTTACTTATCTCTATTTTTTTACCTTACATAGCATCTAAGATCACCACATTTTATGATTCATTCCCCATGATACGATGACATTTATTAAGTATGATATGTATAAGAAGGTTTCTAGTCATGAATAACCTAGTTGGAGATAATGTATCTCACTCATGTATAAGTGTTTAGGTTTCCATGTTTATAAAGGCACCAGAATAATGTGGTCTTATGGATTCTGTTTCTATAATGTATTTTGTTTTTATTAAAATTGTAATAATATTAATATATGAAATGTGTGGGTCTCAATAGTTGGTACCATAGGTATGGTTTAGTTAACTATGGAAACAATGATAATAAAATCTTAGTGATAACTATTAGGACATGACTAATTAGAAGTATAAGAAGAATAAAAAGTATAAGAAAACTTCCTGGAATTATGGTCAGGATAAATAGAGTGGTTTCCAAAAAAATCCTTCTATATATACTATATGTGGGTGTGATTCTATAACATATGTATCTAGGACTCACAACATATAAATGGTGTGTCAGGTGTGAATTGTACATAACTTGATATATGATAATGAGCCTTACTGGACACATGGTTTGACACTCCCGAGGGATATGCATATGGAATTCAAAAAATCATCAAGAACCATCATGAATGATTTGAAAATATATTAGATATGAATTAACTTGGGTAAAACTATTGGGTCATTAATTATGAAAAGTGACATAATTTAGAAATCTTTTAAGTGGGTTTTCATGATTATGTGGTTATTCAAATTGATAAATTTTTCATACATTGTTTTTTTGTTTTAGACAATGGTTGGAACTTGGAGGAACCACATTAATGTTAATTGTGTTGGAAAACAATAACTATTATCTTGATCATCTGAAATCTACGGGATATATAATGAAATACCTCATTACAATGCTTACACAACATTGTCATGAAATGAATCTTGCAAAGATTTCAAAAAAGAGAATGATGGAACAATGACCAGTTCAATTCTTTATGATCCACATTCTACCTTATTTCAGAGGCACTTCAGATATTTTTTTTGAATGCTGGATCATTACCACTAAAAATATATTCTCCATTATCAAGTGTTTGTATCATGAGATAGTAATTCTAGATGTTTATCATTTAGAGGATGAACCAAACTAGTGGTGAACTCTAATCAAGAAGATGCCAGATGAAATTGAAACCATGGATTGGGATGAGTTCAAGAACATATTATTCAATATGTACATTCATATTTTTCTTTATAAAAATATGTAAATGGAGTTCCTTGAGTTGAATAAAAAGTTTGTTTGATCTATCGATACCAATGAGGATAATTTCATAAGACATACAAGGTACACTTCTAGAATTATCATCTTTCTTGAATGTAATGTTGATAGGTTCATTAGTGGCTAAAACCCTATTATTAGAAGGATGTTGGCCATAATATACTTCAGTTGCTATAGATATATTATACATTGTGAAATAAAAGATAAATTAGAGGTATGAGTTATATATCAATCTCATGGTTTAAACAATAAATAGAAGATCTTGTTTAATGGAAAATCAAAAAACCATGAAGTGAAGAAGATGATCCTTCATCTATGTACCATGTCTGGTAAGAAGCCTGAGGGGGAACTTTCTTATGGGGTATAATAAATTACTTTAGAATGAAATGGAAGTCTATCTGGTGATTTATCACCACTCTGATAAAAAGAAGTTTACAATTGATGAAAATAGAGGAAAAAAAGCACAAAATTCCCCAACCACGCTTTAATGATTAAACTATAACAGGGATTAGAATTATGATAACTAGTGACCAAAACCAAGTGTTGGAGATGATGACTAGCATCAGCAACCTCTTAAATCTAGGGATAAGTGGAAATCTCAAATGATAATTAATTTTGATGAGAGACGTGATAACGATGTGGGGAACGGTATACATACCACCTAATCTAGAACCGGTAGTGTCATATATAATTCTAGATCTACGCACTAATTCATATATAATAAATTTCAAATAGTGTTATGATTCCACCCCAATGATGATATATTGAATTAGCATTAAAAAACTGTAATGTTCTCAAGATTAAATTCCATGTCTATGATTCCTCTCGATTTTATGTATATGGGAATATACTTCCCCCAAATTTTAAAATTGTACCCCTAGATGAATTTTATGTCATCTTAGGTTGGGATTATATTTACTTCCACAAAACCCACATCAATTTTCCTAGAAGAGAATTTATGTTTGATATTTTAATCCATCCTGTGATCATCTATCAATGTGATGATATGTATGAAATTTTTATGGATATTACATCTAGTTTATGGGTATTAATTACCATTAATAAGGGATATTTATCTCAAATTATTTGGGAGAAAATTTAAATCAATTATATGAATATTTTTAGGGATATAATGGTTTTCCTTTCGAATGAGTTTCTATGCTTTCTAATAAAATGTAAAGTTGAGTTTATGATAGAAATAAAAACTAGTTCCACACCAAATTAAAAGAGTCCATATAGAATAACCCTAATGGATTTGTAGAAACTAAATAATAAAATCCAAGAAAACATTGATAAGGGATTCATTTGGCCTTTTTTGTCACCACGGGGTGCACCTATTCTCTCTATGAAAAGGGACGATGGATAAAAACAACTTTGCATTGATTTTAAGGTGTTAAACAATATCATGATCATGAACATGTATCTTCTTCTCCGTATTGATGAATTTTTTGGACCAACTATGTAGAGATGAATAGTTTTACAAGATTAACCTTCATTCTATATATCATGAATTGACGGTCAATGTAACACCCCGACCCCTCTAGACAAGAGCCAGTGCATTACATGTGATATTGGAATGGTTAGAAGCAATGAAAATGCTGAAGGAATGATCTGTTTAGTAGTATTAAAGAAACTATATTCATAGATTTATCATAAATTACATTAGATAAGGTTACAAGATACAATACATAATGAAAAAAAACTATATCCACAAGCACTCAATAAATGTCCTCCTCTTCATAACCTGTTAAAGGTAAAAAATGAAAGGGGTGAGCTCAAATGTTCAGTAAGGGTTAAAAATAGCGGAATCATGAGCACAATAATAACTGAATCACAATCAATCTGACATAATCAAAATGGCATATAGAATAAATGAACAACTAATGCCATTAATAAACTGAGAATGAAACTCCATCCATAGATTTTGTCATAGTGAAAAACTCATGGATAGTAATAATAACTGATAATGAATAAAGAGAATGGTTATTAAATGGAAATTATGTATCTGTAACATGAACCATAATTTCGTAAAAATGGTTTAGTTCTATGTGTAGAAAATCGTCTGATTTTTTGGAAACAAAATCGAAGGGTCTGTCACTAAACTGTTTTTTCTCATGAGACCTACAGGTGCATCGAGGGGCTTTAGTAGACCCCACCCACCTCTCCATCCAAATCATTATTTATAAATATATTAAATAAAAGAACAATATGTAATTACATTATCCGTATAGAATAGAGGATAATGATTCATCAACATTTCCACTGTCAAAACAACATTTAAAATAACTAACGTATGTAAAATGGTATACGGATTAGACAATAATAATATCCATGATATGAGAATATGGATATTTAAATGGAATATAATTTCAATTGAAAAGTGATCTCAAATGGGTAGTAGGTACACCACATAAGAAAGAGTAGGTGCAAAATTACTAAGTAAGTCACAATGAAGTGAAAATTGAGATAAAGCTCGTTACTGTGTTGCATTCAATTGAGTCATATGAAAATTTTAATAACGACCAAAATTGTCACATATTACAATCAATATAATGAGAAAAATGATAAAATATGTCAACTGGATGTAAAAATATACCAAATATAAGAAATAAGAGGCAAACAATGAAAATTCCACAGAATTGAAGGTGAGATGAGAAAACCTCTTACAAACATTTGGGCATGGTAATGAGTGTTATTGCAAGGTCTTAATGAGAGGTAAAGGGGTATAATTATTTATATGTCAAAAGGGAAGAATGGGGTATGTGAGAGAACATACCCCATTATTAGAAAATTAAAAACAAAATCACACAAGATAGGGTGGATTCTAGAATAAAAGTGAGAGAACAGATCCCTTACCTTATGCTTGAAGGTGTTCTTCACTTGTTATTAAAGACATGAATAAAAAAAATTAGGAATATTAATTCATAATTCCAGAACCTATTTTATATGAAAATTATTTATTATAATCCTTTTTAGATAATTCTAGGCCTTTTTGATTAGTTATAAGGTTCAATTTCATTGTTCGTGCTTGTTGGTTTACTTGGTTTAAAATTATTGGTTCACTTATATTCAAGTTCGGATAAATATAAAAGATGGATATGGTTGTCCAGGAAATAAGTTATAAAATATTAGTGAACATCCATGAGATTACATGGTATTAAATTTAATTCGGGATTCTTAGATTGAAGTCGAATATATATATATATATACATATAACCTTAGTGATAATCGTTTTGGTTAATCAGTGGGTTTGATTACGATGAACATGTTTTGATTTATAACATAATACCATTTGTAAAAAAGTATTACAGATCTAAAAATAGGATATATTACATAATAATCTTGTTCAACCAAAACACAAATGGTTTCATGACCAGAATTAAATATTATAATAGAAATCGATAAACAGTTGTCCTTGAATGTGCTAAATTAACACATCTCAAACGGTGCTTACATTTCCTTCAAATAAAAGTGGGGAAAGGAGAGAAGATAATGGAATATATACCATTAGCATGAAAAAATTCTAGTACATGTATGTTACTGGATTTATCATACTATTTTGTTCAATGGAGGTGAGAAAAGAAATAAAAATAAAAGAACATAAAAGAAAAGAAGGGTTTTGAAAGAGGAATTTACCTCTTGAGACTTCCTCCTTTGAGAACCTCTTAAGGGGAGAGGTTTTGGTCTTTTTATGAGAAAAAAGCATTCTATACGTGGGGGAAGAGGTTGGGAAGATATTTGGATAGAATGTGGAGAAGGAACAAGGCATTAGAGGATTGAATCGAAGGGGTGAGAGGGGGTTTTATAGTGGAGGAGAGAGGGGATTTCTTAATATAAAACTCATTAATTTATGATTTTCTCTCAAGAAAACTAATAGTGAGTATTACATGACCAAGAACAGTAATATATGAATGTTACTTAGAACCAATTGGGCTTACATCAGTAGATCATCATCAAGGACTCAATTAATCCATTATTTATCATTTATTGTGAATTATCGGATTTTACTATTCATAAAAAATTTAAGTATTTCAGAAAAATCCCAAAAAATCACCCTAACCAATTTTCGATGTGTAGAATCCAAAAATGATGTCCATTTTTCCAAAATAATTTTTAAAATACGAATAATTAAATATTTAATTAAATCATTATTTAATTGAAATATATAATCACTTAGAATATTCATCTTCATCTTCTGGGTGTCTAAATTAATTTATTCAAGGGTATGGATACCCTTCATAAGAGTCATTTTACAATTCATATAGGTAATTTACTCTTCCTAAGGGTAGGTTAGTATTCATAAGTGTAGGTTACTATTCACTGAAAATTGAGTTAATTCTATCAAACTCTAAATATCATCTTGAACACAACCGTGTATATCAGATTTTTAAAATTCAAATCACAGATCTGGTAAATTTAATTTTAGTGGCTATGTTATGGCTATCCCCTATATGTAACCATGTTTTGTTCCATAGGGCTTAGTGATTCATGAAATATAGGCTACCTAATGAATATAGTGTATTTAAGAGAAACATACCATAAGACGTTTGGGGTGATACATTATTCCCTCCTTCAGCAATTTAGTCCTTGAAATTTTATGTATAAATCCAACCAAAAAGAAGTGGGTGATTCTTTTTCAGAACATCCTCAGGTTCCCATGTTGCTTCCTCTATATTCTAGTTTCCCCAAAGAACCTTCACTAGGTGAGGTTTCCAATTTCTCAATTTCTACTCCCTTATGTCATGAATCCCAATAGGCTTTTCACAATATGAAAAATTAGGTTCCAATTCAATTTCTTCATATGTGAGAACATGTGTTGGGTCTGGCATGTATTTCTTTAACAATGACATGTGGAACACATCATGAACTCTAGAGATATTTGGTGGCATCGCTAGATGGTAAGCTACAGCTCTGATTCTTTCCAGAATTTCAAATGGCCCGATGTACCTGGGGCTTAGTTTCCTTTTCTTACCGAATCTTAGGGCACCCTTCCATGGAGATACTTTCAGAGAGACATGATATCCCACCTGGAATTCCAAATCGTTTCTCTGATTGTTAGCATAACTCTTCTACTGAATTTGGGCTGCCTTAATATGGGCTTGAATTTTCTTCACCTTTGTCCTGGTCTCTTCAATAAGATCCAGGCCTATAAGTTTCCTCTCACCAACTTCATCCCAAGAAGTTGGAGTTCGACACCTCTTTCCATATAATGCTTCATACGGATCCATTTGAATACTATAATGGAAACTATTGTTGTAGGAAAATTTAACCAAAGGTATGTATTGATCCCATATACCTTGGAATTCAAGAGAGCATGACCTCATCATGTCTTCTAGAGTTTGTATAGTTCTTTCAGGCTGTCCATCCGTTTGGGGGTGATAAGCAGTACTCATATGAAGCTCAGTATTCAACGATTTCTAGAGACTTTTCCAGAACATTGATGTAAATGGGAGATCTCGATCGGATACAATTGATAGAGGTGCACCTTGATGTCTTAAAAATTCATTAATATACAGTCTTGTCAGGCACTCGAGTGGAAAATACTCTCTTATAGGAAGTAAATGTGCTGATTTTGTAAAACCATCAATAATTACCCATATTGCATCGTTCCTTCTAGGTGTCCTCGGTAGTCCGGTGATAAAATCCATCATAATGTTATCCCACAACCACATAAGAATAGGTATAGTTTGCATCACTCCTTTGGGATTTTGTCTCTCTTCCTTCACTTGTCAACAATCTAGACACCTTGATACGTAGTCAGCAATTTACCGCTTCATATTATCCCACCCGAAATATTCTTTCAGATCTATGTCCATATTGGTGCTACCTGTTGTATAGAGAAATTTGAGCTATGTTCATTGTCTAATAGTTCCCTTTTTAGCTCAGGTACTGATGGAACACATAACCTCTTTCCAAATTTCTTAACTCCTTCATTCACGAAGTCAGCCAGTCTTCCATCCTTGACAACATTAATTTTCTTGTGCAGATTCTCATCATCAGATTGAGAGCTTTTTATTTTCTCTAATAAATTTGGTTTAGCAATCATTTTAAAGAGAAAGGTTTTTCCCCTTCCTTAACAATTCCGATATCCATCTTCAATGGATCCATGAATATAAAATCTCTTTCAATCCACATTTGAGTTAGAAGGCCATGATCTTTCCTACATAATGCATCTGCCACCTTATTATCCTTTCCTAGATGGTAGTGTATTGAAAAATCATAATCTTTTAGTAACTCAAGCCATATTCTTTGCCTCATGTTTAGTTCTTTTTGTGTGAAAATGTATTTCAAACTCTTATGGTCCGTATAGATCTCACATATCTCTCTATAGAGATAATGCCTCCATAATTTCAGAGAAATTATTATAGCTACTAACTCAATATCATGAGATAGATAATTTTTCTCATAAGTCTTCAATTGTCTTGACGAATAAGAATTAACTTTATCGTTTTAAATAAGGACGCAAACCATCCCATTCTTTGATGCATCACTGTATATCACAAATCCATCACTTCCAGATGGAATATTCAAAATTGGAGCGTTGACCAATATTTTTTTCATTTCTTCGCAGAATTCTATACACTCTTTTGTCAACACAAACATAACTCCTTTTTGTGAGATCTTGCTTAGCGGGTTAGCAAGTCAGGTGAAATTCTAAACGAAACTCCAATAGTAACCTGCTAAGCCAATAAAACTATGTACCTCGGTTATGTTTGTTGGCGTGGGACAATCTTGTATTGCCTTTGTCATCACAAGATCATCTAGGATTCCATCCTTAGAGACAATATCTCCCCGAAAAGAAACTGATTGAAGCCAGAATTCACACTTGCTAAACTTCCCATATAATTCATTTCTTCTAAGAGTTTCCAGAATAATTCGCAAGTGATTCTCCTGATATTCATTTCTTTTTGAGTATACCAGGATATCATCGATGAAAACCACAAAAATGTTATTAATATATTCCTTGAAAACTCTATTCATTAAATCCATGAAAACAGAGGGTTCATTAGTGAGCCCAAATGGCATCACCGTAAACTCATAATGCCTATACCTAGTTAAACTTGTTTTCATAGGAACATCTTCCTTCCTCACACGCAGTTGATGATATACGGACCGAAGATCAATCTTCAAAAAGTATTGGGCTCCATGGAGTTGATCAAATAAATCATCAATCTGAGGCAGAGGATACTTATTCATTATTGTAATAGCATTGATTTCCCTATAATCAATGGATAGCCTCATGGATCTATCTTTCTTATTGAAAAACATTACCATAGCTCCCCATTGAGAAACACTAGGTCGAATAAATCTTTTGTCACTCAAATCCTCTAGTTGTTTCATTAGAATTACTAACTCAGTAGTGGCTATTCTATAGGTGGTCTTTAATATAGGTCTCGCACCAGGAATTAAATCAATAGAGAACTCAACTTCCCTCTCTGGAGGATGTCCCAATAAGTCCTTTGGAAATACATCAACATACTCTTACACTATGTGAAAGTATTCAATTTGAAGATTTCTTTCCTCACCCATAGATGTTGGTTTATCTTCCTCTCCATGTATTTCATTTAGTAGAGCTATCGGGGGTGGTTCTCGATAAGAATTAGGTGGCGATGTTTCTTCCCTAAAGAAAAGGGATTCTACACCATTTTCAAAAATTGTAAATTCCTTATTCTTTCATTAGAATCCATCTCTAGATAATGTCACACACTAGATATGGGTATGAATCATATTGTGTAATCTTGATATAACAAAATACATAGCATAAATTAAGTTCCAATGCATGGATAATTCCATAATCCAAAAAATGGTTCCTTTGACGAATAATTTTCATTTCAATCCTTCATAATGGCTTATAAAGAAAATATGAATTATCCTTAGCATATCCCCCAGGAGTGTCATAAACAAGAGTGTAGAAAATCCTCTTGTCATGTACTAGTTCCCATTCAAGTCTACCTCAAAGCGGTGTTTTCGGGTTTTACCCCTAGATACATCTGTGTCAGAGCCTCCTTGACCTGCTCATATCAAGAGAGGGATTTATTGCTTGAAAGATCCACATAATATATTCCTTAATAAAATATGAAGATGTTATTGTATGTTTATCCTCAAATAATACCTTAGGGTTTTTTCCCTACTATATGTTTCCTACTCTAGTTTCCAGGTTTCCTACTAAACTTTCTCCGATACCAACTGTAACACCACGACCCCTCTAGATAGGAGTAGGTGCCTTACTTATGATATTGGTATGGTTAGAAAGAATGAAAATTCCGAAGGAATGATCAGTTTAGTAGTATTTAAGAAACTAGATACATATATTTAACATAAATTACATTAGATAAGGTTATAAGATACAATACATAATAAAAAAACAAAAACTGCATCCACAAGAACTAAATAAATGACCTCCTCTTCATAACCTGTTGAAGGTAAACAATGAAATGAGTGAGATAAAATGCTGAGTAAGGGTTACAAATAGTGGAATCATGAGTACAATAATAAGTGAATCATAATCAATCTGACATAATCAAAATGGCATAGATAATAAATTAACAACTAATGCCATTAATAAAATGAGAATGAAACTACATCCATAGATTTTTTCATAGTGAAAACCTCATGGATAGTAATAATAACTGATGATGAATAAATAGAATTCTTATTAATTGGACATCATGTATCTATCACATGAACCATAATACTGTAAAAACAGATTTGTTCTATGGGTAGAAACACATCTGGTTTTTTGGAAACAAACTCGAAGGGTCTATCGCCAAACTGTTTGGTCTCATGAGACCTACCGATGCATAGAGGGGATGTAGTGGGCCCCCCACCTCTACATCGAAAAAATTATTTATAAATAGATTCAATACAAGAGAAATATGTAATTACATTATCCATATATAATAGAGGATACAGATTCATCAACATTTCCACAGTCAAAACAACATTCCAAATAAATACCATATGTAAAATAGTATACGACATAGACAATAATAATATCCATGATATGAGAATATGGATATTTAAATGGAATATAATTTCAATTAAAAATTGATCCCAAATGGTCAGTAGTTACACCACATAAGAAATAGTAGGTGCACAATTACTAAGCAAGTCACAATGAAGTGAAAATTGAGACAAAGCTCGTTACCGTGTTGTATTCAATTGAGTCGTATGACAAAGTTAATAACCACCAAAAGAGTCACAGATTAAAATGAATATAATGAGAACAATGATAAAATATGTCAAATGGTACTACACTTATACCACATATAATAAATAATAGGCGAACATTGAAAATACCACATAATTGAATGTGAGATGAGAAAACCTCTTACAAACATTTGGGTATGGTAACGAGTGTTATTGTAAGGTCTTAATGAGAGGTAAAGTGGTATCATTATTTATATGTAAAAATGGAATTATGGGGTAGGTTATAGAACATACCCCATCACTAGAAAATTAAAAACAAATGCACACAAGATAGGGTGGATTTTTCAATAAAAGTGAGGGAATGGACCCCTTACCTTATGCTTGAAGGTGTTCTTGACTTGTTATTAAAGACCTGAATAAACAAATTAGGAGTATTAATTCATAAGTCCAAAACATATATTATATGTAAATGATTTATTATAATCCTTTTTAGTTCATTCTAGGACTTTTCGATTGGTTATAAGGTTCAATTTCATTGTTCGGGCTTGTTTGTTTACTTGGTTTTAAATGATTGGTTCACTTAAATTCAAGTTTGGATAAATATACAAGATGGATGTGGTTGACCAGAAATGGACCCCTTAACTTATTCTTGAAGGTGTTTAAGGTCATTTCTTGTATTCTACACTAATTTAAACATTCATTTTATGCTTCACTAATATAATCTTGCGTTACATGAAAATTCAAAATGTCCTGCATTACACACCACACCGAGTTTCTATGAAATGACATTTTATTATTATAATTATTTGAATGATATAGTTATAATATAGATGTTAAACATAGTAATATAAATAGTAATAAATTTTTTTAAATATAATATATAATGTTTTTATATAAATAAAACATATTGATAATAAGTAATACATTTTTAGTGACGTCTTTTTTGATTGAAAATATAATTTTCTTACAAGAGCTACTTTTTATGTCCTTTTGTGAAAAGAAACAAAATTAATTTTAGACACTTTAAGAAATATAATTTTATAAATTTAATTTAATTTTTGAATACATAATTTTAAAAAAATATTAGGGTGAATATTGGTGATTTTTTTTTGAGAAACATCATTTTTGGAAGAATAATTAAAAATACAGAAATTTAATTCACAACAAATTTTTCATCTAAATTTTTTTAATATTTTTTTTAAATTTTATATTGATTTAGAAGTAAAAAATAGATAATCTATACATATAATAATACAATTTAATTCATTGGTATTATTTTTATATTGACTTCAGTTATTTAATTTTAATGAATATTTGAACATTCTCAATTTAAAAACTCACTTTCTCAACACATCTACAGGATTTGAATTAAACATAATATTAATATTCCTATGAACAAATTTTTTAAAAATGGGAATACATGGTTTTAATTATTATAACATATATAGTCTAATAATATCAACATAATTTTTGTCAAAAAAATAATAGCGAATGTGATAAAAATTAATTACATTGATTATGGTAAAATGAAACTTACCATGAGAAAAAACCTTAAACAACAGGACTAAAATGACATGTCCATGTTTAAAAAAACTAATTTTATTTCCATATTTCATGAATAAACATTCCATTCCAGATTTTTATTGATGTTTTATGACATTTTTTTGGTACAAATGTTGGCCCACCCAACTTGTTTTTAAATATTTCAAGTGTATCCCCTCCCTCCCCTATAATAATCCACCACATCTCCCCTTCTTCATACATATCAAGAAACATATTATCAAGAAATACCTTCCCAATTCACTTCCCAAAATCCCTTAAATCCTTCTCAAATCATCCATTTTGTTGGAAATCCAACCACATAATCCCTTTGGTGGAAACTAAAAGGAGTTACCCAAAGAAGAGGTAACATATTTCTTGAAGGTTCTTTATTTAATTTTCTTTCTACTATACGTCATTTTTTATTATATCATTAATATATAATATTCTTAGTATTGAAAATATTCTCATATATTTTTATTATATGTGTTTTACCTAAACTTAGACAAAATTCCATCTAGTGGTTAATGAACTTACCATTCTTGTGTGCAGTGAACTAATTCCACCCAAAATAAAGTTGTTCATTTTTTACTTACCACCTTTTAGGGATGAGAATTATGATGGATACTCTATTTATATATGATATATGTGATATATATAATTTCATTATGCTTCTGAAATTTTTATAAATATTATACCATTAGGCTTCTAATTTTTTGTAACTACGATAATTACGTCCGGGGAAGTGTGGACTACCGCCTCCACAAAGTGATGAGATTGATTCACACTCTAAATGGAATGTATTATGGATGGGATATAAAAATATATATGATATATCTAAAATAATAATTATAATAGAGTCAGTATATATATATATATAAACATGCATGCCAGTTACATTCTATCTTTCAATATGATAATTTAACCAAAACAATGTCCATGGAAATGCATGACCTACCATCTCCATGAATAGTGTCTTCAATTCCATATTTATATCTTTCATAGATTATTATAGACACATATATACTGAATATACATGGAATTTATATCATTTTTTATATTTTTTAAATCATTATATAAGTATGTGAACCAAAAAACAAAACAAATGAAGAGACATATGAAAAACAAAGCGGATATTACCCGAAGGAAAACCTTTACTTGGTATTACTAAAAAGAGGGTAATATAAAGTCATTATAAAACCATATATTGTATTATTTGTAATGACATGGTTTTGAAAAATATTTATAAAAATATATTTATTTTATTGAAGATTTTACAAGTATGAGGAGATTAAATACATAAGGTCAGGGGATTTCTATTATCCCATTCATTTCTATGAGATTTACGCCTTATTAATCACTCATCTCTTTTGTGTTTGTGATTATACTTCACCTGAATATATTTAATTATTTTATCATTAATTTTATATGTATTTACATATCCATTTAATGATCTATCAATCATGGGTTTTTTGTTTCAGGAGTTACCAAATCGGTAATGTAGTTTTCTCTCAATTTACCTTATTTCAGACACATTCCATAAACCTAAAGAATCATGATTAAAATCAATTCAAATATAATATATTAAGATCATATTCAAAGAAATATTATTTTAAAAAAATTATGGTTTTCATTTGTCCAAATATTTTTTCAAACTTTTTCAATGAAATGGGGTTCAAAACATTTTCATTCATTATTTACATGTTTTAGATGTGTTTTCAAAGAAATGGTTATCAAAACGTATTAATGTTTTTAGTATAAGATTTCAATGTGATTTCAAATAAATTTTTTTCCAAAAAAATTATTTATTTTTGTAAAATGTTACAATACATTCTGAATGAAATGGATTTTAAAGGTTTTATAATCATTCATATTATTTTCAATGAAATGGAATTGAAATCATTTTGACGATTTATTTATAAGAACTTGTGTTTATTTTCAGTGAAAAGGGGTTTCAAAAGTTTATAGGTTATGAAAATAAATTTTCAATGATTAAATCATATTTTACTCAATAAATTATTTAAAATGGATTTAAAAATCATTTTTAGTCTAAGATGGCATCTATTTATTTTACTCGCTCTTTTATGGATAAACAATCCAAGAATATCATTCCTAATATTTCATTAATGTTTTATGTTTTTAAATAAATATTTTTATTAAAAAACAATTCTATTTCATAGGTTATATATTTATGAAACCAATTATTCTTCTAGGAGTTATATTCTTATGATAATCTTTTCACTTCAACGGGTTATACCGTGATAAATTCTTATAAAACAAGTTTCATATCAATTGGTTACACCATGATAATATCCTATGAAAATTGCTTCCATTTCTAGGTTATTCATGGATGAAATTCTTATAAAACCTATATATTTTATATATTTTATAATTAGATTAATTATTTATGATACCCATTTAATTTCATGGGTTATGATATTATGTTTATAAAAACCATCTATTTTTATGGGTTATGATATGATGAAAGTTTTATTATCTTCTGGCACATGTATGTGTGATTTTATTATGTGACAAGTGGAACCTATTCCTCCCTATAATTCATTTGGTAATGATTTGTATCTCATGAGAAAATGATGGTATTCAATTTTATCTAATTAATCCACTAATGGAAGATGGGGAAACCTAACACCTTTCATGGAAAGGACTATGACTAGTGTTAGTGGTGTGTCCCGCAAAATAGGTGTAGTCACCATAGAGATGGAAGATAGAAAAACCTCATACACCTTGGGATGATGGGGAAACCTCATCCACCATGGGATGATAGGGAAACATGATCACTTACAAGTAATATATTTCAACTGGGGATGGTGGTTTGTCTGGCCTAGTTGGTGTATTCCCCATTTTGTTCGCTGAGAAGTTCTAGAAATGTGTATTTACTTATAGGTAACAATATTACATTTTCATTTGTATGCCACAATTACATGTCAAATTCTTAGGTTATGATTTCATGGATCATTGTATTGATTCCCATACAATTCATGCCTTATTAAATGATAATTTTTATTCCATGATTTATTTTTATGATCATTGATTTGCAGGGTATGATCTTCTAATGTTATGATAACATTCTCATACCCTTATGAACATGTTTGTGCTTACATATATCCCCTATTTACCATTTATGAGCATCTATTATCCCACCATTTTGTGATTCCTTCTCCAAATTATGAAGAAATGTATTATGTATGATGTTTCTTTGAAGGGTGGTAGTTATGAGGAGCTTAGTGAGAGATAATGTAGCTCACTCATGTACTAGTGTTTAGGTATCCATGTTTCCAGAGGTTGAAGAAAAATACTGTTTTTGGAATCTATTTTTGAAATTTATTATTTTTTTCACATAATTGTTATAATGTTAAGGTTTAAATAGTAGGGGTCTCTATATCAACACCCCATTGAAATACTAAATTTCTAGCTGAAGGCTCTCCACAATTTCCACATATATAATGGGGTGGGATACTCTTGTTTCATATAGAATAATAACTATAGTAGAGGATAATAATATCATATATCGAACTATATAAGTATAGATACACATCTCTCTAGGTATTGGCTACACTACATATTTATTACCCAAACGGAAACCATGATATGTATCCTGACCACCCTACGGAGGTCAACATTACTAGTTCAATAAATATAGTGTTTTTATCCCTCAACCAAAATCACCTCCTCAACCTAATGTCCCAAATGTACTTTAGAAGCCTATCGGGATTTGACAAATTGATCATACTCTTGGAGGTGGAGGTAGTTAAGTTACTCTACCACTAAAAATAAGTTTCCCATAAAAACCTTTGAATAAGCCCAATTTTGTGTCATCCTAACCTTGGGGAAACACAATCATGCCCTGAGCTGGTGAGTCACATGGCCTCAAGACTACCTCCTCATACGCTAGAGGGTACTAGCTAGAAGATAGGGTCAGGGGGTGGTTCAATGGGGATACTATACCTGCTTATCATAGTGGAACACTAGATACAACAATGAACACAAGACAATAGAAGAAGTTATAATAAAAATAATATAAACTAAAAAGGTGTATAAGAATATATAGAACCAAAAAACTTAATAAGAATAGAAAATCCTCTATATAAGTGTCACATATATATGGATTCATGAAATGATGACATAAAAAAAGGGGAACAAGGGAACATAAATTCAATCATTCTTTAAAATGTAAAAAAAGTAGAAAAAGATGATCAACTAGAATCTTGAGAAAATGCTTCATCCTCTACTCCTATACTTCAACTGTAATTAAGCATATAAACCACCTAAAGAAGGGAACATTATAATATCAATGCATATATAATGATAATACTCTTGGGTACTAATGGTATCCCTGATTAGGGTGTGAGATAAAAATCTCACCAGGCCACCTCTAATGGTGTCTATGTGTAATCCAAGCTGTAATCATAACCAAATAGTGTATATGTATAAAACTAATATGAAACCAATGATGAAATAAATAACTAGTCAGCTCAGGTTCCTATAAAACACCTGGAGGGTCTAACTACATTGTATAATGTCTTATAGAAAGTCATATTAGTTACTATATATATATATTTTTAGTAGATATATTTTTTTATATATTACATCTAGCTATATGAACCATGTAAGTGTAGATGTAAGTGTTCATATAACAACAATATTATTTCCATGATGGACCACGAAATTTCTTAGACATCTGTGACAAGTATGACAAGCCTATGAGATCAATAAATATGCTACCTTTCTTACAGCCCAATAAGAGTGTGAGAAGTCATGCAATAAAATTGGGATGGTGAGTGAGCCATCCTGTTATCAATCAAACAAATGAACAAGGAAGGTCAATCCCAATGTCTTAATTATGTCAACAGTATGAAAAGTCATACTAGACACCTAATGTAAGAGTGAATGATTCCATCATTCTCAACCAAATCCTTACCATTATAGGATAGCCTATGTCAAGGCTTATCATATATATATTATATATATATATATATAAATATATTTGGTCGGATTCATTTACATCCCATGCATCTCATTCACCAATCCCAAATATATAAATAATTTTATTCAATTCATAATTCACATTTATAAGGCATAAACAACAGAATGTTCTTAACAACCTTCAAAATCCATTTTATTTAATACATAAATCTTAATATTTTAAAGGAAACCCAATGTGCATAATACATTCCATTTTTACCAATTAATTCATTTGTGGCAAGGCATACTTCACGCATAAACCATACCATATAATCAATTCCATTTAATTCCCTTAGCATTCCATTTCAATTTATAAAGATCAAAATCAAATTAAATGGGCTATAGGGTTGTCAACGAAATTTTCCAAAAGGGAAATTATTATTAGAGTTTGATCCAAACAATTATGAGGTGCCTCGAGTTAAATAATCATTAATATCTCAAGGGGAATTTCATTTGTTGTCTATGCTAAAATCAAAATAGTCATTACTAGAATTTGGATCAATTATCAGTTTAGGGGATATCAAATTGTCACACCAAAATGGATTCAAAAAATGAGGCCAAAATCCTTTAAACCATTAAAAATAGTAAAAAAGAATGTATCAAGGTGAAAAGATCAATTTTACATGATTACCATAATATAAATGGGATGCTCAAAAAAACTAGGTTTAAAATAAAAAGACATTGCTACAATGTGAGAAAACTGAAATTGAAAATGATATGACCACCTATCTCAAAGTCATAGATGACATCTTTCTAGATATTAGCCTCAAAGTTTTAAGCAAGTAGAAAGAGATATGAGAAATGGTACAACACCCTGAAAATAGGGGAAAACATTATTCAACAAAATAGTAGGACTGATTCTGAAATAAAAATAGATAGACAGTAATTGAAAATGAGATATTATGAAGAATGATCTGATACTTTCTTCAGATCAAGAACTAGACTTCAGGCAAATATGTTTCAAAAAATCATAACTTGAGGGATTTATTAGCATAATGGGAGAGGAAACCATGCTCACCTACTAGGGGAATATGGAAAAGGGGAAAGGTAATTTAAAATTAAAATGAAGGGAGACATTTTAATTTCTCATCAAAACATATGGCCCATAATTTAGGTGCACGATTTACAAACCATGTAAAAACCATGTTCAAGTCACTTTTATAATGGGGGAACATCACATGGTTAGATTGATTTTTATTCTAATTATAGAAAAACCATGAAAAAGGATTTGACCCAAATCACCAAAGCAATGCATGGTCGTGTGCCTAGGTTCACATGGTTTTAATAAAACATTGAGGCCAACATGTACCCATTATCTACAACCACATGGTTTTCGACAAACCCTACGGGCAGGGAAGCATGGTTTACTCTAACCATGTGACCAAGTCAACTTTTTCCATTATTGGGAACTATGTTCTAAATGATCCCCAGACACTTCTATGACCTCCTTCACTTGAATAAGCCTCTTTACTAGGGACAATTATGGTATTCAAACCAATAAAAAATGATATGTAGCTTCTTCAGATGATGATTCATTACAACCTCCCCCCCTCCCTTAATGAAACTGATCCCCAGGATGGCCTTCTGAGGGTAATGAGATATAATTAGTGAAGTGTTCTGGACATTGATCTCATATATAATCCTCTCATTCCTGGGTAACTTCATGTACCCGACCGAGCTTCCATAACACATTTACCAATGGAACTGACCAGCCAAAATGTTTCTTTACACTTCGATGAACTATATGCACTGCATACTCCATTGAGGAAGCATATACATATAATTAATCCTCATAAAAATGAATGATATGTGATGTTTATGGACAATATGAGTGAATTTTAGATACATGAAAAACATCATGCATTTACAGGAATCTCTAAGGAAGTACAAATGGGTAGACCACTGGTCAGATTTATTTTACAAACACATAGGGTCAAATGAACTTTGGTGATATCTTAGTCAGTCCCTGAATACATCTATTTCAAAACTGGTCAAGATTTGTAGGAAAACCCTCTCTCTAAACTTGAACTGAAGAGGTCACCTGAGTCTATTGGCATACGACTCTTATATGGACTTAGTTATCATCATGAACTTCCTAATTAATTGGACCTTCTATGAAGTCTCCAATATAAGACATGGTCCATGAATAGCAATCTCCCCTACCTCTAGCCAATATTGAGGTGAATAGAAATTATTATCATATAAGGTTTCATAAGGATCCATCTCGATGGTTGTCTGAAATCTGTTATTATAATAATTCTTGACAAGGTGAATGTGGTTCTCCCAGGAACCCCCAATGTCAATGACATATTCATGTAGAATATACTCTAGATCTATAATTGTACACAATATCTATCCATTATTCTATGGGTGATAGTATGTTCTCAGAAGCACCTGTGTACCCAATGCTTTCAACAACTATTTCTAGAACCATGATGTAAAATGAGAATCTCTCTCAGAAATGATAAAACAAGGAGCTCCATGATGATTTTCAACCTCCCTGACATACATCCTTCTTAGATCATCTATCATGAAGGTCTCTCACACATGAAAAGGCATGAGACCATCTTCAAATGATAAAATAAATCCAACACTGTATCATTCCCACATGATGATATAGCTAGAAAAGCCACAATGTCCATTGAAAAATCATCCCATTTCCACTCAGGAATCGATAACAACACTTGAAGTCCTACAGGTTTCTGATGTTCCACATTCACCTATTGATATGTGAAACACTAAGTGATGAGGTTGGTTATATCTTGTTTCATACCAGGTAAAAAATACATTCACAGTAGATCTAAATAACTTTTTGTGACATCAGGGTGAACTATCCATTTTGAGGTATGAAATTCTAGCATCATCTCATTACTAATGTCGGAAAGGACCTATAAAAACCAATGGAATAATAATGTATTATCTCCATCCAGAATCTAACTGGAATAATTATCATCATTTGAAACTATCTCCATTAAGTATATTGCTTTAGGATCAGATAACTACACCATTCTTTCCCATTCTGGAAGAGTAGTGGTCACAACTAAGGCTAAAAGGATTTTACTTACCTCATCATCCTATTCCACAATGTCTACATATGAGAATAATGTCGTAAGCTTCCATTATCCATTAGATTCATGAACATTCAGTGTCTGAGTATTCTAGGTCAGAGTGTCAGAGAAAGAATTTCCTTTACTAGGTGTGTAGGGAAGCTCAAAATAAAAAAAAATATAGACACTCAACCCACCTGTGCAGCCAAAGATTAAGGTCCCACTTTTTAAATATAAACATGAGAAATTTGTGATATGTTAAAAACAGAAAATTCCATACATGTAGAAAGTGTCTCTAATAGTGAAAGACATTAATAAGAGCAACAATCTATAGGTATTGCATTGGGTAATTCCACTCATAATGCCTAATATGAAAAGACCCAAACAAAAAAACACTCCCATATACCTTCAGAATAGATTAAATTCATATAACTAATGTGTCAAATTATACAATATAGATCCTTTATGGATCTAGTAGAATCATTATCTGTACTGAAGTCAATCAACACTTCAACTCCTGAAAATATTCTACACAAGCTTCCGACAAAATGATTTTCACACCCTAGATTGTGAAGGCTATAAGAAGTGTTTTAAGGCCTATAAAATCCTAGATTAAGTTCCTATAATTTGTCCATGTCCCCAATAAACTCTGAATGTAAAATACATTCTTGGGAAAATTCTAGGAAACTATATCTCTCAAATTTTCTCAGTCCACCGAATCTATTTACTCTGATATGTGTGACCCTGGAAGTTGATATCATCGATCCTAAAGGGGAATTCACAGAGCATAACATAGAGATAATCCCCTATTAATATATTCATCATGATCTCAGTATTGTTTGGCATTGTGTATATAATGAATACCCAAAGAAATAAAAACGAAATACCACAAATGAATCAAGATACTGGTGGAAAACGAAATTCATAAGAGCCATAAATACTATAGGTGCATTTGTGTGTCTGAACAACCCACCTAGGTACTCATATAGAATATACTTACTCTTAAAAGCTGTGTAAGGTATTTCTGAATTCCTTACACACACTCGATGATAAAATGACCATAGATCTATATGTGAGAATACCTTCTTTTCTCGGAGTTGATAAAACATGTCTTTTATTCTGGATACTGGATACTGATGTTTTATTGAGAGCTGGTTCAATCAATGGTAATCCATGAAGAGCTAGAGGGTATCATCATACTTCTTGAAAAAAGGACAGGTGAACCCCAAGGGGATTTTCTGTGGGAAAAAACTTTTTTCCTCAAGATCGTCCAATGATTTCTTGAGCACAAGAATTTCCATAGGTCCCATCCTATAAGGAGGACTAGTCACTAAGGCTGCTCCTAGAACAAGATCTATGGTAAATTCTAACTCTTGCACTAGTGGTAGACCAAAGAAGTATTACGAAATGATGTCCCTCAAAAGATCCACTATTTAAGGAAAAATAGTAGGTCGTAACCCATGGTCATCCAGGAATAAACTAACAATATGATCTATCACAATTCCAAGTGTATGCTGCTCAGGACCAGCTCATGTAACATTTACTACCCATTATCTCCTATTCATTTTTCTAATGGCCTTTGGTAATGTAAACACCACCATCTAATAATTTTAGTCAAAATGGAATAAATAGGGAACTAACTAGTTTATCATGAAAATTACATAAAATTCCTCCATGTAGAGGATATAATGATTTTATATAAATAAGTATCTGCCTATATTAAGGAAAAGTTCTTACAATGTAAAACACCTAATGAATAGATACAAAATGGGGTGTAAAACATCATAACACCACGAACGTGTTTTATATTGAGTTCCTGAATTCCAATTATATTCTTAGATATAAAATAGTTTGAGAAGCATGTTTGAAATAATGAATATGCTAAATTACAGGCTACTAGAATACCTCCATGAATTTTAGAAGGTTAGGAGCTTTGCTCCTTCGATGCAGGATGGATTAAATATAACTAGCCTATTCCATGGAACCGATTCAGTACCTAGGTAGCCTGATAAATCATAATCTAATGGTAATGAGAATTATATGTTTTCTTCCTCTTCCTCAACCACCACCTCATCTAGATTGAACAATTGTATTCCAACATCCTGTCTATCATGTTACTACTGGTACAACTCCTGGTCAATGAATAGGAGTAGATCAATTCTTGATAGGCACTTAAGGGAATGTCCTGATGATGAACTGGATATGACCCATCTTGTTTTTACATCTTTATTCTACTATATCACACAGACATTGTGGATTTTTATTTCTTGATAACACACATAGTTGAAATATCTGAAACAACCTAGCACGAGGAGCCTGATTGCTTCTACCTCAATATGTAATTACAAAATGTCTCTTTTTGTCCAAAGAAGAACCATTGGTAGATATTGTGGCTGAAATTCCTTGACTCGCACCATCAAATTCCCTAAAATTTTCTAACCAATAATATATTGATTGATGATAATAGAAATAGTGGTCAACTCAAACACATTTTCCTATGATCATATGTCATAAACCACCCCATACTCAAATAACATAGAGTTATAAGTTCATCACCAAGTACAGTAGAATAGAACCACTGAAATTTAGTGAAATAGGATGAGTAATCCATAACTAACATTCTCATATAACTTGTGTTCATAAAATCTCAATCTATGTCATCTCTCAAATTCTGGATAATAAGTAGACATAAAAGATTGTCTAAAAATCATACCCAACCAAATCACAATGCTAATCCTACTAGGTGATCACATTACACCACCTCTTGGACAAATCGTGAATCATATACATAGCCAGTTTGACCATCCACTAGGGAGACGTATCCTGACGCTTGAATATACATAAGATATCCTCAAACAATGACTCTGTAACTTGAGTTCCACCATCCTTTGAAAATGAGGGAGGACGCTACTACTGAAATTAATGAGTGAACTCTACCATACTCAGGGAATGTCAAACTACACATTTAATAGAATGGAACATGGTGATAAATCCCTCTAATAATTGGGTGTTAGTAATAATATTAGGAACTTGAATATGATTAATAGGTGGAACTATAAGAGGAATCACTAGAGGCTCATGGCTTGCTACCATAGGATAATTTTCGTCACAACGTTTTGGGTGCACAACCAGAGGAAATCTTGTCGGCATTATGCTATAACACCAAGCACATGCCTCAAAAGATATTTATGAGTTAGGGAGTATTGGAAAACAAAGAAGGATAGGTATAAAGGCTTCCTAAAATAAATGATCACCCCTCTTTGCCTACTGAAAATTTCAGGTCGACACGATAGAAGAGACCAAAAGGTCATATGAATGTTAGAGATAACCCACTACCGACTATGATGGCCAGGTTCGGGTCTACGTATCTATGTCAAATATATATATATATATATATAAGATGGATTATCTTAATTTAAACTTCACAGTAAATTGAATTCATTCTCATTTAAATGTTTTAATAACATTTAAATGGGTTGATTAGATTGTTTAACATTTCCATTTCATAAGGGCACATACACTTTCTGAAACGAAATATGGAATCAACTTAACCCGCACCATAAAATGTTCCATCCCATGTGACCAATTTCCCACGACTCAACATGCTAGAATTGACTTATTAAGGTGTCTAGTTTAACCTATTCAAGAATACACTATTAGGTTATGGAATGCAATTTATGTATAAATTATGTTTTGAAATTTTCGTAAAAAGAACCAACACAACTCAATACATATTTAAGGCACAATAAATATGAAAAAGGATAATGCAGGCTGAAAATAGACATGACATGGGAAATTCAAGATATATTAATCCTACTATGCCTAAAATGTTGCATGATCTAATGAAAAGACATAATTTCATTGGACCTAGGTAGAATAAATCATATTTACTCTGAATGTCATGATGGCCTTCATTTTTTTATTGATTTTGATAACCACCCTTTCAAGGGATGAGGGGGAACCATTAAAAGGCTTGTAGACTTAGAGATTGCATGTCCCATTGGATTAGGATATACATGACCAGAAGGCCATAGGAAAGTTAACCAGAATATCTACAAGGAACTGCCCCTCCCCAGCATCTGCATCATGATAGTAGCTCTCCACCTTTGCATGGCCATCTGGATAGGCTTCCCGTGCAAGCACAGGATGGCCTCGATGGCATATCTATACCCTCTAGTTCTAACAAATCCATTTTGGCTCTTCCCTAGTGAGTACACCTACTCTGAATCCTCTTCTGGGGATGCTCCTTTTTTGTAGTGTGTTTGGGGAAACTGCATGTGGGACGAAGGCCTTGAAGTGGCCCGAAGGCCTTAAAGGTGGACTGAAAGCCCTACTGACCCGAAGGCATGGGTTTCCAGAAATCCTTAAGGACTCAAATCCCAAACCAGTGGCCTAAAGTGAATAGTTCCAGCTACTACAGTACCGAACAGTACCTGCTACTGTACCTGCTATAGTACCTGCTACAGTACCCACACAATGTATAGTACTGCTACAGTACCTATACAGTGTGCAGTTCTGCTACAGTACCTACACATTGTATATTCTACTACAGTACCACTACAGTTCCCTACTACAGTACCTAGAAATATGCCTGAACTTGGTTTTCAACCTGGGTTTTGTAGATGCACTTAAGGATACCGTATCAACTGGGCTAAGGCTCATGTGAAAATCATATTTAAACAATACCAATATTTATAAAATCAGAAAACATGTTCTTCACCCAATGGTAATGTCATATCAACCATATATGGAGAAAGAAATAATGAGAATTTCTCATTACAGGTGCTTTGGGTTTCTCCAATACATGGGTTATCTACATTCATGAACCAGGTAAATTCCAAACTACATAAAATCTTAGTCTCATGTCTAATACCAAAATATTATGAATAATTAGTAAAACTCACTCCTGATACCATATTGTAACAAAACAACCTGGTTTCCACTCAATGGTGGCCCGAGTCGGTGGGTCACAAGGCCTCATGTGTTCCATCCCATACACTAGAGGCTTCTAACTTGTATTGAGGGTCTGAATGTTGTACCTTTGAGAGACTATACCCTCTTATAAGAGTGTAACAGTGTATAAATCCATAAATATAAAACAACATGGGACTTTATAACATATATAATATAAATGAGCAAGCAACTAAAGAATAAATAGAACTAACAACCGGATAATAATACAAGATCCTCTATGGAAGTGTCATATATATGGATACCTGGGATGATTATATATAGAAAGGGGAGTATGGGAACATACATTAAATCATGATATACAAAAATAATAAAATAAAATAACCTAACACACAATCATCTCGAGAGAAATCTCAGTCCACTACTTCTAAGCTAAAACTATAAGTAATCATATCAATAGCCTGTGTAAGGGCTCTTAACATTATCAGAACCTAAAGAAATATAATCTTCTATGGTATCAAAGGAATCCCATATAGGTTGTTAGTTATAAATCTCAGTAAGCCACCACTAATGGTGTCTACATGTAATTCCCATAGTTCTCAAAAAAATAGTGTTCAGGTATAAATGGAATAAGGAAAAAATTGAAAAGAAACCATCCTACTCAAGTTCCTATAGGACACCTATAGGATCAACATGATTTGGTTCATGGATGGGAGGATGTCTAGCCAGTTATTATATATTTAGTGTTATATATATAGTTTATTTATATAGTACATCCTCCAAAATGAACCAAGTACGTGCAAACATAAGTTTCCATATACTTGGAATAATAGTTAGAGGATAGATCGGGACATAACTCAGACATCCATGACCAGTCTAAGAATCCTACAATCTCATTGAATAGGGTACATCCCCTACATCACAATAAGAGTATGAGACATCGTTCAAGACACTTGGGATGGTGAGTGAGCCTTTATGTTATCACTCGAACAAATGAACGCGGCATGTCAAGATCAATGATACACCCCTAGGATTTAAAATATTTTCATTTTTGAATAAATTGAAATTTCTAATCACTTTATTTATATTAATCACCATATTAATCATATTTAGCACACAATAATGAGTTTTCTTTCATTACACGCAAGGTCTAGTTTTACCGATCAATAATTTATTAGAAAAATAATATAATTTAATATAATAAGATATAATATAGTCATTAGGATGGACTTCATGAATAATATTTACCAAATTATGAAAATATATGGTTGATTTAATTGGTTACAAATTAATCTATGATTAATAAAATAACAAACTTAATTTAAAGGTTGTGTTTTTTATAATAAATTATTTTTATTCTCACAAATTTGTTTTTACCTACTAAATTATATTAATTACAATTATTGAGGGATATTATTGTAATATATATATATATATATATATTATATATTCAATAAAAAAAATTTACACTTATTTAATAAATTTTATAAGAATAATATAAGAACAACAACAATATTATTCATAAAAATAAATATTTTTATAAAGGAAATTTAACATCCTTTTAATGGAGATTCTATTTTAATATATTTTTAACAATTTCATATATGTTATCTGAACTAGTATTGTCCAAAAATTGATTTCCCAATTCCAACCACAGAACTAATTATTGATGCAATGATATGTTATCAACCCCTTACCATAATGAATGGATATTCAGGGTAAAACAAAATCCAAATGTCCCCAAAAGATGAATAATAAAAATCTATTAGAGTCCATCAGGGAGTATTCTTTTATTGGCTTTGGCCTAAAGATTTTAATCACCACTTACCAACGTTTCATGCATTGAATTATCAAAACATCTTAGGAAAATTTGTTGAATTATACATGGATGATCTAGTGGTAATGTTCCGACAATGTTTTATCCTTTTGGATGACCTTTAAACCATCTTGAGCAAGCATCGACAACAAAACAAGATGATAAACCCCTTTAAAGGTTGTTTCAGAGAAACCTAGGGAACAAATCTCGGCTTCATGGTACGCCATCGTGGCATCAAAGTTTATAATGAGAAGACTAAATTTATCATTATCATGTCACATCCTTGAAATTGAAAATAATTGAGAAGTTATTATGGGAATGCGGCCTACATCTGAAAGATCATATAAAACCTTTAAGGTAATTGCTTATCATTAAAAAATTGTGAAGAAGTAGTTACATATCAGTGGAATATTAACTATAACTAAGCATTTGATGCCATCAATAAATACCTCTTGAGCCCACCGGTATTGATGCCACCCACTGATGGAAAGACGCTTATTATATATGTGATGAACCTAGAGATATCATTGAGTGCATTCCACACTCAAAAATAATGAAGATTGGAATGAAAACATCCTTTATTATATTTTTCAAACTTTTATTGATGCTGAGAATCATTCTTCTCATTTTGGGAACATATTCATGGAATTAAAATTTTCTATTTAGAAGATAAGGCACTTCCTACAGCACCATGAAATCCACACTGTTTCTTTCAATAACCCGCTCAAATTTATCCTCAACCATCCAATGAAAATATGTTATCTAGCATGGAGGGATGTTATTCTGAAGCAGTTCTACATACAGTTCATTCCCGATAAATTACTGACAGTTTAGGATTTGGTAGATTTCCTCACCAAACACCCCTCTACCGAAGAGACACCATTAAATATTGAATTTCCTAATAATGAAATATTCATTATTCAAAGTGGCTCCCAATCATGGGAAATTTATTTTAACGCTGCATCTTGGAGACCAATAGGAATGGTAATGGAAGACCAACACTCAAATAATGTGGGGTTCGGGATTGGGATTATCTCCTGAGAGATGTTAATGTTTCTATACTCCTTCCAATTATCATATTATTATACCAAAAATGAGGTGGAATATCAATCTATCATCCCATTATTGTAAATGGTACTTCTAATATTGGTGAACCACTTGGATGTGAAAAGAGACTCAGAGTTGATATTAAAGAAAATAAAAATGAATTATTATATCATAAAAAAGAATCTAATTCTAGTATTTGAATATTTTTTTAGTGTTAATAGAAGAATTAAACTCATATAAAACATTTAACCGCATCCTGCAATAATTGAATTCCTAAGAATATGTATTAACAAATATAGTAAAAGCTTTGGTAGATACAAATATAGATAAAACCATCATTAGAGTTTCCCACCAATGAATGGCATCAAATTTTATCATATCAGAATAGAATACATAGTTAAATTAGTGTCATCCCTAAGAAATATAGTCCTACCATAGGATGGATGAATCCAATCCTAGACTAACTTCAGGATGGAGCACCCCAACTGTATAGAGTTGGAAGAGAGAAGTTTTGGTGGTGATTACCTAACATCGCTCTATATTATGGCCTGAATCTTGAGAATGTCCTCTATAACTAGGGATTTGAAGAAGTCCTTATCATATGTGGAGATGGGGAATAGGTTGTGGATATTATGAAAGAATAACATGAAATAGAGTATGGTTCCCCCCAGTTAGTCTATAGGCTTTCTGATCAAATCTGGTGGCTTGGATACTACTAGCCTTCGATGACTCAGGGTCGCACAAATATCACTAACAAATTTCATTCCTACCATGTACATTCTTTCTTCATCGATCAACCCCCAGAGTTTCTACATATATCCAAATACTCCTGGCCATTTTACACACTATGAATGGATTTAATTGGGTAGTATCCCATAGCTATGGCTAAACAGTTCAGGTATATACTTAGTTCTAAAATTTTTTCTCCATATTTCATAAATCAATAACTCTGGATGAATTCAAGGGAAAATTCATTTTCAACTTCAAAAAATCCAAAATCATTACAAAATTTATTATCCCTCAAACCTTGTTGAATGAAAATGGAACTAGTTTATATTCTACTAAGGTGGAAAATCTATATCAAGATTACAATATCAAATCCAACAATTCATCTTTCTATCATGAATTTTATAATGGGAAGAAATAATATTTTAATAATACTTTGTCGAACATACACTACAAGATGATTGATAATGATAATAAGTCTTTTCCTGACAACATCATGAATTCCTTATGGGCTTAAAGAGCTTCAACTAGTATTGAAACACAGGAAACACCATAATTTTTGTTTTATCTAACAGAATCAGTATTTCCCATCAAAGAGCAATTTACATTGATCTATGTTTCTATTTTTGAATAAAAATCTAAACATAAATAATCACAGAATAGACTAGATGAATTAGAGAGACTGTATGAAAACTGATTATATAAATTGCATCACTTGGAGGTATATCAGAACTTGAAAACATGAGCCCTTAAAAAGAAGGAGAACCCTCATTCATTCTTCCAAGGAGAATTGATTTTTGTTTGTAGGACTCCAAATATACATGGAATGAAGCCTCTGATACACGATCCAATTTGGGAGGAATGTTACTCCATATATAAGGTCCACTCTAATGGAGCATATTCATAAATCTCAAAGATGGAGTACTCACAATGACCCTATCCAATGCAAGGTTCCTGAAGAAATATTTCATGTAATTACATGATCAATTGTCCAAGCTTCATGATGTTCAATGGCCTTGTGTGCCTGCATTGCATGACTATAAAGTACACAACACAATTTCCTAGTCACATGAAAATAAAATAAAATACACCTATTTTCCCTAATATATGACAATAAAACACACAATTATTATCCTTTTCATTCCATGTTAAGAAACCCCTGGTGTTCCATGAATGGGGACATCCCACATGGTCCATTAAAATTGGGCATCCATATCACAGAATGTCCCAATTACATTGCTATAACCCCTCAGTGGGTCAAGATTCCATCTTGTCCAGATTTAAAGATGAATGATGGGACTCTTCTATAAATAATCCCTTCTTATATCATTTCCAATCCATAATGGTGTTCAAGACCCTTTTTACAGGAATAAGTCCCAACATTTTCACATCCTCATCATATGATGGTAAACTACATGATCTATCCAAGAACTACATGGGGATTGATTCTAATTCTAGTGAGATATATAGTGACACCCGAATAACCAATATTAGGACCATCCATGACCATAAATATAATTTCTTATTCCCCTACAGTTGAACTAGATATTCATAGGAAATTCTTTCTAGATTGTATATTTAAATTAAAATTAAAATGGGAAGCATGGTAAAGACATGCCTCATGTTTATAGAAAACACATTAATCTAGAAAATATAAAATGTCACTTTACCCATTTAATAACCCAGTTGGCAAGGGGAATATTTTCCAAGAACTATGTGTGCCTTGATTCTCATATTATTAAGATGCGTAGTACCACCAAAATATCTAATCTCGATTCCAGATGAAATTAAAATATACCCTTCCTTTTCCCTGTGAATGAATTAGATCTACTTAGGGAAACATTCTAAGAATTTTGGATTGATTATAATTACAATGATATTCAATATGATACATAGACATCATGATTTTGACCGAAACATCAGTCTATAAGTGATTAAATTTCCCTTTTATAACCGTCAAAGTCTGATTGATTTGGGAAACAATTGTATAGAACTACATGTGGCATTATTATTTCTCCAAAAAAAATATAGTGACACCGAAGTCCTACACCCTATTTCAACAACAACATTAATTTACTTCCATGTCAATACATAACTTCCCTTAACAAATGATGTTAAAGTACATGGTATTTCATGAACTATGTATGCCATTATTCTAATCATAATGAGATACATAGAAATGCGTGGATCTTATCTCATGGATCAACCACCACATAATAAAAATTCCCAAATCCTTCACCTATATTTTCCTTATGTTGTAAAAGAAACATTCACCATTACTTTTTTCTCACACTGAGAATAGATCATTTTTTATTAGGATTTAGGTACAATATTTACCAATATGAGTAAAGTATATCTACTCACATTGGTGATACCATTGTCCTGGATGCATGACTATAAAAGGTGCAATGTATTTCCTCATCACATGATAATAAACAACATGATTTTTCAATGATCTATGTATGGCTTGATTCTTTACCCAGTAAGATACATAGTGACACCCATGATCTACACCATGGCTAAGCCATGATATTCCTTTTCATGTCAATGTAACCCATGTAGTTTCCGCAATATAGTAAATTGCACAATCCTTCTAGAACTAAATGTGTCTTCTTTATCACCCCTATGAGATATGTAGTGATGTACAGATCGTTAATCTTGGGACCATCCAAATCACAACAAGGATAATCCTCTACTCTCTTGTGTATGAGTCAGATCTACATGAGGAGATTCCATACGAATTCTCACTTTACAAGGGAACATGAATATATAAGAACCACTTGTGGCATTATTCTTAATCTAACAAGATACATAGTGATGATTGGGCCATATTCCATGGTTTATCTGCATTATCCTATTTCTCTTCATGTAGAGTCACCTTTTCCCTTACCACTTAACATTAATCTCCATTGATAATTTCCATTCCACATGACCATAAACTGCAATGTTCTTAGAGAACTACATGTGGATTGATTCTCATCCCATTGAGATATTTAGTTATAACTATTCCTTAATTCGTACTCCTAGTCACATGGTAAATAAAAATTCATCCTAAACTATATACAATAAAAAAAATGCATGTCGAAGATTTTATTTTGGGTCCACCCATTATAGATCCCACCAAGAAAACTAGAGATGTTCCTTTTCCACATATGAGTCAGATCAATGAAAGGGACTCCAAACTCATGGAAAATATCAGTCCAAATGATTCCTTTATTACATTGTACATTTACCCCATTCCATATCATACTTCAAATCTCTAAGACATTCATATCTTCATATTGTCCTTGAGTTATGGTGGTAGATTATCTATTACTCAAGAGCTCATTTTCATGACCACACAGTACACGCCCCACCTGGCATTGCATAAGTTGTCCACATAATGGAATTTCAGAAAAAGGATGTAAATATTTGGATACATATTACATGCTCCAGTTGGACAAGAATAAAGAAACCCCCATAACAGGTTTTTAAAATAGTGGTAATTTATCCCATGGGAGAAGCCTTTTTTTATCATTTATGCTTTTATGGTGGTATTCTGGAACCCAAAACAAAATGTTAGTGCTCGTCACATGCATATTTTTCCCATATCAATTACCAAACATGAAAGTCTCCAAGACCATGGTTTACATAACCTCCTTCATATGTTCAAAGAATATCGGAGTATCCTTGGGATATTTTATAATGTACCATCCATCGTTTCCATAATATTATGGAAATAGTCATATGACATAAAAGTATATGCACCATAATTATTATATTTGGGTTAGAATATCATAGAGATCATATTACCCCAATTAATTTGAAATCTTTAATTGAAATACCCCTTATATATTCATGAATTTTCTTTTATAAACCAAAATCTATGCTTAGGGTGATCTAAATCTCCCTAAACATTCATCATCTTTTAGCAATAGAATATCAGAATTCTTGAGAGCTCCTTTTCATGAATATACCATACAGACCCAAGTTGGCCATGAATATTTTGCCACCATAACACATATTTCAGCCCAAGGATGACACTATTGGAAATGCAGTACATTCCCTAGAAAGCCTTGAAAAAATCCTCGATAACAGTTTTTCCTAGAAGTGGTTACTTCATTCTCAAGGAAGATATCCTACAACAACATTAAACCATTTTATCTTACCACTCTTTAGATTCAAGAATCCCAAAATCACATCTTACGAAATTATCCATCCATAATTGAATATAGTTGCACTTTTCCAGAGAGATTTCAGAGAATTGGATAACCATATAACAATAGGTGGAAGCTAATGTTCGTAAATTAAGCCCCCAATAATTTCCATGAATGATGAATTTAAATTTCATAGCATAATGTAATTAATGCATTACATTAAACTGCACAACAAAATGTCCTCACAGTATGACATTAAATTTCACACCATAATTTCCTTGCTACATGAAATTAAATTGTACAACATTATGTCCTTACTACATCACATTAAATTGTACAAAATTATGACCTTGATGCATGACATTAAACCGCACAATGTGATGTCCTTACTGCATGACTTCAAACTAAATATCATAAACTAACCATTTTCAGAAGGGGCCTTATTCAATGACAACGTCCATCTCAAAACATTTACCCTCCTCTGGAGTTATTCATGTAAAAATGGTTTCCCATTCATGGCCAATGACAACACAAATATTTCCTTCATTCTTAGATATTTTACCTTTAGAAAACCACCCCTATTGTCTTGAGAAATCCAAATATCAATAATCACATCAAGGTTATCACCAATAAAATGTAAGATTTATAGAAAACTCTTTTTCCTGTATATATAGAACATTCCCTAGTTTTCCTTCCATTATTCACCCACATAACGGATTTGACAGGCCAAAGATACAACTACTTGACTATGTAATATGTGCCCCAGATGACCAAGAATAAAACAACCCCCATAAGTGGTTTTTCATTTAGAGTTAAATTATTCCTCATGAGAGACCTTCTATATTACCATATTCTACATTTGAGAATCAAAAAAAAAAATACTAATGACTCAAGATTCCCCTTGGAAGTATAAGAAGAATATCATAACATTCTCAGTCATCAAGAACAGTTTGGGTTATCATCTCAAAATTCATGGTTAATATTGTTTGACATATGACATTAGCCATTTTATTCTTTCATGTCTGACTTTAAAAAACCCACCAAAATAAACAAAACAATCACTAGATTGAAAAAATACAAAAGGAATTTTGGAAAAAAGTTGACTCTTAGCTCTCTAGAGCTAAAATATCTACGGTTTAAGAAATATCGAGCAGTAAAAAGTTAAAATTCACCAAAAATATTATGAAAGAACCTATAATGCGATGTCTAAGAAAAATCCAAGTCTCTTTGGTAATCCTCTTTCATATTTAGAATATGAAAAAATTAGGGAGATTGAAAAATAAAAAAAGTTTGTAGGGTTTTCCATATGATCCTAGAAATAGTCAAAATATGCTCTCTAGGCCTCATGGCTTAGGAAAAATTTATAACAACGTTCCACACATTGGGTAGCTCCAAATGACACCAAATTATTTTTTAATGCATCAGTGTTCCCTATAATTATATTAGAACCATATTATATTAGTTTTGAAAAAAAATCAAATTCAACATGTTGGGGTGGATTATGTTGACAATCTGAAACGTGTTCCATTAACTTTTCCCATATAATTCATGATGTTAACATCATTTATACATCAAATGTTGATATTGAGTCAAAATGCATCTTTATATCAGAATATAGAACAAAATGTATTTCCATGTGTCCTGACTGAAAATGTCATCGACTGGGATTGAAATATTCATCGTGCAAGTCTACTTTTTTTCTTGGGGTCAGTGATGGCAGTGAAGGGACTAGGTATAAAGGTTGGGACCATATAGTTACAGTGATCTTGAGTGATAGTTCCAAGGGAGAGGCCCAAGGTATGGAACAACCACTTCACCAAAGTTATCCACATAGGTACCACAAATCCCATCAGTGTTCAATGTCCCTGTGTACGAATCATATGTGTGACACTTTCATGAAAGGATACATTATCCTAGTGACACATTTTTTCATATAAATATTCCCTTAGGGACTTCATCTGGATATAAGGAAATTTTTGATGGCTAACTCCTGATTTGATAACCCTATTCATTTTCTCAAGAACTTTGAAACCACATAGGTAATTTTATAAAACCTATATAAGAGGAAATTAAAGGAGAATAGTGATTCTAAAGTCCTCCTAAGGTTTGAAATTTAAAAAACCTACATGAGGAATTCACAAAATCTATAATTAACAAATACTAGTGTGAGGTTCCCTTCCTCAACCAAGTACCTATGCAACTTAACTATGGGAACACATATAGAGACCCTTGAAGTATTGAAAAAGGTATGTCCCATGTTTAGTAACCTAGGTGTACAATCTCCAAAAGTGATTAAACTTCTCCCAAACCTACATGCGTGGAGAAACCCTTTAAGAAGCCTCATTGGATCCCCCTACCTTCCATCAACCTTGAGACTTCTTAGTTATCCATACCTTATAGCATGTGGGATACATCCATTAGGTCTTCTTTAAAGTCATCCATTGTAGTCCCTCTACTCTTTCGGCTCCCTATTCTAAGAGGGATCAACTCAAAAACTCCACCAAGACCATCAGACATTAACAACCATGAAGCGTGGCACACTGGCATGCCCTAAAATTGGGTATGTATTCCTATGGTCAGAGGATTCCTGCACTTGTTCAGTTTGATAGTCAGGGTACTTAGTGTACATGTGTGTAGGTAACCCCATGGTGATGAGGACCCTGAACACAGGGAAAGTGTTAGGAACTTCTCAATCTCAAAGGATTAGGGTTTGGAACAAATCATTCCATTCACATATTTATGACCTGGAGCTTCAAATTCGATATATTAAGGGTATGGATCATGATTGGTTTTCTATTCAACATGAAATTAGATCTTAATCCCATTTTAGAACCGAATTTTCGACATCCCTCCTAGAGTAATCCCCTAGCCATTCATGTAGGATAATTAAATACTACTCCTCTCTATATCCACGTCCTTCACCTTCATACCTTTCTCACATTGGACTCATGTACCATGTAATGTGAAGAGAGGTAAGTTTCATATCCTTGTCCCCTTCCACCAGTAGAGAAGGAAATGTGTGTAGTTTGTCTAATATTCTACTTCCTCTTTTTTCTGACAACAAGAATGAATCATGTGGGTATAGAGGTTAGTGATGATCATGACATCCACACAATCAAAATGAATGGTCAAACTATGAGAACTCTAATTCCAACCCCATCCATGATATTTTGGATGCTTCTCAAAGGATTGAGCTCAAGGGAAATCCTCATAGGATGTTGATCCCAATCATAACCCCCAATTAATCAGGGGTTCCTCCATTAGAGTAAGCCGTGAAATCCATCATATGGGCCTTCTTCTCTGGTGTAAGCCCGAAATAATCCTCCAAATCCCCATGAGATAATCCATCACTCATGGACCCCTTCATAGAGAATATTCCTCCAAAATATGCCCCAACTAAATCCACTAAAGGGACTATAATACCTTAAGAGACTCAATGAAATACAAGGGATTAGATTCCCAACCAAATGGGATATGTAGGAAGCCTCCATGAGGTTCAAACTAAACTCCTAAATTAACCTTGTTCTTTTGGGCCATATCCCTAGCAGGGTCAAATTCAACAGGAAACTCATATACTTTGTCATTTCCTTAGGGTGATTTGACATAAGTCCAACACCAAACATTGACTAGGAACATTCCCCCTATATTCCATTCCATATGATGTTAAACTATATAGTTGGGTCCATATCACACAACCATAAAAGGAATTATGTGCCCCATTATGTGGTACTTAAATAAATTGGCTATGATTCCTTTCACAATGATACGTAGGAAGCCCATCTATGTGTATACTCCCTAAATCAATGTAAATTTAGTCCCCCTAGATGATGATAAACTCTAGTGTGACTCCTGTCACCCTAGATGATGATAAACTTCATATTGAATTTCAGCAGCTAGGATGACAATAAACTCTAGAGTTCCCTATCATGTGGCTACAAAACTAGAATCTTCATAATAATGTTAAATGAATATCTATGTAATACATAAGAGGATACCATCAATGATGATCCACATATTCATACTGATATCTCCAGTGATGTAGAACCTCATATACATAAAGATGATTCTGAATTACATACATTTTAATAATTTATTCCTACTTTGGATAACACTCATCGTAATAGGGAATTAATGAAGGATTGATGATCATATCTAAAATATATAAGAGAGTATGGGAGTGGGAAATAATCCCCCCCCCCAAATGGAGAGAGGATCCTGACATCCAATCCTCTTGAAAATGTTAGTTATTAAGCATCATAGGTCAAAATCACTAACAAGCACCTTCCTTTTGAATATAGGTCCCCATGAATATAGACCTGGTGGTTGTTTCTATTTACATATTCAAACACATTGTAAACCGTTTGGAAATAGAAAACTGTAACAGGGGGGTCATGGGAAATAACCCTACATAAGGATTTGATATTTCAATAGATCCCTTGATTTTATTACTATGTAGAAGTTATCAAACTCCTTAAATTAGTCAATATACCTTTTCACTGTCTCTTGACTTACTGAACACCCATGATCTCTTCCCCTTTCTTCACATTAACTTTTTTAGGGATAAAACATTGGATGAATGTTTTTTTGATGAAATCCCATGCCATCCCAACTTGTAAAAAATGATAGACTGAAAAAAATTCAATTGATCCATCCAAGGATTCTCAAATAGATCCAAGAAATATTATACCCTCAAGGATTTTATAGTTACCATGGACCAGAATAAACCTTCAAATAACATGATGCACTCCACATCCTATGGGGGAGCTCAATCACCACAAAACAAGGCATGATTGAAAAGAACTCATATCCACCACTCGAATGGAAGTTTTGGTAATGTAAAAAACTAGGAGGTACTTCTTAGAATTCTGTTGAAACATTCTAGGGGGTGTACTCAAAATAAAAAGAAATTATAAAACCCATTCAACGTCAAACTGAATATCATCCAAAACTCTCCCATGGCAGAACCAAAATCCAAGATTCCATGCCCATAAACAATGTAATAACAAAAAATAAAATTTTAAATTTTAAATACTCCATTTTAATTTCAAATTCCAAAAACAATTTCGATTTCAAAACCCAACCATGCCTACTAAAATAAAACAAATTAAATTAGACACATGAAAACTCATAAATTGGTAACTAGTGATCTTTCATAACATAGATACATGGTTTAGTATACCATGTTATATACTTGAACCTTCCATTGGAGTAATATTGAACAATTCAGTTAGTATCAATACTATTTTCTACAATATGTAATCTTACATTATGATGATAGATAACTTCCACTGTTATCATCCAAAATGCACAACTTTATCAAATAGAATATGGCACCAAAAAAATCCAATGTTTTTTAAAGGATCATATCCTAACTATACCTAATAAAATGAGGCTTAGGATGAGTAAGAGTTCATGACAACATTTCTATACCTACATCCCATGTCCTGACAGTCACATCCTTAGTCAACTGAAAACCCAAAATAACAAAGGGATCATTTGATACCATTTTGTCACAAACCAACCCACGCTGTCCCCAAAATAGACACGTGATATATTTCATTCCAAGGACCAAAGGGAATAATTTATCCCCATAGGCTGATGAAAATAATTAAGGAATCACGAGATAAATCATTAGTGATAATTTCACCAAATAAGCACAAGTATAATATGAAACATATCTGGTAGAAGATGGAAATTAGATAATATATAAACATAAAAAATCAAAATCCATATTCAAGATAAAAAAATATCACCATACTATAACTAGACATTATTTCCACGTGAGATGTTGGTCACCAAAATCCTCAAAACTAACCCGCTTCCCACGTGATCATGAGAAGATCCTAAACACATAATGTATCTTAGATCAAATGATGATGAGTGGCTCATGTAAGGTGTGGTCATAGAAAAACTCAGTATGTAAGCACCACATAATCCAAATATCACCATTCCAAAATAATTTCATAGACACTAGTTTGATAATATTGATATAAAATAGGTTTTTATCATTTATGAAACAAAATATATCTTTCGAAAAATCAAATTTTGAAAAAATCATGGATTTACTTTTAAACATATTCAAATTTCAAAACATTGTTGTGAAAGATTTCTATAAGATGAAATCCAAAATTCATGTATATAATAAAATAAGAGTAATAAAAACCAAAATCAGCCAATATAGTATGTCAGAAGAACAATTCCAAATAAAATGTGTTAGGTACATGTATAATAAAGAATATGCAAAATAAACTATAACCATAGTTCAAAAAAAATAATAGAACATAAAATGTATAAAATTAGTGTAAAATATTAAATAACAGGAGTAGATACCCAAGATGTACTCATTTTAGAGACATCTTATAGGGTATGATGTGGTCAATATTTTTTCACCAATATGGATTCTCCAAACTAACCACACAAGTGGCATAAACCTCCCAATCCATTCACATGCCTTCAGGAATATGGTACATATAGATAGGAAATATATATTTATATCTCTAAAACCTCTAGATTTCATCAATGATCATAAAAAACATTATATGGGAAATTGATATTGTAATACCATGCTTTATAGTAACCATAATACACATTTATCGATGAGCATGCAATGAACACCTTCCTAAAACGGCCTATGCGAAGACCCTCTCTCTCATAAGGACTTCCATAGGGGTTCCCATCATATAGAAAACACTTTTCAAGGGATAAATAGTCTTGAGTGTCTATAAGGGTTAAAAATAAATTCCAAGAAACACATAAAAGTTACAATTAGGATTTAGAATCCTAAAATTTTTAATCAATTGCCTAATACATCTGAAAGTACCAAATGATTAATATCATTTGAAATACAAAATAATTTTTGAGAAATATAACTTTTATCAAGACTGATTTCCAAAACCATCTTAGTTTTATTAATAAATTTATATGGTTAAAATTGGGTCTTTAGAAGAAAAATTATGACATAATAATGAATACCTCCTTTTAAATATATTTGTAACCCAAGAATACAATTTGAGGAAAAAATTCTTATTAGAAAAATGACATTCTATGAATGTTCTATTTATATGCATGCACACATCTATATGTTCACCATTTTCACATATGGGTATGAAAATATCACACCAGGATATATATAAAAAGAATAAAAATTTTAAAGGTTCAACCAATGAAGCATAAAGATTCATCATAATGAAATATAAAAGTTATCACATAAACACCAAGTCCATGTATAGGCCTTAACCCAAACAAAGCACAATCCCCAAGAAACATAATTTCATCAAAACTCCAAATGTACAAAAAATTATCTATAACATTAAAATTATTTTGAACCTCCATATTTAATTTTATCAAACACATAACATACTCATACATCAGACACATATATACATGACACTAGAAAAATATTGAAAAACAGTATTTACATCAAACCACCTACAATGATGCATATAATTAATTTTAGAAAACCATAAACATCAAGACCAAATTTAAAAATCATTTATGAATGATTATGAATAACATTGAATATTTCTGAAAGTAAATGTATAGAATGAAATATGAAAATGGTGAAAAAATGAGACAAAACGATAGGATGAGTGAAGGACTTGGACTAATAGAACAACTATGCACCCTAACATCAACGAAATCAAACCTCAAAAACCAAAACTAACCCTAGATTTTGTCCAAGAGAGATCCAAGATAAGAATAAAATAGAAACAAAAGGATGATGGAAGGATACGAGGAATAAATATTATCCAAGAGGGACTAAACCAAAAGAAAATCACAAATCCACCTTGGAGGGATTGGAGAAAATGATAGAAGGCTGGGAGTGACAACTATGTTTTAGATTTTGAAGTGGGTAACCTAAGAGAGGAAACCAAAATGAAGAGAGATACAAAAGGAAGAAAACAACACTTCTTGAGTGTTTCACATGGTTTAACCAAATAGTTTACAAAAACATGTGGTAAACATGAAAATGAAGACTCTTAAAAAGTGTAGGAGGCCACACACATAGGTATTATTATTTTTATCCATTATCCGTAGCCACGTGACCTTTAAATTTTTTGAGAGTTTTTGACATTTATAGCCCAAAAGAAATTCTACGAAATGGGACAAAACATACAAGAAACAACAACACAAGAATCTGACATTATATTTTGAAATTTGATAACATGATCTATTATACTATATTCTTCTAGTTTCATCATGTTTCTGAGCATGGTGAGATAACCATTCCTATATATAAATACCATATCCTAAGGTGTAACCCATGAATTCCATGTTATCTGGCTCCAATGGGTAATAAATCATCATGAAAAGATTCACATCCAGATTCCAACCATCCTAGGAATATTTTAAAACACCAATATAAGAAATGGATTGAAGTAGATTCTTAAGTGTCTTAGGAAATCATAAAATAAATACATCTAACATGTCACCACGGACAACGATCTAGTCCAAGTCATCCAATTATTGTAAAAGTAATGTAATATTGTTCAACTTTTCATATCCTATGGGTAATATAGGTATCTTATAACAATAATATTAATAATACTAATCCTTCCACACCCATTTATATGGTTCACAGACTGGATATGAATCATAGGGACCCATCACATTAATGATTTACCATACAACCCAATGATGATTCCTAAAACCTTAGGAATTATTCATATGAATCAATATCCAGATCATAGAATTCACATCAAGAATATGTAATGAAATAATTATGTCCAATACATATCATATTAATATTAAATGGGATTATGTTTGAATCCTAGATAATGCATTTGGGAACCAACCCAATCATTGTCAGATTACACAAAAGGTTGAGTCCTATGAAATATGTATGGTTCTGCATAATTTCCATTGAATAAATTGGTGAATTAATATATATAAAAACATATATATATATATATATATAATGAGGCCGTTGACTATAAATAGAAACCCATATCTGCTGCTACAACCCCTCAACTGACGTGTTTGGTATAGGTTCAAAGGTGGAACCCACAACCAACTCTACCAATATGCATTCACACCCACATATGGACGGCCTATCACTAGGGTACGTATCGGGGTCCCTTTGGTTATATCCTAGAGAAGAGCCCTTCTGGGGGTCTGAAATTATCACAATTCTATGGGGTATAAACCCAATGCTCTGAGGACATCCTTTCCCCTGGCATTGTATATTCCATCCCATGAACTCATGGCCCATAGGGGGTATTACACAATGATAATAGTCTCTAGGGATGGATTAATGGCATATTTATGTCTTGGGTCACTCTAAACATGTAAAATCCTCCCAAAACATGTCCATTATGACAATGGATGACTCATCAAAGAAAAAAAGATCAAGGGTCCTCATGGGAAAACAAGATCCACCCCTCTCATGTATCACTACTCCCCTAGATGAATTTTTTCTAGTGCTTCATTTCCTATCAATCCAATTCATGCTCATTAGTGTCCGTGGAATTTGGACCGTCCACAAATTCCTTGATGTCATTGACATTTTTTGTCTTTGATTTCCTTTTCTCAAATAATTTAACAAATTTATATAAATTAATTTTAGAAATTCAATAATTACATTTGAATAATCCATAGGGGTGAGTATGTATACCACCACATAAATATAAAAACTAGCATAAGTCACATGGGTAGTTTGAGGAAGAAAAAATTCCAACTATAGCAATTTCAATTTTCCATAGCCTGAGCAGTTTTTATCGAGCCTCGACCAAGCCCATATTTGCTTTAATGGTCACTAGATACACTCTATAGAACCTTCCTTGAGCTGAAAATAAAAATCAATTAATTATAAAAAAATTAATTCATTAAAAAATATTAATTAAAAAGAGGCATAATTATAAAAAAAAGATCATTGGAAGGCTTGTCACGGTATAACCAAAACCAAAAACACATGGGAGGTCCATAAATAATTTTGACATTACCATGTAAAAAATATCCAAAATAATCAATGATTCCATAATAATGTAAATTTCATTTATAGTAAAACTATATAAAAATATATAGATTGAAGTGTCTTTATCAAATCAATGATATGTGACTCCTAAACATCACATCAGGTCATCCCCACAATATGATATACTAAATCCCCTAGAGAAACAATCAATTCCACAATGCTCCTGTGAAATCAGAAAAAAATCCATAAATCCATAAACAAAAATTTGGAATGACCAAAGGAGAATATTGATGGAGAGTAATATATTTGGAGATGTAACTTGAATCACTAAAAATAGAACATTAAGAAATCCAACATGAAGGGTTTTAAGGTGACTAAGGGGAAGGATTAATATGATTGCATGAGTGAAAATAGAGGGAGATGGTGGTATCCCACACATAAAAAACCATGTAGCGGAAATGTAATTTTCTCCCATATGGGCCACAAACTATCAAATTATCCATGTAGGGATATCAGATACTAGCCAGTAGCTATAGACCATATCCTCAACACTCTACTAGTGGTTCCCATTGCATACATCCTCCATATGTGCCTCATAACATGGGAAAAACACCTAATATAGGTGTTCAAACATTTGAAAAACTATCCCGAAGGATGGTTTAAATTTTGAAACTTCAATATGTTGATAACTTCAATATAGTTTTGGATTTTTCAGCACATATGGACTTGGGGTCTTAAACATGGGACTACAAAAATATATAAAAGAATCCCAATTCTTTATGAATAATATATAAATTACATACCCATGATCAATGATCTAGGACTCGAACATCCAAACTAATTCATTTAGGAATAAATGGAATAGTTAAAACATTAATATTAATTTTAAAAATATAGAAAATATTTTTACTTAATATAGGATTATAAATTAATCATATTAAGTAAAATAAATATTAATGATGTTATTATAAATTTTAATTTTAAACCTAAATATATTATACATGGTGTTAGTGAAATTATGACCAATGTTACATTTGTTTTTTGAGTTTCTCATTATAATTTTACTTTATTAAGATATGATCCATATTAACCACTACTTTTTATGGTGTTTATACTTCTCCATAAAAGGCTCCCTCTTTTTGGGATCTTTTATTTAGAAGTTACGAAATCCATGAGGGTTTCATTTACAATCTCACTTTGAAATCAATATTTTTTTATAAATTCCCATTGAGGGAAATTTTATGTTATTTTTCTATTGAAATACATATATTTTCACCCCTCTTATTTTTGTAGATTTCCATTTCATTTTTATATTTTAGCTACCATTTATTCACCATTAATTTTATTTTATTATTGTAGGTGGTGTGGACCATAATTAATCATTGATGGTATTATAAATGTTTTCATTACTATATAGAATATATATATATATATATATTTCCATTACGTGATGGGTGGAACTAGAATTACATAGCACTATAATTCGTTTTATAAATGTTTTAATGTAATGAGATTAAAATTAATGGACTGTTGAGTGAATCCAATTAACTATGAGTCTTTTATACTATTTTTATTGCATGTAGAGCGATAAAAATCCACTATGGAACTCTTTTTCACTATGTTTAATTAATGAGGATCTTACCCAATCAGATATGGGATTTCTCCCAATACATTTTTGGGAATAGGGTATGAACACAATCTAAATTGGGACTGTATATACTATGTGATGATGGTATCAAAATTGATCCTTGACATACAAAATCATTTTCTATCATTATTTTTGTGACACATTCTGATTCTACATATTTATGTTATATAACATCCTTATGTAATGTTTTCAGTACTCATGGTTACCGAATCATCTTTCCAAAATCCTATAAAACATGTTTTATGTCATAAAAAATGTAGTATGTCATGATTCGATATTTATTATCCATGATTATTTAGATATTATTTATTTATTTTATACTCATATACATTGATTATTTTTTTCATAACAACATTTTTATATTATTATCAATTATGATTTCTGATTGATATATCTAATACTTACACTTATTGAGCGTATAAACATAGATATGTTTCCATTCCATATGAATCAAAGAGGATCATTATGAATGATATTTCTATAAGGGTGTCATGTGTGATTATTTTTATGGGAGATGTTTATGAATGAAATAAAAGAAATTTGGTATTGTATCTAATATATAAAGGAACTAAACCATTTGGTACCAAGTGTGTGTTTTAATTTTGGGATGGTATGTAAAATGTTGTTTGTGTTTTTAGGTATTCTTAGTTGATATCATAGAATTTTTTATGTGTATTTTTTCAGAACAAGATCTAGATGGGTTGTTCTAGGGTGCTTTACATGATAAATGAAAATGATAATCATTTATAGATACAATAATGTGAGTCTTCATCATCAAAATAGAAACATTGATTTGTTATAGCTAATATTCATAATCTCCCAACCTCTTAATAGGAATCATTTATTATTAAAAAATAAACACAATATTTGACAACCCAATATAATATTTAACAATAATTTTAGATATATTGATGAAAAAAGTAACCTAAAATACTTCAATAAACAAGAAAAAAGTTATAATTCGCATTAACACACAATATAAGTCCACTTTATCTCTTGAAGAAACTTCTAGAATCAGAATCCATGTGATTCAAATTCAATAATTGAATGGATGAAGAATATATGAAATTAAAAACATCCATTGGTGAAGTCTCATTTTCCTTCCTTGGTTACATAGTTTTAGATTTATCAAATACTCTATTCTACTTATCATTACACAAAACAATCCTCCATCATTGAATATTAAACATAAAAATTTAAATTCATTTAGATTCATAAATTTTATTTTATTTTGTTTTAATTAGACCTGTTGGTTCTCTCTATACATTTATTCACACATAATATATTTTGGAAATAATGCGGGTTGTGTTAGAGTATCCCAAGCATCCAGTACAAGGAAACATCTTTAAATGACACTCAAATATTGATTTTCTCACTAAATTTGGGATAGATAAGGCCACCAAAATATAAAGATCACTAATAACTCAAAATATATTTTGAAATTATATTATGCCATGGTTATCTATGTGACACTGTATCATAATTACTTGTCCACTTTTCTTCCTAGATGGGGACTATGAACAGCTCTCTATTCCTATGACATTAGATTCATTCCTCAACCATTTAAGTCACTAAACCATGAGAAATAAAAAAATTACTGTGATATAATATAGTCTTTATTTATACACTATCTACTGAAAAATAGGACTACTTGACACCCAATATGGTATACAAACTATTACTCATGGATCTAATTAATTTTAAAAATCATCTAGTCACTGAGGCCTCTAGAAAATCCATTTTCCCAAAAAAACATCCAAGGACTTCTAAAAGAGACAAGATTCCTAAATACTTGAGTTATTGCCTCTAATAGATCAACCCATCCCTCATATACCAAACTATCAACATTAAAAATACCTTAAAATTTTAAATACTAATTATATTAATTTGTATTATTTCGTGTCATTTCATGTATAAAATTGGATGAGTAGTATGACGAGGTTTAATAATTTTATCTTTTTATATAGAAAATTGATCAATAAAATTAATTAATTAATTATGATTATTTCTATTAGGTTAATTTATCAAGTTATAGTAACCTTATGATCCATTATTAGAACCAATTTTTTGGACTAATAAGAAATTAATACACTGATAATATTACTTGTTCTCATTATATATTGTTTAAAAATTATATTCTTATGATATATAAATATTAAGGTATAATTTTGATTTTTTGAGAGATTAATGGTTGTTTGAACCAATTTTAATCCATTTAGTATTAGTATTATAAATCCACTCATATATCACTATCAAAAATAATTTCATAGTATTTTTGTTCTATTTGGGAAATAAAAATTTGATACAATTATTTTATGAATGAAAATTTACAGAATTAAACCACCGCTAGGAGATTTTATTAATGTTTTTTTAAAAGAAATCCATGAATCTACCACTAAATGGTTTATTTTTTTTTATTATAATGAAATCTCAAGGAATCCACTAATAAACAGGTAAAACAGGTAAATTAAAAATTAATAAAGAGAACAAAATTTTTCAAAAACATAATTAAGTATAAAATTCAAATAACATATTCTATAATATTATAGTGGAATTATACGATCATGAAAAATATATAATTAAATATTATTCATTATACATCCTTTAATTATTATGTTATCATTAAAATAGATAGCCTTCAGAGCATCTCCCTTCAAACCATCACATCCATCATCATACAACTTCCAATGTTATACTACCACCTCCATTTCTATATCAAGCATCATTAAACAAAAAACTAAACATATCAACATTTTATCAACTAAAAATAATTATATATAATTATTAAAATAAAAAATAACGATAATAAAATACATTATAATGTTTCCCAATACTGTACAATTATTAACTATCATGTATTCCTTGTGATGTGTATCATGGTTTTGAAAGCTCAATACCTTGCATACTATTGAAATATATTACCGGTAATGTGAAACCATAATATTTAACAAAATTAACAAGAAACATAATTAATAATCTAATAAATAATAAAAATATGAATATAATAATTCATCATAAAATTAATTTTGAAAATTATTCCATATCAAATAATGTCCTTGTATGTTAATAACATTCCAATTAGTTAAAATACATCCATACTACATGTAAGAAAATCATTTTAGATATAATTATCATGGAAAATGTTTAGAATTTACACATTCAAGATGAGTTATAAGACTGGTAATCTCATCAGGCACAATTCACTTCATCCTACAGAATATAGAAATCTAGGATATTTTAAAACATTTACCACCACTGACCATGTATTTTCTATAATATTCCTATTGTTTCACCTTTTATATTAACATAAAAATTAACTTAAAGAGATCCAAATCAATGAAACTATATAATTATCTAGAATATGGTGTATCAATAAATTATAATTGTGACCTAATAATATCATTTGAAGGGTCCACACATGAAATAATCCCCTAAAAATTTCTAGTATTCTAATTACCCAATATTTTGGTTACTATATCATTTTTGGAAATTTAAGAAGATTTTATGGGGTTCACATAACAATCTTCTTGAATTGTTTCCTCTAAATAAATCAATATTGGAAATATTTTTTAAAATTATATTTACATTATAATATTTACTATTTTATTTTTTAATTATTATATATTTAGATTAATGAAATAAAATTATATTATAATAGAATATATTAACCCTAATATCATTATCATGTTCATTCATGAAACTACAGTTAGTTTTCTGATGAATATAATGCCACATCTATATTCATCCAACTTGGTGACATATACTGTTATGCTTTATAAAAAAATTATATACATATAATGAATGAAAAAGACATATTATATAATATAAGTATGTATATATATATAAAATAATGAATATAACACATAAAATAGTTATCATTTCATCAAAAAACATTGTGTACTAGATATATAATGAATTCTTTTTTCAACGACTCGCTATATGTTTCTACTATTTCATGAAAAAATCACATTAAAAAACATCTTCTTTATATTTTTAGGCTATAATGTTATAATAAAAGAACATAATACCATGTGATATTCTACTCTATTAATATCAATAAACTACTTATAATAATCTTGAAATATATATATATATATATATATATATATATATATATATATTTTTAATAATTAATTCTTTTCATTAAAAATAATTCCATAATATCCCCTTGAAGTACCTTCATTTCCAATAGATATTATTCTAGGTCCACTGTCTTGAAATTAACACATGCACTTGGAAATGAAAAACATATTGAAATAAGAGACATAATAACTTCTATGTATATTAATAATTTTACATAGATATTTTAAATTAATCATCAAATAATATAAATTAATGTTACTATCAATTAGGGGTTAAACACACAACTCTTCCAATATTTGGGTGTATACCTCAAATCATTATAATTATTTGGAATGATCTCCATTTTTAAACAAATATACCTAATGATTTGTCAATATATCTAGAAATCAAGACTATTAGGGACCTAGAACACAATAAATGGGATGTAAATATATATCTCTAATTTCATATACATCAGTTTTAGTAATATTGTTACCTATTTGGATATTATTTTAATATACAAAAAAAAATATAAAATATCCGAAAAAAAGAACTGGATTTTTTAAAATGACCCAAAAACTTGTAACTGTTACTTTCAAACATCCTCAAGATAGGGGAACATCCAGTCAGCAAGATATTTTGGAATAAAAACATTAGTTGGAGAGACATATTACTAATTAAAATATCTGATATAATAGAATCACCCAAGTGTAGTAATGGTTATGATAAAGATGGTTTAATCCATCATAATGATGTACTAGGATATGGAAAAAATTTATTCATTGAATATTGAAATTTTAAATGGGATAAAAATATTAAATGTATATAAAAAATATCTATAAAAATAATAATAAACTAAAAAATAATAAAAGAGAACAATGTGTTTATATTAATGTCATAACAACCTTGTAAATGATGAAATGAGCTATAAAATATTTTGTCCTTACAATTTATATATTGAAAAAAGTTACAAATCTTACATATCATTATAAGTAAAAACATAAATTATAAATGAACAATTATTCATTTTAAATTATGATATAATTGAAATAAACATTTTTGAAATTACATTAGATTCATTATCATTTTTATTCTCAGTAGGGTTATATAATTCCATTGCTAATAGTACATCTTAAATTTCACCCATTCATTCGAGTTTCAACATTATCAAATTTTCAAAGAAAAAAATGAATATTTTATTTTTTATAACGTTAAATATTATTCCTTCCAGATTCACATTGCACTAGGAAAGCCACTCGATTCATTTCATGACCTATTTTTGGTGGGCGAGACATTTTCACCAGGCTTAGGCAGTGTGACCATTTTATATTAAAAAGGAAGTGCAACAGTTGAATGGTTTGGGTGGGTGATTGTAGGGGGGTTTAGTAAGTTTGAAATCAGTCTATGTCAGGTATGATTTACTTGAATGGTATCCAATAGGTTTATTCAGGGTGCCAAAAACAACCAATAGACCTGGTCTCCATGATTCAGGGACTTTTGATTTAATGTATGGTGCTCGTTGGATGGAAATTTTTTTAATGACACTTGAGGAATCCATTGGTCGAAAGGATGGGAGGTCAGGCTCATCACACCCTTTTGATGGGAATTATTTCCCACTCTAGTAATTTCTTATATATTTAAGAAATGTTCTTATTATTCAGAATACTTGGTTCTTTCCCTATGAGTGTGCCCACATTTTATCCCGGAGTTTCAACGATAATCATGAATGTGAATGGATTAGAAATTTCTGATACCACACTAGTGTAATCCCAATAAAGTTGAAATCTAGAGTTTATCATCATCATGGAAAGATTGAGGTTTCTTGGATGTCAATATCAAACCCATGAAGGGGTATTCCTATGTATCCTTGTGATATGAATTAGAACCCACGTAGTTTGGTGCTACTTAACCGGGCACGTCATATTTTAAGGATGTGTAACAAGGACCCATCCAGTCATTTTAGATTCATGAAAAAAGGATGTCTATGGGAAATTTGTATCGTCATGATCAAATGAGGGGCTTATACCAAGGCGGACCAGGATGCCTATGAAGAGTTCAGTCTTCTCGGTGTATATGACCCTTATGGGGACACAACAAGGGGAATACTAGTGTGATTTGGAAGCAGGGCTTGGACATTAGGTAGGCCACTTATGTATCCCAGTTAGTTGGGAACCAATGTTCTTGTGGTTCAAGAGATGGAACTTATGCATGATAGATGCCCCTTTGAGGAGACATTTTTGGGTCCTATACCATATAAGAGGCCTTTCATAAAATATTCACATCGTGGATTATTTCTAAAGAGGAAGCCCTACTGTGTTGGGGGGGGATTCTCATTGGTATTGAATTTTAATAAGGATGCCCCTTGATATTTGGCCTTCAGTAGGTGTCATACATATCTTGGTTAGAGAAGCTATCAATGTTCTCATAGTTCCATTTGGGTGGGACTTACGCATACAATCTTACCACCTTATGGGGCTTGATCTCTCATTTCATGGTTGAAGTGAAATGGAGCTCTAGCCTTGATAAAGGCTTCCAACATATATCATTTGTGCAAAAATTAATGTTCTCATAGTTCATTTGGTTGGTACATATGTGTACATGCATCCCACATGAAGGGGTATGATCATTTATTTCATGGATGAGGTGGTATGGAGGTCATACCTAGACAAAGGCTTCCTATGTATCCCAATTAAGTTGGGAATTAGAGTTCTTGTAGTACATTTCTAGGTTGTGGGAATTTTGTATCATGAAAATCCTATAATCCTGCATGAGTCATTCTCTGTGTGAGAAACAAGAAGATGTAAAAGATTCAATAACAGCGTACCCTACCTTACCTGATGAAGGAAAATGATGATGGAGATGGAGGATGATGTTGAGAAGTAATGATCCCTTAAATGTGAAATTAAGGTAGAGGTCATTAGGTGCACTCTGAAAGGCTAGGGGATTACTCCATGAGGGATGGCCTGAACTTGGTTCTTGGAAAGGGAATGAATGTTTCTCCATTTAAAATGGAAAAGAAAGAGTAATTACTTTGACTGATAATTTCCCCTCATTGAATGGAAAAGAATGTGATTTTCTTGATCACAAGAATGGGAAGATCCATGTCTATATCCTTGGGTTGGACTCTGGGTTACCATGTGAATCTAGACTTAATAACATTACTTGGCTCTATACTGATGTGGGGATTACCTTCATGACTCCACATACCAAGGGTATGTAGACTAATAAGGGTGTTTTGATGCGCTCGATGGAGTTTTCATACGGGTCTGGTGGCTTATATATAGGATTTGGCCTAAAGATGATAGACTGGTTTTCAATGAGAATTCAGAGGATGAGATGGAAAAGGAAAGGCATGATTGGTATTGGAAGGTGGAAAACCTGAAGGCACCCTAATCTGCACACCACTTGTTCATGGAGGGTGGGGTACCTTCTGCATAGAATTTTTCTAGGAGGGTGGAGACGACATCCATGTATCGGGGTGGTATACGGACCTCGACGCTATCTATGTACCAGGGTGGTACGTAGACCTGGACATCATCCATTTACCAGGGTGATATGAAGCCTCATGTTTCGTCCACCTGACATGATGGTATACAACACTAGATTCCCTCTATGTGGAGGAATGCATTGCATGGTTGGGTTTTGACTGCATAGAAATATGCTATGAGGTACACTTGTTTAAAGAATGGTCATTTGTCCTACGGTTCTTGGAAGGTTCATCTATGAAGGTAGTATGGTTCTCAATTCCCCTTTTAGGTTCATGGTTTAACCATATTATTGTTCTTTATTCCCTTTAATGGTTCACGACATGTTTATATATTTTGAAAACCATTTGTGGTTCTGCACTTCAGGGGGTTTTTTCCTTCAAGGTTTTATACCTAAGAATTACAACCATTATCCCAACTAAAATAAGAACCTTATCTTGCCTCTAAATGGGGTTCTTTTATAGAGTGATGAGTATGATGTATCTATGGGTCACATGAATCCATTTACAGAATCCCGTTGAGGGATCATGTGACCCGTGGATGACTTGGTCAACTGATATTTACAGTGATGCGGTTCGTGGGGGTGGAATGCACCACCTCACTTCGATGAATGACATAGTTTTTATGAAACTTCCAAACATTCCTCATTTGAGAACCACTCTGAATGTGGATATGGTGTTCATGGAATTAATCCTCTATCATGTATTCACCAATGAAGTGGCCCTTGAGGTTGTGGTTTGCGGGTGGAATTTATCTGCGTCCCTTTCATCGATGATGTAGTTATAGGTTGACCTATTCCATTCATCATTTATTCCATGAACTTCCTAGTTTTTTTTCTGATGCGTCATAGTCTATCATTTCACTAGCCATCCACGTATCGCCTGGATCATGGTTGGTGGCATCTGGTAAACTTTTTCAAAAATCATTATGCAGAAAAATAAGGATCCTTCATTGAATTATATTTCTTCGATAATATCCTCAAATTTGTGTCCCCAAATGCACATATTTCCATTATACAATTTTTGGGAGGATTTTCTTTGCCTTTGGGTAATTTTTTTGGACCCTACAAATTCCCCATTTGGAATGGGGTCTGGTCGGAATGAAGAGGAGGCTATTCTGATTTAGAAAATGGTCCCGAACTGAACTGTTTTTCTGAATAAATATGGTACTATTGGGGGGTAACAGACCTATATATAGGGGGGAGTTTATTTTTCATCCAACTGGTTTCACAGTGAAGAGATCTTCACAAAGCGCTCTCATCTTTCCTTTCATCTGCATACCATCTCCTTCATGAAATATGTCATCTGTGAATTTCACCTTGGGTTCTGTGAACTGCATAATTCCTTACATTTTCCATAGTTGCGAAATAGAATTTGAATTCTTGAACTAAACTATGGAATTTTAAAATGTATAATCGAACTTCCATGTAGTAAGACACTACATGGAATGCCTTCTTATGGACATAACTTCAATTCGACGATCTGAAGATTAAATTTATAAATTTGTAATTAAATCTTCGAACTGTAAACACTGAACATCTACATAATAGGGATCATTGCATATATTTTCTATTCCATGAACTAATCGATTCATTGTGCAATGATTCGCGGGCCAGTGCCTCGTGTGGAATTCTGTGTACTATCGGTTCACGGGGAATGCATTCTGTGAACCACTCTTAGGCTTCAGTACACTGATCCTTTCACATGGTGGACTTCTTTTGTCCATTTTCATTTTTATCCCTTTCCCAAGAATTTTAACTGGAAAAACCCTTTATGGGGTTTTTCCTCATAGTATGAAATGGATCTCCCCCAATCTTCCACTAATGACACTATTGTTACTGATATTTCCACTGCTCCCCTTTCAGATGTAGATGAAAGGAAGAAATCTATGGAAAAAGATATAGACCAAAAAAAATCTATATCGCACGACTGCATCATTCTTTAGATAAATTACTTAATATGTGTCAAAAATAATATCTAATATCAAACATGCTTCTTATTTATATATTTAGCCTACTGTCTGACACACCAATCCCTGATCTGCATGTGTTCGACGAAACCGTCACCTGGATATTTTTCAACACAAACCCTATGGCTCTCATCACATCGACAAGACGATCCATACCGAAGGATACCTCTATCGGGTCTTTGTTGAAATATCCCCCTTAGAAATTGTTGAGGGTAATGATGAATGCCGAACAAATTGGACCATTTTAATTATATAATATACCAGAGGGACATAGAAAATGAACAACATGGCTAGTATTCCAAATAAGACACTTGCTCTGGGGGTTTATTTGGTTTAGATTGGGGATTAAACATATGTGTCTATCAAATATGTGGATAATTATGGGTTTAATTATAGAAAATTGGGATATATGAGGTTGTCTGGTTATCATAGACTTAAACTCATCGAACCAACACCCTCATCTCTTAGATTTTGAGCCAATGGAGTCAAGACACCAATAAATTCCATTTGACCCATGGGGAGGATGGCATCATCCTCTGGGATGTTGAGATTATTTCGAGGGTCCCCATCATCTGATACATGTTTGATGAGTATGTACCCTATTCTTTCGCCCGGGAAGATGAGGATGGGACACCTCCTTTGGCTAAAATTCTTATTTCACATGTGTAGAAACATTCAGAGGTTGATGACCTCAGCCCAAAATAAGAAATATCCTTCTCAAATAGGATTAGTTCCTTTTCCAAGTAGAGTGGCCTAGATCCTATATGGACAGACCTAGGTCTTGTCCATCTAAGGAAACTCAATGAAAAACTGTAACCCTAAGACCTATCTTGGAGGAGGGTTGGTTCCATGAATATGGATGGTAACTCTTCCTTAAAGTGGAAAATTTGTTTCAGTTAGCGGCATTATTGGCCATGTTTTTTAGTGCATAGATCTTACCAGCATGATATTCTGTCAGCGTAAGAGAAATGAGCATTTTCATGGTGGATCAACTAGAAAAAAATGAATCAACCTATCCATGCCTATATTGGCCATAATTTACCACCTATTAAGCCGAATCAGTGAAGGAAAGACACCTTAGTAGATGATTGGTCCTTTACAAATCCTCTGGGGTTGGATAAAAGCCTATATGGGAAGCTACACATTTATCGAATCCTTTTCAATTTCTTAATCTCTTCTCTAGCCATATCTCTAGAGCATCAATGGGGTTACTCCAGTAGGATGGTCGACACAAGATAAATAGGATGTCTAGATAGCAGAGAATGAACGGGAAATGATGGATGGAATCAACTACATTTATCACTTCATCTATTGTCCTTATGATTACCCCAATGGAACCATAATGAATTCCAAATACGAAGACTTTGGTAACTGAGGGTACCTATTTTTTTAAGGGATGGTGTCTTAATTTACATCATTGACAGAGATCTTATATATGAGGGATACACACCAGGCAGATTCATCTGTTAGTTATACTGCATTCAAATGTTGTGTCCCCTGACTCTTAAAAGTTTCTTCTAGTAGAAAATTCATTTTATATAATTTTAATTATAGACAATTTTCACATGGGAGAGATGATGGTGCTTGGTTTATCTCCTAGATTCTAAGGTTTCCATGTCCTTCCTTATTAAATTGTACACTGAAGCCAATATTCATTCATATCCAGCTGTCCATTTGTCAAATTTAGTTACCAATTTTAATACTCCCAAGGAATCCAAGTCTAATGGGAAGGGGATGCAGAAGGGAGCTGATCGGAATTCCCAACAAGAAAATGTTCATTAAAAGCCTCTTGTTTCCCTCTAAATGATGGTATTGAGACATTGGGCTGTGAACTCAATAGTTGTCAAGTTATCCTCTAGATACCATCCAACAATCCCATATGATGCTAATTTTCTAGTGTCTTGGAAGTAATGGTAAATCATGAAGGGCTTTCAATATTTTTGTTGTTTTCCCCCTCTTTCCTTGTAGCGGTTTCTCCAAGAGAAGGCAGTTTATATTATGGATCTTGGACATGTGTCAACACTTTCTGACATTATTATGATGAGGAACCTATGAGATTAGATCATTAAATTCTATACCTTAAAACCTTGATATATTTCTGGAACGGTTTCCACAAATACACTCATAGGGTACTTTCCATTCAACGACCAGAGTCCAATAGATAGGGTATTGAAAATGTTGTTTTTCATGTTGTGGATGAGGCTAGGGAATCTCATTGTTCACACCCAAATCCTCGTAATAGTTTAGTTCTGTAGGGTCCTTGCACTGCAGAGGCACCCAATAAGAAAGAATGACTAGTGAAATCTTCATCCCTTCCCCATGCTGATCCTCTAGGGATTACCATCCATATTAAAACCTCTTTTAGGGATTCTTGGAGGGAATGGGATGAAATATGGGTGAACACCTACAATGATGACATTTTGGGGATACTTCAAGGAGTAATATTTTAGTTTCCATTTTTGGGGGGATCTGTTACACCCTATATTGTTTCTGTTAAAGAACAGCCAGATGAGGAGGCAATTTACCTGAGTAAAATGGAAAAATTCCTCCATGCCCCAAAGAATAGACATTACAGGTCCAATGAGGCGGCATGGATGGTAGTACTCTTGAAATCAATGGATATATAGGGAGAGGTCATTTGATTCATGATCTTGGAAATTAACTCCCTTGGCTGTGAAGTTTTTAAAAATTCCATTCATTAATTTCATAGGATCCTGAGGAGTCTTTTGAAACAGTTCCTTCCCTTGTATAGACCCCCAGAGTCACTGATGTTGGGGAGCATGTGCCTATGGATGTGGGGGTTTATGAGGACGGTTCTACGAGTGATGCTGAACATATGGAGGAAGTCATTGAGGACTCTTCAGGGGTATTTCCACCTTCATCTCTACTTGATATTCCATCCAAAGATCAATTACCAAGGAATACCATGAAACTTCAGCAGGAGTCACAACTATCAAAGCATATAGAGAAGGGGATTATGAGTAACATACACACCTGTTTAATTGGTTATCATACCATGAAGTTTTATCTTACAAACCCATTGTGCATATATATTTTGATACATGAACTATAAGTTATCAAGTGGTGGTTGTACAAGCATTTAGAGGTCCAATCCCTTCAGTAGAAGAAGAATGACTACCAACAACAGTGGTATCCCAGGATCAAATGATTTTTTCCCATCATTGGAGGAACATTCAGATGTTTATGTCCCAACTAAATGTGATGATCTTTCTTGTCACAACCCATCCCCTGGGGCCTGTGTTGTGACATACCCCATGCCCGCATTCTAAAGGCTAGGGGTTGGTAACTAACACCGAAGGAGTCAAACATCAAGTGGGATGAAATTTGAATGAGTACATGTACTCATTCACACACAAAAACACCCAAAATCTTGAAAAGTAAACAAGAATGCCACTAAACAACCACTGGGTACAAGTAAAGTTCAAGTTCAAATGGGCCTGATAAAATCCCAACAAAAAACTAACTGGAAAACTAGAATGTACACAAGAATCTATAGATATAAATCCACTAAAACCCCCAACTGATGGATATGTAATGTGTAGATGCTAAATATCTAGAGGTACGTCCCGTCTTACTGGTCTCACTGGGCACCACCAAGTCCTCAGATACCAAATCCTCCATCAAGGGGGTAGTCGTCTTCACCCGACACAGCACGTGCTCGCAAAGCCTGTGCAGGGGTGATTAATAATATACTCAGAAGATACCCCAGAACAAAAAATGAAATACCATAATGAAATCCAAAATCAAACTACAAGGATTTATCACCATGAATGATCATGAAGAAAGATAGGTCACAACAGGTATATTCTCGAGTAGGATAGTTGAACCATTAGTCACATCGTTGAACACCTTGGATGCTAAAGAAATCCACCTCAATGGTTACAATGGGCCTACCGGTTCAACCAGAATCTGCTTCCCACTAACCTAAGACTAATGTTTTACTCATCCCTTATGAGTAGTAGGGGTATGCTGGGGCACACAGAAGTCACTCCCACTGTGGGCATGTCAGGTCACATAGAGGATACTTCCCACTATGGCCATACGGAGGTTCAGCTTCTATGGAGTACTATGGATCTTCTGGGTCACACAGAATCCCCTCCCCACCGTGGGCCTACTAGGTCACAAAAAAGCTGCTTCCCACTGGTTAATAGTATCTAATTCACCTTGGGTCGCTCATCATCCGTATTTAGTTCTCATCCAACTGTAGGGTTTCCGTACGTAGCACGCTTGATCTCGTGAGAACCTCCCTCCGTGCCATTTTCATTTTTTAATCTTCCAAAAAATTCTCCATACAGTACACTAAAAGATCTACCTTGTCACAAGGTTTCCAACGCTTCAAACATCTCATCAATCGGATGCCCGGTTTGGAAGATATTGAAATTTTTTCACAAAGGTGTCAGTTGGATCCAGGTCGGGTCCAACCCAACCAGATTGACCTGACCTAACCCTAGGTCCACCGACCCAACCCAAACCCGACCTAGCCTACGTCTGGTCTGTTAGGCTGCATGTTCAGCCCACCGGCCTTCCCGGTTCACCAATGGTGGATATGTTTTCCAGGTTGAGACGTGGATTGATGTTGCATCTAGCTTCATGCTCACCCTGCAATAGACATAGGGCCATTACCTCCTTCACATTATACATATCACAACCCTACTATGATGTGGCTGACTCAGATTTCCACACTCGATCAAAGAATGCGTGCCTCTCAGACCCAAGGATCGTGGCTGCGGCCCGCTCCACCAATGCTGTTGAGGTCGTGTTTTAGGAGCCAACTATTGGCCCAGCCGACAGCTCTTCCCAGTTCACCATCATGGCCCATTTACTTATTCCCTTTCCCACCACTATGGGCCACCACCAATTGACTCTTTCATGGACCACTGAGTTTGTACCGATAGTCAGTTCATCACATTGACTATGCCTCTAGCCTCTGTGGGGTATTTCTTTCCATGTGAAGGCCTTGAAAAAATTTTCTCATCATTTCAAACATTTATCCACATAGAACGCACAATGAGGTGGGGGTCATGACTTGTTTATGTTGGCCCACACCCTCCACGTTATATGTTTAAAACATGATAGAATTGGGAATGATGTTCCCTCAACAATAATCTAATCCTAAATAGAAATCTGAAGAAAAAATACCCCTACCACAAGAATGGATGATTCATGGATCTACTTATTCTTGTGTTGACCTACATTTATCATATACAATTATGTATAGGGAAAACATAAACCAAATCAGACCCCTAAATCAATCAACGTCCGTCGTTGAAGCACTCCTCCCTCGAGGATTCAATCTTCCTTGGTGTTTATCACTTATCAGTCTCGTTCATCATAAGGCGTCAACGCCGCTAATGATCTAGTCAACATTTTTCATTCATCATTGGATAAGGATTATTCCATTAGTTTATCATATAATCCCTTGTGTTTGATTCTCAACTCTCTATGCATTAACTTAATAAAAAGAAACATGTCGCATCATTCCTATTTTGGTCCGATGCTGCATCGATGCACTGTTTAATTTATGAAACAACATACCTGTTATGCTTCAATAAAATGAGACATTAAGGTGAATCCATTAATTCGCCTCATCACTGAACCTCAGAACCATTCTTTTCTGCTCAATGGTGAGGAGGAAAATAAAACGACATTTTTATGTTATTTTTTTATTTCCAAAAAATTCTGAAATATAACATTTCCATCATACCCTCACCGATTGTAGTTAAGTCTTTTCGAGGAAGATCCCAGCATTCTGAGTTCAATTATTCCCTTGTATTTTTTTTCATGAACTGATTTAATTGTTATAAAACCCTTCTCACACGTTTACTTATGTGAACAAAAAAGATCAAAATTCTATTCCAAGATCCCGAGGCCTTGGAATCATATGTCGTCAAAATGTGTGGTATCGAAGTAATTCCATATAATTTTTAAAAAATAAATTTTTATTCTGGTAAAAAACATTCTCCTCACCATAGGGATTTATATCCCCAAAATCCAAAATAAAAAACTAATCAATCAAATTGGGGCACTAAGAATGAATTGGAGCCTCTGGATCCCATGTACTCTCCTGAAGATTCCCATGATGCTACTGAACACATACCAAAGGAATCGTCCATCCAAGAAGTACCTGCTCTTGTAAATCCTATATCTTCTATGTGAACTAAGAAAATGTCACTCCATCATCAATGCCAATTTTTCCCTATTCAATGATGATTGATTGATCATGAACGTACCTCCTCTATTACGACACATGAAAAGGATCACGCACCCAGTGCATCTGTGGGGGAAGAGAAAGGTAGTATGCCACCTTGCCAACTCTATTGAGAATCTGTAATGGTCAGATGATCCTCGAAGATAACTTTCCACCCTAGCCAAATGTGTACAATATTATTTGGGGTGAGACCTAAAGGAACACATGGTATCGATCCTAAAACTCCATGGGTCTCCACCTCCCGTCAACATATGATTTCTACCTTCTATGTGAAGTCCTCATCCGCTTCTAGATGATCTTCACCTTCTCAATGGTAGACTGTAAAAACTCAGGACCCATGATTGCTGACTCTCCTAGGACTATCTAGTATAGAGATGATCTGCATGGATAACCATTCATGGCCTCAAACGGTGCCACTAAATTGGTGCAGTAATAGATATTTTTGTATGCAAACTCCAACAGTTTTAGGTAGTCCTTCCAAGTATGACCCAAATCAAGGACACAAGAATGAAGCATGTCATCCATGGTCTCTATGTTCATGTAACGCCCTGAACCCAGTTACCCATAGTCGGTGCATTATTACATAACATTGGCATGATCACAAAAGATTAAGTCTCAAAATACCGATTAGTTTAGTATCCTTGGAAGCACTAGATATATTCATAATGTTTACATTACATCAGTAAGTGAAAAAATACAACAACATGTTGTCTTCATATACCCTCATACTATCCCTGCAGGTCACTCATAAAATACTTCTTCACATCCTGGGAAAAATAAAACATTGAAAGGGGTGAGCTCAGATGCTCAGTAAGGATAACAATATAGCGGAATCTTTCATAAAAAAACATAAAAATTTAAGGCAATGTATAACTAAAACAAAATCCTTTTAAACTTGATCTTCATCATAATATGGAAAGGATAAAATGAAATAATTCCGTTTAATTATTCACATGGAGGTTATACTAGTCGAATAATCACATGAAGATATCAATAAACACTTTCATAATGATGGAATTTATACTGCCAGACTATCATAACCACGTAGCCAAGGCCTCGTGCCAAGACTATAAATAAGATTTTGTCAAGGCCTCGTGCCAAGACATTAGTTTGTCTCATGAGACCTACGGATGAATCGAGGAGCTATAGCGGGCTCCAACCGTCACATACTATGTTCAATGCATTCCTCATATGAAAAGTTTGAAACATAACATAAACATTCGTGTTAAAACTAACATATAGAATGTCAATATTTTTAACCACAAACCATGAATGGTATAAAAATAGCACATCCACAGTCAAACAAAACTCATTCGATAGAATATGGAATATTGTATTGTATCATATTAACGTCAATTTAGAATAATGAAGGATATTGACATAGATTAAAATAATCATCAAACTATTGAGGGAAATATCCCTCTTTTCTTGAAAACATTTAAAATTCACACTATTTTTCAAAAAGCCATTTAAAATAGATTTTTTTTAATCAAAGTGTCCCATAGCACTTTGAAACTTTTAAAAGGAATTTTAATTTTAAAACATTAAAGTCCATATATATAAATCCTTAAAAAATTTTAAAACATGGACATTAATGAGAAATAATTAGAATAATAAATCTTTAAAAGATTTAAAATGATATTTTAGTTAGAGTTCCTGACAAAAATAAAGACACATGAATACAAATAATTGGGGTAAGAAAAACATTATAATATTGTGAGAATAAATTGATTCATGATATACTATGTCAAAGTAGATTATATACACCATATAAATGTTATTTGGTGTATAACAACAAAGAAGTCTCAATGGAATGTAAATTGAGATGAATTCTCTTATAAAGACCATATCCTTAGGTTTAGGATAAATCAACGGAATAATTATGTGTGAAAAATTTAAATACAATCAATATGATTGGATAATTAGTGTAAATCAATCATATGACATTCACACATATTCTTGTAAAAACAACACCAATGAATTGGATATTTAACTCAACAAATGGAGATTGAGTTAAAATTACTCTTATCAAGTTCATACCGATGACTTGAGAATTGATCAATGGAGTGATTATGTGTATCAAAATTATATCTAGTGAAGGTGGAGTGGAAATCATTACATAATCAAATTAATAGTGGTTCCACACATAATCTTGGAGAAAAATAATCAATGAAGTATGCTTAAAGTCGAATGAGTGCAAATTGAATTTCAAATTCTTTTATCGGTTAGGTAACTTACGAAACATACACCCATGAAAGAGTGATCATAAAATTATTATGTAAATAACCATAAATTAAAGTATATTACACAATGAATACAATCATGGGAAGTACACATACACCACATGCAATAAATAAGTGGTGAACAATGGAATTCTCACGAAATTAAGAGTGAGATAAGAAACACCTTAACAATTTGGTAACTTACGAAACATACAACCCATGAAATAGGTATCATACAATTAATATTTAAATACACATAAATTAAAGTGTATTACACAAAGAATACAATTATGGGTAGTACATACACCACATAAAAGGTAATAGTTGCAATATGGCATGAATCTCACGGAAATAAGGAGTGAGATGAACACCCCTTACTCTGTACTTTTTCCTTGGTCGATGGTAGGTTAAACTCCTGTATAATAGTGAAATAATTTTTATTTAATTATACAAGAATCATTTAGATTAATATGATATCATATATGATCTTTTAACATTTATTTGTTAATAATATCTTAGTATTATCGTCATTTCGGGAGTTAACTTACTCGTTTTCCTTTATATACTTTGTTACGTAAGCCGTGTTTGTTATGGATAGGATGTATCTTATTCATATATAGAATGATATCAATTCCTTAAACATTATTTTTAATCATTAAATGAGAATTAGACTCAAATGGATATGATGGGGAATGAATCTCATTGCTTTTGTGGAGACAGTAGTCCGTACGTACACACAAGCGACAATATCATTATTTTTATATTAAAATAATATATAATTGGATGTTATATCATATATAAAGAATCATTATCATATAATAATTATTATTTACATGAATTATACATCATTATTATACCCATCTTAATAAGAATATATTGAATAACAATTACACCACAATGTGGAGACGGTAGGCCGTACGTATGCACATATGGTGACATGTCATTCAAGGGATGGATAGAAAAATGAATTTGTTTGTTACATATTTATAATAACATCACAATATATAGAATATAATGGATTAATTATTTTAGAATAGGAATAATAAAGAAAAAAGAAGTTGAAGAAGAAAGGAACTTGAAAGAGGGTGGTGAAAACATTACCACTTCTTCGCATTCTTCCTTTTTCTTTGATCGAAAGGGCTCCTTAGGTTGGATTTCTGATCAAACTAAGGCCTCTATGTTGAAGTGTGGGAAGTTACGAGAGTATTTGGGCTGGGTTTTTCCGATCCAAAAGGCTTTTAATGTGTGAATTAGGGATAAGGGGGAGTTCCCTTTTATAAGAGGGGTGAGGGGCACCTTGGGAAAAGCTAGAAATATTATTTTATAATAAATTCATATTCGGTTTCTAATTACTTCAAAGTGGATTATTTAAAGGTTAAGGTGGGGATGGGTCGAAAACCACTCAACCAATATAATTTAGAAAGGTTTGGGTCATTATATTAACCTTATCTTTTAGTTTTAACTCTTAGTTAATTAGTTTGACTCTTACCATGTCACTTTGTATTTTTATATTATATAGTAAATAAACATACTATATACCTCAAAGCGACCCCCAAGTGGTCTATTAATTATACACCTATCATTATATAAGTCTCTCGGCCGAAACATATATTTTTTGGAATTGAATATAAATTAATAATATAATATTTGTTTTAAAAACTATTTTATGTCAATTTTGAAACTATTAGGTATTTTGTTTTTGATAAATTCATAACAGAATTATTACATCGAATAAAATTTATATAATCAATACTAATATGTCATATTAACCTATAAAATTAGTGGAATTCATAAAAAGTCTCAAATTACATTTTTTTGATATTTATAATATCAATTAATTTAATATTTCATTAATTAGGTAATTAGTACATCACCATTGTGTCATAAATAAAATAAATTATTTAATGTATAAAAATTATAAATAAAATACCATTATGTATGAAATACTTTTATCTTTATAATGAATATTTATAATAGAATTTATCTTATGTATAACCCTATATTAAAAATGTTTTAGTAAAAAAACATTGATTTTATTTCTTTTAACTCTTCTTTGAATTAAATAATAATAAATGTCCTAATCTAATCAAAGTGGACCTAAATGATAATATTTTATTAATAAGGTATTTTTTGGTCAAGATACACTTGTCCAATAGAATTCGGACATGTGTTAGGGTAATATTAATATCATTTTTACCCTTAATTACCCTATTTACTTTTAACCATGGTAAATAAAAGTAAAAAGTTACTATTCACCAAAAATTATTTTTATCTTATTGAACCACATTTTACTCCTTTATATTAACCACGTCTCTCAGATTTTCGAAACTCCACTCACAAAAGCGGTAAAATTAAGTTTTATGTAAATTTCCAAATTCCCCTAGGGGGTGCGTAAAAGATGGTGAAAAGTTAAATAAAATTTTTATATATCTAAAATTATTATAAACTAACTTCAGTGATTTACATTTAACATATATAATTATTATGTATCTATTTTGACCTTAATTAAATTTAAATAAAATAATTAATTATTTAAATTAAAATTTTGTTGTAAACAATAACTCAGTATTTTTCACTATTTATCAAAATTTGAAGGTTTTCAAAAAAATACAAAAAATTTGGACTAAGCTATATTTGATATTATGAATTCAAACATGATATCTATTTTACCAAATTCAAAACTTATAAGTTTCATTAATTAATTTAAAAGTTAATTCCCGTTGTCAAAACAAATAGCGTGTTTTTAAGAAATAATAACTATCAAAAGATTGACACATGATTATGTCTGGTTTAAATGTGAAATTACGTCCAATGACTAACATTGTATTAAATGGTAAAAATATATTCTAAATATACTTTAAAACCACTCAAATTCATAATTTATCACTATTAATTATTTCTATTAAAAAAGTTTTTTTAATTAAAATTTAGTAATTTTCACTATTCATCAAAATATGAAAGTTATCCCAAAAGTACCAAAATTTCACCCTAAGCTAATTTTGATATTAAAAATCAAAAAACTAAGTCCATTTAGAATGATAAAATTTAAAAAATTTCAAATAGTAGGTATTAGTATTCATAACGGCTAGTTTGATTGGTTGTGGTGTGTTAGAATCTCGAAGTTGCGTACAATGCAAGACATTTCATTATTGAAAGGGAAACGTACTATTGAAGCTTGGGGTGTTACATTATCCCCTCCTTAAATAAATTGCATCCTTGCAATTTTTTAAAATTGGGCTTGAGAATATAATGGAAAGTCCCACATCGGAAAAAGAGTTAATAAAACTATCACTTTAAAAGGAAGAAAGAGAGGTATAAAGGTCACCCAAGATAACTCATACTAGGATTCCATGTAGGAAAACATGGATATGGATGATAAACTAAGTGTCATGTTCTGATGGAGAGGGATAGAAAACATGATCAGGAGAAAGTTAACAACAAGAAAACCACAAACTGTTTTTGGGACAAACGTTCATTAGTCTCCCAGTAGGAAAAGTAAACAGAAAACATTTTTTGTTTTAAGTTACATTACATAAGGACGAGGAATTCATTTATGATATTGACTAAGAACATAAAGATATATACTTACTTTTTAAGTATATTTTCATTCTTTAATAAATTTCTAACACTAACTCATTTTTTTGAACAATGAGTATTCAAAAATACTTGGTCACACTGGAAGAGCTAGAATAAACATCTATAGAATAACATGATCCACGTAGGATAAACTATACATTTACCTTGTATTTAGAGATTAATCAAAACCAAAATGGTTAGTATAAGATCTGATGATCCCCCAAATGGATATTCTATTAGAAAAAAAACACTAATCTTAATTTTTAAAATTAAACCTACAATACCCCAATATTAAATAAATACCATTCAATAATCAATTTTCCTTAAAATCCTTCAATATATTCCGAACTAATATTGAAACCCAAAAATTATAAGAATGTATTCTTCCACGTTAAATTGTATCTCCAAATTTCATCAACTACTCTTAAAGTCACATACATAAATGTAATTAACCTAATCACATATTCTTTATTATAGGTTAATCATTTCCATAAATAACCCAAATCACTATAAATCCACAACAAAAACATAGATAAAAATCCACCATTACGCGTAAAATTAAATCCCACAGTATTCTATTTTCCTTGGGCATATGTTATTCCCAACAAATCAAACATCTTCCAAAATAGCATTTATCACTTAATCACCAAATCATTTTCCTATAATAAGGGTATTCATTTGATAAGACATAAGATCCCAAATCATCTTATTATTGATAAATAAAATCATTTAATTAAAATAATAGTCACACTAACCAGGGAATTTACGTAGTCCAGTGGTAGGCGATGAATCCCAATCGCACTTTGGTTGTGGGTTCGATTCCCACAACATTGTCCAATGTGACGGGTTGTCACACAGTCTGGGTGTTGTCCTTTTTCAAAAACTATATTTTAAAACATTACCAAAATGAGATAAATTCCTCAAAATAACCATAACATTATTTAACCACAAATGTTATATCATACCTTGCATTTTCATCACAAATTATAATAACTTGTAATTTCATCAAACCCTATGATAATATAAAACCAAATGGTTATTTATAACTATATCCACAAGTGAAAAGATAATTCTTCCTCAAATATCATTCTCACATGGCAAACTGCGTGGTTACAAATACAAGAGAAAATCCTTCCAAAGCCAACCCATCAATAAGGAGCACTAATACTTTTTAAACGTTTCTCCAACCATTTATTTCCACATAGCTTCTTCTTTGAGCAAGAAAATATCCTATAGAATAGGGCATTCACTCGGGTAATGGCCAGGTCCCCTATATTTATGGAAAATGACTGTAAATAGATTCTTGGGACCATTTTGATCTTCTTCTATAGTACTCTTCATTTTTCTTCGGCAATTGTTCACTTTATGTCCTTCCTTCCTGCAAGTAAAGAATTTCTTTGTCCCATTGTGACACATTCCTAGGTGTCTCCTTCCACATTTCCTGCATGATAGAAATTGGGGATTCCTTTCTCCATGGTCTCCACTGCTGGAGCTCTTATCATTCATCACCTTTCTCATCTTTGTTGAGTACGAGAATTGGTTAATATATATATTGTTGATCATATTTTTGGAAATTTGATTTGGCATGAAGATGATATCATTTACGTCTATCAACATTCCATTTTGATGCTCATTTCCATCACTATTCCCACCTTGTACATCATTTTCAAAGTGACTATGACTTCCTTGGAATTGAGCCATTTACTAAAACTAGAAAGCATTGTGTGAGTAATAGTAGTCATAAAATCATTTAGAGATTAACATGTCACCATATTCTCAATTTGAAACACATTAGGATTAACCAAGGTCATTTACTCTCATCTTATATATAATACTCCAAACCGGTTTTAAAGAAAATGTAAATTATCCTAATCATATCCCATGGGAGTGTCGTAACCAAGAGTGCAGCAAAGCCCGTTGTCGTGTATCAGTTCCCGTATGAGTCTATCTCAAAGTGGTGTTTTTGGGTTTTACCCCTAGGTACATATGTGCCAGAGCCGCCTCTACTTGCTAGTATCTAGACAGGGATGTATTGCTCAGAAAACTCACAAAATCTCTACAATACCAAAATTCTAGGAAGTTCTTCTATACTAATCCTCAAAGTCTATCTTAAGGATATGTGCTCTAATCAGAGTTTATCTAAATCTAACTCCAAAGGTTTTTACTAAACCTCCCTCTGATACCAACTATAACGCCCCGACCCCATTTACCCAGAGTCGGTGCATTATTACATAACATTGGCATGATCACAAAAGTTCAAGTCTCAAAAGACCGATTAGTTTAGTAGCCTTGGAAACACTAGATATATTAATAAAGTTTACATTACATCAATAAGTGAAAAACTACAACAACATTTTGTCTTCATATACACTCATACTATCCCTGTTGGTCATTCATAAAATACTTCCTCACATCCTGGGAAAAATAAAACACTGAAAGGGGTGAGATCAGATGCTCAGTAAGGATAACAATATAGCAGATACTTTCATAAATAAACATAAAAATTTAAGGCAATGTATAACTAAAACAAAAGCCATTTAAACTTGAACTTTAGCATTATATGGAAATTATAAAATGAAATAATGCCATTTACTTATTCACATGGATATTCTACTAGTCGAATAATCACATGAAAATATCAATAACCACTTTCATAATGATGGAATGCATAATGCCAGACTATCATAACCATGTAGCCAAGGCCTCGTGCCAAGACTACAAATAAGATTTTGTCAAGGCCTCATGCCATGACACTAGTTTGTCTCGTGAGACCTACCGATGGATCGAGGAGCTATAGAGGTCTCCACCCGTCACTTACTAAGTCCAATGCATTCCTCTTATGAAAAGTTTGAATCATAACATAAACATTCGTATTAAAACTAACATATAGAATGTCAATAATTTTAACCACAAAACATGAATGGTATAAAAATAGCACATCCACAGTCAAACATAACTCATTCGATACAATATAAAATATTGTATTGTATCAGATTAACCTCAATTGAGAATAATGAAGGATATTGACATAGATTAAAATAATCATCAAACTATTGAGAGAAATATCCCCCTTTTCTTGAAAACATTTAAAATTCACACTATTTGTCAGGAAGCCATTTAAAATATATTTTTTTGAATGAAAGTGTCTCATACCACTTTGAAACTTTTAAAAGGAACTTTAATTTTAAAACATTAAAGTCCATATATATAAATCCTTAAAAACATTTTTAAAACAGGGATATTAATGAGAAAGATTTAGAATAATAAATCTTTAAAACATTTAAAATGATATTTTAGTTAGAGTTCCTAACAAAAATAATGACAATTGAATAAAAATAATTGGGGTAATCAAAAATTTATAATATCATGAGAATAAAGGGATTCATGATATACTATGTCAAAGTACATTATATACACCATATAAAAGTGACTTGGTGTATAACAACAAGGAAGTCTCAATGGAATGTAAATTGAGATGAATTCTCTTATAAAGACCATATCCTTAGGTTAAGGATAAATCAACGACATAATTATGTGTGAAAAATATAAATACACTCAATATGATTGGATATTTAGGTTAAATAAATTAGATGCCATTCACACATATTCTTGTAAAACCAACACCAATGAATTGGATATTTAACTAAACAAATGGAGATTGTGTTAAAATTACTCTTATCAAGTTCATACCAATGACTTATGAATTTATCAATGGAGTGATTATCTGTATCAAAATTATATCCATAGAAAGGGGAGTGGTAATTATGAAATATTTAAATGAATATTGATTCCACACATAATCTTGGAGTAAAATAATCAATGAAGTATGCCTAAAGCCGAATGAGTGCAAATTGAAATTTCAAATTCCCTTATCGATTAGGTAACAAACGAAACATATTCCCATGAAAGAAGGATCATACAATGATGATGTAAATACCCATAAATTAAATTATATTACACAATGAATACAATCATGGGCAGTACACAAACACCACATGCAATAAATAACTGGTGAACAATGGAATTCTCATGAAATTAAGAGTGAGATAAGAAACCCATTACAAATTTGGTAACGTACAAAACATACAGCCCATGAAAGAGGTATCATACAATGAATATTTAAATACACATAAATTAAAGTTTATTACACAAAGAATAAAATTATGCGCAGTACATACACCACACAAAAGGTAATAGTGGCAATATGGAAAGAATCTCACGGATATAAGAAGTGAGATGAAAACCCCTTTGTACTTTTTCCTTGGTCGATGGTAGGTTAAACTCTTGTATAATGGTGAAATAATTGTTATTAAATTATACAATAATCATTTACATTAATGTGATATCATATATGATCTTTTAACATTGATTTGTTAATAATATCTTAGTATTATTGTCATTCCGGGTGTTAACTTACTCATTTTCCTCTATATTATTTGTTACATAAGCCGTGTTTGTTATGGATTTGTTGTATCATATTCATATATAGAATGATATAAATTCCATAAAAATTATTCTTAATTATTAAATGAGAATTAGACTCAAATAAATATGATGGGGAATGAATTTCATCGCGTTCATGGAGACGGTAGTCCGTACGTACGCACGAGCGACAATATCATTATTTTGTTATTAAAATAATATCTAATTGGATGTTATATCATATATACAGAATAATTATCATGTTATATTTATTATTTACAAGAATTATACATCATTATTATACCCATCTAAATAATAATATATTGAATAACAATTACACCACAACGTAGAGACAGTATGTTGTACGTACGCACGTGTGGTGACATGTCATTCAAGGGATGGATAGAATAATGAATTTGCTTGTTAAATATTTATAATAACATCACAGTATATAGAATATACTAGAGTTATTATTTTATAATGGTAATACCAAAATAAAGAAGAAGTTGAAGAAGAAATGAAACTTGAAAGAGGGTAGTGAAAACATTACCTCTTCGTCGGGTTCTTCCTTTTGATTTGATCAAAAGGGCTCCCTAGGATGGGATTATGAACAAACTAAGGCCTATAGGATGAATTGAGGGATGTTTAGATAGTATTTGGGTAGGGTTTAGCTGAGCAAAAAGTATTTTAATGTGTGAATTAGTGAGAATGGGGAGTGCCCTTTTATAAGAGGGTCGATGGGCACATTTGGAAAATCTAGGAATATTATTTTATAATAAATTCATATTCAGTTTCTAATGGCTCCAAAGTGTATTATTTAAAGGTTAAGGTGGGAATGGGTCGGAAACCACTCAAACAATATAATTTATACAGGTTTGGGTAATTATATTAACCTTATCCTTTAGTTATAACTCTTAGTTAATTAGTTTGACACTTACCATGTCACTTTGTATTTTTATATTATATAGTTAATAAACATACTATATACCTCCAAGAGACCCCAAAGTGGTCCACTAATGATACAACTATCATCATATAATTCTCTTGGCTGAACCGTAGATTTTTGGGAATTGAATATAAATTAATAATATAATATTTATTTTAAAAACTCTTTTATGTCAATTTTGATGCTATTTGGTATTTTGTTTTTGATAAATTCATAACAGCATTATTACTTCGAAAAAAAATTATATGATCAATAATAATATGTCATATTAACCTATAAAATTAGTTTAATTCATAAAAAGTCTCAAATTACATTTATTTTGATATTTATAATATCAATTATTTTAATATTTCATTAATTAGGTAATTACTACATCACCATTGTGTCATAAATAAATTAAATTATTTAATGTCTAAAAATTATAAATAAAATACCATTATGTAGGAAATCTTTTTAACTTTATAATGAATATTTAAAATCGAATTTATATTTTTTATAACCCTATATTTAAGATGTTTTAGTAAATAAACATTGATTTTAACTCTTTTAACTCTTCTTTGAATTAAATAATAATAAATGTCCTAATCTAATCCAAGTGGGCCTAAATGAAATTATTTTATTCCTAAGGTTGTTTTTGGTCGAGATACACTTGTCAAATTGAATTATGACAAGTGTTAGGGTAATGTTAATATCATTTTTACCCTTAATTACACTATTTACTTTTAACCGTGGTAAATAAAAGTAAAATGTTACTATTCACAAAAAATTATTTTTATCTTATTGAACCAAATTTTACCCCTTGATATTAACAGTGTATCTCGGATTTTCTAAATTCCCCTCACATAAGTGGTAATATTAAGTTTTATGTAAATTTCCAAATTCTCCTAGCGGGTGGGTAAAAGACTGTGAAAAGTTCAATAAAATTTTTATATATCTAAAATTATTCTAAAATAACTTCAATGAATTAAATTTACCTTATATAGGTATTATGTATCTATTTTTAGATTAATTAAATTTAAATAATATAAATAATTATTTAAATAAAAATTTTGTTTTAAACTATAACTAAGTATTTTTCACTATTCATCAAAAATTTAATGTTTTCTGCAAAATACCAAAAATTATGCCTAAGCTATATTTGATATTATGAATTCAAAAATTATTTCTATTTTACCAAATTCAAAAAATATAATTTTCATTAATTAATTTAAAAATTAATTCCCGTTGTCAAAACGAATAGCATATTTTTAAGATATAATATCTATCAAAAGATTGACACTTGTTTATGTCTGGTTTAAATGTGAAATTATGTCCAATTACCAAAATTGTATTAAATGGTAAAAATATATTCTAAATATACATTAAAACCACTCAAATTCATAATTTATCCTTACTAATTATTTCTATTAAAAAAGTTGTTTTTAATTAAAATTATCAATTTTCACTATTCATCAAAATATGAAAGTTAACTGAAAAGTACCAAAATTTCACCCTAAGATAATTTCGATATTAAGAATCCATAAATGAAGTCCATTTTGAATGATAAAATTTATAAAATTTCAAAAAAGTAGGTATTACTATTCATAACGGCTAGTTTGAATGGTTGTGGTGTGTTAGAATCTCGAAGTTGCGTACAATGAAAGCCATTGCATTATTCAAAGGTAAACGTACCATGGAAGCTTGGGGTGTTACAGGTCTTCTATTTTTACCATCTGTATAGGGGTGAAAATTTGTGCTCATGTACATCTCAAATTCCTCATGCAATCCATTCCACAATTGGGATGTAAAGCGACCATCACAATTTGGGATGATTATCGGTGGAACCCCAGGATGTTATACCATATCCTAGATGTTGAGGCATCCCATTACCTCTACAAATCCCTTTTCCCAGATGGGTAGAATGTGAGATTAATTGGTGAGTCATTCAACGATCATACAGATAGAATCATGGCCCTTGGACGTGCGTGGTAACCCAGTCAAAAAATCCATGGAGATACCATCCCATTTCCACATTGGTACCACAAGTGCCTATGGAAAGCCTAGTGGGACCTAATGCTCGGCCTTCACTATCAGACAAGTGAGGCATCATGAAATTAACTATTCCAGCAATTTCTTCATCCCCATCCACTAATACTGATGTCAGAGGTCATGTTACATATTCTCCACAAAAAGATGTACCACCAAAGGGGGTGTATGGACCGAACTCAACACCTCCTCCTGTAACTTCACTAGTACTACAGTGCATCCTCTTATAAGGAGGTTGTGCTCCCCACCTATCAAAAATCCACCCGGAGCCGATCATAAGGATATGTGATCATGTCGGGTCTTCTAATCAATATACATAAGTTATGCCTCCCTAAAAAACTGTAAGAGTGTGAAAGTGATAGTCATTGAATAAATGTAATATTTTCCATCACCATACTTGAAGGATATCTAAATTGCAGCTAGCTGCTCAGTTCCGTCACTCAACAGCTGTAAACTGGACCTCCTGTTGAGCATGTCTACCACCACGTTCCCCTTCTGAGGAGAATATACTATAAAAAATTCATAGTCCTGGATGAAATCATGATATAATTGATGTCTCAATTATAAGTCCTTATGTGAGAAGATGTACCTGAGACTCTTTTGGTCGGAGTAGAAAGTAAACCATTCACCCATCAAGTAGTGTCACCACATATTCTCGGAAAAGACAATTGATGCTAACTCGAGGTCATGGGTCACATAGTTCATATCATGAAAACTAAACTTCCTTGAGTAATAGGCGATCACTACTCTCTCCTACATCAAGAAAAAACCTAGTTTGGTTCCTAATGCATCAAAGAAGACTACATTCCCAATTCCCTATTCAATTTTTATCAAGATGGGGGCACTCGCCACTCTCCACCTCAGCTCCTAGAAACCCTACTGGCACTTCTCTATCCCCAAAAAGGATTATCTCTTCTATGTCATGGCTGATAAAGGTGCCGATACTATGGAAAAGTCTAACACAAACCTTTGGAAGTACTCGGACAACCCCAAGAAACAATACAACATAGTCACGCACTTGTGTGGTTCCCAAGAAAGCACTACCTATATCTTCACTTGATACACTGGAACTCCAGCCTCTGAGATGACATGTCCTAGAAAGTGGTCCTCCTGAATCTAGAACATGAACTTCCTGAGATTAACATAAATCTCTTTCTCTTGGAGTGTATCCATGATTATTTGTAGGTTTGTAGTGTGGTCATCCTCCAACGCTGAGTACACCATGTTTTCATCAATGAATACCAACAAAAAACAATCGAAGTAAGGCTAGAAGATCTTGTTCACGAGTCTCATGAACATTGCTGGGGCATTGGTCATGCCGAAAAGGCATCACTAAAAACTCATAGTGGCCATACCCGAATCTAGTGTATGTCATTGGTATGTCCTCATCCCATAACCAATGTTGATTATTACCAAATATGATTTCTATCTTTGAGAACCACCTCAGTGCCCTCTGCTAATAAAAGACGACATTAATCCAGGGAAGTGGATACTTTTTCTTCATGACCACTTGGTTCATGCACCATAAGTCCACGCATAGCCTCAAAATCCTGTATTGATTCTTGGAAAATGATAGCGGGGCTGCCCATGGTGAAACACTGAGTCTAAAAAAGCCCTTCTACTGAAAGTTATCCAGTTGTACCCTTAATTCACGAAGCTCCGTAAAAGCCATCTGATATGATGGTGTGGATATCAGTTCTGTACCTAGGTGCAAATAATTGTAGTAGTCTAACTTACTACAAGGAATTAGTCTTAGAAAGTATTAATGAAATATATCTTCATACTCTTCCACCACTACAGGAAATATTGGACTTATCTCATCCACCAAATTGAGAGTGAGGCCTGCTAACTAGTGAGTGATCAGCTACACCCTCCTCCGAAAAAGTTCATCATGTGTTGTAAAGGTTCCCTTTTCTCAAACGTATGAAACAATGGTCCCATACTCATGTAAATACCACAATTTGGGACTAAAATAGTAAATATGAGCAAGTACTATAGATAACAAGTCCATAACCAAGATGATTTAGTAAGGCCTCGACGCCACTACTAGTAGATCACAACTGAAGCTCTCAACTCCTAGAGTAAGCTCACACTACTGACATCAACTTTTAATCATCCATTCCCCACCTATATGAGTCTGTAATCATAAGTATCGAGCCACTGGATTCACCAAAATCTCTGAGCCATGAATGATGTTCGTAGAAAGGAATGAGTGAATTGAACCTGTGTGTATAGTAACTGAAGATAATGTGGAGAAGACACAAATTATACCTATAATAATCTCTCAAGAACCATGGCTATAGGCCTCTATTTCCTAAAGATAGCCTCACCCCTATCTCTGGGCTCCCTGAACTGTGGTGGACCACTTGGGGGTCATGGTGGAAGCACCTCGAACCATCGTCCAACACCTACAACTTGGTATGCTCCCATGCCACACCCTCTGACCTAAGGACATCCTCGCTCAAACATTTGCCTCTTCCTTGTCTATCCACTGAACATCTACTGATCATCTATGTGATGAGTTGGGTCATCATGATCCATGAGTCCCTACCCACCGCTTGTAAAAAATAACCTAGTTCCCTAATGACTCCATATTCTATGGGAGATCCGCACTACTGACCCAGAGTCTTGGGGTCGTCCCCTGAATGACCAATCCCACTTGGTCCCCAGTGTCTACTATCGGTTTTTCACCAAAAAAGGCTCTACTATGTGTTTTCTGTAGGTGGACCCAACTGTCAGTTCCTGATCTACCAGGAAGCTCTCCTCAAGAAGGTCTTGTTTCAAAAAACATTTAAAATTGGGATGCCAAGAGATACCATGGATTCCATGATCTCCCATCTGGGTCCCTGCTCAATGGTATGAGCACTAAAGAAAGGTTCTTGCACTATGTATGTGGAGTTTTGAGAGAGGTATGTAAACCTGGAAATGTAATCTGCCACTGATAGAATTCCCTTCTACTAGTGAGGTATCTCTTGTATGCACACAAAGTGCAAAGTCATGATAAAAAACACCTCCCAAAAATACTGCTCGATGTCAGCCCAAGTGAGGGTCACCTCATTATGCATCTGGGTTGTCAGACACAACAATATCCATACCAATCCTTGGAGAAGGCTCATAGCTATGATCACCATCTGGTCAAGAGGTGTTCTCACTAAGAGGAAGTCTCGCGTCACAGCCTCCATCTAGTCCTCAACAACATGAAGATTGGTCTCTCCCCTAAACCTAGGAGGTCTCTGTCATTGGAACTCATGTAAGGCATTGAGACTACACACATCCTCTATTAGAAATGCCAGTATTAACTGCTGATCAACAGGTGGTTGAAAAACTAGTGAACCACTTGGAGGGACCATCCCGAGCACTAATTCCAGAACCAATGCCTCATTATTAGGCGGGTTGTCCTCATGGTCACACATTGAATGCCTAGATGGTTTTATGCATGGAGGCATCCTGAAATAAATCAAGATGTCCTAGAGTCAAAATATTATACATGGTGAGGTAACACTTATTCAAGAAGATCATAATGTGACACTTATGCAACCAGTGTTTTCATGTATAGAGCTGAGAAATAGAATTCTGGGTCCTGGTGTGTGGATATTTCTGTTGTCGCACCAACACTAGACTCCCTGAATCTGAAAGTCCAACATGAAACATTAAAAAAAATTCCCCTAAACAAAACAACAGACTCTTGGTCATTGATGTAGAACTAAACACCTATGATACCACTTTGTCAGAGCCCATCTCATAGGGCCGATGTAGTGACAAACCCCAAGCCCACCTCATGAAGGGAAGGGGTTGGTGACTAGTACCGAAGGCGTCAACAGGAAAGTGGTTGCCATTTTTTTGTGTACATTTATGCACACACACCCACACAACCACATACCAAAAATGGAAAAGTAAAAAATTATGAAACTAAAAACCAGCGAGTACAAGTACAAATGAAAGTAAAATATGTAATAATAAAATCCCAACAAAATAGTAACTAGAAAAGTAAGAATGTCCAAAATAAAATATTGATATCCATCCGCTTATAACCCACCTAATGGGTATGTACATAGTAGCTGTTTGAAGCAGTAGAAGTATGTCTCGTATGTCTGGTCTCACTGGTAACCACCGGGTCATTGGCCACAAAATCCTCCATCATGGAGGCGATCATATACACTAGAAACAACAAATTTCAGTGAATCCTACACAGGGGTGAGTAAAAAAATATTTAGTGGGGACCCCAAAACAATAATGAAACGACCACAATGCAATCCACAACAAAAAAAATCATGATCACCAAGCATAATAAAAATGAATGAAATATCACATAAGTTATATTCTATAGTAGGATAGTATAGCCATTAGTCACATTATTAAACCCCGCAGCTACTGGAGAACTCCTCCTTAGTGAATACAGTGGGTCTGATAGGTCACACAGAAGTTGCATCCCACTAATCTAATATTGTTGTGGTACATTTCAATCATGATTAGTGATTGTATGATGGGTCACACAGAAGCATTTTCCCCACCATGGGAATGTTCGATAACACAGAAGCCGCTTCCTGCTATGGCCATAAATAGGTACTCCACATATCGAGTACAGTGGGTCTGCCAGGTTACAAAACATTCGGTCTCCACCATGGACCCATCGGGTCACCCAGAAGTCGCTTCGAACTGGGCCATAGTATCCAATCCACATAGTGTCACTCATTATCTGTATTTAGGTTTCATCCAACAATAGGGTTTCTGCACGCAACACGCTTGGTCTTGGGAGATCTACTCCCCATGAAATTCCTTGAATTTCAACTTACATAAAAGTCTAAAAAGATTATTTCAAAATATTGAACTCCTCACAAGGGTTCGAAAGATGAAAATAGATCATCAATAGAATGCCTGATCTACAAGATATTGAATTTTTTTCAAAAAGGGTCTGGTTGGGACCAGTTATGGCCCACCCCAGTCAGACCTACCTGACCCGACCCGATCCTAGGTACACCGACCCAACCCGGGTGCACTGATCCTACACTGACCTAGGTCTGCTGACCCAACCCTGACCCACTCCGGCCACAGTTTGGTCTATTGGGGTGCTATTCTAGCCTACTGGACAGCCTAGTATGCTAGACAGAGACATGGTAGGAATCCATGTCCGTTTTCATGCTTGCTCCACTATCGAAGTGAGGTCGTTTCCTCTGCCGTGGTCAAGCGACTGCGGCCCGACTATGATGTGTCAGACAAATCCAACTAGCCCAAATTCGCACATTAGGTCCAATACCATGTGCCTCTGAGACCAATGACACATGGCTATGAGCTACTCCATCGACATGGTCGAGGGCCACATATTTGTTGTCAACCACCGGACCAACTGTCCACTCATCCCAGCACATTTTTTTGGTGTGACGCCTTCCGCCCATAGCCTCCGCCAACACTAGTGCATCGACAGACTCTTCTACGGACATCCGAGTTTTCACTGGTGGTCCATTCATCACACTGACTGCGCCTTTACCTCGATGGGGTATCTACATCCTTGTGAAGGCCTTGAAATTTATATGCTATCATTTCAAACATATGTCCACAAAGAACACACAATGTAGAAGGGGATTGTTCCTTGTTCATTTCATCCTGCATCCTCCACATTAGAAGTTTGAAATAGGGGAAGAATGGGAATGATTTTCCATTAACAATAATCTAATTCCAAATAGAAATCCCAAGAAACAATAATCCTCCTGAAAGAACGTAAGATCCACATATCAACCTTTTCATGGGTTGATCAATGTTATTTTTTTAGAATGAAGAATGGTGAAAACATAAACCCAAACAAACCCCTACCTCAATCGACCTTCATCGTTGAAGCACTCCTTCCTCAAGGATTCATTCTCCATTTGAATTCCTTGATTCTCGGTCTCGTTCTTCATAAGGTGTTGATGTCACTAGTGATCTTGTGGAATTAGTCATTTTTCGTTGGAGAATTATTTCACCATAGGATCATCATATTGTCCTCAAGGATTAATTCTCAATACTCCAACACATTAGTGTAATAAATGGAAACATGTCACATTGTTTCTGTTATGTTGTGATGTTTCATCGTTATGCTATTTCATTTATGAAGCAGCATACCTATTACACATCAAATGAATGATCTATTAAGAAACTTCCATTAATGCACCTGGTAACCACATTATCGCACCATCGTCTACTAGAAACCGGTGCGATGGAAAATAAAATAACTTTTTATGATATTTTAATATTTTTCGAAATGTCTGAAAAATAAATTTTCAGTCCGACCATCACCAATCAACATTATTTACATTCTCAAGGAATCCTGGAATTCTGAGTTCAACAGTGGATTCTAATTTTAATTCAAAGAACTGGTTCAAAATTTAGAAAAAAAAACCCTCACATGATTACTTATGTGAACATAAAATAGTTCCAAAATCTGTTTCAGGATCCCCGGTCCTCAAAATCATGGTTCCTCAAAGCATGTGGTCTCAAAATAATTTGGTATAATTTTTAAAAATTAAATGGAAATTAAAGGAAATTAAATTTCTACTATATAGGAATATAGGACATCCCTAACAGAAGTAGATGGGTTTCTTGATTTTCCCCATTTTCCATATGATATTAAATGGATTCCCAGTTCTAGGGAGTCAAGTTCTCCAAACCAGTTGGACACCACCATTTTGGAGAGAATGCCTTTGGAAGTATATAATTCAATCAATAAAGTTTATCTTACTCCCCCAATGGTTGAAAAAAATGGAAAGGCTACTGTTCCGGCTCCTCCAAACATAGAATGGGATATTGTGACATTTCATCTGATCATAAGAGTGTTTATTATCTCATACCCTAAAATTTTGTGGCTCGCCATCACACTATTTTCTAGGACGATTAACCCTTCAAACCTGATCTCTGTAAGTGATATCTTAGAGGCCAACATGGAAGTTTTTGGTCTAGTTGGGCATGGAAACAAGAAAAAAAATCATCTGAATCACTCTTCGTCACAACTAATTCTCAAACATGTAGTAAAATTCATACCGGTAGATGATACTACAATGGAGGCTGAAATCATCAATGCTCTAGTAGTTTTAGGTTAGTTTTACATCCCTCTGACCTGTTTCCCTACGTCCACCATTTTTTCAGAGAACAAGGATGCTTACTAGTTTCCTTTTTGATTTCAGGATCGCAACTACATGAACTGGTGATTACGGTGGATGCCTCAACACTGTATATTGTAGCAACTGCAAGGGATAATTCTTTTGAGAGATCCAGTAATGCTTTAATTATTGAATCAACCACTAAACAAGTGAAATTAATTTTTGAATATATTTCTTCTTCAGGGTGGGATTCTGAGACCAATCAAGAGAACATGGTTTGCCTTCAACCTGGCCACAAGAGGGCATAAAATATATATGGAGGTTAAATTCTAGAACACCAGTTGTCGAACTTCCAATGAAGTAGTGAATGTTAAACCACCAATTTTTGGTTCTGCGGTTTAGATGTTTTGATTATCATGACAACTATGACATAGTGAAACAAGTGGTTGCTGTTAGGGAGGTGACTTCCATGCTCAAGTATCATCTTTCTATTATAGAGTCTGCAGATCATCCTATCTCTTATAGGAAAATACTTATGAATGATGCTTTTGATCATGATGGGGTAGACATAAGAATACAATGAGATATCACAAATAATAGGTACATGGTGGAATAGGTTGATGAAGATTTGGAGAAACTTAGCTAGGAATTAGAAGTCCTTGAATAAGAATGGTCCCATGTTATGACCATAGTTAATGAGGGGAAGAAATTAGTAGATGAAGGGGAATGTGCTAACCTTGTGGTAGTACAGTAGGAAGAGGAATTACATAAAGGTGAGGAGGCTGAGACCTTGTCTTTTCTAAGGCTGTGTCAGGCCATTTAAGAGTAAAATTAGACACTGATACAACTCTGAAAGTCTACCCACCATCTTTTATAATAGTCTTTTCCTACCAATATAGAGAGGATTAAAATTGTGGATTCCCTTCATATCATTATTAATTGAGATGAAGATATTATTCCCTCTAATATTCATCCTTTATCAATTTCATGAACTCTCAGTAATTTATTTTCAACCGAATTTTAGATAATAATATCAATCAGATATCAATTCGAATTATAAGACATGATAAGGGAATAATTATGTTATCCCCTAATTTTTTCCTGAACGAAGTGGATTAGAAAGAGAAGTTCAACTATTTATAGGGTTATATGAAAAACCCTTAAAAAATTATGTTTTTTTCTATGACCCTAATTTTTTCCTAAGATTGTAGTGCAGACTTAGCGGGTATAACTCGAATATTTCTTAGGATGTCATTTGTGGGTTTTCAACCTAACTTGATTTATGTCTCTTTATATTTTGGTTACACATTTGTTTACTAAAACATATGTAGAATTGGTTTAAAGAGATGACACTTGATTTTTATCCATGGTTCCTTTTGTAGGGTTCACCTTGGTGAAAATTGTGTCTCTTTTGGTGGCAGTTTAAAGTCATTCCAAACAGAATATCATTACTGATGTTTTAGGTTGAACAAATTTTACTATTACTGCACTGATGTTTTAGTTCATACTACATTGACCATAACTGCATTAATGTTTTAGGATGAACAGAATATAACATGAGATGTTTGGAAAGTACCCCGATTTAGGAATCATTAACGGATAATGTCTCAAAAACATTCAGACATGGGTAAGAGGTTTTTATGACTCTAAAGTGTGATTTCTAGATATGGGACATGATATGGGGAATGGAAAAAATGGGGCATACATAGAGAGGAGATAACTCTCCTGAGGATGAATTTTACTATGGTTGATAGTCCATTTTTATGGGAAACATATGAAGAGCTCTTAGGTCATAATGTGTATAGTCAAACAATGGTGTTTGCAAGACACAATTCTTCCACTTCTAATGTCCAAGAGTTTTTTATATAACTTTGGAATTATTTTTCTATTGAGGAAATAAATGGGTGGTCCATTTAAAGAATACAATCTGAATGTAATAATGGCATTTCTACCAACTTTGTAAGAAAAATTGCTTCCACAAAAATTTGAATTGTGTATAGTAGTGTTGAAGCATAGTGAAATTTAACATCATTAAACCAGGACATTTAGGACCTATTTTGAGAAATTAACCAACTCTGGATAGGGGAGGTTAAATGATACACTTACTCCGAAATTGTTTGGATAGGTACGTCCTTCAGTTTTAGAAACTGAAAGGGGGAAATATTTAACCATAAAATGATGGGGTTTGAAATCCATGTGCTAAGGTGAGACATAAATGTTGAAAGGGTGTATAGAGGAATGTATATTTGATCCTGGGGACAAATATTTCTTTGGTTGACATGAATTTTTTTAGGAATCATATTTAGATCCATCAGGGCATAATGTTCACAGTGAAAAGTGGTTTCTATAAGACATCGGCCTTCCATTTTTGATGGCAAGGATGAATTATAAAGACTCTGTACTTTTTGGAGAAAGTGTATGGCCTGTGAAATGAGGTATGAAAAAACATGAAAAAAGGTGTATTTCATATCAATCATTACTCTGAATAAGTGGAATAATTTATATCATGTCCATATGAATTGTTATCTCACACATGTATGACCCTTATGCAGGCAGGGATGTGACATTTTAGTCTCACAACTGGACCCGAAATGCGAGATAGGATGTCGTTACATATCCTATGAGGGTAAGAATCAAGATATTTGTAGATATATTATTCTTTACTTGTCTATGGATATAATTCATAGATGTATATATGAATTTCTATTTTTGATACGGATTCACCAATAGGGAAAGAATCACGTTTAAATTTCCTATATAGATATTATTTTTTATAGATGGTCATGAGGGTAAATTCACTTTTTGAAATGACTTTGTCTAAGGATGGATACCAAGTATCGAGTATCTTGCACTTTTAATGTCTACCAATTAGGATGTTGATATTGAAGCCTGTGTAATAAGAGGTTAATCGATCCAGGATGTTCTGACATGTTCATGACGTGTGTAGGGAGGAAAGCGTTAACCATGGTTTTGAGAGTTCATACATAAGGAGGGATGATATGGGGTTATAAGCCATTATGCATAAAAAAGGGAAATAATTTCTTGGGGAAAAATTTTCCTTTTGTAGAAATTACATTTTTGTAGGAAACATATGAAGATCCATATGGGCATTGTATGCATAGTCAATAAAAGGTGTCCACATGACACTGGTTATCAATTTTCAATGGCCATGAAGGGTTATGATGATCCAATATCACTCCCATCATAGACTCTGAAAAATGGAGATGGTTGTTTTGGACACTTCATGAACACTCAACCCATGATTACTCACGGAACTCCGTGATTATTCATGGTATTGGGAGTCTCTCTATATAGATTTAAACTATATGTGAGGTAGGGTATTTTCAATTACTTGTTGGATCGGGGCCCAGCATTGAATATCCAAGAATCTTGAGACCAGGTTATCTACACATGTTTAGGTATGTACATAAGTAATGGGGTAATTTTAGCTATATTTGGGGTACCTTGTTGTTTGTTATGCCTTGTGGTTAGGATGTTGGTCCACGAATTTTAATGTAATGTGGTGAGGATGTCATTCAGATAGTTTAATGTCACATGTAAAACATGTGAATAGAACAATTTAATGATCATGTTGTTGGGAAAAAACATCAAAGGGATCATGTCTAATCCTGAGATAATCAGGTTAGGATATTCCTAATATGCCCTAGTCTTGAGCGGGGGAAGAATGTGTAAACTAGGATTGCAGCTTCCCTCAATTCCGAAGGAATGAAAATGGGATTAGAAGTAATTGGGTGTAAGAATAGAGGAAAAGACTCTCATGGGGACCAATTTTTCTTTATTTGACATGACATGTTTCAGTGTAAAATATGAAGAGTTGTTAGGGAATATTGTATGTAGTCAAAAAAGGATTTCCCAAGATAGTAGTTTCCCTTTTACGCTAATTATGGATTAATATTATGACTCATGATTCTCTAGTACATGAATTTTGTTGAAAGAAAAGATGATGTCTGAGTATGTGAGGAATGTCCATAACATAATTAATTTTGAGGTTAGACATCCATTACATATATTTTATTTATATGTAAGGGGAATCATGGTCTCTTGATACTTTTGAGATGTAAGACTTCATGGTCCGAATCCCCTACATCTATTTTAATTTCACATATAAGGGGTTGGGGGTTTTTCTCCTTTGTATTATTCTATGTGGCTGGGCCCTAGACTTCAGATCAAGTGTCACTACTTATCTCATTATACTGAGAAAATATTCATATGAATTTATTGAGAAACCTTACAATTTAATGTCATGTTGTTAGGAATTCTTTGGGCATGTAGTTTAATGTCATATAGTGAGGACTCACAAGTTTCTCTATGTGTGTCTGGATTATATGTAGGGGAGGCAGTTGATTCCTGGTGGCTAGACCCGAGAAGTCATAGGTGTAACTATGTTTCTCGTTGGTGCATTTGAATCATGCCACACATACTTATATTATCCTGTGTAGTTTAACATCATATATAAATGATAAAGGAGAACCAACTTGAAAAGGATGAGGTGAGATAAATGTCAGGCTTAAACCTCCTGTAGGTTTCCTACATATCACATTTAGTTGGTAATCAATGTCCATGTAGTTCTTGAAAGAAATTACCCACATATTTCAAATTTTTATGTAGGAAGGGGGAATTTTATTAAGTGGAGGATAGACCAGGATGAAGAATCTGGGCATCACTATGTATCCTGTTAGAGTAAGAATCAAGACAGACATAGTTCTTGGGGTTCCATATGTCGGTTGGTCCCAGGAACAAAGAAGGGTCATTTAACCTATTTCTTTTTTTGTTGCCAGCTGGGCCTAGATGGATGATTCAAGAATCACTAAGTATCCCATCGGCTGATGGGAATCTATCCATACATAGTTCTATAGCGCGGAATGGTAGGTGACTGATGCCAACATCAATGCCCCCTCGACTAGGAACATTGTTAGGGCTATGAATTTTAACATCATTTAGTATGGAGAAATATTCTTCCCACAACTATTTAAATTATACGTAGGGAGAGAAGAATTATGGATTTTGACTGGTGTTTGGACAATGATGAAGAATCTATGTGTCACTACATATCTCATTAGTCATCTTGAATCAATCCATACAAAGTTCAGGGACCTTCCCATTCTAGTCTAACTCATGAACAAAGAGGGGTGGGGGTATTTTATAACATGATTTCATGATGATGTTCTTATTATACCACTCTATGATTTTTTCTATTTGGGAAATCCTAACAACAATTCCTAAGTTCACTTGAATTATACTCGATGTGAGATAAAATGAATGGTGATGTGTTACCTTATAGTATAGGGGTGATAAATGATATAACAGAGGCATTCCATTTCATGTGGTAGCTGGACCAATACTTAAGGTCACGGTGTCTCTATGTATCCCATTGATGAATAGGAAACAAGTCACATGTAATTCATTGGGTACCCTACAGTTTTATGTATGGTAGTAAGGACTTTGGGCTACACAGTGAGTTAGAATGCCAATGAGGAATTCTCTTCTAAAATTCACAAGACCATATGAGTAGAACTCATTGTGAGAAACATGGGTCTAAAAGGGATTACTCTTCCACACTGTTGTATTATGAAGAAAGAAAGGGCCTATTCCTTCAAAACACTACTACATCTAGGCCTATATTTGAATGAAAATGGTTACTTATATATCCCACAAGGAATGGAATGCGCCAATATATGGACATTTTGAATAATCTCACTGGATAGGTATGACCATTTCATAGGGAATAGATGTAATTTTTTTCTTGGGAGGTGGCTGGAACAGGATGAAAAAAGCAAGAATCACAATGTATAATGTGAGATCCAAAGTCAAGCCACAAGTAGTTCTAGAACTAACTCCCCATATAAGTGTGGCTCCTACATAAGGAGGGTGTAATTTTCAACAAATTATTTATAGTGGAAGGAACTAGATGAAAGATCATTGTGTCACTACATATCCCATAGTCTGACAAGAATCAACTCGTACGTAGTTCTATAGCATAGTATGGTTTGTGACTAATGCCAGTGACAATATCCCCTCCAGTGAGGGAATTTTTGGGGGCATTAATTTTAATGTAATTCATTATGGATGTATGTTTACCTATATAATTCAATGTTTTGTTTCTAATATAGGGGTATTAAGCAGTTTAACATCATTCATCATGGATGACTTTGTTGTGGTTAAAAAATATATTTTTTTGGAACCATTCATTGTGGAAGATTTTGTGAGTTTTCCATCAATTTAAATTGGGTAATATTCACCATTAGGGTTAAAATTGTGTACAACATATGGTGCTTTCCCTTTTGGATCCATCATTGGAGGTTTCCTCCCAACTATCATCAGGTCTCTAAGGACTATCATTTTTACTCCTTCATAGAATGATAAGAGTCGAACCTTCTTATTGAAGGCATGTGCAATATGATTTTTGTAGACATCTAGATAGGGAAAAGTGTGAAATATTTTCTCATCCAACCACTTTATCTCATAAAACTGTTGTTCTAATTGTTCATCTGTAGATAGTTGATCCCATATAGTTACATAGAGCGATGAAAGTTGAATTTCAATTAGAAGAAATACCTCTATCCCATATACTAATGAGTATGGGATTTCTTGAGTAGTGGTGCAGGTTTTGGAATAGTAAACCAAAAGGCCATGGAGGATCATGTCTAGACATGATTTGTTATCTATGTCCACTATCTGTTGGAGTTTTTTGGATATGTTCTCATTGAAAGGCTCTATCTTTCTATTGGACAATGTATGATAACGAGATGAAGAGTTGTCTTTGATACCATACTTCTGGTAGAGTTTTTCCAATACAATAGATTAGAAATTGGTGTTATTTTCCCTCAGTACTATGTGAGGGACACCGAACCTTGTGACGATATTGATTTCAAAAAGTGGACAAATATTATTTCCTCGACCTCTTTGAGTGGTGAAGATTCTACCCATTTAGAAAATAAGTCAGTTGATGTGATAATAAAATTTAATTTTCTGGCCATGCTGAGAGGTTATATTACCATGACATCAATTACCAATATGGAAAATTGCAATGAGTACTTAATTGAGTGAAGCAACTACAAGGGTTGATGGATGAAATTGGCATGGACTCGATTGGAATGAATCTTTTTTTGGAAAATTGGCCAGTATTGAATCATGTTGGGCCTATAGAACCTATGCATTAGAATTTGATGAGAGATGTTATTTGCTTATTGGTGTGCTCCAAAAGTCCCAGAATGCCCTTATTTCCTAACGACAATGCTTTATTCTACACTGAATCACCTAAGAAGGAATCCATCAAGGCCTTCCATATAATGGACCTTTTCTGTTTTTTTTCCATTGTACAACCTGAAATTTATATCTCTTATTCGTATCTATTCCCTTTCTGTCCAATCTAGTGGGATTTATCTCTTATGATTTTTGTCCATGATTGGAGTTGTCCAACTAGTGGTAAGAGCATACAGCTTGGAGATGGAACTAATCCCATTAATTTCTTCAATGTTTCCCGGAATGTATTGTAAAACCATTTTTCAGTGGGATATACTGAATAATACCTCATTTCGATCAATGTTGTCCAGAGATATGGCTATATTTTCCAATGCATCACCTTGCACAATTTTTGACCAGGGATTATAAAACAATTCCAGATCAAACAGGAATTATTCCCTCAATTGTCAGATATGGTTCATTAATGGGATCAGCTACTATTTATTGATAGAATATTAACTATTGAAATATTGATGACCAGTTCTAAATCTCATTTTATCTTCATGTGTTCATCACGCACTTGGAGTTCTAGTTCCATTACCGCAATAAGTTCATGGTACTCTGTTTTATTGTTCATGCATCCTTCTGATAATAGGAAGGAATAGGGAAGAACTAATTTTTCTAATTATATGAGTTTGAATCCTAGTCCCACTTTATTGAGTTTGGGTATTATCATTCTTCTTCCTATTAGGATTATTGAGGAACCATCAAAGTGTATTTTCCATATCTGGGTGTTATCTTGAATAGAAAAAACCTCCTCATTAGGTAGCTCAGTATCTTAAGGTGCCAATACTATTGAGGGATTCTTGGTTGGGAAATATTCTAATTCCTAGACTTTGATATAATTCTATGGTATTAACCATATATAAAACTTCTATAAGATGACCACCCACCATGAGAGGCATCAGGTTTACATTGGGCAGGTGAGAATGTACATGAGTGGGTTATTTTGTGAGACCAATTGGTCTATTTGGTGCGGTATGTAATTTCTCAACTTCTGCTTCACAAATATTAATTAATTAATTCTATTTTGGATATTTTAACAATGATTCTCGGAATCATACATTGATCGATGAAGATAATAGATACTGTTCTCACAACTGACATCATTCTTTTGTGGGAGGAAGGATCCAAGGGATTGTTCCAAAGTGGTTACGTTTAGAATGAATAATATTCCATCAAGAAGAGGCACAAGCACTAGTGGAATCAATAGATATTTTTTGAAATTGTCCAATTATTCCTGAATATTAAAAGTCCATTGATATTATACCCCATTCTTCATCAACTGGGTGAAGGGAAATCATTTTCCAACAAGGTTGGATATGAAGCGCTGAATGTAATTTAGGTTTCCATGGAGTCCTCTAAACTCAGTGAGGTAGCAAGGTGGTTACATGAAAAGATGGCCATTTTATTCTCAATGATTACTTCGATGCCATGATGACTTACGATGAAGCTGAATAACTTCCCATAGATAACTCCAAAGGCACATTTCTGGGGATTCATTTTCAAACTGTGTTGTTATAGTTTATTGGGGATAGTTTCAAGATCCACCATATGGTTTGAGGGTTATTGTTATTTAACCACTAGATCATCAACATAACATTTGATGAAATTTCTCATAAAGTGTTGGAAAATGAACCACAAGTTGCACTGATATGTGAAACCATCATTTTTCAAATATAAAGGCATCACCTTATAGTAGAACACTCAATGGGGTGATCTGAAGGTGGTGTATTCTTTGTATTTTTTCCCCCATTTTGATCTAGTTATATCCTGAATATCCATCCATTAAAGGGAGTTCCTCATATCTTTTAGTTTCATCGATCAACAACTCTGTGACCGGGACCGAGAAATCATCTTTTGGGAAGTTCCTGTTGAGGTCCTCGAAATTGTTATTGACCCTGATCTGCTCATTTTTCTTCTTGATAGAGACAATTATTGATATCCAAATGGGTTATTAGACCTCCTTAATGATGTTATCTTTGATGAAATTTTTAGATTCAACCTCTATTTTGGTATCATGTGTTTGGTGTGTCCTTCTGGAAGCATTCTTGTAGCCACACTTTTCTTGCATTAGTCCCTGGTGGTGAATTTCCACCTTAGGATCGAGACTTGTCATTTCCGTATAATTAATGGTATGTTTTTTTGATTATTATTTAAGAGTGAGGTGTATATCTCTTTCTCTTCAAGAGACATGGCTGTACTAACCACATTGGGTCATCGGTCTTCTTCTGTACCCCTGTTTATTTCCTTTAGTACATTAATAGTGGTGGAAACACCTTCCTCAAATATTGGAGGGGAATCCCGAAGGTATTTTTCTTCCTCCTCCCCTAAATATTCATTATATTCCTCTGTATCTTATTATGGTGAAACAATAAATGAAATTATCTCCCCATTATTGAGGGAGGAGTTTCAATTTTTTTTTGGGGTATTGAAGTCGTCATCATTGGAAGAGGATTATCTGGAGAAGATTTCGTAAGGGGTAAAAGTGTTTCCTCATGGTCGTTGAGTGATGAGACAATTCATCCTTCCCTAGTGAGCGAGGTGGGAAATTCATTGGGATTTGATTATAGTTAGAGGGTATTTTGATCCAAAAGACCCCCATTATCTCGGTTGTTAATGACCATTTCGACATTATCATGCTTGGTAGTCAAAACTAAAATCACGAGGACTGCAGAATAAACATCCCAAATTGGACTTGCAAATTCAATATGATTAAGGGGAAGCAAGTGTTATTCCATTAGCTACTTGAGAATATTAGTGGGAATATGTTCATAACTATTTGGGGATGAGACCAAATCAATTTCATCAAATGCTTGTTGTTTCCTCTTTGGTTCATAGAACCCTGTATCAATATAGTGTGACTCACAAGACTTGAACATGGCCTTATCAACATGGAATATCCCACTCTATCCATCAATTCAATATTTCAGTCACTAATGGTACAAGGAGGGTATCATTCCATGCTTATTACACCAAGGCCTCCCTACCAGATCATTGAAGTATGCATTATTTTAGAAAAATGGAAATTCTAGGTGAGGTATGAGGTCACCAAACTAGGTTTCAATCTTGATTTGTCCCAACGACTTCTAATAAATTTTTTCATTTCCCAATAGATTTGTGGTGCTGGGCATCAGATTATCCTCCTTGATGCCTGACCAATGGAGTATTTTTTGTAGGGGAGATTAACCCAAGAGCCATTGTCGATGAAGTCTTTTCAGATATCGAAACTATTTATTGGTCCATATACATATAATTCATTAATGTTTCATTTCATGATGGTGTCTTCATATTGATCTATGATGGGGATAACTGCATGAAATTATACATCATTGATCTCTATCCAATAGACATCAGTGATGGCTACATAGGCTTTAATCTCTTGAGGACTTAGCAAAGCCTCTATGAGAGCTTCCCTGAGACCTGCAGATAGATTCAGTTCATCCATGATTGAGAGATTAGCTGGCACCGAAGCTAACTATTAAATATTGTCACATTTCTGAAATAAAGGATGATGATTTCTAGTTTGGGGATGATCTTTCTTATGTCATTTAGGGTCTTATTAATTTGACGAATATGGGTCATCCCTTTGTACTGGAGCCAGAGGAGATTCCATCCATTCTGGATTAGTTCAGTCAGATCAACCCACATAACATGGGTAATTGGTAAATTGTTCTTCTTCTTTCAGATATTTCAAAAGGAAAGGATGGGTTTTGTTTCATATAGGGGCATGATAATATTCTGACCCTTGTCGAATCCACTATAGGGTATTTTCGCAAGAATTCACAACAATGATGGTTTCAGTAGGGATTCATCTAGATGCTTGATTTCTATAATGGATGCTTCTCTCTTAGTATCCCTAGCTTCCGCAGAATCCTCCTCCAGCTCCCTAGTTGAGTGCGGAGTATTTAGTTTGATAATCATACTCATCATCAGAGAAAGGATATACAAAATAGATGAAATTAGCAGAGACAAAAATCAAGTCCTCTCTTGATGATGCCATTTCATCATCATCCACCTCTGCTTGTACTGTTAGGTTGGTTTGGTGCTCATTGTTTCATTTGGTGGGTGGTTCCCATAGTTCCATTTGGTGGGTAGGTGCTAGTTATGCAGATCGGTGGGCTTTGACCTTTGGTCCATTAGGTGGGGTGGATCCCATTGTTAGGTTTGGTGGGGTGATGCCTATTTTGAAGTTTGGTGGGGTGGTGCTCGTTGTTTCAGATTTTTTGGCATGGAATATGATAGTGTCAAAGACAACCTTTTCTTTAGTTCAATTTTGTCTTCCTAAATTTTTTGATTTTACTTCATTCTTGATGACTGTCCCTTGGAGGATTGTGGAGCTAAGGATGATGGTAGTGTTTCCTTAACATCTTTTGGAGGCGCAAATAGTTGCATCAACTGCTCTTGGAGTACTCCATGATCTTTTTATACATTCTTCCTAGTCATCCAACTATCGAACAATTTCTCCTTTTTGTTAAAAATTATTTTCAAGTTCCCATCCTTGTCTAGATCAGTGGTGGAAACATTTTCCACTTCCACTGGTAGTGGTACTGGCTTGACCGATCCAAAATTTATAATATTTTGTAGGAGGTCATCAAATACAAGACACTCGTGGATATTATGTCACAATATGTGATATAATGGAAAGTAATATGGTCATTCAACAATTCAGACTCCATCATCCAACTTTGGTTTAGGTAGCCAAATGAAGTTATAATTCATAGTGGCTATGAATTATCCATAGACTTGATCATCTCAGAATGAGTATACATTATTTCTATATTCCTTGAATTTATTTCTTTCAGCTCCCTGATTCTCGTCTTGCCAAGGAAGGGGTTGATTCTAACATCTACAGGTCCTTTCACGGTTTTGATGGGGGACATGGAGTTGGGGCCATTTTAGGGGGTAGATTAAGCATGAAAGAAACTGCTTCATCTCTCCCTTATTTTTTTACATGGGATAAGGGGGCTTCCTGAGACTAAATATTAGTACTTTAAAAGGAATAACATTACTTTGAGTGATAGAGGGAAGTCCCAAACCCCATTTTTTACATCATAGGAATGGGTGACATTCACATCTAATCGTGGAGATTATTGATTCATTTTCAATTCATATCATCTTGGGGTAGTTGTTGGTTCAACGATTAAGTATGACCTTTCCATAGAGAGATGAAGTTTGAGACTCTCTCATTCATTCGTTGTACGCATTTCAGGAGATCACTAAATGTTGTTTTGGTCAACATCAAGATTAATTGGAAAAGGAAGTGGTGTCGAATATCCTCCCATCGTGTTATTGAGTTGTCATGAAAACTTGTGTATGACCCGAAGGATGAACCTTATAATGTTCAGACAAATAATTTGTGTATTTTAGCCTCTTAATGCTTCTGAGTTCCCATAATGGGATTAAAATAGGAAGAGTAGTGCATTAGATGTTTCTTTGACTACCATGATCCATTAAACTCTAGAAATATGGGATTCCCAAAATTTCATAGAGGAGGTATGTTGCTCAACCGGTCTGGGTAAGGCCACTATTACGGTAGTACTAGAGCATGTCGTGCTTCAATTTATTCCATTATAGCTGTTAATAACTTGATGGTATTAATGATCCCTTGATGTTGGTCCAATGGGACCTAATCATAAATATGTGTAGTAGTGCTAATGATTGGATGTGTCGGGGCTTTTGGGCATTGAAGGAAATACCCATATGGGGGAATCCTTTTTAGATTAGTCTTAATCTATTCTACTTTATTATTTAATAGATTTAAATCTTCATATCATGTAGAGATTGGGTTTACGTATATTGATGTTCCTAATTCTACCCTCAATGAGCTTTCCATCCCTGTTTAATTCATCTAGATGATCCCATGAGGCAGGGGGACATCTGATGGAATTGTGTGTTGATGCTCCACTGGAGCAACATACCAAGTAGGAAGGATTGATCATAGTATCTCAGACTTGAGTCAATTATTCTCTTTCATTTCATCCACTTTTCAAGAAAATATATCCAAAAGCATAGTAGAATCATCTTCACGGGGAGGGGGATGTGATTCATATACCATTCTTTCATTCTTCTCCTTGTCGAGGATTCATGTGGGAGGTAATGGCGGATTGACTATGTGGGAACCCAAGAATAAGACAACACTTTGGTTTCTATTGTTCACACCTCCATGCTCAGTGTGGACCATCTCTGGGAGGGAACCCTCTCCTTCAGTTTCCACATTATTAGTTTTATTTTCAGCGAGGTCTGTGAGGTTTATTTTCACAACTTTCATTGATGCATATCTCATTTGGAGTGGCGTACTGGGTGCTGAATTGTAGGAGAGCTTCTTATACCCTTTGTTGGATCCTTTTGTCCATTTTTTTATACTATTCATGTTTCATGGGGAATACTGACTTGAATGGATCCATGATATGACCTTGCAGTATGTCTCTATATTGGGGGATGCAAGTCAATGAATGGGATGGAATGGGTGAACTTTCTATACAATTTTATCTTTATAAAGAAGAAAATAGATATCTGTTCGGAGAGAATTTGAGGAAAAACGTACCCATGTCCTATGGATTGGGGTTGCTCTCATTCTTATATTGATATTCCTTAGCCCATATTTGCAGCTCCTAGGGGAGAATTTTGAGTTAAAAATTCCCCCATCACTATGGTTTTGGGTTGATCTCGGGTTGCAACGGATGATTTTGTTATTGTTTCCTTATTGATCTCACACATTCCCATGCAGATGTGTTATGGATATGGTGTCAGGTCTACATGTGAATTATTTGCCTTCAAGGACATGAGTGTTACCCATTGATTGGCCTCAATTAAACTAGAATCCCACTGAATGATCTTAGTTGCATGGTTCTGAAGCTTCTTGATTCCTTTCTCATGTATGGCCTAATACTTTTGAGACATACTGAATCCCTATTCTTTTCAATGATTCCACATTTCTTGAGAAGGGACATTGTTTAGTTTTATTTGGGATGTCGAAATTGTAGGATTTCACCACCGGTGGGTTCTGTTGGATGGTAAGTTGTGTGAAGTGTATGGTTCCATGTTCTCATCATACATTGATATGAACACCAGATGGGTCATTGCTAATATGGAAGCACAACATGGGTAGTTCATAGATGTAGGCCATCCCAATGTCTTCATTCCACCTTTTTGATTGTGTCCACAGTACAAACATAATGGATTCTAGGTTGATGTGAAGTCAAAACTCTCCCAAGGTAATGACATGGTCTGCATTCCCATCACTGGAAAAAAATTATTTTAACTGGTGGAGAGTCATCTTGATATTGAGGTGAATGTTATGTGTACATTCTTCTAACAAATATATTGGTATGTTGAAATGAGAAGTGGAAATGGGATAATACATCACATGTATTCCATCAATATCTAGTTGTATTCTCACATGAAACACATCTTTTCTTTGTTCTCCTGAGAAATTTTATTCTTGATCACCCTGATTTTACTTCTCCTTAATGATTACATTCCACTAAGTGGGGCTGGAGGGAGTCTTGTTGACATATGAATGGTAAATTGGTTGCTCGGAAGATGAGTGTTTCCTAGAGCTATCATCTAGTAGAGAAAGGACATATAATTTCATCGAGAGGGTATCCATTATGTCACACTCTATTTTTCCCAAGTGCCTCAACATATGAGGTCTTTCTCTCATTTGACCAGACAAGGGGTGGGCTTTATTACTGGTGTGAATTTGGAACGTGGGGAGGACCTTCGTAGTCAGTGACATCATGGAAATGACTACCAACACATCTTATTGTTCATCCGTAGATAGTAATTATATGTTGTATACATTTGGGAGGATCGTGATGGTGGAGCGCATAAAGGGGATGACCTTATTATGGATTGAAATCATTGTGGGGAGGGCCTTCAAAATGACTGTTATCCTGGAAAGAACTATGATCAATATTCTATTTGTTGGTAGAATATCGGCAGTGTACATCTCGGGGAGGGCCTTTTGGATGTACGACAGTGGGGGGGGACTGGCTCATTTCATGGTGTCACTATGGGGAGGGCCTTCGTAGAGAAATCCATAAAAGAATGGAATACCAACACAACATTGATTCTTGACATCTAGGAGGAACATATTTTCAGTGTATAGACTAGGGACGACCATCAGGGTACACTACAACAAGGTTAGATCCTTCTTTCTATACAATATATGTTTAGAGGGAGGGTATATTAACACACATCATGAGATAGGCTTTCATGATTGATAATTTTTGGCCCACGATGTAACCCTCTGTGGATTCTATAGCGAGGAACTTCATAGATTCTAGTAGCAACAATATGGGGATGGATTTAGCAACTACCACTATCACATCCATAATCTTGTAGCGGACGGATAGGATCTAGAGCCTCTACTGATAGATGTCTGATGGTTCTAGGAACTCTAGCTTACAACCAAGCAGAATCATGAGTATAATCTTCATTTTCAAGTTTCCATTGGTGCCTTTCATATTTGTGTGCTCTCTTGTGGGAAACTAGGGCCACTTTATATTGGCATGTACATTCATATATGGTCCCTAATTTGGTTGGTTCTCATGATGTCACCGGGATATGATGAAAAAAATATTGAGTTATGGTAGGGATATATGTCAACCCCGAAGTGACCACTACGTTGGGCATGTATCCCCCAGTTGGAACGAGTATTTGTTATTGATCTGCTGTCATTGTATCGTGGAATAAGAACATTGACCCTCCTAGACTAGAGCATAGATGCTAGTCTGCTCTAGAGTGATTATCTGATTTGGTGGATAGATCACCCCTAGGGAGATCCGGTAGTGGGTTGGACACATCTCCTTTATTGTTGATGAAATGAAGTGTTGACATGTATGGAGTATATATTCTTGAATACACGTCTGATCCTCTATCATGGTTTTGATGATCTATGATACATATTTGGATGGAACAGGTATGTATTCCCATTCCAATTTTGGACTAGGAGTTTTTCCCTGCTCTATTCCTCCATGGATTACTAGTGGGTACCGGCAGTTCTCATGTGTAAGGGTAGCAGAACGAGTCTTCCATCATCTATTTTCTTTGGTTTCCACCGTATTTTGTAGATGGACTTTGTATTTGTGATAAAGAATTTATTTCATCTCATTTGTCTATGTTTTTTTTCTCACAAACTTGATTTTCATCTACTATAATTTGACTCTTCGCATATTTTATTACCACCATATTTAGATGGTGGGATTCGTATGTACTGGTAGTGTTGTATGACATCCCATACTTTTTTACCCTATTTTGATAGCTGGATTTTTTTGCATCAGTAGGTATTTTTTCCTGATAATATCTGGGTTCCATCCAATTTGGATGATGGGATATTTACGCGTTGGAATATATTTGTATCTCCTTGTAATTATTCACTATGAATGTGTGGTGGGATTTATGTGAACTAGAATGGATGTGCGTTTTATCGTGTTGTGCCCCCTATTTCCATGGTGGGCTTCATTGGTGTGAGTGGGGATATGCATCCACTCATATATTTCCACTACATTTCCATGGATGATTTTAGTAGGAGGGGTAGGATTGTATGCCTGGCCATTATATGCCACCACATTTGTGTGGAAGACTTCCACCTCCGGAACCAGGGTAATAAACTATTCCTGATTATGAATTTTATTCGCTAGAGGGCCTCCCGAGGGGGACATGTCCCTTGAAATTCAGTAGGGTCCCTCATCATGGGATCCTATTCAGATGAAGGATATCAGGTTATACGCCACTGGTGGTGATGTCCTCTAGAAGGATCCCATGAATGAGGTTCATGTGCATCTTGGATGAATTCATTGGTGTTGACTTCATCTGCATCCCTAGGATAAGAGAGTTACTTTTTATCATGATCCATAGACAGACTCCTGAAGTGGTTGGAGATAGCCAATCAAGCCTTCCTGTGTTGGATATTCGGTCAAAGCTAAAAATGCATCTAGAGTGTTTTCCTTGATTGGAGGGTCTACCTTGCATCCTCCACAGTAGGGAGAGTACCATTTTGATGGTACTCTTTGATGGGCATATTTGAAACCCAGTGTCAGAGATGATGGGTAAAATAGGTGGTCTTGTTCTTTTTTGGGGATCTAATTTCCCATGTGGTCGATGACATGTGTGTCTTAGCAATTTGTTGAGATGCCATTTGTATTGAATAGAGCTCTTCTAAATGCCTCTTATATATATCAGTGTGTGTGTGTGTGAGATATACATACAAAAAACCCTGTTAAATATAGTATCTAATGATGAAATGTGAAATTTATTACCTTGCATCGACCTCATCCTTATGAATGTGAAAGGGGATTTGGGTTGGGGAAATTTTCCCCCTTTTTGAAGGATTCACGTTGGGTCCACTATTTTTGTTTCATCCCAATTCACGTCGCACTGAGGTGGGCATCCGATTCAAATCGGACAACATTTTTTGTGGGTGAGATATTTGCATCAGGAATTGGCAGTGTGTCCTTTTTATATTATAAAGGAGGTTCCAAATTTGAATAGTTTAGGTGGCTAATTTTAGGTGGCTTTAGTATGTGTGAAATCGGTCTACGTCGGGTACGATGTCCATAGATGGTCCTCAACAGGTTTATTCATGGATCTAGAATCATCCAATGGCCCCATTAACCATTATTCATATACTTTCATTCCAATGGTAGGAGCACAATGGATGCAAATTTTTCCAAAAAAAACCTGAGGACTCAATTGCTCGAGAGGATGGATGGTCGGGATCATCCCACCCTTTTGGGGTAAATTATTGCCTACTTTGGGACTCTATTATAGATTTAAGCCATTTTCACATGTTAGTGAATCCACGGTTCTGTCCCTAACTGTGTATCCACAAATGACCCCTATGTAGAAAGATTAATCATGGATGAGAACAAATTAGAAATTTTTGATACAACGCTAGTGTAACCACTCTGATGAGGTGCTTTAATGTTTATCATCCTCTGGAGGGAAATAAGTTGCTTTGATGTTAGGTTTGAACCCCTAAGGTGGGATTCATATGTATCCTCATGAGAGGAATTATAACCCACTTAGTTCGGTGCCACTGAACTTGGAATATCACCTTTTATGGTCATGTGATAAGGACCCATCCATGTAGTTTCACATCATAAGGTTAGTGCGTCTAGGCGAAATGTTACTAGTTATGATCCAATGTCAGGCTTATGACATGGTAGCCCAAGATGCCCAGGGAGAGTTCTGTCTCCTGGTTGAATATAACCTTATTAGGGATGCGACCTGGGGAATAATCAGGTGATTTGGATATTGGGTTTGGAAATCGGGGAGGCTTCCTACATATCTGAATTAATTGGGAATCAATGCTCTAGTAGTTAAGGAGATGGGACTTATGCAAAATTTCTACCATTCTATAGAGAAATGTTTGGGGCTTACACCATAGAGGGGGACATTCATGAAAGAGTCATGGCAGGGCTATTTATGAAGAGGAGGCCCTAGTGAGTGTAGGTGAATTCTATTTGGGACTATCATTTAAGGAGGATTTCCCATTAGCTTGGGTCATAGGTAGGCATCCTACATATCATGGTTAGACCAGGAATTAGATTTCTCATAGTTCCATTTTGGTATTTCATATGCGTAGAAAATTCCCAATTAAAGGGGGAATGATCTAACATTTCTGGGATTAGTTGATATAGAGATCAGACCAAGAAAAAGGCTTCATATGTATCTCAGATGTGTTGGGAATCAGAGTTCTCATAGCTCATTTTAGTGGGGATTATGCTTATATGTTTTCTTCCTGAAAGGGGAATGATCTCTCATTTCATGGATGAGATGATGTGGAGCTCAGGCCTAGATAAATTCTTTCTACATATACTATTTGTGTTAAGAATTAGAGTTATTATAGCTCATTTTTGGTTTGTGTGAATTTCATACCATCACAAACCTCTATGCCCATTTGAGTAATTCTCGATGTGAGAAACAAGAGGATGTAAAATATTCAACGAAGGAACGCATTCCATTATCCAATGAGGGAAAATGATGAGGGGGATAGTGCACAATGGTGTAGAGAAATGAACACTTCAATGTGAAATGAATGTGAAGGACATTAGGGTCGTCTTGAAATCATAGGAAATTACTCTAGAAGGGATGCCCTGAAATCCGTTCTGGGAAACGGGAGGATTGTTACTCCTATTCAAAATGAAAAGAAAGCATAATTCCTTTGACTAATCATTATCCCTCATTCAATGGAAAAGAAAGTGATCACCCTTGTTCCACATAACATGGAGATCCATGTCAGTATCCCAAGGATGGACTCCGAGTTACCAAGGGAACGTAGAATCAAGAACATTCTTGGGGTCTGTACTGATGATAGGATTACCATCATGGCTCCAATTTCCATGGGTATGTAAATGTAGAAGGTCACACTAAGTATCCTGATGGTATGTTCATACATTTCTGATGGTATAGGCAGAGGCCTTGGCCTAATGAAGATGGACTGGTTTGTAGTGATGATTTAGAAGTTTTGATGGTATCTGAAGGGAATGATTAGCACCCGAAGGTGGAAAAACCAAAGTAACCCCTACTCTACACACAAATTGTTCATACAGGGTGGGGTACCTTCCACATCATGTTTTTTTTATGTGGTTGGAGACGTTATCCACATATCGGGTAGTACATGAACCTAGATGTCATATACGTACTAGGGTGGTATGAGGACCTATATGTCATCTAACAACTAGGGTAATATGAATCATTTAGTTATATCCACACACCATGATGGTATGAGACCCTGGACTAGCTTTGTGTGGAAAAATTCTTTGCATGTCGTGATTTCATCCATATAGAGATATGTTATGTTGTACATTAGATTGAAGAAGGTTCATTTGTCCAGTAGCTCATGGGATTCTCATCCATGATTGGAGTATGGTTCACGGTTCACTATTTAGTTTTTCTGTTTTCTTGTATTATTATCCTTTCTTCTTTTTATAGTTCATAGAATTTTTATACTTGTTGAAAACTATTCATGGTTCCACACTTAATTGGTTGTTTGCGTTCAATGTATTCTGCCCAACAATTCAAATCTTTCTCCACCAAAAATTCAATCTTTATCTTGGCTCCCCTTGGGGTCCTATTATTGAATTCCTAGAAGGTTGTTTCTATGGGTCACATGACCCCTTTTTCAGAAGCCCAAATAAGGATAATCTACCCCACAGATGAGTTGGTCAACCAATATTTGCGATGTTGGGTTTTGAGGTTATGGAAATCACCGCCTCACTCCTAAAAATGACATGATTAGTGGGGCGCTTCTAGCCAAGCCTCATCTAAAAACTACGCAGTCTATAGAGATGGTGTGTTGGGACCTAATTCTCCCTCATGTTTTTTCCAACGATGTGGTTTGTAGGGATTTTGTTCAAGGGCGTAATTTATCTACATCCCTTCCACCAACGATCGGGTTAGATTTTGATCAGAGCCATTCCTTATTCATTCTAGGAACTTCCTCATTCACTGGACAATGATTCGTGTGCCATCCACATATGATTTGGCTCACGGTTGGTTCCTTCTGAGGACCTTTCCCGGTAATGCGTGCATGAAAAAACATGGAACTTTCACCAAATTGGATTTCCTAAATCCTATTATAAAATTTTCATTCCCACATTAATATCATTCCTTTATCCAATTTGCTGACGGATTTTCTTTCCATGTAAATATTTTTTTCACGACTCTACAAATATCATAAAAAATATATTCGACTTCATCACCCATATCATAAAAGAATCTCTATTTTAAGTGTACAATAAAAAAACATACTTATTTTACATAATTTGGAAAATAATATAAAATATTTTCCTATGAAGATAATATATATAGATTATGATTTTAAATCTCACTAATAACAATAAAAATAAGGAAATTAATTTTGGTAATTTTTTGTACTTTTGTTATACCATTATTGACATGGAACCAATTATATAAGAATATCACAACTACAAACTTTGCATAATATTTTTGTTCAATGATATAAACCTAATTTTTATATTATCTCTCATCTAAAAGTGTGAATAGATTATTTAATTGAGTTTAAACCATTCTCAATGATAAATTATAGAAAAAATGAATCATGTAGTATTTTAGACATTGAATATATTGGCCATCATAGAGGGTCGGTATGAATAAAATAAAATTAATTATCATAGAAGGATGATTAGAAAAATTAATGATATATATAAGGGGATAAAACCTATTAATTTATACATAAAATAAATGAAAACACATTAATAATATAAATATGTGTACGTACATAGAACTATTTGACAGCCTGCTTAGAAAATCATTTTCTATTTCCATCCCATTTGAGCTAAAACCCTTAGTAATATATTTGGATTCAATATAAAATCATCAATGAATGAATAAGAAAAAGAACATTTCATTAGCACATTTTTATGTTCTTATAATAACTCTAATTCAATCATTTGAAAATTTATACCCTTCTTAATTGGTTGACCAAGAGTTGGAATGACTAATGATTATTGTTTTTGAAATTTGAATGATTTGATATCTCATAAGCACATCCTATATGATGATAGCTTTGTTCAATTACATTCAAATACATTTAAAAAATTTCAGTCAGTATTTATCAATTTATCAGTTGGTAATAGTTCATTATAGTTAATCTTTATTACCCATGTATGACTTCATTTAACATAAGTATTTGACGGTAAAAAATTAATATAATATAATGAATTGTTTTACATAAATATTATATAATTTTGAATTCATATATTGGAATGCATATCATAATTGGATATGAGTATTGATAATGTATTGTTCATCCATGTTTATTTTCATCGAATAAATGAACGTTTAAATGAATCATAACTATGAAAAATTAAGGGTAAACATAATATATACGTATAAACTGTAGTAATAATTCTTTATTAATGTTTCTAAATTTCAATTTGATTTGGTGTTTTTCATTAAATCTATCTAAATAAGGTGTAAAACATAAATATTTATTTCGTTTGTTTTTTGGGTAATAATTAATAAAATTGATTGGGTATAAAATTCTCTCTAAGAATATCTGATATATGGATTGACAATAAATAAAATTTTCAATATTAAATGTAAACATACTTTGAAATGATAAAAAACTATCCATAGTGTTCATTTATTTTCTACAAATTTGAAGCAAGATGTGTTATTCTTGATTTTTCCTTAAAAATTTTGATATATAATAAATCTCATTCCCAATTTCTCATATAATATTCTTCATTTTAATTTCTTCTATGTCCAAAAAAGCATTAAGACGTTCCATAAATTTTTTATACTCATTAATAAATGATTTTTTGGTTTCATAAATATTAATTTCAATATAATTTATGTCATGATTATGACATAATTAATTAAACTCCAAATAAAAATGTTGGAAAAATACACTCATTTTACTCCACTATTGTGTTGATACTGTATTAATGAGTTTAACTCAAAACCATTTCTGTTAATTAGTCAATAGGTAAATTTTTGAAATTTAACATAAATATTTTTTAATTTTCCCTTAATTTCTGAACTTGAATATATATTTGGAGACATTGTCAATAAAATATTTCCATCAAATTATGCATTATAAAACCAAAATTTATTGGATATTTCATGAAATTAATACCACATGAAACACTATTTTTTACTATAATAGTTTTATTATTGTTAACAACAAAAAATAAGGTGTAGAGAACACAGACTTGTATATGTTTCCAAACTATATATGATCCATATTTCAATGGAGTCACTATTTATTCACATTGATACGACATTACATTTGGGTAGTTTTTCATTAATGCATCAAATATTTCTATATAATCATATAATAGATCATTATATTAATCTATTAGAGGCTAAATAGAAAAATCAATGTCAATTAAAGGATTTTTTTTAATGGAATAATCCTAAAAATGATGCAATAATTCTGTCTTATACACATTTTGGAGGTGGCTTACAAGCAATTAAAAAATCATTATTATGTTTTAATTAATACCAATAGTACTAACATGGTTAAAAACATAAACATTGCATACCAAATATATATTTTTAATCTATGAAGATAAAAATAGATATAATTAATCAATAAATCCTAGGAAATTGAATATTTTATATCTCATTAATAATATATTTTTAACTTCCAAAGAAATCAAATTCATGTTTCCTATATTTTTAAATGACATTAATAGTATTTTTAATTATTTAATTTTATAAAAGTATTGCAATACCTTAATGAGAGGATTATTTTTATGATTATTCTTTGTTTTCCATTCATTAATACTCTCACCGCTATTAATTGATTTCCTTATACTTTTATAACATTTTATTCATTCTTCATCAACAAAATATTTCTCAAATAACTTTTTTACTGACTATAATATTCATGTATTTTTGTATAATAATTTATATGTTAGTTTATACTCCTCTTCATATCATTGAATAATCCAAGGATATTAGATTTACTAAATACTTCATGGATATCCGCCAAAAGAAAATATATTTCTTTGTAAGTAATTCCATAGAAAAAATTTATATGGTACAACATCACTAGAAAACACTACTTCAAATACCTAGCACATTCAAAAAACATCTTTTGATATATATATTAAAATTACAAAAAAATTATTTTTTCTAACCAATGTTCTGAGATACATTAATCTATATAGTAATAAAATAACGTTTTACTAATGTATTTTGATTTTATAAACCATGTACAGTAAATCCAAATTTATCAATTATCATATTTCAAATAGAATTATCCTCCATCATGTCACATTGTGTTTTGTTGATATGGTAGTCTATACATTGAATTTCTATGAATTAATATATCTATGAAAATTCTAATGTACATATAAATTAGGAAAATTGATTCAATATGAGGTGATTATATTCATCATTTATATAATACTATTACATAAATCTATAATTTATTCATGGAAATATTTGTCCACAATCCACTAATAGATTTTTATTTGAATAATTTTCAATTTCATCCATAACCTTTACATACTGAGATGTATTCTAATGTAGAATAATTCAATGTTTATACATACATATTAGATTACCAATTTTCACCTTATATGTACAAAAGAATTATGTAAATGGTTAATCTATATAGAATGACCTTTAACAGACCCTTATTTAATTTAAAATATATATTTATTAAAATGATTCATTGAACTATCACTATGATAATTGAAATAAATTTCCAAACTACATAATGTGTTTGAAAGTAAAAACAAAATATGTCTATTAATACATAAAATAGTGATAATATATATGCATATACATAGTGAAAAAAAATTAATATTAAATGTATATATATATATATATAATGTACAGAAAAATAAAATATGTATATGTAATGAATTAAAAAATTATAGGATGATAAAAAATAAAAAATTATACAAAAAAATCATTCTATTATATGAAAAAATAGCACCAAATTATTATAATAAATAAACAATATTATAACACGAAATCACCAATTGAATTTGTTTTTTAAAATATGAACACAATATAATTCACTAAACAATCCAATAATTAATCATAATATTATCACAAAAAAAATGTGTTCTCACAAATAATAAATATATAATAAATTACATCCATAAAAATTTCATAATTGAATTAAAAAAAATAAAACAAATTGTTAAATTCGAGATGAATGACTAAATACTCAAAAGAGTATAACGAATAATTTAGGGCTCTAAGAGAAGGATGGGGTCCACATAAATTGGACTATAAGGAGGAGGAGGCACATATATGGGATTCATGCTTTGAATCCAATGTCATGGTGAAGTGAGAGGGGACCAATGTGATGTAAAGGGGAAAGTGGATCCCAAAATCATTATGCGAAGTAGAATGGGGGTGATCGGTGTTTGGAGGTATAAAAATTTAATTTATATCTCCTATTGATGAATAGTAATGAACATCTAACCAAACGAAAGAGGGTTTGGGATCAAATGTATTAATTAATCTATTTCCATGGAATTTATTAAAATGGTATTGACGTTCTAGGAGAATGTTTGAAGCATTAATCGTGAAATTTCAATTCGTTAAAAATAAATATTTTGAGTAAAACATTAGGTATTTTCTGATTTAATGAAACTAAAAAATTGACGGTTTATGCCTCCTATAAAATATTCACATCACTCTTAAAAATTTCTACTATGAAAATTTGATACACTACTAAAAATGATATAAATCTCCATCAATTATTTCCAAATTCAATTTAAATGGTATCAAATCTTCTGAGACATAAAACTGGAACAATAAAAATAAGGGAGTGTGTTTAGGTAAATATCATTTTCACATTTTTATATGCCATAATATGTTTGTTGATATTCATTAAAAAGATTATCCTATCAACAATTAAATATGATAAAATAGTTCAAAAAATAATTAATGAAATTGATTAATGTTTCTAAACCATAGATTCAAAAAATTTGTGAGGAATAAATTCATCTTATAAATTATTTGAAATGATAATATAAAATAAGAATAAACTATCATCCATAAAATCCATGGTTCTACACAATTTTTAATTCAATCTAATGAAATGTGAAAAGAACAAATCAATTCATCGTTGTGGATTTTATGTATGATGAAAAATAAATTAAACATGTGCTGGAACCAGAATATATAATAATAAAATTAAAAAAACAAGGAAAAAAAATAGTTTCTAAGTAAGATTTTACAACACTAGAAATTTTGAGAGTCAATAAAAATGATAATAGAAATGAAAAAGATAAAATAATCCCCTAGGTTAATCCTTTCTCTATTCTACATCGCTACTATATCTGTGAAGGTTTTGTGAAGTTCTCTTTTCCTGGTAAGGATCATGGAAGAGAAGTTTCTTGTAAGAAGTTAGGTCAAGACATTTAAATTCTATATTGACCAATACATGTCTACCTCTTAGCTTTCCTATCTCTAAATTTTAATCAACTAGTGCAGTACCACTAATATTACATGTGTCATCCTAAATTACCATTATATTCTATCAATTTTACCAACTAACATACACAAGACTTGGTCACCAACATGACACAAATTCCAACTAAATCACAATAATTTACCAAAATAGCTTCTAAGTGGAAATGTATCAGACACATTGAAGGGAAGAATGATTTGAATCTATATAACTATTCAATTTCAATTTGACCACAATAATGCCTAATTGTTTGTCTATAATGAATTGTACATGGTTATGAACTTCCATCACATGAACTATTAGTTATTTATACATCTACAAATGTATTAAATAATGACTATAGATTTGATGTATCAACCTTCCCCTAAAGATGAAAAATTAGAACATGACAAAATAAAAAATGATCATGAAATATGACCTAATCAAAATAATGAATATTATAAAATGTGTGAACTCATATGTAATATGAAATTAGAACTCTCTTTTTAGTTTATTTTCATTATGAAATTTGTATCACCATCAATCCCATAGAAAAGTATCATTTTTTAGAATTGGATTGGACTACTTAGACAAACCTGAACCAATCTACATTCCTCATGGACTCGCTCACGGTAACATAAAATAATTCTCTCTAAAAATGATTTTTTAGAAAAATAGGTTGATTATTTTGAAAAAAATGACCAGATATTATAATTTTTAAATAAATTTAAAACCATAATATTTTATTAAATATTTACAACAAACATCACATTTTCACTTTGGTGAACAAACACACATAATTTAAGAATCAATATATTTAACATAACTAGATAGATGAGTGAGATAATATAAATAGAATTCCAAAAAAAATAACCAACCTATAGAAATATATTTAACAATATTATGGTATAAGATGTTGTACAATACCCTATAAAATTTAATTTAAAAATATTGTGGCACATACTCCATCCTATCCAAGCTAATTCTTCCCCCTTTCTCAACATGGAACCAGTTCACCCAACATCCAGTTTTTTTCATTTGAATTTTCTCACTGATTCTACTTCCATTATACTTAAACTATTAATTCTTATAATTTTTATGGTTAATTATAAATTCATGTTTAATATAATCACATTTTCAATTATTTTATGCTAAACATTCTAAAATTTCAACCCTGACATTATGTATGACCAAAAGATATAGTATTATATTCATGATTGTTGTTGATTTTATACAACAAAATTTTATTCCATAATAAACTAATTATAATTTTGTGTTAATATCAATAAAATACCCAATTTTTGATTGTATATGGATTAGACCATTTTGAATCAATATGTAATTCTCCTTTACAATTTTTTGTAAATATGATAACATCGTTTGTGCATGTGTGGACTACCACCTCCTCAAAGTGTTATGAAATGTTGATACACTATGTGGAACATAATAAGGATGGAAATAATTAAGAATTCATATAAAAAAAATATTTATTAAATTAATGACATAATTAAGATTTTATAAATATAATAAATAATTTTCTTAATTACCATTTTCGCACACTAAAAAGTGATAACGTCTTTTGTGGATGTGTGCAGTACTACCACCCAAATGCGATGTGATTCTATTTACATCACAAGAATTATATATATAAGTATATATGGTTAAATAACAACATATTTTTGATATAAATATCATTATAGATATATATAATGATATATACCTTCCTTCTATAATGATAATTGAATAATGGGATGTTTACTATTGTGTGCGTACGACCTACTGTCTACAATATTTTTACATTAGTTAATTTTTAATAATCATATTTAATGATTTTTAACGAATAATAGTGGTATGAATTTTATAATTAGGTCATGATTAATATTATGGATATGTTTATTTAATGACCCATTTGACCACAGTAAACCTACAAAATTCATTATTAACACCTTAACCGAATTTCTTCAAAACGCCTGACATAATCGGAATTATTTAAATAGTGGTAAACAACATTGTAATATGTGAAGTAAATGTAAAAATAAAAATAACAAGGTTTACAATGAAATTTAATAAATAAATTTTTTTCCACTATATAAAGACACACATGGAAAGTTGGACTGAAGGTAATGGATTGTCTAATTTTTTTTAAACTATCATTGTATATTTTGATGTTTGGTTTGTAAGGGATTTAGTCTCAATTTACATTCCATTGAGTCTGGTTTTTTTCAATACTCCAATTCACTTTATATGATGTATATACTTCCCCTTTACATGTTAGATCATGAATCTCATTATTATCATGATATTATATATTTCCATTAATGTTATTACTTCATGGGGATTATGATTCAAATGTTTTGAAGTGTTACGGAACACTTTTTAATGTTTAATGATTATTTCCTAAAAAATATTTTAATTATCATTGAATAATATTTCCATTCCCCAACATTAAAAACCCTTGTGTTTACTTATCCTTGACTATATAATTATTGATGAAATAATATTACTTATTCAATATAGATATTTTATGATAAGGCACATGGTTTATTAATTAGATCAATTATTCTACATATGTGGAATGTATTTTATTTTTTATGTGATATACGGGGCCCACAGTATCCCTTCAATGTATGGGTAGGTTTCTTGGAAAAAACTAGATATGTTTATGTCCAAGGTATTACCCAACTATTAGATTCTTGGTATGATGCCTTGACAATATTTGATTCTTAGCATGAAGACTTGAACATATTTGATTCATGGAATGAAGCCTCAATGATATGTTTTAGATAAAAATTATAATGAATTCCATAATTATATATTAATTTATTGTTATTCTATGTTATTAATTGATTATTGATTATATCCTTGGTTTTGTTTCATTCTCATATTATTGATTAAATGGAATGTGTTATCTGTTATTTACCTTCCCATGTTGATTTATTCTCATTTATTTATTATTTATTCCACTTTACTTATCCTTACTAAGTATATTATATCATCCTTTAAGTTTTTCTACTTTTTATTAGTTATGAAGATGAAATTTTTTAATGAGTTCAAGGATGAAAATTATATTCCTTTGTTATATTTTTTTACTAATATTATTAGGGAACATTTTTTTTCTATTAATCCAATAATACTAAACGGATTGGTCCTTTTGGATTTTATTCTTTGCATTTATCATAATTTAATAAAATAATGAACAGGATTTGGGATTATGGTTTCTAGGTGTTACTGTTGGTATCAAAGGAATCCAATTAGAAACATTGAAACAATGATTTAGAAAAAAATTGATAATGAAACATAACCCTAAATAGACATTGATGATATGTATATTAGAACATTCTAGAATTTTGGTAAATTAGAGATTATACTGGTATTCATTGAAATACATCCATGTTTAGATACTACAATTAGACGTGGTTCTAGAGAAGATGTACCTTGGGGTGTCAAATATATCAAGGTTCTTCAATAATGAATTGGGGTAACCTAGTGCATGACAACATGACTTACTACGCACATGGTTTGACACATCTGAGGTATACCCATAGGGTAATTCTGAATCTCTTTACGAATCATTATGAGGTATTTAAATGTAATGAATTCCCCAAAGAAAAAAATCATCATTATAAGATTTATTATGAATAATATATTAATTTATTCTTAGTGCAACAGATGTTTTAGAATTGAGAACTATGATTCATGATATTATGAGCTAATCTGGTATATCCCATTATTTAGGAATGGAACCTAGAAGGGTAAATTGTATCAATACTCAGGGAAAATGAAGATATTTTCTTTACTATAGAAACCAATATAGCTGGTTTTGGAATTGATAATGTTATGGATATGCTACAGAGACTCAACCATGTTATGAAAAATAACATTTCTAGGATGGAGCAACCAACTCCGCAATGATATTCTCCGATGTTGGATCACTTTATATGGTAGAGACCCCAATTATTTAGTGGGAATACTAATCAAATTGTATCTGAGTAATGTATTATGTATATGGAGAAGGTATTTAGGGTCTTGGGATGAAGACAAAAGGAAAAGGATACTATTGTAGTGTGTTTTCTTAAGGAAGACGCTGATATATTATGGTCATTGATCTAGAATTCTAGTGAGGAATAAGAAATAGATTTTCTGAAATGGATAACTTTGAACGATAATTTTTTTTGATAAATACTTCCTATATGATCAAAAAACTGAGACAAATATAATGTTCATTAGATTAAATGAAAATAGGTAAGAATGTGTTTTGGAGTTTGAAGTGTCCTTTACCAGGTTAGTAAGAAATGCTACAAATTTCATATGAAACACCTAATATAATAATGATCATTTCTTTAAAGGCTTAATCAATATCTCGGAATGGTGTTGGTGTCTCAATCATTTTCATCATATGATGAAGTAGTTTTATGTTCTATCGATACTGAGAAATAATTCTCTAAGTCTTACGGATTCCAAGGGAATAAATAGAAGAAGAGGATAATATAGAAAAATTTGGATAAAGGGATAAAAGGAATGATGGGTTTTCTAACATGTGATTATAGTGAAAAAAACCTTAGCATATGCATAAAAGGGAAATGAGTTTTCTTCAAGTATGGAGAAAAAGACCCTCAAGCTCATGAATTCAAGGAAAGGAAATTATTTTCTAATGTTCAATTTTTCATTTGTACAAATATTGGTAAATACACCAACAAATTCCCTAAGTGTCATGGAAACCTACCTCATATTAAGCTAAAATATCAAAAATAATATTGTGCTATTGATACAGTTGAAGTGGAATGATTAATTTTCACTTGTATTTGGAATCATAAATAATTTTTTAAATGTATGTTTCTTATGATATTATGTTTATAAGTATTATTCATTTCATAAGGATTGTACTTTAGTACTTTTTAATCAACAAATTCTGAGCTTCGATTGATTAGTATTGATAACCATGAATAGTGATTCTGTTACAAGTTGAACTTTTTGAAAAAATCATGGTTAAAGGAAGGTTAAGACTTAATATTTTTATAATGATTAGATAATGATGTTGGATAAATATATTATTGATATGGATAAAGTAAATTTGATACTACAAACATCCTTGGAACTGATTCTAATGTTTCGGCTCATAATATCTAAAACATTCATAAGGTTAACCATTTATAAAATAGTTTAAATTTTACATTGGATGTGGTTTTATAGATTATTTTATTAGTTCACCATGTGATGAAACATGTTCTACAAAAATAATTAGAAATAGTTAAATGGATAATGATATGATTTCTCTTATAGGAATGTATCATGTATTTATATTTACTAATATCCTTATAGACTGAAAGAATTAATAAACTATACGAAAGGGAACTTAAAAATAAGATTTCTTTTTAACATCATTTAATATTATATCAATGAACAATATTCACACATATGTTTTATCATTTTTTGTTCAAAAACATTCTCATGAACATGTTTTCTATCACTCTCCATCCGAACATGATTTTTTGAATTTTCTTCCATATCCATGTTTTCACTAATTTACTTAGATTATAATGCATAGTTTTGTGGTGCACTTAACATTTCCTTTTTCCTCTTATTAAGAATATTGTTTAATTTTCCTATTTTTGATGTGGGTTTTAAAAAATTGTTTCTTTTTAAATATCAATCCGAAGACTACTAAGATCATGTTTTAATTGTAAGGACACAATTTAATTAAGTCGGGTAGAATGTAACACACTATGAATTTAAAATATATAATTTTTTGAAGAAATGTAATTTCATTGATATATATCATAATAAGAAACATATAATAATATTATTCTATAAACAATAATGGGTTGGCTTGCGTTACATGCAAGGCTAACCTTTATTAAAAAATATATTATTAAAATATTATTATTCTAAATAATAATATATAACCTAGTTGTTAAGTTGGAGATTTTTAATATTATTAACTAACTTATAAAAAAATATGGTTGAATTAAATAGTAAAAAAATTATAAGTTAATATAAGAAACAATTTAATATGAATGCATTGTTTTTATAAAAAAACTATCTTTATGCTCACAGTGATGTTTTATCCTAATAAATTATATTAACATTAATTAATGACAGATATTAATGTAATAAACATAATATATATTCATTAAAATATTTTATATATTCATCCAATATATTTTTATAAGTATAATATAATAAAACAATAAATAAGACGCATAAAAATAAATATTTTTATAAAGGCACTTTTACTGCATTTTAATGGTAAACCTATTTTAAATCAATTTTTTCAAATTATATATATGTTATTGGAAAAAATAAAAATCTTCTATTAAATAGAAATATAAATATTTACCTTGGTGGAAATTTTGTATTTTTGGGAGGTTTTATTTTTTGATGAATATTGAAAAATAATGCATTTTAATTCCAAACTGCATTTTTGTCTAATTTAATTATATAGTAAATTTATTTATTTGGTTTTAAATTATAATTAGAAAAAATGTATATTATTTAATCTAATATATTTCATTGTAAATAGTTTCACATTATATTCAGATACCAAAACATAGTAATCATTTGGATATTCTTACTAGAAAATCCCGCTTTGTCATCCCATCTGCAAGATTAGCATTAAATACATTTTTTCCAGTTCTGTAAATTGAATTTGTAAAATTTGAAAAAACCCATTTTAATAAGTTTGGTATTTTTATTCTAATATGATAATCTTAGTTTTTTACCACAAATATTAGTGAAAGTAATTAAATGAATTATATCAATTAAAGTTATTCAGCTAATTAAGGGAAAAATAATATTATAAGTAATATAAAAATACCCTTAAACTTGTCTTAATTTAATTTTATGAGTTAGTGTCGAACAAAATAATTCTTGGGCTGACTTTATAGCCTGTTGGATCCACATGGAATAATTTATGGCTTTTAAAGTATTTTATTCTACGAAAATCCAAAAATGTCATAATCATATTTCTAATAAGTATTGAATTTTTTATATATGATTAGTAAAATGATATATTATAATATTAGTAGAAATAATTTAGAAAAAATTATAATATTAATCATGATATTTTACTTATAATTTTCTGTGAATAAATAATTATGTTAATTCTTGTCACAAGGATGACGTAATAATTGTTGAATTAATGGACCTATCAAATAAATATCTTAAAAATATTAAAATAAATATAATATCATATAATTCATGATATCCATGATTTATATATATTTCATAGAAATATTAGGGTTCTATTAATGGTTTTTTGTGAAGTATTGATATTTATAAAAAGTTATGAAATGAATAGTTCCAAAATTGACATTAATGAACTTTAAAATAATAATTATTTTATTAAATGATATAAATTTGATAAAATTATATACTTCTGAAAAATGATTGGGATAATGTCTAACATGTAATATATGACTCATTTTTTGTTCTTTTGGTATTTTCAGTAACTATATTTACCGTTAAAGAGTAAAAATCCATGTTTCCATGATAAGAGTTAAGGGATTTAACTAATGGTTAATACCAAATGATAAGGGTCATAATGTGTCCTAAACGTGCATAAAAATTAATTTTCTTGTGGATCTATATGAATAGTCTTATTATATACTAAATAAATCATTTTGACCCATTTTTAATTAAAAATTAATTTATATTAATTTAACAGTATGAGAGTTTCTAGAATTACACCTCACTTAAATTATAAAAGGGAACATCCTCCATTACTTTAACATGATAAATTGAGAATTATATCTAGAACCAAACCTACTAATATAATCTCGTAAATACTCTCACCTAATCCTTGAAGCCTAAATTTGGTAGGAATGTAATCTGAGTATAGCTTTTGGTGTAAACATAAAAGAGTTACCCAAATAACATGTAATGTTCTTCAATGATGACATTAGTTTTATATATTTTCCCAAAACTTCATTTTTTTAGTATTGTATGATTATGTAATAACATTAGTATAATAAATTCTAAAGACCCGTAAATTTCAAGGAAATTTTTTTCTTAATTTTATTTGGAATTTTACAAGAACGCAGTTTCTGACGACACCTGATTCTGAGGCCCGGTGTGCCCGGAATCATTTTTCGAAGTTTGGCTCGGGTACGTTCAGTAAACGGAGGGGTGGGTTTTTCTACCTTTTGAACCGGTGCCCGGAATCAAATTCTGAGGGCACCGATGAAATCGCAGCGCCGGTATTTTCTTAGAAACGCCTCTTTCGGAGTTGTGTTTGCTCGGGTGTGGTTTTTAATTTTAGGGCTTAAAGATAAGAAATAAAATAATTGTATGACAAACTTTATTTTATTTCACTTAAGCCACTTGGAAGCCACTTGAAGCCACTTAAAAGCAGCTTAAGCTGAGTTCATCCGGATAGGATGCTATCTAGAAATATCCTACCCTCTTGGTAGGATATTTGTGAGGTAGGGCCCGCACGAGCCCTACCGTTTATTTTCCGCTAAGTAACGCACCCGCAAAAACCCGTCATTATGAAAGTCAACTGACGCGTTTTCTTATTTTCTTAACGCACCATTTAATTGGGCGGTTTATTTCGTTGAATTAATTGGACGGTTTATTTCGTTGAATTAATTCTACAAATTAATGGGTCGTTACTTACCTCCTTTTTGTTTGTTGGCGTAATAATAAAATAAGACCAACACGACATTTGGAGGATTGCACGTCGAGAGGCCTTGGCAGAATTCTTGACCCTTCATCCTCCTTCGCGAAGAACGCGAAGAATGTGAAGAACGCGAAGAACGCCGTCACCCTCAGAGTTTGACGACACTTCATCAGAGACGTTCTTCCCCGCCCCGATCTCCGATCTCCAACTGCTTGAGGTAAGAGATCTCGGGTTTTCTTTTTTAAATCTCTTTTGTGGTTTTTAACAAAACACAGATTTAATTATTCATAATTAAATCTGTTGTTTCTTGGACCGTTGAGTTCGTCAACGCAACACCGGATTCCGCGATGATGTGACGCCCTTCCGCGATGATGTGACGCCCTTCCACGACGACGTGACGCCCTTTTGCGACGACGCGACGATCCCCTTCTTCTGCGACGAGCAATTCCGTGAAGAACGTGTACGACAACTTGACGAGGTAGGGATTTATTTTGGAATTACCCTTTTTTATATTCCCGTGAATGTTTCTTTAAAAAAATTAAAGAACCGGATTCTTATGAACAATTTTAATTTATTAAAATTGTTGTTTCATGTGTTGAATAAAATTCTCCTGTTGTTTTTATCTAACGCGGAGGGTGTGGGCCAAACGAAAATGGCCCGACAACCCTCCGCCATTCTTCGTTGTTGTGCGGATTTGACAGGTGATGACGGAACATGCCGCAACAGAATTTTGATGGTTCCGCAGTGAAGAACGAGTCCCTGGAGGATCAGCGGCGCAGACGGGAATAGAATCGGACCATCGGAGCGACTCCGGTGGCCCGCGGAAGCCGCTGGCAGCGCGGGTCTGGCGCACTCGGGCAGGGCAAAGCCGCGTCCCTTTGATCCAGCGCGGCCCCATGCGGGGGGCCGCGACATCTCCAAGCCGCGGGGGCGGCGCCTCGCGGCGTCCAGCTGCTTGGCCGCTCGGCTGAGCTGAGCTAGGCCGGTCCGACGGGCCGGGCCGCGCCCTGGCTGGGCCGGACCGGGTCCGGCCGGGTCGGCCCAGGCCCGGACCCCCCCATCTTCGGACCGTTTTCGGTCAAATGCCCATAACTTGAGCTACGGGCCTCCAATCGACTCGCTGTCAGTGGAAACACGATCCTTGGATCGAGATGGTCATTTCGGTATACCGCACTCAAGTTTTTAGAATACTTTGAGTTCGGATGGGTTGTTTCGTACACGAAAGCAACCGGGCCCTCGGAGCGGAAACGCTCATATCTTGAGCTACGGACGTCCGATTGATGTGTCGTCGGCTTTGTTGTTTTCCTCTATGTGAGACGGATCTTTTGGCTCACTCTGCCCGGGGTTTAGACGCAGGTGGAGTAGGGTCGGGTTGCTTTTGCCTTAAAAACCAACCGGGCCCCTGGGTCGAAAAAGCCAATAACTCTCAGACCGGGCGTCCGATTGACGCTCTGTCTGCGACGTTGAGTTCCTGTTGACGATACAGAACTTTTGGATACATCAACTTCGGACTTTGTGTCAGTTGATGTATCAGACTCTCGGCTCATGGAGCGGACCCTCCCGAACGAGTTTGCAGTGTGCGGGAACCCTAGAGCTGGCTGCGACTGCTACTTCGACAGCGACGACTGTACAGAGATCCTCAGTGGACTCTAACGACGACCGTGCAGAGATCCTCAGTGGACTGCTATGACGACTGTGCAGAGATCCTCAGTGGACTCCGACGACGACTGTGCAGAGATCCTCAGTGGACTGCGACGACGACTGTGCAGAGATCCTCAGTGGACTGCAACGACTACTGCACTCAGCGATCCTACGTGGATCAGTGCTACATGTCCTGTGTGGGCCCGATCCTGTGTGGGTCGTTGCAGGGGTTAGTTACCTATCGATCCTTTGTGGGTCCGACGACTTAGATGGATCAGTGATCATCTTTATCGTCATCCGAAGAAGTATACCTGTGTGAGCTGAATCCTATGTTACTCTCCTTTGTGGATTGTGTTGAGATATCCTGTGTGGATTTACTGTTTACTCTCCTTTTTGGATTGTGTTGTGCTATCCTGTGTGGGTATACGTTTGCTTTCCTGTGTGGACTGGGTTGTGCTTGGGCTCGTACGTTGGAGCCGAACGGGAATTGATGACTTAGGTATATGTATGGGCATATACCTAAGGTGTGTCAGATGTTACTTCGTGATTGTATATTTCCTTTGTGGATTATCCTTTTTGGATTTCGGGAGACCTTCGGGGGTCTCGGGGTCCCTAATGAGTAGCTTGTACTCACCCCTGCATGGGCTATGCCCGCACTACGTTGTGTTGGTTGCAGACGACGGATAGCGCTGATCGTGGTGGAGGCTTGCGGAGCAGGACGGTACCTGGAGGTGGACTACTGGGCGGGACGTACTCGGAGCAGTCAGGTGGACCCGAGGAGAAGTGGAGGCTATCTGTACCCACCCTTCAGGTGGGACTTCTAGAGGACGGCTCGACGCTGCGGCTTTTCTTTTCAGTTGCTGTTTTTCCCTTTCAGTTGTACTTTACAGTTGGGCTTGTATTTCCGGCCCCTTTACTTTCAGCACAGCTTGTTACAGTTTTTACTTAGTGTTTACCTTTCCTCTTTCTTACTCTCTGGTGCTTTTTTACTTTTCAAAGTCAATGTCTTCCCTTTTTTTGGGATTTACGCCTTGGTGCTAGTAGCCAGCCCCTGGCCTATGGAAGGCGGGCTTGGGGTAGTCACGGAATAGGCCCCGAGGACGGGTCGTGACAAATTGCTTTCATAGGCGGTCGGTTCTACCACAGACTCTGATCTTTATTCTATTTGAAGCAATAGTGTTTAGCGTATTGAGTGTGGTTATCAGTCCAGGTAGTCCAATGTTGGTGCGGTGGCCGACGTATCCGTACACCAGGACCCTGACTTCTGATTTCCAATATAATGCACAAAAACATTGATTGCATGTGTGTTTCAAGTTTTCTTTGTGATTACTTGTGTCAGCTCACCAGGTATACTATTATGACCGTGGCACACTGGTTTCCTTTTTAGGATGGCCCGACGATAGTAGCCAGCTAGGGTTCCAAGAGTAGAGTTTGACGATAGCCCGCCGGGCGACGAGGCCTCAGTACAGGGCCCGTTGACAGCAGAGGCACCGGCGGTACCTTTACCCGCCGAGCCCCCGATGTTTCCAGCACCGACTGCTGACGATGCACGACGCCTCGGAGATCTGCACGAGTTCCAGCGCCAGCGACCACCCAGGTTTCGTGGAGAGACGGACCCCCAGGCAGCCGAGGACTGGCTGGAGGCGGTCGTTCGAGTTTTCAGGCTAGTGAGGACACCAGCAGACCTCATGGTGATCCTCGCGGCGAGCCTACTGCACGCAGCAGCAGGACGATGGTGGAGCTTGATGCTCCAGGTGCACGATGAGGCCTCTCTCATCTGGAAGGACTTAGAGAGCCTCTTCTGCTCAGAGTTCGTCCCGGCCACCCTCCGTGCGGTGCGAATTCAGGAGCTTCTTCAGCTGCGGCAGGGCAGCTTGACGGTCGACCAGTACGCGGTGAGGTTCACCGATCTTTCTCGCTACTCGACCAACATGGTACGGGACCCCTTCTTCCGGGCCCGGACCTTCGAGCAGGGATTGAGACACGAGATCAGGGCATCGCTGTTCTCCCTCAGCATCCCGAACTAGGCAAGAGTGCTGGAGCGAGCCCTTCTGATCGAGAGCTTTCTGGATGAGTCTACAGTGAGACCTACTGCAGGGCGGCAGGTGGCAGAGTCTTCGGCAGCAGGTAGCCGATGGATGACTCAGGGTTCCAGGCAGACCAGACCTTCTGGAAGACGACATCGGGACACTGGCTCAGCAGTGCGGGGCACACAGCGCGGAGCCAGCCTTCCGAGAGGCAGGCAGTGCTACTCGTGCGGCGGGCAGGGCCACATGGATCATGACTGCCCGACCTGTCGTACTGAGGAGCAGCAGACAGTGGAGGAGCCACCCAGGCAGAGGCAGAGGGTCGACCATGGCGGTTCGTAGGGAGGAGGCGGACGAGGAAGAGGAGCTGGCCGAGCAGCGGGTGGTGGGCGACGCTTTGAGGCTCTACCCCCACCACCACCAGGAGGTCCGCCCCGACCACAGGGAGCTGGCGGGCAGAGATAGGCACAACTCCAGGCAGTGGAGGACTACGACCACGGCGCACCAGAGATGATTCGAGGTACAATCTGTGTCTATTCCACCCTTGCTACAGTTCTTATAGACATAGGAGTGAGTCACACTTTCATAGCCGCTGCCCTTGTTCGGAGCTTGGAGATTCCGACAGTGTCGTTGGCTTGATCCTTACGGCTAGAGAGCCCTACGGGAGCAGACTCGACGATTACGCACTGGTGTCGGTAGTGGGAGCTTACTCTAGGAGGCGATAGCTTCAGCTGGGATCTTCTTGTAGCGGCGTCGAGGCCTCAATACGTCATCTTGGACACGGATTGGTTATCTACAGTCCATGCTCAGATTGACTGTTTTAGGTGCAAGGTGGGATGTGTACGCACCGACGGGAGAAGGTTCACCTTCACCGGCGAGAAGGGAGACTTCGTAGCATAGGATAGACTCCCGCAAAGGAGAGGTCAGCCAATCACTCATCAGTTGGCTAGCCTCATCCTTGGAGCAGTGGACGTGCAGATTCCTAGTTTTCCTGTAGTGGTGGATCAGTACGCGGACGTCTTTCCTTATGACGTTCCAGGGCTACCTCCTCGCAGAGAGGTGGAATTTTATATTGATCTGTACCCTGGGACAGTCCCGATATCCACTCGAGCATATCAGATGGCCCCCACTGAGCTTCGAGAGCTGCGGGTATAGTTAGAGGACTTGCAGGGCAAGGGATTCATCTGACCTAGTGTTTCACCCTGGGCTTCCCCGATTCTGTTAGCCAAGAAGGCGGACGGGATCTTGCGACTGTGTGTCGACTATCGTCGCCTGAACCAGGTGACAGTGAGGAACAAGTATCCGCTACCGAGTATTGATGACCTCTTCGATCAGCTCAAGGGAGCACGGTGGTTCTCGAAGATAGACCTCAGGTCAGGCTATCATCAGCTCAGAGTTCGAGACGAGGACGTGCAGAAGACGGCCTTCAGGTGTCTTTATGGCCACTATGAGTTCTTGGTTATGCCCTTCAGCATAACCAACAATCCAGCAGTGCTCATGAGCCTCATGAACAGGATCTTCCAGCCATACCTCGATCAATTTGTCGTGGTCTTCATCGACGACATTTTGGTGTACTCGACCACGGAGGAGGAGCACGCCTACCACTTGCGGGATGTACTAGACACACTCCGAGAGCACCAGCTTTATAGAAAGCTCTCGAAGTGCCAGTTCTGGTAACGTGAGGTCCACTTCTTGGGGAATGTCATTTCTGAGGCGGGAGTTGCAGTGGATCCCGCGTAGATCGAGGCAGTGCTAGCTTGGGAGCCACCTAGGAGCGTGACGGAGGTGCGAAGATTCTTGGTTCTAGCCGGATACTATCGGAGATTTGTGCCAGACTTCTCTAGAGTTGCGGTGCCACTCTCAGCTTTGACGAAGAAGGGGAAACCCTTTGTGTGGTCAAACAGATGTCTGTAGAGCTTTCAGGAGCTAAGACAGAGATTTACCAGCGCACCTATCTTGAGGTTCCTGAGGAGGGAGTTGGATACAAAGTCTACTGCGATGCATCAAGGACCGGACTCGGGTGTGTCCTGATGTAGGAGCAGGCCATGATTGCCTATGGATCACGTCAGTTGAGGCTGCATGAGCAGAACTACGCCACCCATGACCTGGAGTTAGCAGGAGTGGTCTTCGCTCTGAATACATGGCGACACTATCTGATGGGCGAGCTCTTTACAGTCTTTTCTGAACACCAGAGTCTCAGGTACATCTTCTCTCAGAAGGACCTAAACCTGAGATAGCGGCGATGGATCGAGTTCCTCCAGGACTATGACTTTGAGATAGTCTATACTCCTGGGAAAGGGAACGTAGTAGTTGATGCCCTCAGTAGGAGGACGGACATTCAGCTACTTGAGGAGGTGATAGAGCAGCTAGTCTCCTTACAGATATCCTTCATGGATAGGGATAGAGCAGCCTTCCTTCAGTCTCTCACAGTCTCTCCTCCACTTCTACAGCGGGTCAGAGAGGCACAGCGTGGGGACACTGACTATGAGACACAGCGTGCACAGATATCCTCGGGACAAGCACCTGATGGTTTCTCCTTTGGAGTAGAGCACGATGTCCTTTTCAGAGGATGTACCTTGGTACCAGTCACTTTACGAGAGGAGGTGCTGAGGGAGTTTCACACTTCTCTTTTGTCGGTACATCCTAGAGTGACGAAGATGTACCAGGACCTCAGACGACAGCACTGGTGGCCGGGCATGAAGAAGGCTGTGGCAGAGTTCATTTCACGATGCCTCACCTGCCAGCACGTGAAGGCAGAGCATCAGGTACCAGCAGGCTTGGTACAGCCCTTGGAGGTCCCGGAGTGGAAGTGGGATGAGATATCAATGGACTTCTTGACAGGACTTCCACGCACTTCCAGAGGTCACGACTCCATTTGGGTGATTGTTGACCGAATCACCAAGTCGCCACACTTCTTTCCCATTAGAGAGAAGGGCTCATTGGAGAGCTTGGGCGTCTCTACATTCAGGAGATTTTACGGCTTCACGGTGTGCCATCGACTATTGTCTCCGATCGGGATGCTCGTTTTACTTCCCGTCTTTGGATGGGGTTGCAGGAGGCGTTCGGGACGCGGCTACGTCTGAGCACCGCCTTTCACCCGCAGACGGATGGTCAGACAAAGAGGACCATTCAGACTCTCGAGGACATGCTCCGCGCATGTATCCTCGACTTTGGTCGCAGCTGGGAGGACCACCTACCCTTGGTGGAGTTCGCGTACAGCAACAGATACCACTCCACCATTGGGATGGCACCATACGAGGCGTTGTACGGTAGGCCTTGCAGATCTCCTTTGTTCTAGACATACCCTGGGGAGTCAGCACTTGTGGGACCAGAGATGGTCCGGGCCATGACAGTGAAGGTCCAAGTCATCCAGGAGCGGATGAGGACAGCTCAGAGCTGGCATAAGTCATATGCTGACAGGAGGCGGAGGCCACTAGAGTTCGAGGATGGCGACCACGTCTTTTTGCAGGTCTCACCTCGACGTGGTTTACGGAGATTTGGACGAGGTGGTAAGTTGTCTCCATGCTTCATTGGACCATTCCTGGTCATCAGCAGGATTGGTGAGGTGGCTTATCGCCTGGCTCTACCACCTCATTTGCACCGGGTGCACAACGTCTTCCACGTATCTCAGCTGAGGAGGTACGTGCACGACCCGACGCACATCATTGACCATAGGGAGATAGATGTGGATGATGGGGAGACTTTTGCGGAGGTCCCGGTGGAGATAGAGGATCGACAGGAGCGAGTCCTACGTGGGCGATCGATACCTCTTATGCGCATCAGAAGGCAGCACGGGAACCTCTAGGAGAGCACTTGGGAGCGGGAGGCTCAGATGCTTTCTCAGTACCCACATTTGTTTCCCTAGTTTTTGATGTATATTTACGGGGACGTAAAGCCATGAGGTGGGAGTAATGTAAAGACCCGTAAATTTCAAGGAATTTTTTTTCTTAATTTTCTTTGGAATTTTAAAAGAACGCAGTTTCTGACGGCACCTGATTCCGAGGCCCGGTGTGCCCGGAATCATTTTTCGAAGTTTGGCTCGGGTACGTTCAGTGAACGGACGAGCAAGTTTTTCTAAATTTTGAACTGGTGCCCGGAATTGAATTCTGAGGGCACCGATGAAATCGCAGCGCCAGTATTTTCTTAGAAACGCCTCTTCCGGGGTTGCGTTTTCTCGGGTGTGGTTTTTAATTTTCGGGATTAAAGTTAAGAAATAAAATAATTGTACAACAAACATTATTTTATTTCATTTAAGCCACTTGGAAGACACTTGAAGCCACTTAAAAGCGGCTTAAGATGAGTTGATCCGAATAGGATGCTATCCAGAAATATCCTACCCTCTTGGTAGGATATTTGTGAGGTAGGGCCCACACAAGCCCCGCCATTTCTTTTCCGCTAAGTAACGCACCCGCGAAAACCCGTCATTATGAAAGTCAACTGACGCATTTTCTTATTTTCTTGACGCACCATTTAATTGGGAGGATTATTTCGTTGAATTAATTGGATGGTTTATTTCGTTGAATTAATTCTACGAATTAATGGGTCATTAATTACCTCCTTTTCGTTTGTTGGCGTAATAATAAAATAAGACCAACACGACATTTGGAGGATTTCACGTCGAGAGGCCTTGGCAGAATTCTTCAGCCTTCATCCTCCTTCACGAAGAATGCGAAGAACGCGAAGAACACGATTAATGAAAAGAACATCGTCACCCTCGGAGTTTGACGACACTTCATCCGAAACGTTCCTCCCCGCCCCGATCTCCGATCTCCAACTGCTTGAGGTAAGAGATCTCGGGTTTTCTTTGTAAAATATCCTTTGTGGTTTTTAACAAAACACAGATTTAATTATTCATAATTAAATATGTTGTTTCTTGGTCCGTTGAGTTCGTCGACGCGACGCCGGATGCCGCGACGACGTGATGTCCTTCCGCGACGATGCGACGACGCGACGATCCCCTTCTTCCACGACGAGCAATTCCGCGAAGAATGTGTGCGAGGACTTGACGAGGTAGGGGTTTATTTTGTAATTACCCCTTTTTATATTCCCGTGAATGTTTCTTTAAAAAAATTAAAGAACCGGATTCTTATGAACAATTTTAATTTATTAAAATTGTTGTTTCATGTGTTGAATATAATTCTCCCGTTGTTTTTATCTAACATGGAGGGTGCGGGCCAAACGAACACGGCCCGACAACCCTCCGCCATTCTTCGTTGTTGTGCAGATTTGACGGGCAATGACGGAACGTGCTGCAATGGAAGTTTGATGGTTCCGCAGTGAAGAACGAGTCCAGGGAGGAGCAGCGGCGCAGACGGGAACAGAATCGGACCACCGGAGCGACTCCGATGGCCCGCGGAAGTCACCGGCGGCGCGGGTCGCCGGCGCGGCGGTGGCGCCCACGGACCCGCGGCTGCGCGGGTCTGGCGCACTCGGACGCGGCAAAGCCGCATCCGTTTGATCCAGCGCGGCCCCACGTGGGGGGCCGCCGCATCTCCAAGCCGCGGGTGCGGCGCCCCGTGGCGTCCAGCTGCTCGGCCGCCCGGGCCGCGCCCTGGCCGGGCCGGACTGGGTCGGGTCGACCCGGTTCGGGTCGACCCAGTTCGGCCGATCCGGGGGGGGGGGTCGGGCCGGGTCGGCCCGGGCCCAGACCCCCCCGTCTTCGGACCGTTTTCAGTCAAATGCACGTAACTTGAGCTACAGGCCTCCAAACGACTCGCTGTTAGTGGAAACGCGATCCTTGGATCGAGACGGTCGTTTTGGTATATCGCACTGAAGGTTTCTGAATACTTTGAGTTCGGACGGGTTGGTTCGTACACAAAACCAACCGGGCCCTCGGAGCGGAAACACTCATATCTTGAGCTACGGACGTCCGATTGACGTGCCATTGACTTTTTTGTTTTCCTCTATGTGAGATGGATCTTTTGGCTCACTCCACCCGAGGTTTGGATGCAGGTGGAGTACGGTCGGATTGATTTTGCCTTAAAAACCAACCGGGCCCCTGGGACGAAAAAGCCAATAACTCTCAGACCGGGCGTTCGATTGACGCGCCGTCTGCGACGTTGAGTTCCTGTTGACGATACAGAACTTTTGGATACATCAACTTCGGACTTAGTGTCATTTGATATATCAGCCTCTCAGCTCGTGGAGAAGACCCTCCCGAACGAGCTTGCTGTGTGCGGGAACCCTAGAGCTGGCTGTGACTGCTTCTTCGACAGCGACGACTGTACAGAGATCCTCAGTGGACTCTGACGACGACCGTGCAGAGATCCTCAGTGGACTGCGACAACGACTGTGCATAGATCCTCAGTGGACTCCGATGACGACTGTGCAGAGATCCTCAGTGGACTGCGACGATGACTGTGCAGAGATCCTCAGTGGACTGCGACTACTACTGCACTCAGCGATCCTACGTGGATCAGTGCTACATGTCCTGTGTGGGCCCGATCATGTGTCGGTCCGATCCTGTGTGGGTCGGCGCTCAGCGGTTCGGTGTGAGCCAGCGCCTAAAGGTCCTGTGTGGGCCCGATCCTGTGTGGGTCATTGCGGGGGTTAGTTACCTATCGATCCTTTGTGGGTCCGACGACTTAGATGGATCATTGATGATCTTTATCGTCATCCGAAGAAGTATACCTGTGTGAGCTGAATCCTGTGTTACTCTCCTTTGTGGATTGTGTTGAGCTATCCTGTGTGGATTTACTGTTTACTCTCCTTTGTGGATTGTGTTGAGCTATCCTGTGTGGGTATACATTTTCTTTCCTTTGTGAACTGGGTTGTTCTTGGGCTCGAACGTTGGAGCCGAACGAGAATTGATGACTTAGGTATACGTATGGGCATATACCTAAGGCTTGTCAGATGTTACTTTGTGATTGTATCTTTCCTTTGTGGATTATCCTTTGTGGATTTCGGGAGACCTTCGGGGGTCTCGGGGTCCCTACTGAGTAGCTTGTACTCACCCCTGCACGGGCTATGCCCGCACTACGTTGTGTTGGTTGCAGATAACGGACAGCGCTGATCGTGGTGGAGGCTTGCAGAGCAGGACAGTACCTGGAGGTGGACCACTGGGCGGGACGTACTCGGAGCGGTCAGGTGGATCCGAGGAGCAGTGGAGGCTATCTGTACCCACCCTTCATGTTGGACTTCCAGAGGACGGCTCGACGCTACGGCTTTTCTTTTCAGTTACTGTTTTTCCCTTTCAGTTGTACTTTACAGTTTGGCTTGTATTTCCGGCCCCTTTACTTTCAGAACAGCTTGTTACAGTTCTTACTTAGTGTTTACCTTTCCGCTTGCTTACTCTGTGGTGCTTGTTTACTTTTCAAAGGCAATGCCTTCCCTTTTGTTGGGATTTACGCCTTGGTGCTAGTCGCCAGCCCCTGGCCTATGGATGGCGGGCTTGGGGTAGTCACGGCACGGGCCCCGAGGACGGTTCATGACATAAATAAACTAAGATGTTATTATTTTTTGGTTTTGACCAATAATTACACACACATCCATCTATTGGGTGACGGACATACCATTCTTTTGTACGGACAACTACCGCCACACGAAACGAATTTGTTCATTTTTTCCATTACTACCATTCATGGATTGGAATTATAATGGAAAAATTATTTATAAATTATATATATAAATTATAATTATTATATATTTACTATTCCTTAATTATTTTATTAGACATAACTTTATACTTTCCATTTTGTGTAAATATTGTAATACCATTTGGAGATGTGTGGACCACCACCCCCTCAAAGTGATGAGATATTTTGACACACTACATGGATTGTTTTAATCATTTCATTAATTAAAAATATGTGAGATAAATTAAATATATATGATATTAATTAAAGAATTACCTTTCTATAAATATGAAACATCATTTTCTTTATTACCCTTTTCACGTACTCAAATGTGATAATGTTATTTGTGGACGTGTGGGCTACCTGCTCCCCGAAACAATATGATTCATTTTAAATGAAAAGAATTATATATAAAATTATATATGAATATATAAAAATTTATTTATGAAATAATTATAATTCTAGGATTATATAATGTTACTTAACTTCTTTTGATAATGATCATTGAAAAGTGGGAATGTTACTGATATTTACGTGAAACCTACCATCTCCATGGTTGTAACATTGATTCAATTTTCATTACCGTATTTAACGATTATTTCTAAAATTAAAATTGATGTATGAATATAATAATAATATAATTATTACTATTATGGATATTTTTATATAACGACCCCTTTGACCATAGTTATCCTTCCCATGTCTTTATTAATATTGGAACTAAATTTGGTCAAAACACCAAATATAAATATAATTGATTGAATAGTTTTCTACAACATTGTATTATGTTTAAAAAAAGTAATGGTAAATATGAAAATGTTTTTGAAGAAAGTAAATAATTTTCATAATTTTATTATTTAGTAATATAAATACACACATGACAAGTAAGACTTAGGATAATCTATTATTTTTAATTTATTTTTAATCTTATCAATTTAAATTTTAATTTATGGGTTTTAAGGGATTTCTTCCCAATTTTAATGCAATTGAGAGTTTCTTTGTTATTATTCACCAATTCACTAATATATTGTGTATATACTATACTTCGACACGTTATATCAGGAATCTCTTATTCTTATTATAGTATATGTTTAATATATATTTATTCCTTCATCGGGTCTATGATTCATATGTATCAAAGTTTTATGGGACACATTGTATCATTTAATGACAATTTTCTTCAGTAAAGATTTTATGATCTTTAATTGGAACATTCATACATCAAAATAAAAAAAACCTTATTGTTAATAATCCATTATGGTAGTATTATTGAGAAGCCCATATTATTTATTCAATATGGATTCTTGATGAAAAGGAATATTATTTATTAATTAAATTAATTATTCTACATACAATGAATGCATGGGATTTCATATGTAACTGGCAAGGTCTGCTATAGAAGCTCAATGGATATATAGGGTTCATGGGACAAGCTAAATATTGTTTTGGCCAAGGCATTACCAATTTACAGGATTCTTGGCATGAAACATTGATATTATTAGATTCTTGGTATGAAGCATTTAGAATATTAGATTCATGGAATAACACCTCAAAAATATGTTTTATTTATCCATTTTTATGTATTCCATCATTATGTATTCAGCTATTATCATTCCATGAGATAATAAAATTATGTATAATATTAATTGTTAAGTTTCATTCTCATATGATTAATTAAATTTTATGTTTTATTAGTTATTTAGCATAAATTATTGATTTATTCTCGTTGATTCATTATTTATTCTTCTTTTCATACCATTACTGAGCATTTGATATAACCCTTTTTTGTTCTATGTTACCCTAGTCATGAAGATGAAATTTTCAAATGAGTTCAAGGATTAATTTTTTCCCTTTTGTAATGTTTTACTAATGTAATAAGGGAACTATTTCTATGTCTAGTTTTTTATAACTACTAAACAGATTGGACCATTGGGGTTGGATTCTTTGTAATCATACAAATGTAAAAAAATAATGCACCATCTCCAGGTTTCTAGGGTTGGGGAATTACACCAAGCATCCTGAAATTGTCAATGTTGTGAGATGTCATTCTAAACAACCATTGTAAGGGAGCATGATTTTTTCATGCTCAAATGAACTCTTACCATCATATCACAACCTACATAAAGGTTTATCATATATATATATATATATATATTTGGAATTATACATTTACTTCCAATGCATTTCCTTGACCATGAACACATATATAAATAAGGCTATTCAATTCATAATTCTTTGTTAATAAGACATAAAATATGGTGTGGCCTTACCACCCTTTATAAACCATTTCATGTAATACATATAGCTCATTGAAGGATTGAAAAACCAATCAACATAGGCCATACCATTTAAATTAAATAATTAATTTTATGGAATCAATCATTCATTCATATACCATACCATATAATCAAACCCTTTTAATTCTTAAATAATTCCATATAAATTTATGATGATGAAAAAACAATTAAAAGGGCTATAAGGTTAACAGGGAAATTCACCACATGGTAAATACTAATTATTTGTTGATCCAAACACATATGCGGTGCCTCAAGTTATATTATCATTCACATCTCAAGGATAATTTCATTTAAAGCCTTAATCGATAGCTAAATAATAATTCCAAGTATTTGGATCAATTATACATTAAGGGAATTTCTACTTAGCACCCCCAAGGGGTGTCCACATATGAATTAAAGAACCTCTAAACCATTAAACATGGGTCAACAATCATGTAGCTATGTGAAAGGATAAATTTGACATGATGAGATTAATATAATAGGGATGCTGATAAAAATTATGTGTGCGGTAGAACAACATAAATATGATGTGATGAAACTCAATGCGAAAATTACATGACCACATAACTCAAGGATTTATAAATCATCTCACTCTATATATAACCTCGTTTTGAAGCATGTTAGAAGATATCTAGTAAAAGGAACAAGGACCTAAAAATAGGTAAAATGACCTTGCACATAAATAGCTTGACATATCTTGAAATAAACATAAATAGGTTGTAAGTGATATCTAGATCTTACCATGATGGATATAATTCTTTATATGGATCATGATCTCAAATTTGGATATAAAGGATAAATCATAGCATAAATTGAGGGATATTTGATATCAACATTAAAGGAAACCATGCTCAGCTGGTAGAGGAAGAAGGAAAAAAGAAAAAGTGTTTAAAAGATAAATAAAGGGAACAACTTTAAGTTCATCTCAAAACCTAGATATGAAAAATTTAGGTTCATGTATTCCAAACCATGCCCAAACTATGTACAAATATATAGTATAATTTGGGCCCATCGCATGATTAACTGAACGATTTATCTAACCATGGGAAATCATGTAAATAAAGCTCCATCCAAAATCATTGTAGCATTGTATGGAAAAGTACCAAGGCTCACAAAGTTTCAAACAAAATGTGTGGCCCACAAGTTCCATCTATCTACAAGAACACAGTTTTAGACTAATCATGCATGCTTGGGGGGGACAGATTTCTATAACCATGTGGCCTAGTATTATCTCCCCATTTTGGGGTTCCGGGCTTCGAATGAGCCTATGAAACACATGTGACCTCTTTTACATGGTTTATCCTTCATTACTAGGCCCATTTAAGGAATAAAAAAACAATTTTTTCCATCACGAGAATATGGATGGATAAAAATTCTAGTATAGTCCCTACACTTCCATAGGGATCAATAATATTGTGGGTTCATGTAATCCATCTTAGAAAAATAATGAAAGATCACATGTATATCTTGGTACACTCTTTGGAGACTATTTCCTCCTTGGTAAATCCTAAAATGATTCTTGTTTTCCCAAGAATAACTACAACTCTATTGAGGTACTAAACTGTCATATCCTAAAACTACACTATCTTTAATGTTATGATCAATTATGTGGGCCTAATTTATCGAATCCTTGAAGGTAGTCAAAATAAACACACTGACATAAGAAACGTTTTCATAAAAAAATTCCATCTGCAAATGATATACCTATAGGAAGATCATCAATAAGGAGAGATGGAATGAAATGTTGATTAAGAGTTAAATAAGATGAATAATCAATATAAGATTGTGTTCCCTACTCCTTGTGCATAAAATCAATGGTTCAGTCTACTCTTACCATCATAGGGTCAATGTAATAAAAGAATCCTATCTGGTAATCCCTCCCAACAATAATTCGATGCAGGTCATCCTAGGCCAAAACATCCCACAATCTCTTTTATAACCCTTTAAGAATATAAATTGTAAGTAGGATCCTCCTCTCTCAAGGCCTCACAATATTTTATAAAATAGATAAAATATCCTCAAGCAATGATGTAATTTCTTGGATTTTTCCTTTTATTTTTTTAAATATTATATGGAATTATTATGAGACATGGTGAAGATAAGGAACATCATTTCGAGGTCCAGGGGTCCCGTAATGGTGGTTTGAACTTTTTTTATGTTATGTGAGTCGGAACTTTTGTGCGGTTGTAGAAGTTTCCAAACAGATGCCCAGATTCAAAAAAATGAGGGCACCATCGTGTTCGTAATGACGACTTTACATAGGAAAGTGTCTAACCATGACCAGCGTGGGTATGCGGAAAATATAATTTTCATACATTTTAATTAAAATAAAATAAAATTAATTATCAATGATTATTTTATTAATTTTTGGAAATATCCGCTGCAACATAGTGAAAAGACAGTTGTTTTAGTCATTATTGTCATGTCATAATGACTCAAAAATAGAAATGCTGAATCATTTAATACTGCAGTGTGATGTGATGTCAAATATTTTCCCCTTTTATTAGGATAATCTATTTTTGATCGTTGGCGATGATTGAGAAAAATCTCTAGAGAATCCACGGAGTGTTGGAGAAAACTCTCAACGACGAACGATGATGGATCGAAGTTGAGAATAGTTGCGCCAATGAAGTTGAATGATCTAGATGACGAAGGCAGCATGAACCTTTCATCAATGATCGATCTTTTCGTAAAGGTAGGGGTTGTTATTTCATTCCTTTTCCCCATTTTTTAATTTAAACAATTAATGCAGATCAACTATGAACATGTTGATTCGCGGATTCGTAAATTCTTATGAGAGGGATATTATTTGGGATGAATATGTGGAAATAATCCATGGTTTTTGTTTTTGATTTCTACTCCGCTAAAGCTTACTAATGGGAGTAGTTCAATGTCGCGAGGAATGATGGCGGAGGATCCTTTATCAATTTGTTTTACTAGATTATTTTCTTTCCCCCTTTCCTCCTCACATGTTCTTCACGTTCATCATGGGGAGATTAACAACAGATCATTGTGCCCCCGTATCACAACACAATGATCCCAAATTGGAGATCTGACATCACAACGACCCTACGGAAGTGCGACGACCATGACGGACGACGAATCAGCTTAGATCGGAAGAGGTCGTTCTTCGAGCGTTCTTCATGCGGGAGGATCAAAACATGTTTTTGGAGCCGATAAGATGTCCGAAAACACCAGAAGTAGCTTCATGGCGTCAGGGTGACCAAAAACCAGGAGTTCCAGGGTGATCAGACCACCAGATCGACGAATGGGGCACTACTGGAGGCACGATGGTAGAGGTTCATGTTTCTGGAAATTTCCAGAATACACGGTATGTACTTCCAAAGAACACGTTGTATAGTACTGACGGCGGAGCATAGGGTTTTAGGGCTTATATAGGAATCACACGACGTGTGACCCTAGTCACATTGCGTTTTAGACTTTACCCAAAGTTTGACATGTATTTTGGGAAGTACACGGACACAGTATGGACTACACGACTTCAGAAAAAACAGCGTGTACTCTCTACACAGCATGGAAGAGGCGGCTACGTAGGACTCAGTGTGTATCTTGGGGATAAACAGACATAGGATGGACTACACAACGTGTACTAAATCACACGGCCAGACGAGGCCAGTAACACGTGTCACCTCATGTACCGATTACATAGGTTGGAGTACATGAGTTGATGACCGTGTAGGGGCACATGGCCACCGTACATGGAGCCAACCCCAGATACTCGGACACGCCGTGTAAACCATACTACACGCCGTTTACTCACATTTCTACATGACCATCCTTATAACACGGGCCATTGTACATGGGCAGTACCCGGGGCAAGACAACACAGTGTGTAACTTTTCTACATGGCTTGTACATTTTGAAAAATGGCCTAGTCCTCTTATTCACCATACCTTGGGAATCATTATTTTGGGTTAGTTCCCCTTCTTCTCATTCCATTGAAGTTCAAGCATCAATTCCTTCTACAGGAGTATGATCCCTTCAGCAGGAAATTCTATGATAGAGTCAGCATCCCTCCAAGAGGCCCGGAGCGCAATCCTCTATCCATTCCTGACCCTAGGTAGAGTCAGGCATCGATGTGACCAACTCTACCAGGCATTGATCCTCTTCCAAGCTGGTGAATCACCTATCTAGTGAATCCAGATGAGTCGCGGTATCCCCCATGGACCTGGTAGTGTTCATCATCTATGTATTGTGATCTTTCCCACTTTGGAGTGTGTATCCCATAATGAGTGCTTCTATCTACCATGATCTTCACACTCAGGAGTGTGTCTCCTGTAATGAGTTTATCTACCTCTCGTGACGTTTTCTGACGAACAACACATCTCAGATAGACATCATCAGAGCTACCAAACTTGTGGAGTGTGCTATCTAAGAACGCGTACAACGTGAAAATCTTCGAACTAAATCCCAAGCGGGGTATGCGGTTGTGTGAATTGTCTCTAGATTACGGGGTCTGGGATTTGATTATATCTCGATTGTGATCTCCTATTATATGTTCAGTAGATGTGTACTATGTAGAGATGAGTGTGAATTTCCTTTTTTTACTTTATTTTTGTTTTTTAGGGTCCTATACAGAGTATTGTTATACTCACCCATGCACGGTCTTTTCCCGCACGTGTCATGTCTTGTGCATACAAGAAGCCTTTTGACAGAGTCCAGGGCGGACCAGGTCAGGACTGAGATTTTTGAGTTCCCTACAGGCCGAGGCGTTCCTTTGGCTACGAGCAATAGTCCCAGTACCTCTTGTGCTTACAGGTTGGACTTTACAGTTTTTCAGACTCTTGTTTTTGGTTGGCTTGTATTCTGGCTCAGTTTTCTTTCAGTACTTTACATTCTGTTGTACATTGTTGGTTGGGTTTAATTTTATGCATGGATTTTTTTCCTTAGTGGTTTTTACATTTCAGAATTTGTGGGCTTGGAAATGTGTGTGTGTGTGTGTGTAGGTTCATAGGAAATTCCTCCCATGTAGTAGTATGACTACTCGGCCCTAGTCACCATCCCCTGGCCTATTGGAGGCTGGCTTGGGGAGTCACAGCACGGGCCCCCACTGAGACGGGTTGTGACATAATGGTAACAGTGGTGGTCGGTTCTACATGTGGATCAAGAGTCTGTGATATTGGTTAGGGAAACTATGTTCAGTGTTTCGAGATCGGATTTCAGGCCAGAGACTCCAGTGTTGGTGCAGAGGCCAACGTATCCATACACCAAGACTACGATAACCTGCTTTTCAAATCGGTACGTGAAAACCCTGGTTTTGGGGAAATAAAAGAAAGTTACATGCATCATACGGGAACGGGTTGTGTTTTCCATGTCCTTTGTGTCATCTATCTAGATATACTCATTGACCATGGTACATCTTGTTTCCTTACAATATACCTCTGTGACGCATACCCACTAGGATGCAGTAGCACAATAATGAGCATGACCCCCACAGTGATGGGGCTTTGATACAAGGACAAGTTCCCCAGGCATTGCCACAAGGTGGTGCACCTGCTATACCACAACCAGTGGAGCAGCCCATGGTACCTGCAGTACTGACCAACATGGAGCATAGGCTGATCACACTCCATGATTTCCAGAGACAAAGACCCCTCAGGATCCGAGGTGAGCCCAAACCGCAGGCGGCTGAGGACTGGATTGAGGTGGTGTCCAGAGATTTCTGTCATGTGAGGACACTGGAAAACCAGATGGTGATCCTAGGAGCGAGACTTCTTTAGGGTTCGGAGGGATGATGGCAGAGTCTGACCACATAGACTCACTAAGAGGATACTCTTTCATGGAAATATTTTGATACACTCTTCATGGATGAGTTCTCTCCTGTTATGCCGAGATCCATATTCATCTAGGAGCTTCTTCATCTCTAGTAGGGAAATTTGCAGGCAGCTGACTATTTATCGAGGTTCACCAACCTCGCCTGGTATTCGATGGATATGGCCAGGGATTAGTACTTCAGATCTTGGACCAATGAGAAAGGTCTACGATGAGACATTCGAGCTAGTTTCATTCCTCTATACATTCTGACTTTTGATGGAGTGCTCAAGCGGGCTTTGGTGAATGAGAGATTTTTGGCGGAGCAGAGACAGCTGACGATAGTCAACAGCAGACAGACAAGTGCGGAGACCCCTACAGTAGGGAGACAATGTCAGACACATGGATCAGGATGTGAGAGATGTCAGAGGATGTCCCTGGATTGCTGATCAATGGTCTAGGGCTCTCAGGATAGATCCAGTCAGCCTAGGGAGAAGCGATGCTACGCGTGCGACGGTAGGAGACATATCGATAGATCTTATCCGACCCATCATTCTACTGATAGGGAAGAGGTGGATAGACCACCAAGGAAGTGGTAGATAATGGGAAAATATACCCTCTAGGAGGCAGATGTGGTAGAGGAGCAGGGAGAGTTGCAGGTGGTGGCAGACGCTTCGATCTACTTCCACCACCACCCCCAGGAGGTCCGCACCAGGCTCAGTGAGCTGAGAGATAGGGACGGGGCCAGCTGCAAGCGGTCGAGGCATACGACCTGGGGACCCCAAGGATGATATAAGGTACAATATGTTTCTTATCTACCATATCCTTCAAGCTTATGGACATAGGTTCCAGTCATTCCTTCACCGCCACATGTCTTATGCGAAACCTTGAGATTCTGTTAGAACCGTTGACTCAATTATTATGCTTGGAGACACCTATGGGAGGAGACTCGACGATCACTCACCTTTTTAAGCAGTGTGATCTGACCCTTGGAGGAAAGAGTATCAGTTGGAACTTCTTGGTTGTAGCGTCGAGGCCTGACGACATAATTCTCGGTATAGATTGTTTATCTTCAGTCCATTCCCAGATTGACTGTTTTAGGCGGAGAGTGTGGTGTGTCCATCGTGATGGAATGAGGTTTTCCTTTGTTAGGGATAAGGAGACCCAGGCAGTATAGAATAGGCTCATTTATAGGAGGGTGTGTCTGATCACTCATTAGATGGCTACAATTACCCTTGGAGTAGTAGATGTTGTGAGCTCTCAGTTACCAGCATTTTTAGCGGAGTATGAGGATGTCTTTCCCGAATATGTTCTGGGATTACCTCCCCACCAAGAAATCGACTTATGCATCGACTTAGAACCCAGGACGGCACAGATTTCCTCATTATCATATCAAATGGCTCCCACAGAGATTCGTAAGGTGACGGTGCAGTTGGAGGATTTGTAGAGCAAGGGTTTCGTGAGACCAAGCATTTCACCCTGGGAGGCCCCAGTCTTGTTTTACAAGAATATAGATGAGAGTCTGAGGTTGTGCTCGGATTAATGGCGCCTGAAATAGGTTATAGAGAAGAATAAGTATCCACTTAAAAGAATATATGACCTCTTCAATCAGCTTAGAGGGGAATAGAGGTTCTCAAAGGTTGACCTTCGAATAGGCTATCACCAGTTACGAGTATGGGATGAGGATATACCAAAGACGGCCTTCAGATGCCACTACAGTCACTATGAGTACTTGGTGATGCCTTTAGGCATGAAAAACACCCCCGCAGTGTTCATGGGACTGATGAACTGGATCTTCCTGCCGTAATTGTACTGGTTCAAAGTGGTCTTCATTGACGAATTCCTTGTGTACTCTTCGACAATGGAGGAGCACGGGAGACACATGCGGATGGTTCTAGATGTACTTCGGGAGCACCAGCTTTATGGGATTCTCCCAAACTGCCAATTATAGATTTAGGAGGTCTACTATTTGGGACATGTCATCTAAGAAGATGGAGTATCTGTAGACCCAACCAAGGTGGAGGCTATGCTACCATGGGAGCCACCTCGGAGCGTGACGGAGGTGCGAAGCTTCCTTGGGTTGGCAGGGTATTACCGGAGATTCATCCCTAATTTCTCCAAAATATCAGCACTGATGAAAACTTTGAAAGGGAAGGGGAAACCCTTCATATGGAAGGAGAAGTTCTAGAAGGCTTTTGAGTAGTTGAGACCGAGTTTAATGAGCACCCCAGTCTTGAGATTACCAGAGGAGGGTGTCGAGTACATAGTTTTCTGCGATGTATCAGGGATCGGTCTTGTCTATGTCCTAATGTAGAGGTAGGAAATGATTTATTATGGTTCGTTCCAGCTTAGGCCACATGAGTATAACTATTTAACCCATGATCTTGAGTTGGTAGTGGTAGTCTTGTCATTGAAGATGTGGTGACACAACCTTATGGGTGAGCGGTTTATTGTCTACTCTGATCAAAAGAGTGTCAAGTACATCTTCTCACAGAAGGATCTGTATTTGAGGTAGATACATTGACCAGAATTCCTCCAGGAATTTTATTTTGAGATCATTTATACTTTTAAGAAGGGGAACAGGGTGGCAGATTCTCTTAGAAGAAGGTCTATCTCACAGCTATTGAGTGAGGTGACATAACAGTTAGCCGCATCGCAGTTATCCTTCGTGGATCTAGAGGATACAACATACCTATAGTAGATTTTTGTCACCCCTATACTCTTACATCAGGTTAGGGAGGCACAGCTAGAAGATGTCGACTATGTGGATTTACATGCTCAGTTGTACACTGTACATGATCCAGATGGATATTCACAAGGTGGGGAGAACATACTACTTTTTAGAGGACACACTATTGTACCGGTGGTGTTACAAGAGGAGGTCATGAGGGAGATTCATTCAACCCCCTTAGTTGTACATCCTATAGTGGAAAAGATGTACCATGATCTTCGATGACAGTTCTGTCGGTTAGGTGTGAAGAAGGCAGTAGCAGAGTTCATTTCTCGATGCCTCACATGCCAGTAGGTGAAGGCTGAGCAAGAAGTTCCAGTGGGATTGTCTCACCCCTGGAATTTATAGAGTGGAAGTGGGATGGAATATCGTTGGACTTCGTGATAGTATTAACAGGGATGTCCAAGGGGCATGATTCGATCTGGGTGGTTGTTGACTGACTCACCAAGTCAGCCCACTTCCTAGCTATCAGGGAGAAGAGTTATGTATAGATCTTGGGACGCCTCTACGTATAGGAGATAGTTCGGCTTCATGGCTTCCCTTCAATGATAGTCTCAGACTGATATTACTTCTTTACATCTCTGTTGTGGAAGGGATTGTAGGAGGCCTTTGGGACTCAAATACGCTTGAGCATGGCATTCTATCCCCAGACCAATGGTCAGACAGAGAGGACTATTCAGGTAATGGAGGATATGTTGCAGGAATGTATCTTGGACTTTGGTCTCAGTTGGGAGGACTAACTACCACTGGTGGAGTTTGCGTATAATAATAACTGCCACTCCACCATTGGTATGGCCCTATTTGAGATCTATTATGGGAGACCCTGCTGGTCACCGCTTTGTAGGACCGACCCCGGAGAGTCAGCACTCATGGGTCCAGAGATGGTGCAAGCTACCACCTAAAAGGTGAAGATCATCCGGTAGTTGATGAAGACCGCACAGAGCCGGCATATGTCTTATACTGGCAGACGACGGAGACCTCTGGATATCAAAGATGGAGACCACGTCTTTTTTCAGGTCACACCTCGACGAGGGTTGTGGAGATTTGTCTGAGGAAACAAGCTATTTTTTATGTTCATCAGACCTTTCCAGATACTATGTAGAGTTGGCAAGGTGGAATACCACCTAGCCCTACCACCACAGTTGCATCAGGTACATGATGTCTTCCATGTGTCGCAGTTGAGGAGGTATGTGCATGACCCACCACACGTTATCGACGGGGGTGAGCTGGACATCGAGGATGGAGTGATCTTTATTGAGTACCTAGTGGAGATCAAGGATCGGTAGGAGAGGATCATTGGTGGTTGATCGATTCCCTTGGTGCGCATCCAGTGGTTGCACGAGAATCTTCAGGAGAGCATGTGGGAGTGGGGAGCCAAGATCTATGCCCAGTACCCGTATCTTTTTGAGTAGTCTTTATTTTGTCTTTTTGGGGATGCAAAGCCCCAAGGTAGGGAGAATTTAATATCTCAGAATTTTCCATTTATTTTTTTAAATATTATATGGAATTATTATGAGAAAAAGTGCCGATATGACACATCATTCTGAGGCCCGATGGTCCCAGAATGGTGGTTTGAACTTTTATTAATTTAGGTGAGTCGACACTTGTGCACAGTTGTGGCATTTTTCAAATGGAAACCCGGATTAAAAATATGGGGGCACCGTTGCGTCCGGAACTATGACTTTACCTATGAACGGGTCTAACCTCGACCGGCACGGGTCAAGGGAAAAGGTTAATTTTGATACGTTTTAAGTAAACTAAAATTAAATTAATTCACAGAGATTATTTTATTTATTTTTGGAATTATCTGATGCGGCGTAGCGATGGGATAGCTGTTTTAGTCATTATTGTCTTGTAATAATGAGTTAGAAACTACAAAACTGGCTCATTTAATGTCTTAGTGTGATGGGATGTCAAATACATTGCCATTTTATTATGATAATTGATTTTTTCTTGTTGGTGATGATTGAGAAAAATCTCTGGAGAATCCGTGAAGTGTTGGAGAAAACTCTCAGTGACGAATGATGATAGATCAAAGATGAGAATTTCTGCACAACCGAAGTTGAAAGATCTCAAAAATGACAAAAAAGAGACCCTTTCTTCAACGATCGATCCTTTAATAATGGTAGGGGTTGTTATTCCATTCCATTTTCCCCGTTTTTGAATTTAAATGAAGAACGCAAATCAACAACAAACATGTTGATCCTCAGATTCGTACGTTCTTACGGGAGGGATTTTCATTGGGATGAACATGGAGAAATAATCTGTAGTTTTTTTGTTTATTTATGCTCTGTTTAAGCCTACTAACGGGAGCAGATCAATGCCAGGGCGAACGACGGTGGAGGTTCATTCCTCAATTTGTTTAACTGGATTCTTCTCTTTCCTCCTTTCCTTCTCACGAATTCTTCGCGTTCTTCATGAGGTGATGATAAACAGATCCTTGTGCACCTTTCTTGCAATGTAATGATCCCAAATTGGAGATCCGACATTGCAAAGTCCCTACGGAGGTGCGACAACCATCAGATATGGAAAATAAGCTCGGATCAGAAGAGGTTGTTCGTCGAGCGTTCTTCGCACAAGAGGATCAAAACATGTTTTCAGACCCGATAAGAGGTCCGAAAACAAATCAAACAGCTTCCTGGTGTCAGGGAGACCAATAATTGGGAGTTCCATGGTGATAAGATGACCAGATTGATTAATGTAGCACAACAGGAGGCGCGACGGTAGAGGTTTGTGTTTCTAGAATTTTCCAGAATACATGGCGTGTACTTTCGAAGAACACGCCATGTAGTACTGATGGTGGAAGCTAGGGTTTCAAGGGTCATAGTGGAATCACAAAGCGTGTGACCCTGGTCCCACGACATGTTGGACTTTCCCTGAAGCTCGGTGTGTTTTTTGGGAAGTACACATACATGGGATGGACTACACGGCTTCAGACGACACGGAGTGTACTCTCTACGCAACATGGAAGAGGCGGCTATACAGGACTCGGCATGTATCCCGGGGATACATGGACATGGGATGGACTACACAATGTGTACTCCATCACACGGCCAGGCGAGGCAAGTAACATGGGTCACCTCATGTACCGATTACACGGGATGGAGTACATGGGTTGATGACCGTGTATGGGCACATGGCCAGCATACACGGAGCTGACCCCAGTCACTCGGACAAGGCATGTACACCGTACTACATGCCGTGTACTCACTTTTCTACATGACCAGCCTTACAAAACTGGTCATTGTATATGGGTAGTACCCAGGGTTAGACAACAGAATGTGTAACATTTCTACACACCGTGTACTTTTTGAAAAATGGCATGGTCCTCTGGTTCACCATATAATGGACATCTTTAGTTTGGGTTTGTTCCCATTATTCTCGTTCCCCTGAAGGTCAGGCATCGTTTCCTTCTACTGGAGTATGATCCCTTCAGCAGGTCTTTCTGTAATAGAGTTGGTATCCCTTTGATAGGACCGTAGTGATATCCTCTATCCATTCCTGACGGTGAATCCAGATGAGTCGTGATATCTGACTTTTCCCTGGAAGTGATCCTCATCTGTGTATCATGAACTTTCCTACTCAGGAGTGTGTCTCCCATAATGAGTACTTCTATCTTTCGTGATCTACCTACTCAGGAGTGTGTCTCCTGTAATGAGTGTATCTACCTCTTGTGGCATTTTTCGACGAACAATACTTCTCAGACGGATGTCATCAGAGCTACCAGACTCGTGGAGTGTGTTCTCTCGGAACATGAACTTCGTGGAAATCTTCGAACAGAATCCCTATTGGGGTATGGGGTTGTGTGAATTGTCTCTAGACTATGAGTCAGGGATTTGAGTGTATCTAGATTGTGATCTCCAATTATATGTTCAATAGACATATACTATTTAGAGCTAACTATGACTTTCCTTTGTGTACTTTCTTTGTGTATTTCAGAGTCCTCTACTAAGTATTGTTATACTCACCCCTACACGGGCTTTTCCCGCACTTTTCATGTCTTGTGAAGACGATCAGCCTTTTGACAGAGTCCAAGGTAGACTAGGACAAGACCATGTTTTCCGAGTTCCCTACAGGCCGAGGCATTACTTGGGCTACAAGCAGCAGTCCCATTACCTCTTGTGCTTACAGGTTGGACTTTGCATTTTTTTAGACTCTTGTTTATGGTGGGATTGTATTCTGGACCATTTTTCTTTCAGTGATTTACTTTCCATCATACACTGTTGGTTTGGTTTAGTTGTATGCTTGAATTTTGTTCCTTAGTGGTTTTTACATTTCAGCATTTGTGGGCTTGGAGATGTGTGCATGTGTATAGGTTCTTAGGCAACGCCTCCCATGTAGTAATATGCCTACTCGGTGCTAGTCACCATCCCCTGGCCTATTGGAGGCGGGCTTGGGGAGTCACGGTGTGGGCCCCCACTCGTACGGGTCGTGACAAATTACTCTCCAGCATAGGTACTTTCATTAAAAAAACATAGGTGGATTCAGTTATTATAACACAAGAATCATCAATTCTATAAATAGGTTATGTCGCTAAGATCCTTGCATGTTCATCATAATTCACAATAAACCCTCTCAAAACTGATCATCAATAACTATAACATGAATAGCTAGAGGAACTATTAGTGGAATTATAGGAGGTATTACCAGTGGCTTTGGGCCCCCACCTTCAGAGAATGGCCAATTCCACCCTCCAAGAACCTAACTCAAAGTCATCGATGAGAAATATATATTCAATTAAAATAACATGTGTTATATATAATTCAATAGAATAATAGTTTTCTATCACAAAAATATGATAGTTACAGGACATCCTATAGAATGTTACACTCATATGCCTTCTCCTATGACCAATTTAGGGTGGAATATAAACCATAATGGTCATGAGAGGCACTCTATGTTTTCCACTATTAAGGATTAGTTAAATTTAAAGTGTGTTATATCACATTATGTATTTATGTACATAGAGTTTCAATTGTATGTTATAGGGGAAAACATACATTATATTTCCATAGGAAACCCCATTTAAGGGAAAAAATAATTTAAGAGATACAATTATTTTATTTATAGATTCACACACACACAAAACATATACAAATCATGGTACAGTTAGATTCATTACCATTCCCAAGATATAATGTATTAAGAGTTAAAAGTTCTTATTGTATGTCATGTAACTGCAACCAAATTTGTATAATGGTTCCATAACATGGATCACCATTCCCAATTTATAGAGGCACATAAACACTTTAAATTTCAATTGGAACCAATTTAATTAAAACGACTTACATTTATGCACTTGTGAATTATAATTCCATGGATCAAACAACAAATAATTGGAAACCTAATGGTTCCATCATTAATATAGGTGTGGAAAAACCATTCATGTTTATGAAAAAACGTTAATTAGATGATTATTTTCCCCATTTATCATATAGAAATGTGATTTATATAAAAGGTATAACAATCAAGGCACCGCAACATTCTTTAGAAAATTAATGTAGTAAAATAAAATTTTCATGGAATATGCATTGAATGTGAATTTTCAAGTTCTTACTATGATTTGTAAAAAAACACCTCCTTTACATATAGGTACAAGGTTATGATAACCCTTAATTAAAATTATAAAAACCATATATCATTTTTGTTACCCAATACCAAAATCAATACAACTGTAATAGGAAAAATTTATAACAATAAGTACCATACCATGTAATTTGGAGTTTCATGTATGTGGGTTATCTACTCATAGTAAAATGCATGTTCCCAAATTCGATCACATTCTTGGTATTCTGCCTTCCAACCAAAATAGTAAGAAAAAAGGAAATGAATGTTATGATACCAGTTTTAGCATCCAAATTTTAGTTCACCGATACGTATCCAAACCTAAGGGACACCTAGAAACATGTGAACCTCCCCATACAATAGAGGATGCCAACTAGTTGCGATGGTCTATGATAGTATTGTAGAGAGAATATACCTTCATGATATGATTGATGTATACCGATATAATAAATAGTTAAATAGTGGAAACAACTATAATAATAAGGAAGTTAAAAAGGTTAATCATCCAATTAAAATAGGTATACTAGAATAAAGATGTTAAAAAATATACAATATCATACATAAAAATGATGATCATGTCATTCTATTCAAAATTGGAAGATATACGGGGATATAGATTAGAAGTCATATACAACATGCTATACCAAAAATAAAAAAATAAAAAAATAAAAAAATAAAAAATTATTTATCTCCACTAGAATGATTATCATAATCTAAATCCATTGCTCCCATACTCCACCATAGCATAGAAGAATCAGGTATCTAATGCTAGAGCCTTCCCCTTTTCCCTATATTCTATCACTATTTGTAGAACACAAATATTTATATGTGGCAGATATTTTTTAATTTCATTGATGTCTTGTGTTGTACACTACACAAAGATAAGATTGCAATACATGAAACACCAACTTAGCTTGCAGTATTCAAAATACAATGATTGGGTTGTGTTAAATGCAATTTCATGTTATTTTGATATAAATCATTTCATACATGACCTATTTTACATGAAAAAATGATTATCATTATGTTACCTTACAACATACTCATTATATTGGTAGCTATGAACAAAAATAACTTTTGAATGAAAAAATATTTAAATTAATATAAGTAAATTTATAAAATTATAAAACCACTCTTGATGGCATTTATTAATGATATATATATTTAATATATTCAATCTGATGTTTATTTTTTTTATCATTTTTCTAGACATGATAGAAGAACCAATTTAATTTGTTTAGATAAAAGAAGTATTTTAACAAAATGTAATTTTTATATCTTTTGATAGAATAACCTTTTTATAAATATTTATAAATTTTTATATCATATTTTTAAAAATTATGTTCTTCTCTAGATATGGAATGTGAAATATTTCTTTGGATTAATTTTTGATTTTTTTTTCAATTGTTTTATATTTTGATTAATAGAAAAAATAAACTAAATTTTAATTGAAGATAACTTATTACAACAACATAATTTATATGGTCATGTAATATTTTATAACGGTTAAAAAATATAAATATATTAAATTTTTATCATCTAATGATATTTAGTTCATTTTAATTAATTTTATGAATAATTTCTATGTATAAAAATTTCAATTTTTTCCAATGTTTTATATTTTAAAACTTGTTTTTTCATTCGGACAATGGATTTTGATTTTTAAATTATCTCTAAACCTTTTTTATTTTTTTTATTTTTCAAAATGGATTCGATAATTTTATACATTGGCTCCAAATTATGTCAATAGGGTTCTTTTATTTTTTTCATGTATGAATAGTAATAGTAGTCAATTTTTATTTACCATAGTTTAAAGGTAAATACAGTAACTAAAGGTGAAAATAATATTATAGAATTTCATAAGAATATGTCATAATATAATTGGTTGATTTTTTTCAACCTGAAATATCCTTGGGTCGAAATGGTATCCTTTGGAAGCCACTTGGATGAGATTAGGAAATTTAATATATATTATTTTATGAAAAGTTAAATATGGATTACTCAAATTTTAAGAACTATATCATGTTTTATATAATTTTATACAGAAGGTAAGTTCGACTATAAATAAACATATGATAGATAACATGTTTTTATAGATCATGGTAATAAATTAGAAATTTTAAAGAAGTAAATAATGTCGTAAAAGTCTTGTACTTTGATGATGCAAAAATTATTGAATTGGTGAAATATTAATAAAATAGTTTTTATGAAAATCATTAAAACCATTCAAAGAAAAAAATAATGAAAAAGTCTTATTGGTCATGTATATCTTGATCATAATCATCCAAGTGTCATGTTATTGACCATTCATAGCCACATATTATTTATTATGACACTTCTAATATTTTATTTAGTGTTATGTAAAAGTTGTCACATTCATGTTTTAATAAATATATCATTTTGAATAAAGGATTTTCTATAATATATATTAGACTATAATTATTATTATGAAATATAGAGTTTTTTTATTTTTTATGGTAATTTATTTTTAATATTTATTCATCAAATTATTATATTAAATAATTACAAAAAAATGATGTCATAATTATTTTATTGAAATATAAAATTATTATTATTAAGAATATTAAAATAAATATAATTTTTTAAAATCAATATATATATAATGAATTTTCTATATTACCCTAACCCAGTATGTATATAATAAAATATATTTTCAATGACAAAAACATATCTTGATATTTTTAAAAATCAATAATGTGAACATTGTCAAAATTGACACTATTGATTATTTATAAAAATAATTCCTTATTAATTTTTTTATAAATAATAATTTTTTTATGAAATATATAATAATAATGATATGGTAGAAAATTCTCTAATGTATTTATTTGTGGTAAAATTTAAATCAAATAAGTAAATATTTCACCCAATTAATACTGAAATATTGGTTACCTTATTTAAATTTTAAATAGAATAACTAAGCGTTAATTAAAATGATAAGTTTTATATTGATAGAAGAATGTGTCTAATATTTCTCTTACTATATAACAACCTTATCTTGTTTCATCATCGAAACACGGATATTTTGTAATTTTTTGATTGGTTTTTATTTTATTATAAATTAATATTTTTGGAGATTCCAAAAGTGCCCCTCACCTCAATTATAAAAAGGAACATACTACCTCAGTCCTTCCCATCAAATTGACCCTTCATGCTAAGATATAATCTTCCCATTTACCTTCTAAACTTTAATATTAAAATTCTAGAGGTGTTGGCCTTCTTATAATACCAACATTATGAAGAGATCTAGAGGGAGCTCATCAAAGAAGAGGCAATATGCTCTACAAATTCTTCCAAACTTATTTCCTCTTATACTTTCTATTAATGTGTTATTTCTATTATAAAAGCATAACACAATATCAAATATATATGAATAGGTTTTTATGTTTATAGAACAACTATATGACATATTCTATCCATCTTAAATAAAATGAAATCACCATGCAAACGTACATACAACTTTCTGTCTCCACGCTGCGGTGTAATCTATTTTTCAATACAAACCTAATACGATTGGTATAATGATGGAAATTATAACTATATGTGATTATTATAACTTTATATAGATTCTAGAACAAAATTTATTCCATCCAAAATTATGGGAATGATATTGTCACTCATGCGTACGTACGACCTACCATCTCTATGATGCAATTTGATTAATTCTATATGATATACCTTAAAAATGAATATATAAATGTATAGAATGAATAAGTATGACATATATTTTGTTATTAAATTTTCTAATTATATAACTTCGTTATATGAAGAAGAGCCAAAACTTATTTAACTAAACATGCATAAAAATGAAGGATTTTATACCCAAATAACAAGTAATACTAAAATGTTTATATCAAATAGATGATAATATGATAATTTATGATATCATGAAAATGAAAATGATTTTGGAATAAGTCAATGAAATTATTTAAATCATTATACTGGTGGTCCAGAAACATCCAATGTATGTTAGACCCAAGGAAAGTGATAATTTCGTAATCCTATTATCATACGAGATTAGATATATTTAAGTATTTATTGGGGAATATTTATAATCCAATAATTTTTTTATAAAAATGTTTTCATAAAATAGTTTACAATATTCCTTTGGATGTTTACTATCAATTTTACCTATTTTTTAATTTTAACCACACTTATTGAAAAGAACCTTTCTTTATTCTTAGAAACATGGTATGTTTTGTCTTATCTGATGAAAGTATGAGAATAATGTTTCACTTTAAATTATATGGAATGAATAAATTTTAACCCTTTAACAATGACTTATTTCCCAAAATCATCCATTATAATATTTCAAGGGTACTTTCAATGATATTTTTTTAATATTGCATGGAATTTTGAGAAATGAAAACATTTTTGAAGAAGAAATGTCATTTTCCTTAAAACTTAATCTCAAGTGTTCTATAAAAAATATTCCCCATATATGATGTAATTAATTAATAGGGTTATGGTTCATGTATAATACCCTTATTATCCTTATGGTTTTAGTATATTTATTATTGAATAATATTTATAAAATCCATTTGTTTTAATTGGAATATTTTATGAAAGAATTATGTTTAAGAGTACCATTTTATTCCTTGTGTTATGCTATGGTGAATGAGTTATGTATTTTTTTCAACTATATGTATTGTTTAATTATGAGATGGGTGGGACATATATCTCTCTCAAATGAATTGGGTAATGATGGATACCCCATGAGGTATACATTTTATCCATGACCTGGTTTCATTTCCAAAATTCAATGCGTGGACCTGGTTTTCATGTCCATAATTTTATGTGTGGACCTAGGTTTCTTGTACATATGTTTATGGATGGGCCTAATTTCATACCTTTAATTTTATGTGTGAACCAGTTACTATTTATACATGTTCATAAAGATACAATTTTTTGTTTATTCCTCAATTTCATGTCTTATGTTAATTTTCTGATCACATGGATTACGTTCATTGATTTTCAGTTGATTCATGTTGTACGAACATTAAAAATTTATTACATGATTTTTAATATACAGGGTATGATATATTTTTTTCATGACCATGTTCTTGTAAACTTATTATCAAGATATGTCATCATATTTCATTTTTATATCCTTAAGATGAATTTAATCCCACGGTTTTATGTTTTTTATTTTTCACATGTTATAAAGAAATACTTTAGGTAGGGGTATAAACATGGGAGATCGTTATGGGAGATGTTAAAGATCATTAACCAAATTTGAAAAATGTGTTCCATGTTTTCAATGGTACTAATCTAACACATTCTTTAGGATTGGGTTTGTGTAATGTTTTATGTATTCCTCAAGGTTAACTTAATGTCTATGAAGGTAAATCTTGGGTCGTTATAACTGGTATCAGAGGGAAGGTTTAGTTTACCTTTTTAAACTAGGATTAGAAAACATTAGTGACATCCCTAGAGATATTTCTATGGTTATTTCATGGGATTTTCCTGTGGATAAGTCTATGTATAGGTTATAATTATAGAATTTTTTTTCATGGATTACTAAGGATTAAACCTAAGATGTTATAAATTGAATGTAATTTCCCTTAATTAAGTAGTTTTCCTGTATGATTATTTTTTATCACACTATTATTTTCAATTTTATTCAGTAAATATAACCTAATGGATACATGTTAATGAGGAATGATGTGGGTAGTGAAACAATTGTCCTTTGCATAAAACTAATGTTTTTGGAGTTTCAGTGAAAAATATTATCTTTATACTTATACAAGCTATAAATAATGTTATTCATCCAAATGAGCACAGTAAGAAGAATATTCTATTGAGTCCTTCATGAGGCAACACCCACGTTTTTCAGTGGGTGTTCTGATCCACTTATTACTGAACAATTGATCAGTACCCCTGAAAAGATATTTTTTTCCTTTAGTGATCTGAACAAGGAAAATTCATGTTGAATATTTATCATCTATATGATGAAGTTGATCAGTGGTGGAAGCTTATTAAAAACATGAGTAATCCATAAGAAATGGAATTTATGGAATAGATAGAGTTTAAATGGATTTTTTTTGAATAAGTACATTCTCCATATTCTACAGACATATGTGGAGAATGAATTAGTTGAGCCTAATAAAAATTATTATAAATCTGTTGTTAACTATGAATATTATTTTACACAACATGCAAGGTATGATTAATGGTTAATCATCAGCCCTGAATGAAAAAGTAGATAGATTCTCTAGAGGCCAAAAAAATAGTCTCCTAAAGGCCACATCCAAAATAGTATTTGGAAGCTATGAAGAAATAATTATTTGTGTACTAAAAGAGTAAATGGAATTTGGAAAATTTTAAGGTTCATGAGTTAAAAAAAGGAAGATGGAGATTAATGGAAACCCCAGTGGTTTTCCACAACGAAATAAGAAATATTCTCAACCTCCTACTTGCAAAAAATTTGGAATAGATCACTCTGGGGTATGCCTTAAAGGAACTAGAAGATTCTTTAAGTGTAGGAATCCTTGAAATTGTGAAAAATAGTTTTGGGGTGATGTAAACAAGTCATTAAACTAATAGAAAGATCATTTAAATTCACCACCCACACATTAATGATATAAGTGAATGTAAATGGGGCATTATGATAACCAATTCCTAAATCCAATGGTTATTGATGGTAATCAATTCCAGCATCCTCTTAAGTTCAATGGAAAAGGAAAATTGCATGTGATCACTATTGGCATTATAGAGTACGAAAATGAAGTGGTGGAATGGTTGAGTGTTTATGTAATGGGATTCCAGAATAATGTTGATGAATTAATTTTATAGTGTTATCAAATAATTGATCCACTATGCATTTTCCATATTTATTTAAGAGTATACTGAAAATTGATTCTTATATTATTGGAGAACACATGATTAAGGGAATGGTAAGCCTTAATATTTGCATAATTTTAGGATAAATAAATGAATATATGTTGGATATTTTTAATGGCCAAGGGTATGATGTGAAAAAATCATGGATTGAGATATAATTTTTTGGAATGTTGAAATTAGTTCATTTTTAAAGTATTCATGGTTTCGCTATGGTAATTAGAGTTAATACCTTGTTTCATGAATGCACATGAATAAGGAATTGAAATGTTTATAATGTGACCAATAATAGATAACTTATGAGATATGAGAGATAAATTTAATGATGTGTCGATGCACCAATTTCTAATGTTTTGGATTTTCATCATTCAAAAGGGTTGTATCATTATAAATCTATGGAAAGAAAAAGATAAACATGCGATGACGTTGATTAAATTTAAGTATTACCTCAATATACGTGTAAATATTCATATTATATAAATTTTTAAACACTTTTGTTCAGAAAAAAGATGGATAAAATCATTTTTCATTATATTAATGGTTCTCAGGATATTATAATGCTTAAGGAATAACAAATTCACCCTAATTTGTTGGAATAATAGATGAAGTAGAAATTGATCAAGGCATAATGAAAGTATGAGATTATACAAAGTCGTGTAAGTAGTTATTATAATTCTTAAACTCTAGGGAAATTATCATGAAACAAAAAATGGTAACCTAGAACCTTCTTTACTGATGAATCATATGATCCATTAGATTATTATAGATTTATGGATTTATAAAGTCAACTTTATACAAAAGATGTTCTCTTTCAATATCCATATGATGTTAATAGTTCTATTTCTATTACATATCCATGTTTTCAGTATCCAACTTTTTTATTCTATATGGAATCCCAACAATGAGTTTCATTGGGTAACATTTATATTTATAAAATTCCTTTTAAAAAAAATGTTTTCATATTCATTTTTACAAAGTGAGATTCTATGAAAGGAACATCTAAGTATTAATTATTTTATAACCTAGATGAATTTTGAAGGTAAAATTCATTTTAAAGTAGGAATAATTTATCTCCATGAGGTTTTTATGATATATAAATATTTATTTATTTCATTGATTTCTTGTCTTGTATAGTTCAACATGATAAGCTTGCACTACACGCCACACCAACATAGCTTGTGGTATACACAACACTTTGTTTTCCATATGTTACAAAAAATATACAGTACTCTTGATATAACTCATTTCATGAAAGACTGAGTTTAAGTAAAAAACTAAAAATTATAATGTTCTCTTATAACCTAGTCATTGTAATGCTGGGTATGAATAGATTATATTTCTAATGAAAATACATTTTAATGAATATAAGTGAGTTTATAAAATTTTAAATTCATAATTAATGGATTTTATTTATGAAATAAATATTTAATATATTAAATATAATGTATAAAATTCATCTAATATTTTTTCTATAGATGATATTAGAACAAATTCAATTTTTCGGATAAAATAACTCTATTTCAAAAAATGGAGTTTTGATAACTTTTGAGGGTGCGTCCAATTTAAATCCAATTTTAACACATTTATAAATTTTAATTTAAAAAATTGACTTCTTATTTATATGGAGAATGTAAAAATTTAATTTGGATGAATTTTTTATATTTTTCTGATAAGTTTTTAGTTTTGATGAATAGTAAAAATATACAAAATATTAATTGAAATATTTTTTTCATTGAAAAAATTTATAAGGATAATATATATTATACAATTTTTTAAAAAATTAAAATATATTTTTAATATTTAATATAATTTAGGTCATTTATATTAATTTAACATTTAATTTTGATGTAAAAACATTTCAATCTTTTTTACTGTTTTTACTTTTAAAACCCATTTTCTCATTCGGACAACAAGGTTAATTTAAAATTAATTAATTAAAATTAGATGTTTTTAATTTTGAAAATGGAATTACATAATTATAATTTGTGGTTCAAAATTAAATAAGTAGGGTTCTTTATTATTTTGGTTGTAGTAATAGAAACTTTAGTATAATTTTATTTTTCATGGTAAAAAGTTAAATTAGGTAATTAATAGTGAAAATAATATTATAAAATTACCTTAAGGATTTTTCTAATATCCTTGAATATATTATTTTTTTAATAAATTCATCATTGGGTCTAAATGGTATCTTTTGGAAGCCACTTGGATGAAATTAGGAAATTTAATATATTTTAATTTATGAAAAGTAAAATATATCTTAGTCAAATTTTAATAGTTATATTTATTTTCATATAAGGTTATACATAATCTATGTTTGACTATAAATACTCATTCGAAATCAATAAAAAATTTTATCTTGGTAAATTATTAATAATTTTTAGGGAATAAACAATAACCCTAAAGTCTTAAACATTGATAATTCCAAAAATATTTCATTGTTGAAAAATTAATAAAATAATTTTTATTAAAATGAAAATAAACATTACAAGATAAAATCACATGAAAAAATATTATTAGTTGAGAATATATCAACCATAATCATCCAAGTGTTGGGTTATTGACCATTGGTGACATATGTAAAATAATATGATAGTTACATTATTTTTTAGAAGTTATGTTAAATTTGTCACGTTCATATTTTAGTAAATATATAATTTTTCATATAAGATTTTAAAGAACATATATTCGACCATATGTGTTCTTCTGCAATATATATGATTTAAATTCAACCTCGTATTTTATTTTTAATTTTTATTCAATAGAATTGTATATTAAATAATAACACAAAACTTATGTAGTAATTATTTTATAAAAATATCAAATTATTGTTACTAAAAATATTATAATAATTTTACTTTGGGGTAATGAATATATACAATTAATTTCATAGATTAAATTTACCCCTTATGTATATAATAGAAAAATTATATTATAACATATTATCTTGATATTTTTAAATGTCATTAAATTGAAGAGTGTAAAAATTGAAACTATTAATTATTTATCAAAATAATGTATTATTAAATTATTTAAAAATTATAAAAAAATTTACAAATATAGATTAAATATTATATTGTGGAACATGATTCATTTTATTCATGTTTTGTATGATTGACATAAAATATTTAAATATTTATCCCTTTTAATATTGAAATATGTGTCACCTTATTAGATGATTAAATAGAATAACTATGTGTTAATTAAAAGGATACTCTTTACAATGATAGAAAAACATGTATAGAAATTTATCTGTTATTATTAATACAACCATATCTCCTCTAACTGACTAAACTAGTACATTATGGATTATTTATGTGGGTTTTATTTTATTATAAATAAATATTTTTTGATATTTTAAAAGTTCCCCTCACCTCAATTATAAAAAGCAACATCCTCCCTCATTTAGTCACATGGCATTATGAATAAAAGATCAGATATACACTAACCATTTATATTATCAACATTCATAGTAACATTATGTAGGTGATGGAATTCTTAAAATATCAACTCTAGTTCCTTTAAGAGGAGATATGGAGGGAGCTCATTGAATAAAAGGTAATATCCTCTATCAATTATTTCAATCATATTTCTTATTAATTTCCAATTCATGAGTTGTTTACTCATTGAAACCGTGTATGTTAGATTTTTGAAATTCACATCACAGAAGTGACAAACTTATGTTTATTTGATGAGGTTATAAAAAAGTGTTGTTTGTATAGACTTAGTGACCCATTAATTCTATAATAAACCTATTTATAAATTCTTGGGGTGTTATAAACATTGGGTACTAGGAACACATATGCATCTCATGATCCCAAGAACTCTCTTATAGGAAAAGATTTCTCCAGAACATGTGAACCAATGGAATGGTCCATCCTCCCAACACCTTCACTCAATGATCCTGAATATAAATTGGCTTCTCTATGAGCATCATTTCATACTCATTATCCAAGTCCCCCATTAAATGACATGTGATTCATGCTCAAAATTAAGATGGAGATAAGAGATATGGAATACATAGTGGATCATTTCCATCCATTTAAAAAGTTACAACTTCTACCTACAGATCAAGGGTGACATATTTTTTCTCATGGGTATAAAAATTTCAAGACCCGCAAAATATCACTAACTACATTTGAATCATGAATCATCCTAATACCATATGAGAATAATCTCAGAGCACCTACAACATATCAAACATCTCTAAAGTTAATGTACTAGGGAACTAGATGACTTATATTTTAGATATTCAAAATCCATATGACACTAATAAGACAATATAAAATCCCTCTAATTCTTGTTAAATGCTATTAATGATTATAATATCTATGTTATTTCAAATAAACACATCTATTAATAGAATGTATTGCAAAATAATATATGATCCTCTAAAAAAAATTGGTTTCATCCCAAGAAATGATATTCCTAAACACCAATGTGTCCATAGGCATATGAGGATGAGACACAACATAACTATGTAAATGAACCTCTCATATAATAAAACGAATTTGGACAACTTATCCCTAATATAGAGGCATCAAAGGACCTGCATAACATGTCTTGGATGATCAAAAACCTCTTCCTCTAACCTTCCAAAGATCAAAATGTCATCAATGAACATGACCATGAACTGGTAAATAAATTCACATTATAGATATTTCATGATACCCATTAATGAATCTTGTGAATTTTTTTCATTGAATGACTTTAACACAAACTTGATGTTCCCATATCCGTGTCTTATGGTTTCCTTTAGGATATCTCTATCCATCACCATCAACTGGTGATATTCTAACAGAATATCAATCACTAAATTTAAAATAGTCTATATATACTAGTTGAAATGATCATATCTAATTTGATGAGGGTAATGTTACTTGATGGTAACCTGATTTATCTTCCAGTAGACTTTATAAAAATGTAGACTACCATCCCCATACACCGAGAATAACAATAGATCACTACAAAGAGATATATGAGGTCATATTAATCCCTTCAACCTCAGATCATATATCAGAATGATCATGTTGGGAAAACATTCCTTAAGGTAGCATTGTAACAATTTTAGAATGGTTTTTATTGTTGAGAATGCATGTTTCTAATGTGAATTATCAAGATCTATTGATTTTGTTGACGATATTTGCTGACAAAGAACATTGACAAATGAATGGAAAATCTGGAGGTTTTACAAAAGAATAGATACAAGGGGGTTCAATTTCTACTTTCTTCAAAAAATTTGGCGTCCAAAATTTGGGATTTGGTGAGAGTCAAAAACTATGTTTTATATAAAGATCATACCAAAATATGGAAAAGGAATGAGTTTCACAATGATGTGATTCTTGAAGTGGATTTTCAAGAGACTAGAAGAATGTTTATGGTGAGATCTACGATTATGATGAGATTCTCAAATAGCAGAGGTGAAGAGAATTGAAGTGACGACGCAAATGAGTTGAAAAAATGATCTGTGATTACGACAAGCTCTGTGATCCAAAAATTATCATCGTGTTTTGAAATATAGATAGAATTTCGGTAAAATCATCGAATATTTTTTATTTGAGATGATGTGGCACTAAATTTGTGAGAAAGGTTCTTGATTTGGTGGAATCGCCTATAAATTTCCCTCAACACCCTCAAGAGAAGTAGCGAGTTTTCCAAAGAAAAATTTTCATCTCATGAATCGAAAAGGAGGATCACTAAGTCAGTCTGCTTCACAAAATATTGGATCTTTAAGGCAGCTAATCTAGCACTGCGAAAGAGATGTGTATTGTGTTAGCTCAATGATTTTTGTGAAGGATGTCTATTTGCGACAACTAGATCTCTGCGATGAACTAAGCACTATGAAGTCTTGAGCTTTGCAAAGGTTTGAGCTCTATGAAGAAATGTGCTCTACGTAGTAGTGAGATATTTGAATTTGTGTTCTTTTCGAAGAGGCAAGGATTTCATGAAGACTTGTTTGAGATTTTTGAAATTGGGACCTTCATGAAGTAGGGAGAATTGAGAAGGTATTTACAAGTGTGTTTGCCTAGTGATATGTGGAAATGGGGTATTCATTAGTGGATGAAATTTGGACCATAGCAGTGCATCTATATATAGAAAAGGATGCATTCACATTTGATAATTAATAATCATACAACTCTATAAACAGCGAGTGGATATTCTGATAAAGTAGTGAGCTTACTTTAGTTTACAGATAAATGAGTTCTCAAATTGTGAGCGGTTGTAAACTAGAAGATACAGTGAGTCCACTTCAAACATGTAAACAGCAGTGCACTTATAGTGGATTTGGTACATCAACATAATTCCAATGTATTCTCCTTGAGAAAATATTAGTGAGGGTGAACCAAGTAAAATTCTTGTGTCATGTGCATGATTTAAGGTTCATTCATACTCTGTAGTTAGAAGCATAGAGAGAAGACTGTTTTGACTAACAAAAAAACAAGATCAAAAGGAGAAATTGTTTTAATTTGTCATACCCTGATTCACCCCCCCCCCCCATCTCAAGGTATCTGACCTAGTAGACATAAAACATAACCTCTTTAAACTCTAAGGGTGTAATATGATAAGGAAACATCAATGTCAGAGTTTCACTAGGGTGAAATTATATCCCAAAATCATCAACATGTCGATGGGTTAGTGTCACAACCTCATTGAAGAAAACATCAGTAAAGACTCTCACAACATTAAGAACATACACCATCCTACATCCTTCTGATTCCATTGACTACTCAACCATCAAGGAAATAAGGGGCTCTATATGTATACATCCCACCTCACAACTCTTCTTTATAACTAAAGCCACGTTATATCCAACTACATAAGAGAACAAAAATCTACTTGAAATGTTGTCAAAGACAGAAAAAAGGTATATAATTTTTTTTGTTAAGGATGACATCATACATCTACATATAAAGAAAAAAAGGATCCCTATATGACTGAAGTGACGCCATCATTAGTATAGACCAATAAAACACATCAAAAAAGATGTTCCAAAATCTAACTACTGTATTAAAAACTTGGGGAACTATAATTATCTCTATGCATAGTTCTATAGAACATGATAGTGCGGGTGTAATACTGGAGTGTGAAGCTCATGAATCAAAGGAGAAATAAAAAAGAGTACACACCATGTTATGTGTACCTCGAACGATCTATGGCCCCTCTAGATCTACTACTTATGTTGTAATGTCTCTGATTTTTCCATATTCGATTTTAATAATATGTGGGAATTATTTCGAGACCATGCTTCGAGACGGCGTGCAGTTCCGAGGCCCGGTGAGCCCATAAAAAATGTTTAAATTTAATTAAATAATTAAAATTTCATGCAAGTGTGGTTTTCCTGAGAAAGTGGAGTAACTATTGAATGGGTTCTTGGATTGGAATTTTGAGGGCACCATTGCGTCCAGAGCAGCGAGTTTACCCTAGAAGAGACCTAACATCGGATGGCATAGGTAGGTGGTGAGATCTAGTTTTTGGACATAACTGTAATAAAATATTTAATAAAAATATTTTATTAAATCTTGTGGTGAATAATATATATTCTTTTTTTAAATAGAGATTTCACAGGGGATCAGGGTTATAATGCCCATAACCCTGAATCTCCCTAGAAGCACTGGAGAAAACATCCCTATGAGGCGACGATGTTCTTGAAGAGCTTCGCTGGCGACGACGACGCGTTGACTGGATCTTCATCAAAGAACGTTGTGATTCCATGTAGGATGTTTGATTTGTGACTTCTTCCCCGTTCATGATTTCTTCGATGAACATGGACTAATCCATGAACAGATTAGTCCTCGGATAGATCATTCTTGCGGGATGGGATTTTGTGTGGATTTTGGGTGATTGAATCCATGTTGATCTATTGTTTCTGATTTTGTAATCCGTTTAAAACTATTAATGGGAGCGGATCAACGCCATGACGAACGACGGCGGAGGTTCGTTCCTCAAACTTGTTTCATTGGATTTCTCCCCTTTTTCCTCCACACATTCTTTACGTTCATCATAGGGCAATGAAAAACAGATCGTTTCACATCCATTATACGATGCAACGATCCCAAATTAAAGAATTGAAACCACAATGATCTCGCGGAGGTGTGACGACGGTTTCAGCGGACGATTCAGAGCAGATCGGGAGATATTTTGTTTTTGTACATTTTTCATCGGATGGATTGTTAGAGGTTTCTGACCCGATCGAAGGACCAAAAACACCCAATTCGGTGTTCTTGTGATGGGATGATCCAATCCCTAAAGCATCGGGATGAAAAGACAAGAGATCACAGATCCGAAAGATCGGCCGAAGCGCGAGGAAGAAGACGACGTTCTAGAAAAATCCCGACAACACGACATGTAGTATGGGCTACATGAAGTGTGTATGTCAGCAGACTACCTGGAGTGTACTCTGGGAGTACACGGACACGGGTTGGGTGCACATCCAAGGACATGCCGTGTATACCCTTTCCTGGCCAGACATGGCCAGATATGCAGGACACCCCGTGTACTGGTACATGGGCATGCGACACGGACGGACACCATGTAGAGCATACGACCAGGGTACACGAGTGTTTCCTAGTTGACAAGACATGGCGTGTGCTTCAACTTACATGCTGTGTATATGCTTTCCTACACGAATTTGATTCCAGACACGTGTCGTTTACATGGGTAGTACCTAGAGTCAAGGAACACAGCGTCTGATCCTTCTACACGCTATGTTGTTGAGTTTTACACAACTTGGACGGATGACAGAGGTCGTTACACAGGCAGTACCTAGGTTCAAGGAACATGGCATGTAACCATACTACATGCCATGCAACCTGTTTTACATGGCTTGATCCAGTTGCCTTCTGTGACTTGGACTTGTTTCCTTAGGTTTCATCCCCATGGTCTTTCTCCTGAAGGATCCTATATCATTTCCTATATACCAGAGTATGATCCCTTCTACAGGACTTCCTGAATAGAGTTTTTGGAATCCCCTCTGTTAGACATAGAGCTAGATCCTCTATTCCGTCCTGGTACCCAAGTTAGATTTCTTGGTATCGACATGACCAAGCATACCCAGGCACTGATCCTATGCTGAGCGGATTAGTTTAGATTGATTTGTTGGAATCACCCCAATACTATTGGTTGGGATCCTCATCTGAGCATCATGTTATCAAGTACTTGTGGTGTCTGTTCTCCCAGAATGAGTATGACACACACTTGTCCTGTGGTGTGGCAAAAATAATTAAATTTCCCTAAGGGTGTAGTATGAATGGTAACCATAATGTCATTCTCCAAAGAGCAGTGTTTTAATCATGGTGTCACTTAAAAAAATAACAAGTTTGAATGATTTAAGAAAGTAAGTGGTTTTCTTAAAAAGAGGTGTATGAAATTAATATGTGAGAGAAGTGATTGGATTTAGGTTGGGTTTTCCCATTTGTGATGTCATCATATTTTTTAGGAAAATATGAATCCTTTGATTTTAGAAAAAAATAATTAAGTGAATTGAATAATAATTGTTCTTCTTCTCACATTTGATTTAATTATTTATCAAAGTGTAGAAATATTAATAGACTAATATTAATTAATTAAGAAATACCAAATCTAGTATTGATTTCCATAAATAATTAAATTAATCTATCTTAATTTCCCTACATGATTTAGCAATCACCAAATCACTCCCTTAGTTGATTTTATTTATAGATTAACCAATCGGTGTAAAAATGAATAGATCAAGCAAGGGTAGAATAATATTTAAATCAAAGAAATTTAATATTTAAGAATAAATCAAAATACAATAGTTTTTTTTAATTCAAAAAAAATTAAATTGATAATCATTCAATTAAAAGAAAAGACTTCATTTGAATTAATCTTCAGAAACTCGAACATCAGAAAATGGTCTCCCCCTTCCCTTAAACCAATCACAGAATATTCTACCCTTCCATGCAAGGTGGGTTCATTGAATACAAATAAAAAATCACCATGGAGGAAGGAATTATGAATTAAGAAGAAGTAGGGGGACTCTCTTCTTTTTTGGATGCTTGTTGCTGGGTGGAATGGGATGTGAAGGAATAAATTGAGAGGCAGGAACTCCTCTCCTTTTATAGGTAGATTTCTGTACTCTAAAATATTGCACATTGTGGACCCTTAAATGGCCGCTTCATGCATGGACCCCATATTCAATGTTTTTCAAAAATGTGATGTCCATTCACACGAAAAATTTCAGCTCATTTGGAAACTGGATGAAGGATTTATGAAATTTTCATTAAAGGATTCTTGTTATGGACAAAGCTTCCGGGAAGGTTCCTCCAAATGAATGTCATTGAATGGACTCCTTAATGACTTCAAAACTCCTTGAAATTTGGTGTAGAGCTGGATCTCCCAATCCTTGTTCAATACCAGGTATAAGAACCTCATTTTGATATGTGTAGTCCGAGTTTGGGTTCTGTTACAGTGGTATGGTCCACGCTGTCCGCCCGAAAAAATGTCAAAATTCAATTAATTTTAGGTCCACTAGATGGTTGAATCAGCTCCTGGTCCAGAAGACAAAGTTCAAGGCAATAAAATAAGGATTCTATGAATATTAATTTCACTTAATTTGAAATTATATTTTTTATGAAATGACAAAAATAACCTTGTGGTAAAAATCTGTCCAAAAATCCAGAATTATGCACTTTTCACAATTTTGCTCATTTTCATTCTAAAAATTATATTACCTATTATTTTAATTAAACAATGAAATACATGGGTTTTATCATCTAAAAAATTTAAAAAATACTCATTATTTGATAAAAAATATGCACGTAAATTTGCTCTGTCAAATACCCCCACACTTAAACTATGCTTGTCCTCAAGCATAAAATCTCAACATGGAAATCAGAGGACACCAATGTTACCAATATTCAAATTTCAATGCAATAAAATCAAAAAAAAATTCAATATAAAATCAAACTTTTGAAAATTTTCATAAATATCATTTTATGTTCCCATTTTTCAAAGAAACCAATAATTCACATATTTTACTTTTCCCATTTGAAAATTGATGGAACTTATCCTTTAATTCATTCATGCTCCTTGATTCATCATTATTAAACATGACATGTCATGATTTACCTCACTTTTTTTCTCTCATCACTCATGATACAATTCAAGTAGAGTTATACTCATATCATGAGAACATGATCCTTATCCATAGGCTTGTAAATGAACTACTTTATCCACTTTTTAAATACAAAAGACACATAAAATCATGAGGAATTGCAATAAAGGTTCAAATGACTCTGAGGATTAAGGTTGGTAGGATTTGATTATTTAAAAATTAAGTCTCAAGTAGGAGGCTAATCTCTGAAGTAAAATGCATGATATTAAAAGTAAAACTGTAATGAAATTCTCCCCTTCAAAATAGCAACACCCACTACCCAAAACTCAAAGAAAAGGTTATGATCAAGTAAGCGTAATGGATGATTTGTGCGCCCTTTTGAGTTGTTTATTTTGTTCTTTTTTTCATTTTTTGAAAGTTATGATTAGATAAAACCTCACATCCATCATCTAACCACATACGATCATAAGATCAAAGGTATGGGAAATGGTGACTTTTAGTTATCCAAAATCAAAACCCATTTTTCAATTTTTTTTCTTTTTGTCATTTTTTTAATTTTTTTAATTCAAGAGGGGAAAAAATAGAGTATAATGAATGATTTCACAACCTTTTACAATTCCCACAATAACACCCCACACTCTTTCCTCAAAATGTGTTTCATCCCGTACACCATGATTTCATTTACCCCTAGACTTCAACATTAAAATATGATGAAAATTCCAAGAGTTGGGTAGGAATGTATAAAAATGGAGTGATACATGGCTCATCCCTATAAAGGTCATTCATGGACTCTATGGGATATACTAAGTATTGATTTAAAGGTGTCCTTTTAAGGAAATGTAGCGTTTCAAAGGATGCCTCAATCATTTTGAATGTGTTTTTGTGCAGTCATAGATTTGAAAAGTTTTAATACAAGTTCTGGTCCGTTTCATGTCCCATTATCACTCAAGAAATATGCTCAAGACTAAATAGGAAGTACTTAGTCCAGAAATAATCTATGGAATGAGAAATATAACATTGGAAAATCACTCATGTAATGACTAATAATAATAAATCAATTAACATAAATTTCATAAATTCAATGCATGAAATATGGTAGGGAAATTTAATTTACATGAATTAGTTAATTCCTTCAAATTATGAGTCATCATTTCAATATCTATGCTTTATATTTATAAATTCAATTCTGTATTTCAATCATTTAACCACATAAACATTGAAATATAAAACAAGGCATCAATGGGTTCCTATGCAACTCATGTCTTCTAGATATGTCGAGTAAAACATGAATTCAAGTGTGGGCATACAATTTCAACTTTAGTGCTCAAAACATGATTTTGATGAAAAAAATGAAGGGAGTGTAAATGTTAATCATGAAATGTGAACTCCCTTTTGACATAAAGCTTTTGTTTCTCTTCCTCTTGTTCTTGGGTCTGCCTTGTGGTTTCCTTCCATGATGGTTCCTGAAAAATCAAAACCACTCATACCAGTGTAAGAACCATTCCATTATAGCTCAATTGGTTGATGTAAGAGGTAACTGACTACTAAATCCTATGAAAATAGTGAAACTCGGGTTGCCTCCCGGAAATGCCTTTGTTTAATGTAATTGGCTCGAAATTACATCATGAGAATAAATTAGTAGATGGATTGTAGAAGATTGACCTTGTCTAATGGTTCTTGAGGTAAACTTCCAATGAACTTCATCATCCTTTTCCATTTTATAGTGAATGGGTTTCCACCTTTATTTTCAACCAGAATGGTACCAAAAGGATATATATTAGTAATAAGAAATTGACCATCCCACCTAGAACGAATCTTACCTGGAATTCCCTTCAATCTAGAAATGTATGGTAGAATTTTGTATCCTTGTTGAAAGGTATTTGGTTGGATCAGTTTATCTTGATCCACCCTAGTTTTTTCTTCTTAAATCATCGAATTTCCAAAAGATTCTATTCTGATTTTTTCTAGATCATGTAACAAAAATTTTCTCTCTGAATCATTGTTGGGCTCACTATCTTCTTTGTGGGAAATTGAAAATAGGGAATGGTCACTTGACGAGATTCTTTTTGTGTCAAGGACATTGAAATTGACCTTGCTATCTCCTCGCTCCATGGTCAGAGTTCCTTCATGGAAATTGATGACTGTTTTTTCCATTTTGAGGAATGGTCTTCCAAAAATTATGGGTGATGGTATTGGTGAATTGTCCTCATCCATGGAGAGTACGTAAAGTTATGATGAAAAAATGAGTTCTCTAACTCTTACTAGCACGTCTTCCACAACTCCGGCTGGATAGAAAGTAGATCCATTTGCGAGTTGGATAACCACTCTTGTGGGCTTCAACTTACCTATTTTCAATGAAGAGAAAATAGAATTTTACATTACATTTATGGATGCACAAAGGTCACACAAAGCATCAGAAAAATATAAAGAACCCATTGTACATGGAAAAGAGAATGTCCCTAGATCTTGAAATTTTTTGGGTAAAGGTGGGGTGGAAACAGTTGAGACACTCTTTACAAAACTTATTTTTTCATCCTTTTCACGCTTCTTTTTATTGGTGCATATTTCCTTTAGAAACTTTTCATATTTGGGTATTTGGCAGATTTCCTCCAAAAAGGGAATGTTGATTTCCACTTTTCGGAAGGTTTCATTGATGTCCCTTTGAAGTTTTTCTTCTTCAGCCTTAGATGACCGAGTTTGTACAGAAGGGAATGTTACCTTGTTTCCTCCTTTCTCCCTTTGTTGCCTCTAAATATTTATTTATTCCTTCTTCTTGGGGTGGATAAGTTTGTCTTCAGGTTTTTGTTTGGAATTATCCAACTTACATGGCTCAGGTGGTGGAAGCTCCTTACCGCTTTGAGTTGTGATTGCACTAATATTATACTTTGGATTTGGGATAGTTTGGAATGGGAGTTTCTCTTGATTCCTGGTTAAAAGATCCATTATGTTAACAAACCTGTTGTCCAAATTTTTCACAGTCTTCTTCAACTCTTCAATCTCTATTTCTTTGTGGCACTTCTCAGAACTTTTTGGTGGTTGTTCAAAATTCCTTCATTGGAAAGGTGGTGGTTGAAATGATTGTTGTCCCTGAAAGGACAGCTTGCATGGTGTATGGTTCTGAAATTTCTATTGAAATGGTGGTATGGCCTGGTTTTGTTGTCCTCTGTATCCTTGTTGGGTTTGACCTTATCTCCATTGTTGAATTTGTGGGAATTTCCTTTGTTGGAATGCAGCTACACAACCTTCTGTATCATGTATCTCAACACATTGATCAGTGTAATGATTTGGTGATGAACATAACCCACATACCTAAGGTGGAGATGGATTCTAATTCACTTGATTGATGGAAATTTTCCTCATAAGGCTTGTTAGTTCTTGAATTTGTGTTGTAAGAAGGGGAGATGAGTCAGAAGTTCTTACCTCATGCATCCCTATTGTACCAGTGCTTCTTGTCCCGAATTGTTCTGAATTCTGGTCGATCTTATCAATCAGGATTTAGGCTTCTCTGGGTATTTTTTCAATCAATGCTCTTCCAGAGGATGCATCCAAAAGGTTCCTATCGTTGTCTAGGAGTCCTTGGTAGAAAAAGACAAGGAAGTGGTGCTCCTCTATTTCTTGGTGCTGGAAACTCTCACTAAGCTTCTTGAATCATTCCCAATACTCGTAAAGAGTCTCACCGATAGCTTTTTGAATGGAATATATCTCCTTCCCAATTTCTGTACTCTGGGAGGCTGGGAAGAACCTCTGCATGAAACTTTGTTGGAGATCATCCCAGTCTTGAATTTCTCCAGGTTGTAAGGTATACAACCACTCCTTAACTACACCCTCAAGTGAAAAAGGGAATGATTTCCACTTCATTTTCTCCTCCACTACTCCTCTTGGTTTGAAGCTTTAACACACATGGATAAATTCTTGAATGTGCCGATTCGGATCCTCACATTAAATTCCATGAAATTTAGGTAGCATGGGAATCATGTTTACTCGTAACTCAAAATCATTTGGTTGTTCAAGCATGTTTAACTGAATCAGCTGGTTAGAAAATTGTGGGTCATAGAGGTCCCTCAAGGTTTTTCTAGGGTTTTGTGCCATTATTGGTGGTTCTAATTGGACACTTGAGTCTTCTAAACTTATTACTTCAAAATTTATTTTGATGTTGAGATTACTTCACATAGTAAACAGTTTTCTTTCTATCTCAGGGTCGAAATCAAGTAGTTTCTCGTTAGAGGTCCTGGTCTTGCAGATTTACACTTGATCCCTGACAACGGTGCCAGTTTAGATGTACTCTTGTCGTGAGTTATGGAAAAAAAATTAAATACCCCTAAGGGTGGAGTATTAATGGTAACCATAATGTCTTTATCCAATGATCCGTGTTTTAATCTTGGTGTCACTTAAAAAAATAACATTTTTGAATGATTTAAGAAGGTAAGAGGTCTTCTTAAAAAAAGGTTTATGAAATTAATATGTGAGAGAATTAATTGTATTTTGGTTGGGTTTTCCCATTTTTTGATGTCAGCATAGTTTTTAGGAAAATATGAATCCTTTGGTTTTAGAAAAAATTAATTATGTGAATTGAATAACAATTGTTCTTATTTTCACCTTTGATTTAATTATTTATCAAAGTGTAGAAATATTAATAGACTAACATTAATTACATAGGAAATACCAAATATGGTATTTATTTCCATATATAATTAAATTAATCTATCTTAATTTCTCCACGTGTTTTAGCAATCACCAAATCACTCCATTAGTTGATTTTATTCATAGATTAACCAATCAGTATAAAAATGAATAGATCAAGAAAGGGTTTAATAATATTTAAATCAAAGTAATTTAATATTTGAGAATAAATAATAATACAATAATATTTAATTTAAATTCAAAAATAAATTAAATTTATAATCATTCAATTAATAGAAAATAATTTCTTTGAATTAAACTTCAGAAACTCAAACATCACAAAATGGGGTCCCCATTCCCTTCAACCAATCAAAAAATATTCTACCCCTCCATGCAAGGTGGGGTAATCGAATACAAATAAAAAGTCACCATAGAGGAAGTAATTATGAATGAAGAACATGTAGAAGGATGCTCTCCTCCTCTTGGAAGCTTGTCGGTGGCTGGAATGGGATGTGAAGGAATGAATTGAGAGGCATGAGCTCCTCTCCTTTTATAGGTAGATTTCTATCCTCCGAACTATTTCTCATTGTTTGACCCTTAAATGTACACTTAATGGGTGGAACCCTTCTTAAATGTTGTTTATAAATGTGTTGGCCGTTCACCCTCAAGATTTCAGCGCATTTGGACACCAGATCAAGGAGTTGTGAATTTTTATTGAAGGATTCAGTTTCTGGACGAAGCTTCCAGGAAGTTTAATCCAAATGTATGTCATTCAATGGACTTCTTAATGACATAAAACTCCAAAAAAATTATTTAGAGCCGGATCTCTCTGTCCTTGTTCTATCCCAGGTGGAAGTACCTCATTTTGATATATGTAGGCCCAGTTTGGGTTCTGTTACAGTGGTGTGTTCCACACTGTCCGCCCGAAAAAATGTCAAACTTCAACGAATTTGTTGAACCACTAGATGGCCGAATACGCTCCTTGTCCAGAAGAAAAAGATGAAGGAAATAAATCCAGGATTATAAAAAATTAAAATTCACTTAATTTTAAATTATATTTTTTATGAAATGACAAAAATACCCTTGTGGTAAAAATCTGTCCAAAAATCCAGAATTATGCAATTTTCACAAATTTTCTCATTTTCATTCTAAAACTCAAATTAGATATTATTTTAATAAAACAATGAAATAAATGGGTTTTATCATCTAAAAACATGAAAAAAATACTCATTATTTGATCAAAAATATGCACATAAATTTGCTCTGTCAGAGTACTTCGTGTCTCTCTCATCAGACCTAGCAGTGTGTTCTCTTGTTAGGTGTTTAGTGGAATCTCCGAGCTGGATGTTAGTGGTGGTTTCATGATGGTCGATCTTGTATGAGTATATCTGGATATTCTTGTTATATGTTATGTAGACATATACTATGTAGAGATGACTGTATCTTTCCTTTGTGGTATTTCCCTTGTTGTATTCCTTTGTGGTTTCAGGGTGTCCTACTAGGTATTGTTATACTCACCCTTGCACGGGCTTTTCCCGCACGTGTCTTGTCTTGTGCAGACGAGTGATCCTATGACGAGATTCTAGGTGGACCAGGACTAGACGGTTCTCAGTGATATCCGATAGGCAGAGGTGTGTTCTTACGGCTACGGATTGCCGTCTCAGTACCTTTCTTTACAGGTTGGACTTTGTTGAAGACTTTCTTTTGGTGGGCTTGTACTTTTGGACCTGGGTTTTAAATTACTGTACTTTACCTTCCTGTCATACTCTGTTGGTTGGGATTTTTAGTATATGCATTCATTTCCCATTTTATTAGTTTTTACTTTTCAGCTTTGTGGGCTTAGAGATGTGTGTGTGTGTGTGTGTAGGTTTATAGGCAATGCCTCCCATATTAGTGATATGCCTACTCGGTGCTAGTCACCAGCCCCTATCCTATTTGAGGCAGGCTTAGGGATTTGCGGCTCAGGCCCCACTGAGATGTGTCGTGATAAAGTGGTATCAAAGGTGGTCAGTTCAACCTTAGGACCAAGAGTTTTTGAGTTGGTTTGGGGAAATAGTGTTAAGTGTTTCAACTTCAGATTTCCAGCCAGGGACCCTAATGTTAGTGCGGGCGGCCGATGTATCCATACACCAGGACTCTGATAACATGTTTTTCGACTCGGAACATGAGAACACTAGTTTAAAGGGAAAATTAATGGTACATGCATCATATAGGAATGGGTTGTGGTTTCTATGTCCTTCTTGAGTCATCTCCCTAGATATACTGACTGACTGTGATACATCTTGTTTCGTTTCAGGATGCCTCCATGACGCACACCCGCTAGGATCCAGCAGTTCGATCAGGAGGATGACCCCCTCAGTGATGAAGCTTCGATTCAGGAACCAGATCCCCTAGTTTTACATTCGGGAGGTGTTCCAGTTATTCCACCACCAGTGGAGTAGTGTTTAGTGCCTACTGTACCAGTAGAGGAGGAGCACATACTGAGCGCACTCCACAAGATTCAGAGACAGAGACCACTCAAGTTTTCAGGCGAGCCTGACCCCCAGGCAGCTGAGTACTAGCTTGAGGATGTGGTCATAGTCTTCCGTTTGGTCAGGACACCGGCAGACCAGATGGTGATCCTGGCAGCGAGTGTTCTGCAGGGCTCGGCAGTGGGATGGTGGAGTTTGGTTATCCAGACCCACGACGAGGCAACTCTTGCATGGTAAAAGTTTGAGTGTCTCTTTAGAGAGGAGTTTTCTCCGGTTACCCTGAGAGCGGTACGTATACAGGAGCTTCTTCCACTCCAGTAGGGAACTATGACGATGGTTGACTATTCATCGATGTTTATCGACCTCTCACGGTACTCGATGGATATGGTCAGGTATCAGTACTTCAGAGCGTGGATTTTTTAGCGGGGATTGCATAGAGACATCAGAGCTAGCATCGTCCCTATGAGAATTACTACTTATGATGGGGATATCGAGTGGGCTTTGGTGATTGAGAGCTTCTTGGCAGAGCAGATACAGCCGGCAGTTGACAGTAGTGAGCAAGCTGGAGTAGAGACCTCGGCAGCAGGGAGCCGACGTCAGGGACCTAGGTGTGGGAGATATTTTTAGAGGAGATCCTAGGAAAGGTGATTTTCCATACATGGTTTACAAGGAGCATCCATCCAGTGTCGAGAGAGGCTATGCTACTCATTTGATGGCATGGGACATCTCGCTTGAGATTTGAAAACCCTCTATACTATTGACACGAGAGCAGTGGATGGACCACTGAGGTAGAGGCAACATGTGGAGCAAAAATATCTGTGGGGTGGTGGATGTGGTAGAGGATCTAGGAGAGCAGCTGGAGGTGGTCATCATATTGACCTTTTTCCACCACCACCCCTAGGAGGTCCACCCTTGGCTCAGGGAGCTGGTGGACAGAGGCAGGGACCACTGCAGGTAGTAGAGGCTTATGACCCCGGTACTCCCGAGATTATTTGAGGTACAATCTGTGTCTTTTCTACTTTGGTTTCCATACTAATATACACATTCCCTATTCATTATTTTATGGTTTCTTATCTTGTTCGAGACCTTGAGATTCCTATTGATCCATTGACTCGACCCTGACGCTTTGAAACACCGACTGGAGAAGATTCAAGGATCACACATCTTTGCAGACAGTGTGACCAGACCCTTAGAGGTGAGAGTTTCGGTTGGAGCCTCTTGGTGGCAGTGTCGAGGCCTTACGATTTCATTCTTGTTATGTATTAGCTATCCATAGTTCATGCCTAGATTGACTATTTTAAGCGAAGGGTGCGGTGTGTCCATAGTGATGGAACGAGGTTCTCTTTCATCAGTGAAAAGGAGACCCAGGCAGCGTAGGATGGACTCGTGCGCAGGAATGTACAACCGATTTCATATCAGTTGGCTACCCTAGCCCTTGGCGCAGAAGATGTTATCAGATTCTAATGTCCAGTAGTAGTGGATGAGTACGAGGAAATCTTTTCCGGAAGATGTCTCCAGACTACCTACTCATCGGGAGATAAATTTCTGCATTGAGTTGTAACCTGGGACGACACCGATATCAGCATCAGCATATCAGATAGCTCCTGCAGAGCTTCGTGAGCTGAGGGTGTAGCTGGAAGACATGCATAGGAAGGGATTTGTGAGACCCAATGTTTCACCTTGGGCGGCCCCAGTGTTGTTTTCTAAAAAGTCGGATAGAATCATGATGTTATGCGTGGGTTACCAGCGCTTGAATCAGGTGACTGTGCAGAACCGGTATCCACTACCCAGAATCAATGACCTCTTCGACCAGTTAAGAGGGGCATGATGGTTTTTGAAGGTTGATCTAAAATTAGGCTATCACCAATTGTGAGTATGGGCTGAGGATATACCAAATACAACTTTCAGATGTCGCTACAGTCACATTGAGTACTTGGTGATGCCCTTCGGCGTGACGAACGCCCCGATAGTGTTTATGAGACTCATGAACCGGATATTTCAGCCCTATCTAGACCGGTTCGTGGTGGTCTTCTTCGATGATATCCTTGTGTACTTTGCATCCGAGGAGGAGCACGCGAGGTACCTAAGGATGGATTTGAACACACTCCGAGAGCACCAGTTGTACATGAAACTCTCGAAGTGTCAGTTCTAGATACAGGATTTCCACTTTCTCAGACACGTTATCTCAGTAGATGGTATAGCATTGGACCCAGCCGAGGTAGAGGTAGTGTTATCATGGGAGCCACCCCGAAGCATGAAGGAGGTACGAAGTTTCCTTGGGTTGGAAGGATACTATAAGAGATTCATTCTTGATTTCTCCATGATTTTAGCACCCATGAATTCATTGACCCAAAAGGGGAAGCCTTTCATATGGACCGAGAGATGCCAGTAGGCTTTTCAGTAGTTGAGATAGTGTCTGACGAGCACCTTAATCTTGAGATTACCGGAGGAGGGTTTCGAGTACGTGGTGTTCTGCGATGCATCAGGAACTGGGATTGGTTGTGTCTTAATGCATAGGCAAGCGTTGATTGCCTATGGCTCATGAAAGTTGAGGCTACACGAGCACAACTATGCGACCCATGATCTTGAGTTGGCAGCGGTAGTCTTCGCATTGAAGATGTGGCAACACTACCTAATGGGTGAGAGGTTTACCATCTACTATGATCATAATATTCTCAGATATATCTTTTCTTATAAGGATCTGAATTTGAGACAGAGGTGATGGATTGAGTTCCTCTAGGAGTATGACTTTGAGATAATTTATACTCCTGGGAAGGGGAACGTTGTTGCAGATGCTCTCATCTGGAAATCTAGTTCACTGTTGTTGGATGAGGTGATGGGATAGTTGGCCTCTTTACATTTATCCTTCGTGGATAGGGATGAGGGAGCCTACCTTCAGTCGAAGGATGTTACCCCTCCACTCTTACAGCGAGTTAGGGAAGCACATCATGAGGATGCGATCTATGAGGCTCTACGTACTCATATATCTGTAGGTGATGCTGCTGATGAATATTCAAAACATGGGGAGCACATTGTTCTCTTCAGAGGGAACACAGTAGTACTAGTGAAGTTGCAGGATGAAGTTATGAGGGAGTTACATACATCTCCTTTGGGGGTGCATCCAGGAGTGGAAAATATTTACCAGGACTTCTGACGTCAGTTCTGGTTTCTAGGAATGAAGAAGAGTGTGGTAGAGTTTGTTTCTTCGTGCCTTACTAGTCAGCAAGTAATGGCTGAGCACCAGGTGCCAGAAGGTTTGACTCAGCCCCTTGAGGTGCCTGAGTGGAAGTGGGATGAGATATCCATGGACTTCGTGACAATTTTACCATGTACATCATGGGGACACGATGCTATCTGGGTAATCGTTGATCGACTCACAAAGTCGGACCACTTCCTAGCCATAGAGGAGAAGAGTTCAGTAGAGAGCTTGGGAGGACTCTATATGCAGGAGATAGTTCGACTTCATGGAGTTCCATCAACGATCATCTCAGATCATGATGTTCATTTCACATCCTGGTTGTGGAAGGGATGAAAGGAATCTTTTGGGACCCAGTTACACTTGAGAACAGCGTTTCATCCTCAAACTGATGGTCAGACAGAGCGGACCATCCAGGTTTAGGAGGATATACTATGAGATTGCATACTTGACTTTGGTCGTAGCTGGGAGGATCACCTACCACTGGTGTAATTTTCTTATAACAATAGTTATCACTCCACTATTGGTATGGCACCATTCAAGGATTTGTACAGGCAACCATTTAGGTCCCCTCTTTGCCGGACTGACCCAGGAGAGTCAGTACTCATGGTCCCAGAGATGGTACAGGCTACTACCGAGAAGGTGCAGGTTATCCAGGAACAGATGAAGACTGCTCAGAGTTGGAAGAAGTCTTGTGCTGACAGGAGATGGAGGCCCTTAGAGTTCGAGGAGGAAAACCATGTGTTCATTCGTGTCTCACCTCGATGGGGATTGCTGAGATTTTTCTGAGGTGGCAAGCTATCTTCAAGGTTCGTCAGCTCTTTTCAAATTCTAAGTAGAGTTGTTGTGGTGGCGTACCACATGGCTCAACCTTCTCAGATGGACTGTGTTTACAACATCTCCCATGTGTCACAGCTGCGGAAGTACGTGCATGATCCATCACACATTATCGATTGGGGAGAGCTGGACATCGATGATGGAGTAACCTTTGCTGAGTACCCAATGGAGATCGAGGATTGGATGGAGATGATACTTCATGGGCGAGCTATTCCCTTGGTGCGTGTTCGTTGGTAGCATTGGAATCTCTAGGAGAGCACGTGGTAGTGGGAGGCTCAGATTTGGGTGCAATACCCACATATTTTTGAGTAGCCTTTATTTTGGATTTTTGGGGACATAAAAGCCCTAAGGTGGGTGTGATGTAATGTCTCGGATTTTTCCATGTTTTATTATAATAGTATGTTAGAATTATTTTGAGACCAGACATTGAGATGACGTGTAGTTCTGAGGCCCGGGGATCTGAGAACCAATGTTTAAATTTCATTCAATAATTAAATTTGCGCGCCTGTGTGGTTTTCCTGAGAAAGTGGAGTAACTCTGGAATGGGTGCTCGGATCAGAAATCTGAGGGCACCGTTGCATCCAGAGCAGTAGGTTTACCCTAGAAGAGACCTAACATCGGATGGCATTGGTAGGTGGTGAGATCTAGTTTTTGGACATAACTGTAATAAAATATTTAATAATTTTTTTTTATTAAATCGTGTGGAGGTGAATATCTATTCTATTTTTAAATAGAGATTTTTCAGGGTATCAGGGCTATAATTCCCGTAACCCTGAATCTCCCTAGAAGCTCTGGAGAAAACCTCCCAACGCAGGAATGGTGTTCTTGATGATCTTCTCCGGTGATGACGACGTGGAAATCAGATATTCATCAACGAACGCCATGAATCCAAGTAGGATGTTTGATTTGTGATTTCTTCCTCGTTCTTTATTTCTACGATTAACGCGTACTAATCCACGAATAGATTAGTCCACAGATCCATCGTTCTTGTGGGATGGGATTTTGCGGGGATTTTGGTAGATTGAATCCATGTTGATCTATTGTTGATGATTTTCTACTCTGTTTATGCCTATTAATGGGAGCAGATCAATGCCATAATGAATGACAACATAGGTTTGTTCCTCAAAATTGTTTCATTGCTTTTCTCCCATTTTTCTTCCATGCGTTCTTCGAATTCTTCACAGGGTGATGAACAATGGATCATTGTGCATCTGTTCTGCGATGCAATGATCCAAAATTAATGAATTGACACCACTGCAATCTTGTGGAGGTGCGACGACGATTTTGGCAGACGATTCAGAGCGGATCTGAAGATATTTCGTTTTTTTTAGTTTTTCTTCGGATGGATCATTATAGGTTTATGACCCGATTGAAGGACCGAAAACAACCGATTCAGTTTTCGTGTGATGATAAGAACTAAACCCTGAAGCATCGGGATGAATGGACGAGAGATCGCACATCCAGAAGATCGGCCGAAGCGCGAGTAAAAAGACAATGTTCTGGAAAAACCCCGACTACACGGCGTGGAGTATGGGAACACAGCGTGTGTTCGTCGGTGAAATACCTGGAATGTACTCCAGGAGTACATGGACATGGGTTGGGTACACAGCCAAGGCCACACTCTGTATACCCTTCCCCGGCCAGACACAGCCAGATACGCGGGGACCCCCCTTGTACTAGTACACAGGAAGGCGACACAGATGGACACCGTGTACGGGCATACAGCCAGGGTACACGAGTGTTTCCCAGTCGATAGGACAGGGTGTGTGCTTCGACATACACGACGTGTATATGATTTCCTACACAACTTCGATTCCAAACACGAGCCATTTACACAGGAAGTACCTGGAGTCAAGGAACACGGCGTTTGATCCCTCTACACATCGTGTAGTTGAGTTTTACACAATTTGGATGGATGACACGGGTCGTTACACGGGCAGTACCCGAGGTCAAGGAACACAGTGTGTAACCATACTACATGCCGTGTAACCTGTTTTACATGGCTTGATCCAATTGACTTCTATGACTTGGACTAGTTTCCTTAGGGTTCATCCCCTTTGTATTTCTCTTGAAGGTTTCCGGTTTCATTTCCAACATACAGGAGTATGATCCTTTCAGTATGAATTCCTAAATAGAGTTGTTGGAATCCTCTCTGTGAGACTTGTAGATGGATCCTCTATTCCTTCCTAGTACCCTAGGTAGAGTTCTTGGTATTGACATGACCAACCTTACCCTGGCACTGATCCTTTTCTTAGCAGATTAGTTCAGATTGAGTTGTTGGAATCACCCCATGGCAATTGGTTTTGATCCTCATCTGAGAATCATGTTCTCAAGTACTTGTGGAGTGTGTTCTCCCGGAACGAGTACTTCATGTCTCTATCTTCAGACCTAGGAGTGTGTTATCCTTGTTACGTGCTTAGTGGAATCTCTGAGCTAGATCTTTGTGGTGGTTTCATGATGGTCGATCGTGTATGAGTATATCTGGATATTCTTGTTATATGTTCTATAGACATATACTGTGTAGAGATGACTATATCTTTCCTTTGTGGTATTTCCCTTGTTGTATTCCTTTGTGGTTTCGGGGTGTCCTGCTGGGTATTGTTATACTCACCCCTGCACGGGCTTTTCCAGCATGTGTTGTGTCTTGTGCAGATGAGCGGGCCTTCGACAAGATTCTAGGCGGACCAAGACTGGACGGTGCTCAGTGAGATCACACAAGCCGAGGTGTGTTCCAACGGCTACGGATTATAGTCCCAGTACCTTTCTTTATATGTTTGACTTTGTTGCAGACTTTATTTTGGTGGGCTTGTACTCTTGGCCCAAGGTTTTACATTATTGTACATTAGTTTCCTATCGTACTCTATTGGTTGGGATTTTTAGTATATGCATGCATTTCCGTTTTTAGTAGGTTTTACTTTTCAGCTTTGTGGGCTTGGAGATGTGTGTGCGTGTGTATAGGTTTTTAGGCAATGACTCCCATGTTAGTGATATGCATATTTGGTGCTAGTCACCAGCCCCTGCACTATTGGAGGTGGGCTTGGGGAGTTGCGGCTCAGGCCCCACTGGGACGGGTCGTGACATATGCTGCATAAAAAAACTATGACCAACTACTCTACCTCTCTACAAACAATAAACAACATGGACATGATCATTTCATGGTCCTATAACATATGAAACACAGTAATGTTAACCTATAACTATCCCATTGAATTTAGAATGTACTCAATTCTATCTACTAATGAAACTAACACTGAACCTTACCACCTATACCAAACTGAGCAGAATGAACCACTTGGCATTATTCCTGGTTATTACCATGAACCCCGTAGACTGATCACACATGCCTCAAGACCCTAGGATAATAACAGAATCCTCAATCACCAAATTTCCAAAATGGATGCTATATATGTCAACTATCTTCTAGTTAAAACCTCCAATGACCAAATTATTGAGTCATAACAATGATGACACTACTCCTCAAGGAACCCTAGTGGGTCCCCTATCGTGGTAAACTTCATATTGAGTTTATCTACCTGATCATTCCTCAATCTAATAAAATTCTTGATGAAAATTAATGTATACGGTGTAACTGCGTATTTTATAGAGGGATATAATGTCTACTCTAGACGTCTAAAATGAGACCCTCATCAATAAAAGGATATGGAAAAATATAGAATTTCCATAAACATGATCCCCATCTCCCAACACAATAACCCAAATTATGAAAAAAAATAAACTCATGACTTTTCAAAAACATCTTGGTAGGCAAGCTGGAATATTACCAAAACTCATTCTAAAAGTAAACACATGAAATATATTTTTTTTCTTACCAAGAAACAATTTTTAGCCCAAAAGTAAAACACCCTACATCTGAATTCTTACTAATGAGACCCAGTACCCCCTGGCCATGATCAAACTAATGGTGATATCATGTTTATCTAATGAGATCTTTATCTCCAAATATGAAAAAATATATTTTTGTAGTTCCCTAAATCCTTCTTCTAAGAGGAACCAAAAGTTATCTTCTACTGATCATCCTCCTCAACTGGATCAACCCTTTATTGTTCAGGCAGATCAGCCTACTAAACCTCAAGTACCTTAACCAAATCTGTATGATATATAGGATCAATCATTGAATTATAAAAAATGATTTGAAAATCATGGTTGAATATAATTTTGTAAATATTTATTTAATTATTTTTTTATCTTTACCAAAATAACTCAATGAAAACTATAACACAAGTCAATGATTATGATTTTACCTCTTCTTTGTCTATACCCTACAGGAAGTACCACATAAATTTTTTATTCCATTGGATCATATTCTTTGCATGAGATCCTATGGGGCCCTAAAATATCATGTCCTAGCCGGTCTCCCCTTATTATATTTCACTAACTATGATCTACTAACACCATTGACTTAATAACACATTCCATCGTCACAATTACAAACTGAAAACTCCATCCAATATCTAAAAATTCATTTATGATACCAATTTTGTATGACCCCATCCCTAAAAAGATATCACATTGATGGAGGAGAGATAATGACTCTTGGTTTCTCGCCCCCAGTAGGCCCCAGGATGTTGAATAACACCAAGGGAATAAACATCTCAGAAATGGGAGGCATTAACATCTATAAAAATAAAAATATAATGAGATACAAAAAATAAACTATAAGAAACTCCATGAAATAATATAAAACAAATACCAAAACCATCCAATAATGAATTTATATGTGATAAATATTGATAATGGTCATCAAAATAACTACCAAAAAGGATATATTATGCAGCAACAAGGTAACAATCCAAAGGTCTGAGATAAGAATTCCCAACACAATCCATGTAACTCACCAAGAATCATGAAAATAATTTTATATACATTGGGTGAGAATACAATTATACTCTTTAGAAAAATTAAAGTCTCTGAAACACATGTGAAAAAAGTATTCTAATTTATATATAAGAAAACAAAACAACCAACAACACCTAAACATGTAAACTAACTAATACCATATTCATCGAGGAATGAATAAAAACAAAATAATACATGTATGATAGTATAATATGAATCATATAGATGGTAAGTACCATGAATCACAATACCATTGATTATACCCTCAAAAATACCAAGGACGTATATCATGGTACTCCACCACTACCATATTAAAACACTACACATCTTGTCCACAGACACCAAGGATATCAAATCACATCACATCACATCCCACATATAGACACATTGACCATCACATAAAATATCAAAAATAGTGTATTAGGGTATCATGAAAATTATGGAAATCAAGATATTTGCCACATATTACCATGCATGGACCCCATCATAAACAGTTTCTACATCCCACCCAAAAAAACTTCGGTAATCACTTCACACATCACCCAATTACATCTAGTCTATCACATCACATCATATATTGATAGTGAAATTTTTAATTATGGTCATCAAATCACGCACTTGTCATCCTTGCTTGAATGTGGGAGCATAGAAGAGTGGGTGGCCAGCTATCCATCCTCAACACTAGGATGTTGGGAAAAGAAAATACATATAATCATATAGGTGTCGGAACATGGTGGTTGACATGGGTGGGAAAAAAATTAAAAATCACATGGAAATATAATGTATACATATGATTTCATAACACATAATCCCAACATATGGTTACCCCACACAAGATCTATCCCATCTTAGAACAACATCATAAGGCCTCACAACCTTAACCTCTTATAATTTCATCCCCAATTGCATAAAACCACCCCAAAATGCATAGTCCCTAGATATTTTCATTTCACAATAAAATAAAAATTCTAAATTCATATTACCAACTAATTGAATTCATTTATACCATTGATTTTATAACCCATTTATTTAACATGAACCCTACATTACCATAGTTTCCATTATTAATCATTGATTCATTATACATTCAACCCATACTATTTCAATTCTCCATTTACAAATTCATTGAATTACAACCCTATAAGCAAGTAAAAAAATCCACAAACAAATCATTGCACAACATCCCATTAAAAATTTCACCATCATCATTTTCATACTCACTTTTTATTATAAAAACCACACATGACAACCATTTCAAATCCACAACCACCACATTTGGACAACCACATATTAACCACTTTCCATAACATATAACAAATCAGATCATAATACCCCATTACATATACCACATCCAATCATACATATGCCACAACAAAGAAAATACCTTTGCATCAGATCAAATAAATTACACAACACACATACATTACCACAAAATACATTCCGAATGAATCAAAAAATGTGTTCAGATATGGCTTAGGGAATTTTGACCACATTCACTAATTCATCAAGGGAATTATCCTATAATCCATATTTTCATGTGAAAATAACTCATTAACTCTTTATAAGTAATTATCCATCTAAAATTAGGGTGATAAAAGAATTACAGAATAAAGATTCCACATTCACTACTATAGTGAATAAAAATATGCCCAACAACCATAATTTTTAGTATGGAATTTATCCCATATAACTCAAATTATTAGAAAAAATAAGGAAACTATAAAAACATGTTATTTCCTTCCAATTACCCATTAATTTCATTAAACCAATTATTATATATTTCTTCAATTGGGTACAACCATAATCTCATGAGTTGGAAATATTAAACCCATCCCACATGAAACACTAGGTGAGTAATAATGGAATTCCCCGCCTAAAGTGAACATTTATTATTTTATATGAAAGGTTGAAGAAACTGAGAGGCCACCACCAAACACTATTACATGGGAGAGAACTTGTAACGCCCTGACCCCAGTTACCCAGAGTCGGTGCATTACTTTGTAACATTGGCATGATCACAAAAGATCAAGTCTCGAATGACCGATTAGTTTAGTAGCCTTGGAAACACTAGATACATTCATAAGTCTTACATTACATCATAAAGTAAAACAAAACTACAACAACATCTTGTCTTCATATCCCCTCATAATATCCCTACATGTCATTCATAATATACTTCTTCACATCCTGGAAAAATTAAAACATTAGAAGGGGTGAGCTCAGATGCTCAGAAAGGATAACAATATAGCGGAAGCTTTCATAAATAAACATTAACATTTAAGGCAATGTATAACTAAAACAAAAGCCTATTAAACTTGAACTTCAACATAATATGGAAAATGTAAAATGAGATAATTCCATTTACTTATTCGCATGGATATTCTACTGTTCAAATAATCACATGCAATATGAATAACCACTTTCATAATGATGGAATGCATAATGCCAGACTATCATAACCACGTAGCCAAGGCCTCATGCCAAGACCACAAATAAGATTTTTTCAAGGCCTCGTTCCAAGACACTAGTTTGTCTCATGAGACCTACTGATGCATCAAGGCACTATAGCGGGCTCCACCCGTCACTTATTAAGTCCAATGCATTCCTCATATGAACAGGTTTAAACATATCATAAAGCATAACATAATTGTATCACATAAAACATGCATAAAGGAAACATAATATTTCCACACTTCAATCACAAAATATCAATACAACACCTTGATATAATAAAAAATTTATCAAAACCATGTTCATTACCAAAATGAAAGAAAATTAAAACGTGGTATTTATTTTTCATTTTAAAAAAGGTTATGGCTTATAGAGGAAGCTGAAACTAAAATTATAGTCACGGCGGTGGAGAAGTCGTTGACGCCGTATACGTAAGAAAAACATTCCTTTTGTCATTTAGTAAAAATGATTCGTATAAAATGATTCCTTTTGAGTAAAATTCAAAGGGGTTTATACACCGTATAAAAGAAATTTGTGTATAAAACAAAATATGCCTCGATGAATGGTGATTGAGACAAAGTCCCTTAAAAAGATTATTTTTTAAATAAAATAGATATATTATGTGTATTCACTATAATTACACATAAATAAAGTACAAATACAAGATATGACATAATAATATCATGACATAATTTGAAAGTAGGAGATTAACCCAAAGAATAGAAATTGGGTTAAGAAATTCCATTACCTTGCATATTGTCTTGACTCGACCATTCTTTAACCTCCTGAATAATAAACAAGAGTTAATTTATAATTGCTTAATAACCTTTTTGAAGTTTTTTATTCCTTTCATATCACTTATTATCATGTTATGAACATTATGTAATTATTTAAGTTAATAACAGTCATTTTGTCGATCTTTGGTACTTGAGTCAAAAATAACCTTCTTATAATTACAAGTTGTTCATGTGGTGAAATATCCATTATATCCAGAATTATATTCATGATATAGATATCATATATCTCATATATATCCAGTATATACATGAATTTATAATATTCCATAACGTTTAGAGGTATGAAATGAAATGCCACGTTCATGGAGACGGTAAGCCGTACGTACGCATGAACGCTACTTTCATTTCTATTTAGTATTTAATGTAATCATAATGATATAAAGGTATATTATAATTCCAGTATAATATCATATATAATATCATTTACTCCATCCTTTATACATCCCACATATGGCATTAATGATTCAAATCACTTTGAGGGGGCGGTAGTCCGCACTTCCTAAAATGAAAATATCGCGTTTACCCATAATGGAAACAATAAAGGTATTCCATAAATGAAAAATACAGAACCTTAAGTAAAACATAAACATATTATATATCATGTATAAATAGTGTGACATCTTAATGACCACCTTTGAAGGTGTTATATGAGTGTTGAACAGTCATCGTTTCGTGAGGCAGAAATTCCCCATCCATAGAAACAGTATGTTCTTTAACCATTAGATGTATGTGTGTGTATGTGTAGCTCTAATAATTCTTATAACAACATACTAGTATATTGAGTATACTGGTGTTTTTACAAATTAAATGAATAAAAAGAGTTTAGGGGGTTGGAGAAGCAAAATAAAACATAAAAACACAAGAGATAACACTACCTTTAAAATAGGTAACTCTTTTTGATTTGATCTCAAAGGCTTCCTTGGGAATAATTCTGACCCAAGTGAGGATTCTAAGAGTAAGATAGGGAAGTTGAGAGAGTATTTGGGCAGATGTTGTCTGAGCCAAAAGGCTTTGAAGGTGTGAGTAAGGTGGTAGTGGTGGGGGCCTTTTATAAGTGGAGAGGAGGGGCACTCTTGGAAAGTAATGAAATGTTACTTTATTATACAATGATTTTCGGATTATAAAGGTCCCACACTTATATAATTCAAGGCTAAGGTGATAAGGGTTCGAAATATTCTCATCCAATAGTATTTGGACAAGTTTAATTCTTAGAGTTTACATTATCCTTCCATTTTATTAAAATCGTTAATTAATGAGGTAATCGTTGCATCATCAGGGTGTCATAAATAATTTAATCTATTTAATGTCTAAAAATTATAAAAAAATATCATGATTTAGAAAATGTTTTTAGTTTTCTAATGAATATTTATAGTCAAAAATATGACTTGTATAACCCCATTTAAAATTTTTTTTAGTAAAACAACTTATGTTTGTGACATTTTTATTTTAACTTTAAATAAAAAGTTTTTAATGTCATTTTCAAACAAAGTGGCTCCATGGGGTCCCAAAGTTGACCCATGGATTTTCTTGGTCGGCCATGACTCATCCAATAGGGTTAGGACAAGTGTAAAGGTATTTTCATATTTTTATAATATCATTTTTACCTTAAATTTCGCTAATTACCTTTAATCGCGATTAATTAAACCTAATAGTTACTATTCACAAAAAAATTATTTTAATCCCATTGAACCACATTTTACTTCCTAATGACAACCATGTATGTTAGATTTTTAAAAATAAAATCACAGAAGTAGTAATATTTCATTTAAACGAAAAATCAGTTATTTAACTACCACTTAGTGGTTTCACTATTCATCAAAAATTGATGTTTTTCAGAACAATGCCAAAATTTCACCCTAAGATATAATTGATATTCCGAATTCAAAAATGATGTCTATTTTAAAAAATTCCAAACATATAAGTTTCATTAATTAATTTTATAATTAATTCCCCTTGTCACAACAAATAGCATGTTTTTAAGAAATAATATATATAAAAAGATTGACAATCGTTTATGTCCAATTTCAAAGTGAAAATAATTCTAATGAACACCATTGGATAAAATGGTAAAAATATATTCTAATTATACTTTAAAACCACTCAATAGTATAATTTATCACTATAAATTATTTTGATCAAAAAATTTGTTTTAAGTATTTTTCACTATTCATAAAAAAAATGGAAGTTCTCAAAAAATTACAGAAAATTTAACTTAGGATAATTTCGATATTACGAATAAAAAAATGAAGTCCATTTGGAAATATAAAATTTCTATAATTTTAAAAAGTGGGTATTACTATTCATAATAGCTACTTTGATTAGTTGTGGTGTGTTAGAACTCGAAGTTGCGTACAATTCAAGCTATTGCATTATTGAATGAGAAGCGTATCATGGAAGCTCGGGGTGTTACAGAACCACTACTAGAATAGAACACAACAACAAGAACATTCTCATACCCAAAGACAAAAATATGGTCTCCCAGATAGCAAGCACACTCAGATGAAGATATAGGAAGAAACTGGAAGTAGATAACGAGTGGAACTACTTATAGAACCAAATATCAACACATAATAGCTTAGATCAAAATTAAAAGAATAGGCGCTGAAAATTATCTTTAGGGTCCACTTAGGTCACCCAATAAATGGGGGGAACAAAGGTAAATTGATCAAGTTCAAACAGATTTTAGAATTTATAGTTGGATATTAAATCATAAGACCACAATGAATCCCCTAAGACCATGCAGAAAAATTTATTAAAAAATGGAATAATGGGACATAGTTTATAGGTCCACACTATATCCTAGACAATCAAGTATCCCATTAAGTATCTGAGATATATCCATGATGTAAATTCCATAAATGGGGGAGGAATAAGATGGTGTCCCTAAGGCACTACACCATAGATCATGACAGACAAGAAAGGTCAATCCCATAGCATGTACTAAATTACATTGTCAGGATGAAATTAAAAGAACCATAGATAACTGACTTCCAATAATCCATGTCATAGACCAATCCTCTACATTGTAATAATCTTTTTCTAGGGAGGGGCTATGCCAAATCAAGGCTCCATGGAACAATTATCCCCAAAATGTGTAGTTACCCCAAAATAAAACAACAATACATGTGAATAAATATACCAGATGAAAAAAATTGATCTTGAGTATAATGTTATATTAAAATAAGAATTCCATATAAAATGGGAACAACACAGGTAAAAATGAGCATATATTAATAGAACAAAAAATTAGAGTGCTGAAAAACAATAATAGAACATACAATGTATATAATAATGGTCATGTATGAAACATATCGAGAGGTGACCCTAGAAGTACTCGGTTTAGAACCATCTATTTGAACATGATGTGGTCTATATTATATCACCAACCTGGATAATCTCATCTAGTTTCAAAAGTTGTACAACACACACTAACCATTCTCTTACTAGGTCTATTCCTGTCTATCTCTTTTGGGAATAGATAGTAAAACTATTATAAAATGAATTTTACGACATAGTTTTCATGTCAGTTATTTATAAATTAGGTTAAAATCTAGGTATATTTTCTTTTCATGGTGGTTTTATGAAAACCTACATGAAGAAGTTTGTATTCTCTGCCTTTTCAGCTTGGTTCTATAATTTAACTAACGAAAATGATCAGTTTTTTATGTTGGTAATAGTATAAATTATATGAGATCTATTTTTCACATTGGTTATAATATAACAAAATTCAATAATATTTTTAAAAATTATGTATTTCCAGATAGTTTCATTATAAGACCATCTATTATTACAACTGATATCTCGTTTCTCACTCACGGAAGCCCTAACTTTTTTTTGATCTAGTGGTCCTAATCATTCCTTATGATCTAAATCATATTGTAGGGTTTCATCATCCTTGGGTAACACATTGAAAATAAATCTAAATTAAGCCTCACAGATTTTCATTTCTCTCTTTCAAGACATTCATGTCTATAAATATCTAATTGACGATTTTTCAACATAATGTTATTCATTATCTCTATACCATCTTTATATATTTTGGTTTTCTCAATTTAATCATTGGTCATTCAAGAAACATTTCTTGTTAGTCATTATCTTATTAATAGATTATTTCCTATTTCTATTTTTTTGGAATTTAGCCTAATGATACATCTAAATAATAGGAAACCATCACACCCCTCTACTTTCAAGTAGAATTTAGTAGTAATAATAGGGTTTTTACATGATGATAGTTTGGTTTTGAGGATTGTTGAAATGTATGATGGTGTTTTTGGTTTAATACTAAATGGATTAAATTGTTTTGGCTAGTGAACTAGATATTTCATGGAACTTTATTTTTTAAAATCTAAATGAGTTAATACATTAGACATAGGTGCACTGTGTAATACTTTTTCATGGCTATTCTATTTTATGAACCAAATTGAAAATAAATTTCAATTTTATTATTATATAATAGTTACCATATTTTTAATCATTCATTTTTTTAAACAGACATGATAATTCATTGTAAATAAATCAATGGGACAAATTCATATCCTAGATTGGGATTAGAAGATTTTGATTTTTGATAGACTCTATGTTTCAGTATAATAGTGTATTTCCTAAATTGTTAACTGTGGAATATAAATTATAGTTTATATTATAATTCCATTTTTCTATTTTCCTATATTATTTATTCAATTATAAGAATGTACCATAATAATAAAATAAAATGTGATAAATAATTTTAGGTTTATAGCATTTTGGAACAAGTTAAAGTCAAAATTCTCAGTGAACACATCACATGATTGGGAAAATATATTCTACTTCTGATTCTATAATGTGTTAATTAGTTTTTGATTTTATTTAATGTGACATTTTTTTAAACTGAGATTCAGTTTTTATTAGATTATACTTTAAATTACAATATAGAATAAATTTTTTATTTTTATAAATTACCAACTATGAATTAGTTGATCTCATTCTATATATTTTTTATGGATATCATTGTACATATTTTATAATAATTTCATAAAGTTATATTCATTTATATTCTCTTGACACATTTTTTAAAGGAATATATTTTTTAATTCTATCATCATGATTGAATTTTCTCAAAAAAAAATCTATTTTGCATCAAATGTTTCCATTCTTGGTTTTCTATATTTTTTGGATGTCATTTCTAATCTCAATATTTTATAAGTTACTAAATTTTTTAATATTTATTTTTGATACTTGTTATAGATAATGAATCAATGTTGGATTACTGATCCTAAAATTGGTTCTGAATATGAGGAAGGTGTTGATGTTTTTTAGGAATTTCCAAAATGAAATGTTCCAAACAATGATAGGTTTTTCTATCCATATTGGAAATTATTAAATTTGAAGAAGTTGAAAAGAAGAAATATCAATGATCATTTAATTTTTCATGGTTTTAATTTCAGTAATATCCCATGTATTTGGAATGGTGAAACTGGGAAAATTCTATATCTATTCATTTTGGTTCATTTCAATATGATTAATCAGATAAGCAGGAGGAAATAATTCAGGATATTTATGTCAATGAAATTAAGAAAAAACCAAAGCATTAGAGTTTATATGGTGATGATAAAAAACCATTGTGACCTGGTTTTATAGAATATATGGTTTTATCAATGATGTTAATATTGAAAAAACTCAAAATGAAATATGTATTGAGTGAAAAGTGTTTTATAGAGAATCTTCAATTGTTGAAAGAAATTCTTCTGAAAGACATCAATATTACAGATTAAAATTATAAGGCCAAGAAAATATAATTCCCAATGGGATTGGAATACAAGAAAATAAATTTCTGCCTAAATGATAGTGTGATATATCGAAACAATTTTTTTTCAGAGTATCCTAAACGTGGGACATCACTATATATGTTAAAAGAAAAATCATAGTATAATTTAGATGTTTCAGATACCCCTACCATGAATTTTGGTATCTTATTATTACTCCTCATTAGATAAATTTTTTTTATAATTCACATGATTGAAAAAGGGTATGTTGACATGCTGACTAGAATTTATGTGATGATAAAATATGACATCCAGTAGATTGTCCACAATGGAAGAAAATGTATCAACACTTTCCAACATTTGTAAATGGTGTTCGAAATATTATACTAGGACTCTGAAAAGATTAAATGAATCCATATAAAAGACTTAATAGAACACATAGATCATGAAATATTTTATTTGTAATTTACAAATTATCTCCATAATTTTGTATGTATATAAATATTTCATGTTGAGTTGAATGATATACGGAAAAAAGTAGTCCAAAAATGATATTGATGTTTTCTTGTCCCCATTAATTATGATTTGAAACTATTATAGGGTGAAGTTATAAGGATGCATGATTCATATAATATGGAATATTTTCAACTACATGAAATGATTTTTTTTACTATAAATGAATTCCCATCATAAAAAACTTTTTTTTTTATACAGTGTTAAGGAGTATATAGCTGGTCCAATTTGTGAACAATAGACTTCATATTGTCAACTGCATTAGGGGAGAAAAAAATATACATGTGTAATATAATGTTTTTCCTTATGGATCACTCTAAAAAAATATTAAAAAGGATTTCAATAGATCACTTGAATTTTATATTTATTCAAAACCCTCATCCCCTGATTAGTATATTGAGAGGGTGAGAACATTGATGTGACATTCAGGAAGGAACATAATTCTATCAATGATATAAATATTTGGAAGAAATGGTCAATATTTTTTGAGCTTCCATATTGGAGATATCATGAGATGAAATATAATTTTGATTTCATGAATGTGGAGAATGTTATCTATGAATGTTTTCTTGGAACATTTGTAGATATTAAAGAAAATACTATATATGGGTTTAATTCTATAATGGATTTAATCTTAATGGGAATACATTTGGAGTTCACTCCCACTTCTAATTGAAGGTGAACATTACTACCCCCATCTTTTCAAACCATATCAAAGAGGCAGAAACTATATTTTGTCAGATTCTTCATGATATTAAAGTTCCACATGGTAATTCATCAAATATAAAAAAATCATATTTAAAAGATTTTATGTTGACATGTATGAAATATCATGATTCCCAATTCATGATGCAATAACTTCTACCCATTTTATTGCATGAAATATTTACCACCATTTCCCTAATGAATATCATGAAGGTGTTTCGTTTTTATTAATTCAATTTTTAATAAATTGATTTATTTGAATGCTTCAAAAATTATAGAGAATGATGTTCTTACTATAATTTTCTTATTGGAAATGTATTTTCCACCATCTTTTTTGATATAATGGTGGATTTAATTGTTAACTTGGTGTCAGGGATAATTCTTTGCAATCCTATAAAACTATGTTAGATGTATCCTTTTGAAAGGTATATTATGATATTTAAGGGGTATTTTAAGAATCCATATCAACATGAAGCATCCATTGTTGATAATTATCATATTGAGGGGGAAAAGAGTTTTGTACAAGAATTTTGTATGATGTAGAGCACAATGATTGGCCTACAACTCGCCATGAATGATATTGTTTTGAAGGAATGGGGATTCATGTATTGGTAGTCAAATCGTCGACATGTGAAATTATAAATAAGGTACAATTATACATCATTAATTACATAGATGATTGTCAATCATATTTAAAATTTCATTCAAATGAGTTGAAACAAAGTTATCCAAAAAATAATGATATGTGGATTTTGAATGAGCATAAAAATACCATTTTACATGGTTTAAAGATATTGTGAAACCAGATGCATCAGATACATTGAGATGATTATTGGGAGGTCTATGATTAAATTTGATAACATAGTCTGGGTGTTACATTAATGGATATACTTTTCATAGAAAATATCAGGACAACAAAAGTGTGTTTAAAAATAGTAGTGTATTGGTGTTCGAAAAAGAAATACATTTTTCAAGTGCCAAAGACAAATGCCCAGTCTCTACATAAACCGCATATTATGGAGTCCTTGAATAAATATGCGATTTTGATTGCATTAAAATCCATGTTCTAGTGTTTATTTGGAAATGGTTTATCGAAAAGAATAGTTTCTAAGACATGGAATTTAGAATACTAACTGGTTAATCTGAATAAATTTTAATATAAAAATCATCCTATTATCATGGAAACTCATGAAAAAAAATTCTATGTTCTTGTTCAATCCGATATGTAGAGGGATATTGTATTAAAAGGAAAAACTGTATATTAGAGATTATAAATTTGATGAAGACACTGATATATGTGAGATCCCTACATCAATTGAACGATTACCAAAAATTATTGATGAACAATCTAAAGAGATGGTTAGTTCCATATGGAAAGGTCCGAGGATGGAATTTGGGAAAACATTCATTATTAAAATTCATTATATTATATGTAAAATATTTTCTATTATGGTTTACATTTTTAAATTTCATAACATTTATCTTTTAATTTTATTTTCTATATTAAAACACTTATTATAATGAAGAAGATAAATTGTTTTTTATATTAGTTTAGTTTTGTCTATTTTTTCATGTTTAACCTTACATAACATATCTATTAATTTATTTTGTTGAAAACCAATTCCTTTAAAATTTAAAATTTAAATAGAAATAAAATATATCGTATAAGAGTATGTTTTAAAATAATTTTGTTTTTTTAAATTATTTATAAGGTTGGTGAAATTTTTCTATAATTTCATTTCTTATTGATATTGTGTATTTCTCATTCATTTATGTCATTTAATCTGACATTAATATTTTAAAGTTTTTTAACTATAAAAAATATGAATAAAAATTGTTTCGATTAGTTTACTTTACTTTTGTTTGTTTATTATTAATTTTTATTTACATATGTAAGTAATTGTTGGGCTTTTATATTTTTGTATTAATTGATGTTGCTTTGATTCAGTGGTTAATGAAAGATTAATCCTTTGATCCACCATTTATTTCTAGAGATGGTCATACTCATACCTCTGGGGAGGAAGAAACACAAGATCGTGTGGATGAGTTTCCTCATCCTTATTTACATGAGACATCAACTTCCAAGGGGGGGGGGAGAGTTAGAGGGTTGGTAAACATGGTACCACATGTTTACTAAAATTATCAGTTTCTCGTACCCAGGAACAGAGGATATCATTAGACATTGAATAAAATGATATTACATTAGGTCCAAATCAATACAATTCAAGAATTTTGTATCTGTACAATATAAAAGAAATGTTATTATCTTGTTTGAAGATTGGCAATGTGTGGAAAAAGCAACATTATCACTATTGTGGGATAATATTTTTGTAATATTTTTTGTTATTATTTTACTTATAATTAAAATTTTATACTAACATATATTTTACACATATTTATCAAATGACATGTGATATTCCTAAACCCTATAGAAGTGAGGAGGAAATTTTTATTGTTCGTGGCTAGGAGATGGAGGGATTTTAAATCATCCCTCACATCAGAGTTCATTTTTATGAATAGACTACATGAAAATCCATCTTATAAATATCCATTTATAGATGAAGATACATTGAAGTTTTTTTGAATGTAGATGAAGAGAATTGTTTTTAGTAAGTTCAATTTTACCTTTTTTATTATGTTTTTATATTAGTTACCATGTTATGTATTTCTTTATTCTTAATTCATAATTAACAAAAATCAAGAAGATCACATTACGAGATTCAAAATATAACTATATACCCTCATAAACTTTCTTGGATAGTGTATAAATTTTGAGAAGAACTCATTCTAGATGAAAAAAATTAAAATCTGAGAGGTGATTCATAAGAATCAGGGGAGGTTTCCCCTCCCCCCCAGCAAATCTGAAAAATGGAAGAGGGATTGAATCTGAAAAAAAAAGTCAATATATTATGGGAGAGTCAGGATTTATTGATGAAATGATTGAATGAATATTATTTATTTATTGAAGATAAATAATAACTTTATATGTTCTGATTCAATATAGTTATTTTAAAATATTCTATACATGATTCTCTTGAAGAGAATAGAACATAGGTGGTCTTTATTACTAAGGATGAAAGGATATTTTAGCTACAACATTGGGAAAGCTTGAACGCCCAAGTCGAGTACGAGGATACCTAGGAGGTGTATCAGTAAGAAAACGGTTTCCACATTAAGATTAATTTTCAATTGAGTATTTTTATAAAAAATAGAATCATTGGAATCCAAATTTCAGGACATTCAGGAGATGATAGAGGACACGATTGAAGCTTCTAAATATGCGATGTTTGCAGACATGCGAGGTTAGCTTCGTCCTGCCAATCTAACTCCTCCACCTCTACCAATATATCCCACTCCTCATATTTATCATACTCACAAATCAGTGTTTCCAAACCCCACTCTATCTTATCCTACCCCAACACCCCATCCTCTACAGTTTCCAAGTTAATGTGAGTTATATGTTGATGATCCTTATCATATTGTTCCATATGGGACAATATATTATATTAGCAATACCATTCATCATTTCCAAGTTGATATGGAGGATCATAGGGTCACTGTATAGGTTGTTGTAGATAGATCATAAATAATAACATGTGTTATATATTAAGTGTGTATAGTTGGACAAAATGTCAGTCATTTTTTCGTAGGGACATATAGAATTCATCAACATATTCCCATTGAGGTATGTATATATGTTATATTTTATTTAATATTTTGTAAATTTGTTTTCTTATTTTTAATTTTATATATTTATATAATTTTTATAAGAATACTTTAAAGGTAAATTAATAAAATATAGACAATAAAAAAATTCAATGTTAGATGACTCAAGATACATATTCTTATAGTCTTGATCAATTGTCAACATACTAAAATTTATTATTGGGAGCATATGATATTCCATTTGATGCTTCTATTTGTGGGTGTGAAATGAATATGTGTATTTTGAAACATTATATCATAGAGCATGTTGCTGGTGATAAAATGGGAATAAACACAATGCATGTTTTTTCCATATAAGTCAATTAACAATTTTCTTCTACTCATTTATTGAGATGTATTATTTATGTATTATTTTTATTAGGTATCTAGAGAAAATGTCTACAAAGATTATAAATACAAATTTATATGGATTTATGGACCCAAAATCTATTTCTACTATAGCCTTAACAATGACCAATGTTGAAAGAATAATTTTTATAGCTAAAATATTTCAGAAGAATGCCATCATTCAATTTTGGATGTTTCCAAATCTTAAAATATATGAATTAGTATTTCTCACAATGCATTATATATCACTTAACATATTAATAACTCAAATTATATTTTTTATATAACTGTTTATTGGTTTTTATGGGTTTTTTCAAAAGAGATAGATTATATTGGATATACTCTATCAATAATGAAGTGAGAGAAAATTTTAAGAATGTATCGAACATTAAAGTTTTTTATTTTATGATTTTTATATATTGTAGTGAATAAAATTTATTATTTTCAAATTATTTTCAAATAGGGAATGGAATTTATTTTGAGGGATGAAAAATAAAAAGAACTCCAAGATCAAATTAGTCAATTCTAGGGTGAATTTTCATTAAATTTACTAAATTGAGGATATGTTAATTAAAAATGATATTTTGAATTAAAATATATTTGTTGGAGAGTCAGTAAAAATAAGGTGGAACTAAATTGGGATATTATGTTTTAAGATTCATGTATGAAACAATTTCAATTGGTAAAGTTATGATGTTTCTTATGGTTATATTTATATATAAATATTTCCATAATATTTAATGTGTTTCATAGGAAATTGAAGCTAAATTATTTCAGTATTGTTTTTGTAGCTTTTTTATAATGAATGGTCATATACTGCAGAGGAGTTGAGACATTTAAAATTTAATGGAAAATTCATTTTACAGGTTTGATTGGTTTTTTGTATATTTTAATGTCTAATTGTTTGTGTCTTTTTCTGGATTTTCTTGTTCCTTTTATACTGGCTTTTTACTGTTTTGTGGTCGCTACTATGGTGGATGATTAATGAATATACTCTTAGAAAATAATTTTTTCACATCGGTTATTTGATAATCGGCATGGAAAATAAATTTCTCAGTATTTTCATGTTAGATATCCAATAAATGACGTGAAAAATGGTGTATATGTTTTTCACAATGATTATCAGATAACAGAAATAAAAACAAATTACACATTATTTTCACCTAAGATATTCAATAACCAATGTCAAAAATCTTTTATCACATAAGTTATTTTAAATAAAAAATGTGATTAAAGGTGCGTAATTTGTTTTTCTCATAGGTTATCCAGTAAACAATGAAATAAAAACTATGAACTATTATTCTTGTTGGATATTAGATAACTGAAATGAAAAAACATTTATCAAGTAGGTTATTTAAAATAACTAATATGAAAAACCAACTACAGATATTATTCAAAATTAGAGTTTTAATTAATCGATTTGAAATCGTTATTTACTATCTCCCTTAGAATAATGTCCCTTAAAAACTGAGGTGAAAAATTATAGAAACCCGACATTAAACCCCATTTATACACTATTGTAATTATCTATTGACCCTCTAGATGAAATCTATTATCCCATGATATTAGTAATATGGAATGTGAGGTGGTCATCACATGCATAGAATTAAGCATAACCCGTATATGACTATAGGAAATCCATACCCACCTTCCTGAGACAATATATATAATGATCATCACTATATAGAGTACTTCAATAGGGGTTCCCATCATAGAAAAATAACATTAATAGTCCCAACAAGGCCTGATAATTTTTTTGAGTTACAAATTATTTTCTAGAGACAATTAACATTTTCTGTTAGTGCCTAATATACAGAGATTTTGGAATCAATTTCAAAATACAAATTAAATTAATAAACTCTCCATTGGATTTAGAATAAAAAATAATTTTCTAGTATGATAACCCTTCATCTAGTACCATTTAAAAAACCATGATAGTTGTCAACATAAATTTATAAGGTTCAAAATATTCCATTGGAATGAACAATTTTTTTAAATATCATTTGAAAGATATTTGGAATCCAAGAAAAACTTATGTGGAGAACAAGATTCTAGAAAAGTCAAATTATATGGAATTTCCATATATATGCATGCACAGACATAGACACACACACACATATATATATACCCCATGATCATATGGACAGGCATATATCATACTATCAAATATATATATATATATATGTGTGTGTGTGTGTGTGTGTGTGTGTAAAACCATAATAATTTATATGTTGTATTCAATGAAACACAAGGAACCATCATAAAGAAATAAAACAGTTCTCACATAAATAACGATTCCATAATGAGGAAAACCCCCAAAAAAATCATATTCCCAAAATTAAAACAATTTTCTCATGAATAAAAAAAATTCATTAAAATACCAAATTCCATTTGAATGGCCATAAAAAATATTATAATAAAACTATAATACACATATATTGTATATATATGTATATAAAAATAGAAAAAACATGAAAAAATTTATTTTATTCAAACCAAAAACATGGGAATCTATATAAATTCATTTTATAAAAGAAAAATCAGGAATAACACATTTAAAATTCATTTAGAAATTTTTAATCATCATATAGAATAATTCATAGTGGAAATGGTTCGAAACACTTACCTAAATGGTATGATAATGTGATTAAGCATTTTATAGTGGGATTTCATAGGCCCAAGAGAACATCCACACAACCTAAGATCAAATTATTCAACCCATTTAATCTATACCTTAGCCTAGGGTTCAACCAATAGAGATTAAAGTCGTGAAGAAAAGAGAAAAAATTAGAATAAGTATGGAGAGTAACAAGAATGATTAACTATGAAGGAGTCCGCCATGAAACCATCAAAAATCCACATTGGAGGTCTTGGAGATGAATGTAGAAGGATGGGAGAGGTGTCCTTGTCATAGGATTTGGAGTGGAAAAACTATTAGAGGAAACCACAATTAAAAAGTACCTAAATTGGAAAAACAAATTATTTAGTTTGTCGCTTTGTTTAGAAAACAATGTGGTTACCATTCACAATATCATTATTTAAAATCATAGGATCATATAAACTTATGATGAATTTATTCTAACCTTATGTCTTAATCATGCAACCTATAAAAAGTTCCAAAAATTTCACTCTTTTATCCCATCACTCCTTGAAATTGAGGGGCCAATCCATACAAAAACTTTCCCCCATGATTGTAAAATTTGGTGTCATAATTATTCCCACCATTCCACTTCCCCCCATAAATTCCCCAATCACAAGACGAGAGGAAAAAATTAATCCTTTAACCCAAAAAATGATGTCCCAAAATAAAATCTACAAACTGAACAAAAATCATAATGAAAATACTAAATCTGATATGACCCCTATAATCCTCAATTAACATCCCACTAGCTCATGCAAGAAAAGAAAATAGTACGTAATTGATCCCCCCATCACATAGAAATAGACTAGTATTGTGGATAAACTATATAGTGGATTCAATTGAAGCATCCTGAAATAAAGTAATGAATTTACAATGGGAACTAAAATGTAGTACCGGATAAAACTAAAGTTTATATTTATATATGATAATTAGTCTCCCAACTAGAATAATATTACAAATTATCTAATGAAAGAGTTAGAGAAATAACATACACTACAAAGAAATGTGAAATACAAATAGAAAATAAGGACTATAGATAAAATATGTTTGAAACCATAAGAAGGGTTAATTCAAAATCATAGGGAAGAAAGGCTTATAGGATCAAGAATTGACCTAAAATTTTTATTGTTATTCCATCTTCCAACCTCATAGAATTTTCAACTATTTCTCAGTTGACCACACTAATCAAAATGTTTCTTGAGTACCATGATGGGATTCCATAGAATGTTCAAAATGAGAACACTGGAAGACCATGAGTGAGTGGTTATTTCATGGGTATGTAGAAACTAGAGATGAATATTCGATGAGAATAGGTTCATGTGGTCTACACCTATCTCTAAATGTGGAACCCTTACAGGAAGTAAGAGAGTTGGATCTTCAAACCACTATTGGTTTCCCCTAGTAACTAACACTACTAGGAACTCATCATTTAATAGATTCACTGAAAAAACACTCCAAGATTAATGAACTCGATCCCTCATCCATTATAATTTCCCCTATTGACACTGTGAAATTTATTTCTTTTCCCGTTTCCACAGAATTGAATATGTAAAACTCAGTTAGGCACTAAATGTTGAGTATGAGTATAAATATGTTTTTATGACAGAAGAAAGAATATAATGGATTTCCATGTGTCGTAACCTGAAATAGTATCGATAGAGCTTGCAAAAAACATTGTGTGAGTCTCCATTTTGTCAAGGGGACTGTGATGGTAGGAAAGGGACATGCCTATACGGTCAGGACCATAGTCTTCCATTTATTTGGAGTGGGGGTGTATGGGAACATCGCCTATGGTTTGGAACAACATCTTCACCCTATTATGCCATATAGGTACCCAAAACACCATCTATGTGCAAGATCCATACATGATACACATAATCAAGACATGTGCGTGAAAAGATACTTTCACCAAGGGCCCTATTTTTTCTTATTAACAGGCCATTGGGGTATTCATTTGGATGGACTAAAAATCCCAAAGGCTAACTGCTGATCTACTCACCCCTTTCCTTCTCTCAAGACATCCAAAACCTTCATGGTATTTTTATAACACCAAAAGAAGAAGTAATTGAATGGGAATTGTGAAACTAAAGTCCCCCCTTGGATTAAAATTAACAACAGCTACAAAAGGAATTCTCCCAACCCCTAATTGATAAATACTAGTTCGAGGTACCCTTCCCCTACTAGGGACCTATGCTACAAAACTATAGGAACACCTGTGGAGACCATAGAAGACCTGATCCAGGTCTCTCCCAAGATTAGTCGACTAGCTGGTCTGTTTCCCAAGATGATACTAATCTGAACAGTCTTACCTATTCAGAGAACTCCCTATATGAGCCTCCTTGGTTTTCCCAACCTTCTATCACGTGTTATTTTACTTGGTTCACAACACAGTACATTTTACACTATCCATCCATCAATCCATCATTAAATCTATCAATGTCAATCCCTCTCCTATTTTGGATCCCCTTTCTGAGAGGTATCAACTCAAAAACTCCACAAATACCACTAGAAATTCACAACCATGATGAGTGGCACACTAGTGTACCCCAAATTTGGGTTTTTATTCTTATGGATAGAGGTTTAGCACCCATTACTGATTGGGCTGTCATCATCCTCAGGGTACATGTGGGTTAGTATCCCCAAGGTCGCCAAGATCCATACCCTTGGATAGTGTTGAGAAGTTCTTAGTATCAGAGGATAAGGTTTTGGACAATGTGATACCCATATCATATTTAAGAGCCAGAGCCTCCAGTTCCCCATAGGGTGCATAAGGATCATTCTTTATTTTCAATTAAAAATTTTATTAAATCCTCATCCTGCAGTGGAACCGATATTTCTGTATCCCTCTTCAAGTAACCCCATATCCATTCTTGTAGGAGGTTTCAATCTTTCTCATGTATACCTCCTGGTCCTTCACCTTCATACCATTATCACCTTAGACTCACGTCCAATGTAATGTGATGAGTGCTAAGTTTTGTATCCCCATACTCTTCAAAAATAGTAGAAGGAAATGTGTTTGGTTCATCAAATTTTATACTTCATATTGTTTGTCACAGTGAGAATGACTCTGATAGTCATAGAGGTTAGTGATGATCATGACACCACACAATCCACATGAATGATTGAACTACGACATCTATCATTATTTTTCTAAAAGGATAAGTTGGATGTCTATCTATGCCTAAACATTAGGGACATCCTCCTAAAATGTTATCATCAATCATAACCCGCAATTCATCAAGGCGTCCTTATTAGAATAAACCCCTCAATACATATATGGGTATGCTCCTCTAGTGTAATCCCAAAAGAAGCATTCAAACCACCTTGATATAATACATCACTCATGGACCCTTTCATAGTTTATCCTCTTCCGGAGTGAGTCACAACATAATCCTATTAATGGACTATACTATACTTATAGACTCAACAGACTACATGAGTATTGATTCCCATCCAAATGGGATACGTAGGAAGAATCCAAGACGTTAAAACCCAACTCCTAAAATCAACCTGGTTATTTTTGTCTATATCACCAACAATTTATTATTTAACTTAGAAACTAATATATTTTCTACGTTCCTTGGGATTCTACCGCATAATTACCACACCAAAAATTGACTAGGAACCTCCTAACTATACTTCCTTGCCAAATGATGTCAAACTTTATTGATGGATCCTCATCAGAATACCTTAAAAGTAATGATGTTCCCTATTAATTGGCACCAGACTATGTGCGTTATGATTCTTTTCACATAGATAAGACAGAATCTCAACTATATGATTGATCCCAACATAAAAAAACTATCCCCCTTTGATGACTATAAACTCTAGGGTGAATCTCGTATCCCTGGATGATAATAAACTCTAGAGTGACTTTCGTACCCTTGGATAATAATAAACTCTAGAGTTCCCCACTATGTGGATAGAAAAATAGCATTGTCAGAATAATGAACGATGAATATCTATTTAGTACATTATAGGATACTACCAATGGAGAACATCTGATTTACAAAGATATCTCCATTGATGAAGAATCTTAGATACATACAAATGATTCTTAATTCCATACATGCTAATAGTTTGTTGCTACATGGGATGACCCACACCATACTTGAGAATTTATTGAGGATTCATGTACATATCATAAATCTATAAGAGAGACTTCTATTGAGAACTAATTCCCCCAAAAGGGTGTGATGAGCCGAACCTCCCATATTCTAAATCAATGTGAGTTCTTAAGCATCATAGGTCAAAATCCATAATGAGAAGATTCCTTTGGAAAGGTGGTCCTCATAAATATAAAACCATTATGTTTATCTGCTTCCATGAACAAACCCATTGGAAATATTTTGCAAATATCAATCCATCACGAGGCACAAAATCTGAGGTGAACAAAAAAAATGGTGAACTCGACATGAATCCTCAATCAAGATGATAGTATCACCTACCTTTCAATCCCCTTATACTCTAAAAAAGAATCATGTCTAAAAAAAGAAATCAATCATGCAAGTGTTTTATCAAATGAGATTCTTATTTGATAGAGTTATTTGTTTTTGGTATTTCATATATATAGAAGAACACTTTTTTAGAACACCCTTCAATCAAATGGCCTCTCCCAAGTTTTCACCAATGTGCAACATGGATACTACTTAGGATGGATATTCATCCACGAGAATGATTCCATCCCCAACCTCACGTATTTAATAATGGGTCTCAAAATGACTGGTCTAGGATTATCATCAATACTGTATGATCCCGACCCTAGAGACTACTTGAAAGGACCTTCAGTTTTTGAAGTACCCAATTATATGGTCAATGATGACCAGTGGTCTGAAAGAAGATGGTGTCGACCACAGTCTTCAACTATTTGGATAGCTCACCCCAGAACAAAACAACCAAATCATCCCATATTTTATGTAGTCATATCAAGAGGTCACTTACATCCTTGTCTAAGATAAATTGTTTTCTTTATCATGGGATATTGGAAGCAATCACCAACGCCAACGTCACGTGTCAGTTAACCACCAACATGATGAGGGCATTGTCATCACCTATCCCACCAAAGTCAGTAAAACCTATTCTTGGAAGACGACCCACCAAGGATTAAAAATAGTAAGTAGGGAGTAGGTTAACAACTTTTAACCCTTTAGATAATCCCACCAACACAGTTTTGTGGAAAATGGTAAGCGGGAATATACATCCATCGGCCTTTATTTACCTAGCCAATAGATTAATCAAGTGGAATTAAATGAATTATTCCATTTAGACATGGAGTAATATTTTGTGTAGATACGTACACCTACATACACCCATTAAGTCTTCCAGAAGACTCATATAGAAGTATTCAAAGAAGCCTGCTAGCCATGTCTGATAAAAGGTTGTGAGAATGTGTATATACCTACATTCACCCATCAAGTCATACAACTACCTCATTTTGAAGCACCCAAAAAGTTACTTAGAATGTCCCAATGAAAATAAATGCAAAGACTCAACCCTCTTCCCCACACATGTGTAGTTTTTGTATCCACTAAATTGATGGGGAGGACATGAGTAAGAAGATACACCTACTCTGGATGTGTAATGGTCACATATCAAAATTCTAGCCATAGAAGTCACAAATCATATATAAGAAATGGTTAAATGGAATATTCATATCCATACCCACTTCCTTATATTTTTCCATGATAATATAATGTAAATGAAAGTAGTACCTGAGATACAGACACAAAAATATATCCCCCTAAATGTGGTAGCACAACAACAAAACACCAAAAAGAAGATACACAACTCTTCTCTCATCCATGAGGGTTATGGGGAAACTCCCCAATAATATACAGATAGCCAGATCTGGAAGATACACCCTCTCAAAATAGAGGTAATCATCCTATTAAAATGACCACTCCATATAAGGAACAAACACCAACCCATGACAACCACTTCTCCCATTTAATGTCCCTCATCACTCATAAGAAGGAATATAAGAAAAATATGAATCAATAATGATTGGAAAACCATGATCAGATATACGATTAGGATTAGCTTGACACAAGATTTCATGAAGCCGTCATATTCTTATCTATAAAATCTCAAGATCCCACCCTCTAATTTATAAATTAGGGGAGTAGTAAAATTAATTAGGAATGTCATCATTAGACATATTACCATGAAGTTTTGATTCATGGAAAACATTAAATAGATACTGAGAGCGTATCTCTTGAGGAAAGTGGGAACAAACCTACATGTGACCAGAATACCAAAGAGAAAGAGGGTCTTCCCCTTGCTATAACCCACAATGGTGGTCCTCCCAATGATGGAATTCACCATGAATGTTCTATCTGTAATAGTGATTCCCATTGTCCATAAAATTATCCAATACTAAATGTTGTGATGAAAATGACCCCTTATCATGAGGCACATAAAAAACAAGGCTAGTCATGTTTGATGCCTTTTCAAATTTAGGTGAAATCCAGTCTCAACCCGATGACATCCCAAGAAGATAATCATTATCTAAAATGCCCATAGGACACCTTCCATCTAATATAGAAGTTGAAATCAACATCAATCGCATTATATGTTGTAAAAAAATAGGGACGAATCCACTTTGGTCATACTTGGTCAAGGAACCTCAGGTGAAAGATGAAGATGATATACTAAGCATGAGGAAACAACATGATAATGGAGATATATTAGTCATGTTATATCATTTATATACCTCTCAAAATATCATTGAAGAGGTGTTGGAAAAATACTGTATGATCGAAATCCACTACAAAATATAGAAATATATTCATCACCTAAAAGAAATTGTATTACCATATGATGAGTATCAAACTCATATCAATGAAATAAAAGAGATGTAGTTCCAAATCGACTTGGAATCTCTTGTGTATTCCAGGAATCCAAATATTAAGAAGAAAAAAGGATCTGTTCAATGCACATGACTCAACACATTAATGAGGTTGCAAATACTGATCACATATACCCTATCTCATGTTCGTATCAGAGGATGCAGTGCACAAGGATTATTGCATTTCACTACCCTCCCAAACTAGTGAAGCCCCCCAAAGGTGGTGTGATGCAATGTCATATCCCTCGACTAACTTCAAAAAATGTTATATATTCATAACAGATGATATGCATAATAATAAAAGGCCACAACCGACTCTCACTGATGTCCAACCAGATGAGAGAAAAATGTTGAGATTTTTTTCTAGTATATGAGAATAAGGAGAAGGCATACCACTTAGAAGATTTCATCAATTATATAGTGAAAATTTATTAAATATGTAAATGGACTTCTAAAATAGTAAATTTATATAAGTGTCTACTGATTCACCCATCACACATTCTAAAAAAATCCATAAAATCTGAAGAGGAACTGTGGAAATATCATTGATCTTAGTTTGGGAGAAACCCCACCCCATAGGGCTCAGTATATTCTTAACCCAACCTTTGAGGTAACCCAACCAATCATGAAGGGTTTTGAATGTTGAATAAGAATTTCCCCAGACCTTAGGTATGGGAGATTGTTCACCTTAGAAATCCCCTCCTCAGTGGGAAACAATTTTTTCCTGATTATGATATTTTATAGTGAATCCTCTCAAATTGTCCCATCTAGTGACTCGATACATTCACTTTGAACATTCATGAAAAAATGCTTTGGGTATTTCCTTAAGGTAATTATCCACCAAAAAAACTCCAAAGGGAATAAAAAAAAGCAAAAATGGTCTTGTGGGGTTGAAAAAGAAGATGATCATACCGAGATACTGATAGAGCTCCCAAAAGGCATTATACATCTGTAAACATCATCTATTCTATCACAAAAAATATTCCAAAACATGAGATAGATTAAGAAGAGTTATGGGATGATGTTTCTATTCTTGAGGTAGTTCACATCGGATCAAATGAAGGAGGTGTGCATACCTCAAACCAGAGGGTCGTCCATAATTTGGGCATCACCACGAATAATCAACCTCTATCTCATCAAAAGGAACCTAATAGGATAAAAGGTAAGGTGGAAAATATGTCTCATATTTCCTCGGGAGAGGGTTAATCCCTTCCTTTATAGGAAATATTTTTTCAGTAATATGAGGAGATGAATGATTTGAAAGGAGTCAATGCAGAGTTACACTAATATAGTCTTCCTTCCAGATATTCTCTAGAAGGAGATCCTCAACTTGCACGTCTAGTGGGTGCACATACACAATGATAATTTGTCACAACAACTAAGGTATATTATGAATTACCTTCATCATATGTGAAACCAGAATATAGCATGACACATACATATAGGACTGTCCTTATGGTTTACCCATTACAGATTTTAGTAGTTCGACCGCTCGTGGTCTTATTGGTCACTGCATCAATTTAGGATCCATCCACCACACATGCTTAGGTCTTAGATAAGTAAGATGCTTCTAAAATTATTATGAACACTATTGAGTAATTAATTGATTAATTGGAATCCATGGAAGAATGGAATGTCCGGGTACAATAAGAAAAGAATGCTTAACTCGAATGTGTCTATCCTTCCCCTCTCCTACCAAATATTGGGAATCCTACATTTTTACCGATAATAGCATATTATACCAAGATCAGCATTTGATGCATGTCATCACTCATTAAAATACCATGATGTGTACCCCTTAACAACAGGAGGTACTGAATCTTCGATGTTTTATCGAATCACTCCAAGGACCATCCTTCATGTGGTACCCATGTTTTTATGCTAGTTTGATTACTATATGGGAAGATATTTATAAACATTTCACCATACAGTTTAGCTCAATGAGGTAGAAGACATAAATCTTTTACCTTATGAACTTCATACAATGGGAGAATGAATGGGTTTCAAATTTCATTTCAGGGTGGGATGGATTTACATACTTCTTAAACCTACCAATCCCTCAAGATGAGATATTTATATGTATAAAATTTCTTAAATTCGTTTTATACATTGTTGATCTACGAAAAATATACAAGAGGGTTTTGGGACCTTCCAACAATTACTCGGTAGATGGAGAATTTCATCACAGAGAACAAAGACATGTCTCAATTTATTTTTTATCAACACCGAGAAGAAGAACATGAAAGTAAGAGGCCACTATAGTTGCAATTAATAAGGCCAATGTACCCATTCATAATTCAAATACATAATCAAACCATATAGATCTACCTCCCAAGCATCACCAGTAATGGCCTCCTCTTCAAGAAGATCATATAGATTCTAGGAGGAAATAATTTGAGGAGATGAAAAGAATGTCTTATTTCATTAGAAATGAACAAGTCCCCAATTACTTAATCTTATAATTAAAAAAATATAGTTAAATTTATAAATCCTAGTATTTAGTGACCTAGTTTTATCCTCATAAGAATTTGAAATATTTCTATATATATTTCCATATCCAGGCACTAAGATGACGTCAAATTTCAAGGCTCGGTGTTCCTTGAATTTTTTTTAAAAAAGTATTTTGTTTTTTCATGCTATAAAAATTATGGAAATCGGTTTTATCTTAAACAGTTGCAGGGAAAAAATATGATACCACATTTGGGTCCAAATCATGGTGTTTATACATGCTGGGACATAAAATATATCAACACGGGATGTTCTGACCCCTCACAAAATAGTTGTACAATAAATGGATGAATTAAATTTTTAATTCATTAATTTAATAGGCCAATACAAAATAACTCACACACAATAGCTCAGATCACAAATCCCATGACATAGTCAACTCTTAAGTGTGTTTCTTACCGTATCTAGGGTATAACATTTGTGGGTACAATCTTTCTATAGAAAACATTATCGAGTGTGATTTCGTAACTAAATTATTCTAATTAATTTATTTATTATGGATGTTAGATAAAATAACTTCTAACGTGAGATTTTTCTTGGAAATTTGAGAGCACCGTTGAGTTCATAACACGATTTTATTCCTAGGGGCGACCTTAGGTGAGAGAGCGCAGGATGTTTTCATCCTGAAACTGCGGATAGTTTCACATAAATTAGAGCTTAAGGAAGTGGGAATGGGTTTTCATCATTTACTCTCAGGTAGGGGTGAAGCACTAATATCACATATAATGTGTATTTGACATCTGTTCTTCATTGGATAACTATGAAACATCAGATGATAGTAGATTAGAGCACAACGAACACAACGGCGTAACCAAAAATCAAAGAAGTGTTTTTATTATTGATTCTGCATCTCCTGATTGATGATTTTGTTATCATTTTCAACTTTTGATCTCAATAAAAAATTTATAACCATTTAACGATGAACAAACTAACAACGACCATTGTACAATGTAATTTTCAATTTCCTGTTCTATGAATTATTTGTGTTCTTATTCCTTGAACATTCTGATCCATCAAATCTTTGATGAAACGTGGAGCATGGAATATTTCTATGAAGATCCCGACTTGAGTAATCCCGATCTATGAACAGATTTGAGTTTTGAGCACCGTAGGAGGCTCCTCTATGAGTGTAAGATCCTACAAATATAACTCCCCATGATTTCATAGTACATTATCTCTTTAATGTAATTCAATAGATTGCGCTACACGCAACACTGAGTTCAAGCGCATCACGACCAATCAAACAATATGTTTAAAAAGAGGTTATGAATATTATTAACCACATTTTGAATTATATATTTATCCTATTTAATTTTAACATTCATCTTTTGTGTTTATTAGACATAATATAAGGACAAATTCAATGTTTCAGATAAAATAAGTATTTTTCAAAAAAAATTATTTTCTACCTTTTAATTGAGAACCCTATATAAATCCAATATTTGACAGTTTTATATATTAAATTAAATTAAATTAAATTCTCTTTTAGAATAGGGTCATAAAAATATAGTTTGGTTAAATTTTTGGCACTTTTCTGATAACTTTCATATTTTTATGAATAGTGAAAACACTAGGTTATTGTTTAAAACCAACATTTTATTTAAATAATTATTTTAAATTTAAATTTTTTTAAAGTAATAATAGATACATAATGATTATATTAATCCAATATAAACAATTGGTGTCATTTTATAATATTATTAGATATATAAATCTTTATTTAATTATTTAAGGTCTTTTATCCACCTTTTAGGCACATTTACGAATTTGCATAAAACATAATTTTACTGCTTATGTGATTTGAATTTCAAAAATATAAGAGTCATTATTGACATCAGTGAGTAAAATGTGGTTCTATAGGATGTATATATTTTATGGTGAATAGTAACTTTTGAATTTTATTTCCCACACTAAAAAGTAAATAGGGTATTTAATTGAATAAATAGTACTATAATAATATAAAATTACCCTAAAACATGTCTTAATTCTATTGGATAAGTGTGTTTCGTCAATAATAAACTGTAGGAAAAAAATAAGATCCATTTGATCCATTTGGGTTACATTGAGACATTTATTATATTTTATTTAAAGAAGTGTTAAAATTTTTCAAATTCAATGTTTAATAACTAAAACATTTTTAATATAGGGTTATTAATAAGATAAATTCGTCTATAAATATTTATTAGAGAGATAAAAATATTTCAAACATCATGGTATGTTATTTATAATTTTTATACATTATATAATTAAATTTATTTATGACACAATGATGATGCATTAATTACCTTATCAATGAAAGATTAAAATAATTGATATTATAAATAATAAAATAAATGAAAATTGATCTTTTTAATGCCATCCAATAATTTTATAGGTGAATAAAACATGTCAGTGTTAATTCAATGTTTGTAATCATATTTTATTGACTTTCACAAAAACCAAATACTAAATAGTGTCAAAATTGACATAAATGGGGTTTTAAAAAAATTGTATTTTATTAAATAATATTTTAGTCCTAAAAATAGATAGTTTAGCCAAAGGAATTAAATAATGATAGATATGTCATTAATGAACCACTTGAGGTTCTTTTGTAATTTTACAGTATGTTTATTGACCATATTGTGTAAGAATACAAGAAGACATGGTAAGAGTAAAACTATTTATCTATGGGTTAAATCTAAATGATAAAGTTATTATGGTGACCTAAATGTGTCACAAAATTATTAGTTGAGATTATTTGGACCCATAACCAACTTATAATCTAAATAAATCCATTTTAAGTAATTAGAAACTGAAAATTATTTTACAATAATATAATATTTCAAACTTTTCCTAATGTGCCCCTCACCTCTCTTATAAAAGTGTACTTCCCCTTCACTTAAAATCATACCTCCAAAGCCTTTTTTCATAGCCAAAACATGCTAAAATATCCTCCCAACTACCCTCACATCATCCTAGGGGTAGTACATTGATTGTAAAGCCATCCTAAGGGGCCCTGTTGTTCAAATCAAAAGGAAGCACCCGAAGAAGAGGTAATTATTTCTTCACCTCTTTCAATGTTCTTTTCTTCTTCCTCTTCCTATTTATTTGTTATTTATATACTAAATTAATAACTATAGTACCTTATAAATTCATATATGTAATTATAAATTTTTAAAACCATATTCACTATTCAATTCATTATATGAAGGACAATGTCGCCATAAGTGCGTACGTATGACTTACCATCTCCACGTCATTGTGTAGTCTGTTATTTAACACTAAATTATTTAGATGGGAATAATAATGAGTATAACTAATTTAAATAAATAAAATAACATGGTAATGATTATTTATATATAATATAACATCCAATTAAACACCATTTTACCATCGATGGAATGATATTGTCCCTCACACGTATGTATGACTTACCGTCTCTACGCCGCGATGAGACTAATCTTCATCGATCACCATTCCATAATTTTTTAAAAAATATAAATATTGATTAAGTATGATATATATGAAATAATATTTCTACCAGAATAATACATATTTATGTAGATTAATATATGTCATTTACTTTCTTTTATACTATAAGATAAGAAAACAAAAACATCGTTCATGCATACATACAGACAACCATCTCCATGAATGGTGTTTCCATTTCATATATATATCTAATATAAATAATTATATTCAGAATATATATGATATATAAATCATGTTTTATATTATGGATGTATGTAAATCATTATCTATGTGATACGTTCAAGAATAACCAGTTAAAACACATTCGATAAAGAAAGCGATTATTACCCGAAATGTTACTTTAACATGGGAATTATTATTAAATGGGAAGTATAAAGTCATAAATGAATAATATAAGATTTCATAAATATTAATTTGGTTGAGGTATAATTTAATAACTTACTATGGTCATTACATAAGAGGTTAAACGTACCCTCAACTAAATTAAAGTATAATGTTACTGCTAATTCCTCAATGCCATTATTATATTAGATTGTTTATGTGTATGTTTTTACTATGACATATTTAAAATACATGTCCATGTTTCATAAAATAATTTTCAAAAGGATTATTTTTATGGGAATATTTAACTAAAACATCATTTTTAATGGTTTAAATATTTATTCTTTTAAATCATTATCATTAATATCAATGTTTTCAAAATGGTTTTAAGGATTTGTTTATATAGACATGAATGTTTTAAAATGTTAATTCATTTAAAAAGATTCAATGTGGTATGGGAATCACAGATTAAAAAATGTATTTTAAATTTCTTCCTTTCTAAATTGTGTGAATTTTAAATGATTTCATGAAAAATGAATATTTCTATCAAAGAGTTTTTCTGATCATTTTGAACTATGTCATCATCCTTTACTAGATATTATTCATGATTGAGGTTTATTTATTATAATATAGTTTTATATATTAAATTGAATGAATTATGATATGTTTGACTATGGATGTGATTTTTTTATACTTGTCATTGGTTACATTTGATGTATTGAAATTTCTTATGCAAGTTATAATATGAATGTTTGTGTTTTGTTTCACCCTTTTCGTATGATGAATGAATTGGACTTATTAAGTGATGGGTGGGGACCACTATATCCCCTCAACACATCGATTGGTATTATGAGACAAATTTGTATCTTGGCATAAGGTTATGAAAAAAAAACTAGTCTTTGCACGAGGCCTTGACTATGTGGTTATGATGTCGGGTATTATCCATTCCCTCATTATTAAATTAGTTATTACATGTGATTATTCAACTAGTAGAATATACATGTGAATATGTGAATGGAATTATTTGATTTATCTTTTCCAAATTATACGAAAGTTTTAGGTTTAAAAGGAAATTGTTTTTATTACACATCTTACCTTTGATGTTTATATCTTCCTCTAAATTATTTTCCCTTAATGAGCATATGAACTCACCCTTTTCTTATGTTTTGTTTTACTAAGATTCCTAGAAGTGTATTATGATTGATATGTAGGGTTAATCTAGTGGAATAATGGAATTCTCAAAGGATTTTTTATGTATTGTTTTATGTTTTAATGTGTTATGTAATGTTCATGTATGTAATCTATTTTCTAAGATAACTAAACTGATCGGTCCTTCGTGACTTTTTTCCTTGTAATCATGAAAATGTTATGTAATAATTCACCAGATTTGGGCTTCTGGGGTTGAGGCATTATAGTTGGTATCAAAGGAAGTTTATTAATAACCATGGAAATTAGATTTAGATAAGCTATGATTAGGAAACATTACACTAAGTTAGGTTTTGTGGATTAGTATAGAAGAAAATCCAAAAAGATTAGTAATGTAAATATTATGTGGGTCTTCCAAGAAAAAATTCATTGTCCGGATACTATAAGTGGACGTTGTTTTGGCACATATGTACCTTGGAGTAAAAACTCCGACAAGGTGTTTTGGTCTTGACTCGGGGTATCCTGGTACACAACAATGGGCCTTTCTGCGCACCCAGTTTGACACTTTTAGGGGATATTCTTAGGATAATTCAAATTTTCTTTACAAACCATTATGAAGGATTTATGATTACAAATGTCAGTAAAGAAACCAATGTTATGATTATGAGACTAGATGTGTGTAAATAATCAGTTAATGTCGATAATTTTCGAGTTTTTGGATTATACATTTTGATATGATCTAACCTAGTGTATTTCATCATTTAGAAATAGAGTTCACTAGAAGGAATGAGAACTCCAACGATACTCATGATCCAAAGAGTAAGAAGGATCATATATTTCATGGTATCAAGCCAACATTTATAAGTTAAATAGTCTCACACATATTCTCATCATATGAGGAAATAGTATCATGTGTTAATAAGATAAGTAAAGAATTCTCTGAGTCCTATGGATTTCAAGGGAAGCAAGAAAAGAAGAAGATGATGGAGAAAAAGGACGATAAAGGGTTGATGTAAAAAATATGGATTTTTCCCACATGAGATAACTGTGGAAGGAATCACATTGGTAAAAGCATGAAGGGAATTAGAGTTTGTTAAAGTGTGGACAAAAAGTACACCATGTTTGGGATTTCATGGGTATGAAAAAGGTTTCAAGTGTATAATTATTGAACTGCAAGGATATGGGAAACTATTAAAATTAATGTCCAAATAATCAGAGTATCCCCCAGATGATTCTATTAGATAATAGTCAAGTTATGATACTACCATAGATGAAGAGGTATGATTAGTGTTATTATGTTTTTATTATGGAATTGTGTCATTTATGTATTGTATTAATGATGTATGTGTTATAAGAATTATAAAGTATATAGGGACTGTACTACAGTATGTTTTCATTACGGATTTGAGATTTCATGGTACCAAGTAAAGTGATACTGTTTCAGGATATACATTTTGGAATATATATGGTTGGGGGAAATGTAACCCTTAATATGTGTCTGAAATTGATATAGTGATTTCTGAATAAGATATGATTGATGTGGACAAATTATATGGGATATTCTTGACTACCTTGATGATAATTAATTGTTTTCTTATTCCATCATTGTTGGATTTTATAACAGTTCATGTATATAAGGATTATATCTAGTAATATATAAGTAATAATGGATCATGAATGTAATCAATATGTTTTTATGGTAATTAACGGTGTTACCATGTTTTAATAGAATACATGATGAATGTATTCACATGTTATTATGTGGCAAAGGGCTCTTGAGTTTGTTAAAATTCCTAATAAAATTTGGACTATGATTTTAGATAGAGGTATTTTGGATATGTATAATGGTTGGAATAAATTAAGATGGACATTGGATACCGTTTTTTAAGGTTAAACCATTTCTTAATATTTTTTGGATTGTTATAAAAAGGAAAAACTAGAGGTCGGGCGACAACCTGTAGTGCCCGGCAAGGTTGGAAGACATGAACACAAAAATGAAGGGCGAAGAGGGTAAATCACCTATCATTGGCCTACGCTATTTCCTAGTTTAAATGATTTAGTTTTTAAAAATGGTATGATAGATGATTTATAAATTATATTTTTTTGAACCACTTTGAGATTATGTTTAATAGAATATTTTTTAGATCTATTATCTTTTGGAGAGAAAGATGAGTTTGTGGTAGAAATTTATTAATGGATGGAACTCTAATTGTGTAGTATTTTTTCCATAAACATTAGGAAGCGGATCTTAAAACCATAATTGTGTTATCCTAAAACCTTATATTTTGTTGAAAAAATGCTATCATAAATAATCATATATTTATGGCTTTGAGGCCCTCAATTTTCCATTTATTGTTCACCTGTTTGTGATTGATTACCTCAATAATTTCCTATAAATATTTATTCTTTTCCTCCAGTTATGTGTATATAATTTTCACTAATGTTCTCCTATTAAAAACCCTAATTTTGTGGCGAATTTTTCAATTCTGTTTCCCTCTTTTTAACACTCAATTTTATTTACCCTTTTTCCGATGGGGGTTTTCCACAAAATGTATTTTCTATTTCAAACATTTTATTTTCAGAAAACAATTTCAAATTGCAAGGATGAAATTAATTTAATGATGGGAGAATGGAACACCCCATGATTTCGTAGTATATTATCTCTTTAAAGTAATTCAATAGCTTGTGCTACATGCAACACCCAGTTCAATCACATCACGACCTATCAAACTAGCCATTTAAAAAGTAGTTATGAATAGTATAAACTAAAATTTGAATTGTATATATATATCCTATATAATTTTTACATTTATCTTTTGTGTTTCTTATACATAATATGAGGATAAATTCAATTTTTCAGAGAAAAGATGTATTTTTAAAAAAATGTGATTTTCCGCCTTTTAATTAAGAACACTTTTTATATCCAATATTTGAAACTTTATATATTCAATTTAATGAAATTGTATTCTTATTTTGAATAGGGACATAAAAATTTAGTTAGGATAAATTTTTGGTATTTCTCTGATAACATTCATATTTGGATGAATAGTGAAAAACACTGTGTCATTTTTTATAATAGACTTTTTATTTAAATAACTATTTTTAAATTTAATTTTATTTTAATTTAAAAATAGATATATAATAACTATATTAATCCAATGAACTTTATTATATTATTTTTATAATAAGGTTAGATATATAACATTTCATTAAATTTTTTAATGTCTTTTACCCACCTTCTAGGTACGTTTGCAAATTTGCATAAAACATAATTTTACTACTTCTGTGAATTGAATATAAAAGATACAAGAGACATGGTTGACATAAGAATGTAGAATTTGGTACAATATGATGAAAATAAAAAAAATTAATAATAAATTTTGAATTTTATTTTCCACACTTAAAAGTAAATTTGGGTAATTAAAGATGGAAATAACACTATAATAATATAAAATTACCCCAAAAAGCATTAATTCTATTGCATAAGTGTTCTTCATCCAAAATAAACCTTAGGAAAAAAATAATATCATTTAGATCCATTTGGGGTAGATTAGGACATATATTATATTATATTTAAAGATGTGTGAAATTCAATGATTAATAAATACACGATTTTTTAATATAGGGTTACACATATGATAAATTCGACTAAAAATATTCATTAGAAAGATAAATTTTTTCCAATATCATGATATTTTATTTATTATTTTTATACATTATATAATTAAATTTATTTACAACACAATGATGATGCAGTAATTACCTTCATGATAAAATATTAAAATAATTGATATTATAAATATTAAAATAAATGTAAATTGAACATTTTTATGACATAAAATAACATTATTGGTTAATATTACATGTTAGGGATAATTAATTGTATTTTTTTAGAATATATAGTCTGTTATTAATTTTACAAAAACCAAGTACTCAATAGTGTCAAAATTTTCATAAATGAATTTTAAAAAAATACTATATTATTAAATTATATAATAGTATTCAAAAATATATAGTTTAGTAAAAAGACATAAATAATGTTTTATATTTTATTAATGAACCACTTGACATTCTCTTTGAATTTTATAGTATATTTATTATCCATATAGTGTAAGAATACAATAAGACATAGAAAGAGTTAAACTATTTAACTAAGGGTTAAATCTAAAACACAAGGTTAATATGGTGGATTCACTTGTCTAAAACCTATTATTTGAGATTATTTCGACCAATAACCACCTTAAAATCGAAATAAATCCATTTTTCTCTATTAGAAACTGAAAATTAGTTTATAATAAAATAATATTTCAAGCTTTTTCTAAAGTGCCCCTCGCCTCTCTTATAAAAGTGTACTTCACCTTCACTTAAATTCAATCCTCCAAAGCCAGTTGGCACAGCCAACCCCTAATAAAATCTCCTCCCAACTACCCTAAAATCATCTTAGAGGACAAATATTGATCTAAAATCCATCCTATGTTTCCCATTTTTTCAAATAGAAAGTACGCACCTCAAGAAGTGGTAATTATTTCATCACCTGTTTCAAAGTTATTTTCTTATTCCACTTCCACATTATTTGTTACATGAATACTAAAATAATAACTAAATTAGCTTCTAAATAATGAGATTTTATTATAAATATGGTAAATCCATATTCATTATTTTATCCATCCTATGTATGACAACATCACCATATGTGTGTACGTACGACTTACCGTCTCCACGTCGTGGTGTAGTTTTTTATTCAACACTAAATTCTTTAGAAGGCTATAATAATGAGTAAAATTAATTTAAATATTGAATATAAAAAGGTAATTATTATGTATATATAATATACCATCCAATTAAATAACATTTTACCATATTTGGAATGATATTGTCATTTGTTCGTACATACGACATACCGTCTCCACGACGCAATGTGATTAATCTTGAACGATCCCCATTCAAGAATTTTAATAAATATAAATATATATATATTTATTAAAAATGATAAATATGAAATAATATTTCTACTCGAATAAAAAATATTTATGAATATAAATATTTTTCTTTTACTTACATACAAACTATAAGATAAGAAAATAGAAACAACGTTCATGTGTTCGTACGGACTGCTGTCTCCATGAATTGTGTTTCCATTTCATATATATATATATTAAAAATTATTATATTTGGAAATATATGATATATAAATAATGTATTATATTATTAAAGTATTTAAATCATGATCTAAGTGATACCATCAAGAATAACAAGTTAAAACACATACAATAAACAAAGCGATTATTACCCAAAATGTTACTTTAACATGGAAATTATTATTAAATGTGTATTATAAAGTCATAAATGAATCATATATGATATCATAAATATTAATATGTTTATGGTATAATTTAATAACATACTGTTTTCATTATACATGAGGTTAAATGTACACTCAACTAAAGGAAAGTACTAGGTAAGGGTTAATTCCTCAATCTCATTATTATCTGATATTTTTTATGTATATGTTTTTGCTGGGACATATTTATTATCCATGCCCATGTTTCATAATATTTGTTCAAAATTATTATTTTTTAGGGAATCATTAACTAAAACATCATTTTAAAGGGTTTAAATATTTATTCTTTTAAATCATTCTCATTAATGTCCATGTTTTCGAAATGGTTTTAATTATTTATTTATATGAACAAGAATGTTTTATAATGGTAATTCCATTGATAATTTTTAATGTGTTATGGGATAATTTTATTCAAAAATATATTTTAAATTTCTACCTTTCTAAATTGTGTGACTTTTAAATGATTTTTTGAAAAAGGGATATTTCTATCAAAGAGTTTTACTGATCATTTTAAACTATGTCAACATCCTTTACTGGGTATTATTCATGATTGAGGTTTATTTATTATAATAAAATGTTATATATATTTTTTAATGAATTATTATTTGTTTTACTATGGATGTGATGTTTTTATACTATTCATGGTTTATGGTTGATTTATTCAAAATTCATATGCTAGTTTTAATATTAATGTTTGTGTTATGTTTCACCCATTTCATTAGAGGAATGTAGTGGACTTAGAAAGTGACAGGTGGGGTGAGATATAGCCCCTTGATGCATCAGTAGTACTTATGAGACAAATTAGTGACTTGGAACAAGGCCTTGATGAAATTTCTATTTTTAGTCATCGCACGAGGCCTTAACAATGTGGTTATGATGTCCAGCATTATGAACTCCCTTGTTATAAAATTAGTTATTACATGTGATTATTAGACTAATAGAATATCCATGTGAAAAATTAAATGGAATTATTTGATTTATCTTTTCTATATTATGATTATGTTTTATGTTTAAAAGGCTGTTTTTTATTACGCATCTTGCCATAAAATTGTATAGCTTCTACTGAATTATTTTCCCCAACTAAGCATTTGAGCTCACCCCATTATTATGTTTTTTCCCAACATTACAAGAAATTTATTATGGTTGATATGTAGGGTAAAGCTAGGGGAATAATGGAATTATCAAAAAATATTATGTTGTGTTTTATTTTTGAATGTGTAATGTAACGTTGATGTATGTAATCTATTTTCCAAGATTGCTAAACTGATCAGTCATTCGGGACATGATTCATTGTAGTCATGCCAATTTTATGTAATAATGTACTTGATATGGGATTCTGGGGTTGAGGAGTTACAACTACTTTTCATATTGTTGAAACATCAATGATTCTTCGATCAGAGTATACCACTATGTAGATAGGGCCCCAAGGATCTCAGATCTGGTCTCAGTTTTGTTATTAGATCACTAGAGTGATCATGGAGGCCCACATAAGTTTTCCAATGGTAGACATCAGGGCCTGGTGGGGCGGAGGAGTAGCAGTGGTGGCATGGCATGAGAAATGAGGTGACATGACTTGAGTGAGGTGGTAGTGCGTGGTCAACTGGGCGGCGGCACTAGCGCACATGCGGCGTGGAGGTGGGGTCAGTTGGGGTGACCAGAGGTGGGGAGTAGGGTAGACCCAATACGCAGTGGGGTCAAACCACAGTAGAGGCCAAGGTCGCAATGCAGCATGGCCAAAATCCAACGGTAGGTCTGTGGGCTGCAGATATGCCAGACTTGGCCGATCAAGCCTAATTAGGCCCATTAGGACCGGGGAACATCAATTGTTAGTTTCTCCTAACCCATGTGTCTATTTCACATTATGTCTATAGAGATGGAACCCTTTCATTGAATCATACTGTTGAGATGGTTTTGAGAATTATTAATTTCCAATATTAGAGACCAGTGACTCCAAATGCTATTTTAAATAATAATAATTTAAATATTATTATTTGGGTTTTTTTATTTTGAGGCGTATGTGTACATATGAAGTCTAATTGACACGCTGTCAGATGCATTTTGACCCTGAGGTTAAGGAGTCATTTAAAGAAAAATTTGGGCCCTTAATGAGAAAGCATGTAATGGTCCCCATGAGGCCTATTTGGGCATTAGCAATGAACTGGAGATCCTTCGCCAGTTTTCCCAACATGACAATAGAATAGTCGACATCATATTTTTTTCTGATAGGATCATTAATGTGTGTTCCATTTGATGTATTTCTAGATCATGTCATGGGTCCCATGTATCCCTAAACATTTGTGGAATAGTGAAATGTATGTTCTTCACCGGGTTTTCATTAGGGATGAATGAGAAGTTGTTTCTACGAGGATTCCAATGACACAATCCTTATATTTGATTCGCGATCGAGGAGTGGCACCCACATGGATTCTTTTGAGCGCAATGCATCAACATTGGACATTTCCATCAATGTCTATTTGAAGTGAATGAATAGCATATCATGCATGTGTTTTGGTAAGGATTGCAATTGTGTGATCAATAATGGCATGTGTATCCTTTTTTCATCGTCTCATTTAATATTGAAACATGAATGGAAAATTAGTGGAAGATCTATTTAACGTATTTGATGTGAACTCGTAGAATGAGTTAGCATCTACTCTTGTTAGAATGAAGAATATGTATGAAGTGATGTGCCTAAATGTTCTAGAGATTTCTGAGAAGGCATGCCAACGAAATTACTCTATTGTCCCTCTAAATCAATGATGAGTTTTGTGTACTCTTTGGACTTCTGAATAGGTTTGTCATGTACTTCCAGGGTAATCCATCATGCTTAGGGGTACTTGTTTGTAGTATAGTACTTGATAATGTTTAGGTACACAGCTGGGTGATGAGAAGAGGTCACAGATCATGGGGGCCCACATGCACTATGTACTAATTTACAAATCTTCTATCTCCCACATCTCTTTATTTTGGACTCAGATTTTGGAATGAGTGTATCATATGCTTAGTTATTTCCACAAATAACATGACAGTGCCCTCCATAGTGGTTTATGAATTACGATTCGAGATGTACCAGGTATGAAACCTATCTGGGGAAGCACCCGATGAATGCAGCGTTGTTTCTTTTCTGAAAGGTAATATCCAACATGAATTGATAGTGGGAAACCAATATGACATCTATTAGAGTTGAATTCCCCTCACACATCAGGGTGTGGGTTGCCTTGACGACTTCTATTAGAGTTGAATCCCCCTAACAGATCAGGCACAGGTAGCCGCTGCAACATCTATCATAGTCGAATACCCATGATGCATCAGTGTGAGGGTAGCCAATATGAATTCTATCTTATTGGAATCCCCTTATTGCAGTTGGGTGTGGGTAGCCTTTGTGACATAGATCAGAGTATAGTCCCCATGATGCATCATGGCATGGGTAGGCTCTGCAACTTCTATCAAAGTGGAATCCCCCTAACATACTAGGGCATGAGTATCCTATACTTTGCGTTATCCCATTAGCTATGAGGAATATGGATAATATGTGGTTGATTTACCTTTGAATCTCAAGAATGATGGACGATTTTCACACCAATATTCATCCTTGTGACGCATCGAAAAATCATGAGGGAGGGAGAGTTTCGTCCATAGAGGATAGAATCAAGGTGAGGTGATTGATTCCCATTGAACTGAAGTTCATAAAAGGCATGTGGGATTCTAGGCATCAATGGTTACTTATTTAACTCTTGGAAAATCCCTTTTCCGGGGATGAGAATGTGAGATGGAGATCCCCGTAATCCCTTGATTATGCTTCTTTGGTAGAGAATATACATATCTCAGTTGTTGTACACGATCATTGGGTTTTGGTTACTCTCATTCCAAGATAGGTGATGACACATGAGGTATTCCATGTCCTTTCGGTGTCTATATTCTCATGGTTGGATGACTATACCCACCAAGAATATGTTGCGGAGAATCGAAGTGATGTTCATCTTATAAACATTTCTAACTCCTCGTGTTTTGGATGAGTTTACTTCACTCTCTTGTTGGGTTGAGCTGTACTATTTTATTGTACCTTGTCTTATATACTACTCCCCTATTCAGTACATCTTTTACAACTCCCTTGGTCCTTTAGATAATTATACAATTATTTTTATACACACCCCTACTTGGGATTATCCCACACATGTTGTGTCCTTGAAGATGACAGGTAGGTTGATCATGACATTAGAGGAACATAGTGATAGGGGTTGCTTGGACTATGTTCAATGGTCGTAGCTTGGGATCTAAGAGTTGGACACTCTTTACTATTTTACTTTTTCACCTAGTGATGGGTTGTTTCACTTTTCTAGTTGTGCGTGTTTTTCCCCCTTTTACTTTTAGTTTACTATATTGTACTTTTTCTATTTAGAGGTCGATGAAATCATGGGGGTTGTGTATAGCCGTGTTGTATTTTTTTTATCATTTTACACTACATATTTGAATTGCGTTAGTTTTGGGCATGTGTATAGGTACTTAGTCAAAGGCCACCCTACATTTTTTATGACTTTGATGCTTGTCTCCATCCCTTATCCTTTGGCGGCAGGCTTGAGGAAGTTGAAAATTGAGGATAGACACACTCAGATCATGACAAGGTGGTATTAGATGTGGTTGATTCCTTAGGATGTTATTTGTATGTTCCCTAAAAAATAATTGGATGGGTTTTTGGGAAAAAGTTTCAACGTTTCGTGATAGTGGATCTCAAGCCAAGGAGTCTAGTGATGGTGTGACGACCAACATAGCCATTCACCAGGGCCCTGATTACACACTATATCACACGACATGATGAGAAAATTGTTTCAAGTACCTTGGGTACATGAATCATCTAGGATTGAGCCTTTTATTGTCCTTCATGAGTCATTTCCCCTTTATTGTGGATATATAAATATATATATATATATATATTATAATTTTGACGATGATACTCATTGATGAATTCAAGATGCCTATGTGATGACAGCCATCTAGGATACCATCTTTGGCTCATGAGGAAAATCTTTTGAGTGATGAGGCCTCATTTTATGATCCACAATTAGAGCCCCCATGCTCCATGTTGGTAGGTATTATCACCTCCACCTATTTGATAGTAGTTAGTTCTAGTAAACAAGGATGAGGACATGTTTAGCTTAAGCGTGATTCATGTGTTACAGCATCAGAGACCATTGAGGATCCACAGTTATCCATACCTTCAGGAAGGGGAGTTTTGGATAGAGTTGGTGGTCCACCTGTTTAGGATTGTTTGGAAACTAATGGATCAGATTGTGGATTTGGGAACCTGCCTTTTCCACAGAGCAGTTGGATGTTAGTGGAGTCTGGTTACTTAGATGAATGATGAGTTGGTACTCTCATGGGATGAATTTTGGATACTGTTCAGTGAGGAGTAATACATATACTTCTTATTCTCCATTTGGATTTAGAGATATTGATGTTAGTGGAATTCCAATTCGCTAGTTTAGAAATGGGTACGTTAGAGCTGAGACGTATGGTGTAGCTGTCACATGTTGGACAATGGGATCTCAACATTGGAGGAATCATAATAATCGGGCCCAGGCACATTGTCATATGTGGTCAAGGAAACATAGAGAAATAGGGAATCCCAATTGGGGTATGTGCTATTCTTGTGATGGGAAAGGTCGTGTGGCATGACACTACCTAACCAGAAGTACTGAACTTACCAGTCTAGTAGTAGATGGATGGCCATGGCAGAGACAACACTGGGATTAGGGATCTCTTAGGTAGGGATGGGGTGGTCCCCAGGGAGGTGGTGCTGGTAGCTGATTACGGTAAATTGTGATATTTGGATGATGTTACAAGGCCTTCCACCACCACCGAGTGGCCCACGTTAGGATTTGGGAGCTATAGACTAGGGGCACAGTTAATAGTATGTTCTAGATTTATATGATCCTGTAACACATTAGATGATATGAGGTACACTCAATGACTTTTCCACATTTTTGTAGTATAAAATTTTAGACACTGTGTGAGGTACTGTTTTATACCATCTTCAAGTTTGAGTTTTTACCAGGGTGTTTCAGGGTGTTAGTGTAACCCTTTGTTAGTGTTCTTCGATATATATTTGAATGCATGAGGTAGTGGGATCCTTCCCCTACTGAGAAATTTTTTTTTGATGCAATAATGACCTTGATGGAGTGTTAGTTACACCCATATAGAATATAATTATGATGTGGTGGATGAATCCTTCTATCTTGTGCATTCATGGAGGGGTTGTTCAATGGAGTGTCAGACGAGGTCTTGGTTTTTCTACTAGATTCTTTCTTATTGACCTCCATTTTCCAAGACTGCTTCTAGTTGGGGCAGAATATTGTATGGGATGGGGCCACTCTCCTTCCAAGAGAATAAAATATTCATGGGTTATGCCACATGCTTTCCATGCCTATATTATTTCGGTAGGATGAGTTTACTCACCAAACCTATTCATTAATACTATGAGTTACCAACATCAATCTCAATACAATTATCAAGTACAGGTTGAGGTGATAGAGACTCCTTGAACAAAACATCACGATTCACTATCTACTTCTAGTAGTGGTAGTCTCCATCCAGATAATTTAGAGACACTTTCTTCTGGGAGAGTGTTTTGTGGGTTTTAGAAAACACCAGAGTCTCAGGTGTGTCTTTAATTAGATAGAACTAAACCTAAGGTGGTGATGCTGGTTCAAATTCATACTATATTAGGACTTTTATAAAGTATATACTTCTGTAAAGGTGACACATTGTAGTATACTCCCTTGGAAGTAAGTCCTAGGCCCGCCTAGTTTAAGATGGTACAAAGATGATAGATTTCATTAAGATGAACAAGATGGAGAGGGAGGGTAAATTTTTCTTTATTAGATGGTGTTAACTCCTTCACTTATCAAGATTGTGATAGAGATCCACATGTGAGACACCATCCATGAGATATTTTGTGACTCAGGTATCAAAATTAGACATACCCAATTGATATTATGAAGTAGTTAATCCTAAGATCTCATTTTATGGGAAAAAAAAGATACCCATTGTTGTATGGGATGATGTGATGAAAGATTTCCACCTCTCCCTTAGATATACTTCCTTGTGTGTGGATTATGAAAGGGGATCTTTAGAGTTAGTTAAGGTGGACCGGTGTGAGGTGAAGTGTAACTGAGTTCATCTTAGGATGTCTCAGCTGTCAATATGTGAACGTTGAACCCCATGTTTTTGTAGGTTTTTGCATCCCCATGAGATCTTAGAGTGAAAATGTTATGGCATATTCATGGATAAAGTCACATGGATTTTAAAAACACCAAATGGACATGACATCATCTGGGTGATAGTAGACCATCATAATGAGCCAGCGTACTCTCTTTCTCATGGAGCATAGCTCAATAGTGGGTCTAGGATAGTTGTGTGTTTGGGATATTGTCAACCTTCATTGTGTACCCTCTACATTAGTCTCTGATCAGGAAACCAGATTTACATTATGAGTCTAGAGAGGCCTATGGGTGGTTTTTGGGACTCAGTTGTAAATGAGTACAGGCTTTCACCCCCAGGTCGATGGGTAGACTGAGCGCACTATCAAGGTGTCAGAGGATAAGCTAAGGGCATGTGTGTTGGTTCTGGAATGAGGAGGCGAGTTATCCATGAGGTTTCTCTGGGTTTTCAATATTGTTCTATGGGTTGGAAATGTTTTTTAAATCCATGCGCTAGCCCCAGAGTAGAAATGGGAAAAAAATCTCCACTAGACATAGTTAAGAAGAAATGTTATCAAATATAAACATTACAACGATGAGAGTAGACCTTACGAGGGAAAATCATACCCATGGTTTTAATGCTATGATAGAAAGGGAATGTTAATGAGGGTTCCTCAGAATAGGATTTCTAAATGAAAACTCAGTATCCTAAGTTGGTTCCCTTAGTTTTTTTTGGGGACGAAAGTCTTAGAGGAGAGAATTATTTTGGGACCCTATTTTCAACTTTTATGACTCTGTAATATTTCTATATATATTTATAGAGACATATGCTAAGATGGTGTGTGATTTTTAGGCCTAGTGTTCCCAAAATAAAATTTATAGAATCATTAAGTGGTTTTATATAATGCATGTGAAAGAAATGGGTTATCTTTTAAATGGATGGTCAGATCAAAATATGATACCACAATTGGGTATGGAATGCAATTTTTACCCTAGGCATAACATAAAATATGTCAGAACAGGACGTTCAGACCACTCACATGTGAGAGCTACATTAAATGGATAAATAAATTTATTAATTCAGTCATTTAGTTGCTCGAACCCAGATATATGACAAACAATATCTTAGATCGGAAATTTGAGGCAATGGTTGGGTCTGGAGGGTTCTATTTACCCTAGGTGGGGTATAAAATTTGCAGGCATTGGAATATTATAGGAAACACTATCAAGGGAATATTAATAAATAATTTAAAGCAATTAATTTATTCCATACGTTATATCGAATAACATTTGAACGGAGATTCATATTGGAAATTGGAGAGCACCATTGAGTTTGCAGTGTGGTGTTTTCCCTAGGGTAGACCTCAAGTGAGATGGTGTAGGGGGATTCGATCTCACGACCACTGATACATTTCTATAAAAAGGATCATAAGGAAATGAGAAAGGGTTTTTGTAATTTCCCACAGGCACGAGAAAAGTTACACCTTCCCTTCCAATGGAGATTCAACATCAACTCTTCTTTGGATCGTAAAAAAATCATTCGTTGGTAGAATCAAGCACATGGAACACACTGGTAGAACCAAAAATCAAAGTAGGATTCATATTTCAGATTCTGTAACTCATGATTGATGATTTTTTAGTCAATTTCATATTATGATAAAATTTGATGCTTTGAAAAAAAAATTGATTTCCAATCTAACAATTCCCATCATCTGATTTAATTTTTGATTTCCTATTTTTTTTATTCTATTTTTTCTTGATGCTATTACTTTTTGATCCATCACATCAATGATAAAATTTGGAGTGGTTCACAGTTATGTGAAACTCTTGAACCTAGGAGTCCCGATCTATGCACGGATTCATGTTTTGAGTAAAAGAGTGTGCATAACGGAAAGAGGATGAACCATCAATTTTTCTCTATGTTGAAAAGATTATTATTCTTTATGAGGAGGTTTCCAATATGTATATATAGTTCCCCAAGGATCCTGAATCTGGTCTCATATTTATTTTTGGATAACTATAGTGATTATTTCAGAAAGATAGATTTTTTTGGTAGAGGATGGAATATTTCCAGTGTTGTAGAGGATCAGTGGTGGTAGTGTGGCTTGACCGAGGTGGTGACATGACTTGAACAAGGCAGCAACATGGGGTTGACCAGGCAGCGGCCCCAGCGATTACTGGTGGGGCAGAGGTAGGGTTAGCTGGGGCGACAGGAGGTGACAGAGTGGGGTCAATCTATAACAGAGTTCGTTCCTCCCACGGCAGAGGACGAGGTCATGTGGTTGCATGGATGGGATCTGGCGGTGGGTTGGTGTGTCAAGGACTGGTCAGACTGGACCGGTCCAACCTCATTGATCCCATTGGGCCTAGAAAACTTTAATAGTATGTTTCTCCTAATCTAGGTGTCCATTTTTCGTGTTGTCTAAGGTGACATGACCCTTTATTTGAAGCAGAACTTTTTAGGTTGTTTTGAGAATTTTTAATTTCCATAATTTATTCATGGTGACTCAAAACACCACTTTAAATAATAATAATTTAATTATTACTATTTATTTCTGTTGTTTTGAGTCATATGTCTATGAACAACATCCGATTAACTAACCGTTATAGGCTTTTTGACCCTGGAGTTGAGTCATAATTTTCAAAATGATATTTGTGTACTTAATAATAATGCATTGAGTGGGCCCCATGAGGCGCAATTGGGGAATTGGCGATTAATTGGAGCTTTTTCACTGGGTGTCCATATAGGACAAGTGAAAATTTTATCTCGTATAATTTTCTGAGAGGATCGCAATGCTTAGATCCATTTGATGTGTCTTGGGATCATGGTATGGGTCAGACGTAGCTCCGCTCATCTATGGTACGGTTAAATGCAGCTTCATCACTGGGTGCCCATTTGGGATGAATAAGTAGTCATTTATGTGTGTATTTATTTGGGGATCGCAATGGCGTAATCCATATATTTTATTCTGGATTGGGTCATGGGACCCATGGGACATCCTTCAAGTACAAAGTAATGACTTGTGATTTTTCCATCAGATGTTTGTTTGGAGACAATGAATAGTCGATCTTGCATGTTTTTCTGCAAGGATTTCAACGGTGCGATATGTTTTTTCATGTTGAGCCCTTTTCATGATATCATTAAATGTTGATTAATTAATGTAATATTAGTGAAAGATTCATTTGATATTATTGAAGAGAAACCATGTCGTGGGTTGGCTTTGACTCTTGTGAGAGTGGATAAAATGTATGAAGAGATTTAGTCAAATGTTCTATAGCCATTTGAGGAGGCGTAAGAGCGTAATAACACCCTTGTTCCTCCAGATCAATGATGATCGCCATGCACTCAATGAACTTTTTACAAGTTGTGTCAAGTATTTTGGGAGTAAGCTGGCATGCATAGGGAAACTTGTTTGTAGTTCAGTACTTGAGAGTGGTTAGGTAAACTTCTAGGTGATGAGGTGTGGTCACAAGTCGTGTGGTCCCCATATTTATCTTGTAATACATTATGAATATTCTTTCAATCACATATCTATCATTTGTAATTGGATTTTGGCATGCTTGTACCCTATCCTAAGTGATTTTTCAGCATAGAACTTGAATGTTCCCTCTATAGTGGATTATGAGTAATGATACAAGGTTTACTGGGTGTGATGCCTCTACGGAGACACCCAATGAAAGCATCAATGATTCTTTTCCAAGAGATACCATCAGACATGGATGGTTAATGGGACACCTCTAGAAATTCTATCAAAGTGGAATCCATCTGACCTATGAGGGCGTGGGTAGCCTCTGTGATTTCTATTAGGGTGGAATCCCCCCTAAAACATTAGGGTGTGGGAAGCCTATGTGAATTCAATCAGAGTGGAATCCCCCTGAACTAGCAGGGTGTGGTTATCCTATCTGACATATATTAGAGTGGAACCCCCCCCCCATGATGCATCGAGGCTTGGGTAGCCTTTGTGACTTCTATCAGAGTGGAATCCTCCTGACACATCTGGATGTGGGTAGCTTCTGTGACTTCTATCCAAATGAACCCCCTGATGTATTGGGGCATGGGTATCCTCTACTTTGGGTTTACCCCTTGAATTTTCATCACAATGATGAAATGTGGATTATGCACTATTTGAATCTTAAAAATTATGGACACCTTTCCCACTAAGAAGCATACTTGTGACATTACCTAAAATTGTAAGGGTGAGAATATTTCATCTAAAGCAGAAAGTATCAAGGTGTAGTGATTGAGTCCCTTGGAATTACTATTCATTGTAGACATATGGTATGCTAAGAAGAACTGTTTACTTATGTAATGGTTGGCTACTAAATTTTCATAGGATGATCTTATGATATGGTGATCTACATACTCCTATGTTTGGGCTTCTTTGGATGAGTATATTTAAAACCTAGTTTGTGTACCTAATCATTTGGTTTTGGTTACTCTCCTCCTTGGAGAGGTAGATATGCACGAGGTATGACACGTTCTTTTATTTTATTGTTTCTGATGGTAGTATGAGTCTAATCTTCTACTATAGGTAGTGGTGACTTGGAGAAAAGTTTATCTTGTCATCATTTCTAGATCCTTCTATTTTTGAGGCGTTTACTTCACTCTCTAGATAGTTTGAGCTGTACTCTTTTATTTTACCCTATCCTATTTACTAAACCAACATTAATACATCATTTACTACTCCGGTGAGCCTTTGAGAAATCCTACTGAGTATTTTTATACTCACCCCTGCTTGGGCTTTTCCTGCACTTGGTGTGTCCCTATAGACTATGGATAAGTTGATCATGACATATGGGGATCTTCGGGATATGGGGTTCTTGGACTACATATAGTGGCCATATCATTGGATTTAGGAGTGTTACTCTCCCAAATATTTTAACTTTTCTCTTGTTGTCAGGTTGTGGCCCTTTTCAATGTGGGTGTGTATTTTCTCCCCTTTCTTTTTACTTTTCTGTACCTCACTTGTACTGTTTGTAGGATGATGCATAATTTTCGGTAGTTTGTAGCACTGTTGTAATTTATTCTCATTTTACTATACAAAGTTTCATTAAGTTGGATGTGTGAGTGTGTAAAAGTAATTAGGTAAAGGCCTCCCTGAGTTTTTTATTCCTTCGGTGATTGTCTCCACCCCTAGCCTATACAGGCAGGTTGGGGTAGTTGTGGATCTAGCCCTGGCATTATCTTGTCATGGCCTAGTATGCCTATGAAAGAATGTGATAAAGATCTTAAAAACTATTTCCCATTACCTCAAATGTTGGGGCCCCCCATATATGACTTTTTTTAGTAATGACCTCATACAAATGATGGTGGACTCTGGGAAAGTGAAATTGGATAATTTTCCAGCCCATGATGCATGTGTTTCTGCAATTAATCTATGGAATTTAGGTCAATGTAAAGAAGTTAAAATAAGGAGTATAAATAATTTTAGTTATTTTATGGTCAGAAAAACAATCAACATGAATCATGTTATTCTCAGAGGGTAGTTGAAATAGCCAGCTCTTCCCTCGACCCCTTTCGCTACAACAAAATATTGATCATCAAAAGCCTCATCTGCTAAAATCTAATCCTCCAAAATGTTACATGTCTAGAAGGATAAGGAGAAAATAGTGGATGAAGAAATCATTCCATGGAAAAATTTTTCCTTGACCTTAGCAGACATTAGGCTGAACATCCCAAAAGTACGGGCACCATCCTTCCAAATGGCACAACAAGAGTTGACCTGTTATACAGAATCATCATAAGATGAAGAGTCGATTAATTATTCTCTTAATGTTATTTACTTTAGTGATCCCTTCACAGATTATGATTCTGATTGTGAACCTGATTTCCCGGTACATGACTATGGAACTGAGGGGGTAGGTCTCTGAAGTCGAGGGTATAGAGGATAGTGTGGTCATGATAGGAGCCACTACATCGACAAAACCCCCCGTTCGATTTTTCTATGTTGCCGAAAATAATGGGGAAACACTCTAGGGAGCTTAGGATAAATTAGGGAGTTCTTCTATCATATATGATAGGGTTGGACCTGCCATAATAATATTGGATGATGGGTTAGAGGATACATCACCACCTCCTCGATGTGTAGGCCAACATAATTGAACTAATCCATCAAAAAAAAGGAACACATGAAGCTCTTACCCAAAGATATGTTCCATCCACATCATGAATATTAGCTTGTAATGTCCCTACAAAAGAGAAAATTCTTGCTGGAAAGTGCAGAACATTAGACAAAAAAATATGTTTTATTAAAGAAATTTTCCCAAGTTCCAACCAAATTATCAATCATGGATGCTTTCAGTTTATCAAAAGACATCCTAAAAGTACATATTAAGGAATTTTTTAAGCACTCATGAGTTTGAAGGTGAGGTTTATGCTGTCGAAGTATATCATTGAGATAATGATCCTGTAGAATACCATGTAGTCATCTCCTTCACTGATCAAAATGAAGATGATGTCACACAAGGAAATGCCATACCCCTATATATATATATGAAAGAATAAATTAATTTGATATCCAACGAGCTTCAGTTGACAATGGATTAAGAGACAAAATCATCCCAGCCTAGACACTTCATCAACTGGGTCTAAATGAATCTCACCTTTATCCCTCCTCTGTGATTTTACAGGGTTATGAAAAAAATGAGAAAGAGCCTCTCAAAGAGATCAAACACAGAAATATATTCAGTGATCTTACGTATTATTCCAAAATCATGGTTGTTTGACAAGATAATGTTATCAATGTTCAACTTTAAAGACCATGGATACATCAAAATGCTTCCATTCCTTCATCATACAACCAATGTATCAAATATCGTATCAATGGTAAAATTGGGACATTATATTGTGATAAGGACTCATTAAAATCTTGTGAGGTATAAAATATTGATGTAGGATTCTATCATAAGGGAAGGAAACAATCCATAGATAATTATCCTTCTCAAATCAATGCCCCAATGGCTTGGAGATTATACCAACATTCCATATCCTGTATCTAAATGAATATTATGTTATATTCATTAACTAATTTTATAATGTGGGTATAAATTCAAGAAATCATTTAGCAGATTCTATGATGTCAATTAGAACTATTGCGCCTGATGGTGCTGAAAAAGTATTCAACTCTTAGAGTGATGGAGAAAGGTTGACTGAAAATTCATTCATTAGGTAACTTAAGATCCAAAAAATCATGTCTCTATAATCATGGACAGAAGAATATTTCATGACTATAGGCGAAAGTAAATAGACTCATTATTAGTCCCCCGTCTCCCGTACATGACTCCAAGAAGGATTCATTCATGTAAGTGAACTCAAAACAATTTTCCCATTCTATGGATTTCTAAATGGAAAATCCCCTCTTCCCATAGATGAATTTTTTTTATCATCTATGGAACATGAGGAAGGGAAATTAGTAAAAATTGAGGAAGAGGAAGATGAAGATAATATCAGGGACACCCATCCAGCATTTTAAGAAGTAATGTCCACTGTCGTGGATAAATGAAGTGATATAAATCTAGTTACAAAAGAAGATCAATGACCTTGTCTGATTAGTGCTTCCATGAATCCCAAAGAATATGAGATATACGCATCCTTATTAATGCAGAATCAGGATGTCTCTTCCAGAAACTACATAGAGAATCTAGGCATTGACCCCGAGGTAGCCACCCATCACTTGGTTTTTATAGAATAACATCTAAGATACAAGGAAACATCCACGAGGATGGACCCAACTCACACCTCCAAAATTGAGACTAAAGTGGAAAATTTCATCAAGGATAACTTATCTGAGAGGAATAGTTGTGAAAATAGATAGACAATAATGTCCCTTCGATAAAGAAGAATGGGGAAATAATTTTTTTATCTATTTCAGATATCTAAAAAAGAAATTTCCCAATGTTTATTTCCAAGATCCAATCATATAACTCTTGATTGAAGCAACAACTGGTTAGCAGTCCATCACCAGCATGAATGGATTTTCAAGGTACAACCATATACAAATGTCCCTAGAAGATAAAGAAGACAAATATTTTGGATCCCATTATGGTGTATTCTACTATCAGGTAATGCCATTTTCCCTGACAAATGTTGGCGCCACTTACCAATGTTTCATGCATGAAATATTAAAACCTTTTTAGGGAATGTTTGTTGAATATATGTGGATGTTATTTTGGTAATTTCTGGGAAATGTTTTTACACTTATATAACATAGAAACCATCTTAATCATGCTTTGAAAATATAAACCAATGTTGAACCCCTTGAAATGTGAACTCATATTAACCTTGAAAAAAATTATTTTCTCTATGTTACACCATTTTTCCAATGAATTTGATCACGAGAATACAAATTATGTCATTGGAATTTCAAGTCCTTGAACCATTAAATAATTTAGCGGTCATCAAGGAATCATGGAATACATCTATAGATTCACAACAAACCTTGTAGGAAAGTGTTTAGTATTCACAAAATTTATGAATAAGGGGGTGGAACATATCTGGGCACTAGTGAATGTCAAAAAGAATTTGTTTACCTTGAGAAATAATGTCACATACATGACTTATTTTGCAGTTAAATTTCATTTATTTTCCTTTCATTATTTTTTTTGGCTGGTTTCCAAAGGTTTTAGGGAGAAATAGATGACTTTTCATGAATAGGGTCAAACCATGAGCCCAATTCCAGATTTAAAAATAAATTTTGTTTCTTTTATAACTTTTTAATTTTTTTAATATTTTTCCCCCATTCTAATTCCTAAATGGTCTACTCTGACCTATTAACACTAAAATATAAATTTAGAGCCTTTATAAATCCATGATCATGGTGGATATGGGTTTTTATTTAAGATATTGGGCCCTCCTGAAAGCCCATTTCCTCCATTAAAAATAATTTTAAAATTTTTTATATCTCCTTAACTATTTGTGTTTTTTCGGTGATTCCAACTCTCCCTAGAGCCCACATACCTTAGCCGCGCCCCCAAACTCTCATACCCCTATTTTGAGCTCGGGTTCATCGCTAAATTGGGAGAAAATTCTCATAATTGCATAAATCGCCCAGATTTGAGGAGATTATGGCCGATTTTGGGTCATTTTTTTAGGATTGTCTTGGGTCTGAATTTATCTTCCTTGTGGTGCGGCGATTGTGCGGTTGAAGTTTTGAACCATGTTTTGAGGGATTTGACACTTCTGGTAGGTGATTCTGTGTGTAATCATTTCTTGATGAGTTAGTTTGCTTGAATTAATTATTATGAATTTTCATAATATGTTGTGTGCGGTGCAAAAATTGTTTATGTTGAATTTTGTTAAGAATTTATTTTTATATTTTCATTTTATCTTAAAATTTGGGGTTTTCATGTGTAAGCCTTTGGGTATTGTTTGGGATTGTTTTATAACATATGAATTTGGTTTAATAAATCTTTTTTGGGATGAAAATTCTGATTTGGTGGGTTATTGGTGTTCCACTAGGTCTTAAAGATTTTTTTTAAGGGTTTAAGCTGAAAAACTTTATTGTACTTCTTGAAAGTGATTTTGAAAATGTGTGTGTTTCATGTGGATATTTTGTGCTATAGTTTTAGGTGTTTGTATAACACATGGGAGTTGTTTAATACATATTTTTGGGATTCCAATTCTGTTTTGAATTTGTATTGGTGTGATTTTTTCCTTGAAATATGGTTTTCAAACGGGTTTTATTTGAAAAGTTTTGGTACACTATTTAGAATTGTTTTATGAAAGTTTTGAGTGGTATAATGATTAATGTAAGAGGTGAAACCATATTGGGAAACTGTTTTGGATTGTTTATACATTCAAATGAGCCATTTTGAATGTGAATAGTTCTTTTATGTGATGTTTATCATATTTTTAGGGACTTCATAAAATTGTTAAAGGATGTGTTTTATTGTGAAAGTTTTGAAAAAAGTCTTGTGGGATATTTTGGTGTGAGTTTGATTTCAAAATGCATTTGAATGAAAAGTGGAATTTGTGACTTATGTGATGTACATAGGGCTGTTTGGTTAATGTGTGATGTGGAAGTGATATCTACATGTGAAAACTATATTCTTGGCTTGTTGAACATGTTTGAGCACAAAGGGAAAACCCCGGTATCTAGTTTGGTGGACGTGTACTAGTATGCTAGTGAATCTGTGGGGTTTGGCCTCAGTTTCACATAGCAAGATTGACACATACAACTCTAACTAAACTATGATGATGATGATTGGGGACAACTAGGTTATGTACATGTTCCCTACTAGTGGCTCGTGCATGAGAAAATATATTTTTTTATGGTTACTCTCACCGAGATACGAGGTACCTAGGACCCATAGATAGCTGGTGCCTATGGGTTATTTCCTATTGCTTGTGCTCGTTATATCCTTTATACATACCGTCAGAATACAGTAAATGTTTTTCTGGAAAATTAAGGATCTTTTGAATCTATTTTAAAAGTGTTTATTCTTTAAATTATCCCACTTGAAAACTATTTTTTTTAGTTGCGTCTTTTAGAAATTGTAACTAGAAATTACATGTTTTTGAAAACTTGCATGATTTTCGTCTTTGAATGTTTATCACATGGATTATCTTATTGGTGGTATCATATTGGGCATTGGATCACACCCTACTTACACCCTTGGGTGTAAGTAGCCTTGGTTATCTTTGATGTCGCAGGTTGGGTACAGTTTTTTTGTTCTAGTGGCCCGAGTTTCTAGCAGGTCTTTGGTGGAGAAGTCTTGTGGAGATGGCTTGAGGGTGGTTCCCCTATCCATTTAGATTCTTGGGCTGTTTCATTTTGGTTTTTTACCTTTGTTATAGTCTTTTTGAGTTGTTTTACGCTATGTAATTCAGTTATGAATTTTTGTAAAAGATTGTTTGGTTTGAAAAATCCAGATTCATTTTATTGGATTTTTTTGTTGTTTTAAGTATATAAACTCGGGTAAATCATTCCCAATTTTCATTTTATGATATCCGAGAACTTGTTCCAGCCCATGGGGATCGAGAACGCTCTTAGGGCCTTGTCACGGGCCAGGTTTGGCACTGGTTTTGATGGTGACTGGATCTGGTTCGTGAAAAAATGGTATCAGAGGAGGTTTTCTCTCTTTGGGTTATGTTATTTGGGGAACAATCAAGATAGTCTAGAGTTAGGATTTTTGGGACTTGGAATTTTTTTTATGAGTAGTGTGTCTGATCACCACACATCATGATGTGATTCAAGTCTCTAGGGGATGTCGGGACCTTTCATAGTCATTTGGTTTTTTGGTTTAATGATGATTAGGGGAAATGAAAAGAGAGTTGGGTTAATGGTCTCTATAAGCTCGCAGGGCCTGGAAAGCCATGTGGAGCTGGGGATATTCTCTAGAACACTCTCTGTGGCAATTAAGTGATTGGAATATGGCCGCCAACCATATGTCCATGTCACCCACTGAAGCTAGTTTCCTATCACATTTTCTTGTGTTCTTTAGTTTTGAAATATAGGAACTTTGGTTTTAAAGTGACTTGGCTTTATGAAGTGTAAAGTTTTTGTGAAATGATTTTAGAATAAATATGGAATGGTTTGTTTTACGAAATAGCAGAACTAAATATTAGGAATTATTTTGTAATGTAAAATGGTGTGCTTAATTCTCTTTTGAAAGCAGAAACTATACTAAAGTTGGTTTTGAAAAAGTGTTTCCAATAGTGTTTTCTAAACTATCATAGGGTGTTTTATTGGGATGAGATTTTATGAAATTTATGTGAATAACATGAAATTGAGTTCATGTATAAATGGTTTTGTCTTTATGAAAATTTTAGTAATATTTGAATTGGGATTTGGATCTCCTGGTTAGAAGTTTTGAGAAAAAGGATGTATTGGTTGACCATTTTGGTTTTGAAAAGTGGAAAGAATCTTTGTTTTAACCTTTGGTATTTCTATTAGTGACCACATGCATGGGGTTATATGGGATGATGGATGGTTGATGGAATTACTGGATGAGTGTCGGGACGGATATGAGAAGGGTGCCCGGTGTGGCACAAAAACATGCATGTGTGAGGCCCATGGGGTACCATTGGTGGATACGCTTACTGCTAAACCGTTTGTTTTCAAAGAATTGGTTTTAAAGAAAAACATGATGTCTTGATGAATAGTTTGGTATGGTTTTTATTATGGTTTTTTGAAAATTTGGATGTTTTGGGATGTTTTGAGTCCAAGAACCCCTTCTGTTTGAACTGTGTTTTGGGTTTGTGTTTGGTCGATAAGCAGTTTTGTAGGGATGGTTAGTGGTCTCTTTTGAAAAATGTTTTGGGATGCCTTTACGGTGGTTCCCTTCATGTGTTTGGATCTGGTTTGTGGAATGTTTTGACCAATGGACCAGCTTGGTTGGGTCCTTGTGTTCTCTCATTGGATATGGTACGCCCCCATTAAGGTTTAATGCACAACTGAAGTGCAACCCGTATTGTTTTTCCATTGTTAAATCCTCAAGTTATTCAATATAAGGAATATTTTAACTATCATTGTTGTTTGAGACTACACCCATTCATTTCATTGATTTTTGGTTCCTCTTGTAGTGGGATAGTGCCTATGGAAGGTTGAAAGAGACCTTAGTTTCTTAAGTTTCATGATTCATCGAAGCTGGAAGTGTTCTTTGGTTGTAAGTGCGGATGAGTGTCATGATGGTGTCTAAGAGGGCCTATAGTTTCTTCATAGTTTCAATGAAGCAAGAGTTATTATTAAACCACCAATTTTGATATTTTGGTCATGATAGGATATTGTGTCCACTTTTTGGTATTGTCTGTTGTTTAGGTACTTGGAATATGGTCATGTTCCATGTACTGTTTCTATCAATCACAAGGGTCATGTTAGGTGATGTATTGTGATGTTGTGTGCTCTTTTGACTGTAATGGTGAATGTCACACAACCTTCTGAGGTTCTATGTTATGTTGGGAGTATGTCTCCCTTGGGAAAAACATCAAATCTGTTATCTTAGAGGTAGGTGTTTATATGTGTCATGCCCTTCTATTGATTCTCACCCAAAGAAACAAGTTGTGATGTATGTGCATCTTCTGATCCCTTGTTTTAGTGAAATGTCTGGTTTTGGTAATGTGAGTTATGGAGTGTGTTATGTCTTGATGAACCCATCGGGGTATGCGGTGTAGTTGTTTGTGGAATCGAAAGAAGAAGTTCCATATAGGGTTTTCAATAGCATAACTGCGAGGTTGAAGATGCTTCAATATTTTGAGCTCCAGCCATAGGTCTCGGAGAGAAGCTGGCGCGTAGTCAGGGGAAACCCCAGTGTCATTTAAACCCTTTTACAAAGTCTTATCCTCAGTATGAAAGATAAGATGATTTTAAACCTATGGTGTCATCATCTTTCTTCTATTGTTCATGTTCGGTGGAAATAGGTGGGGTGCCTTGTACCCATGTCATCGCCCAATGTTATTCTCAACCCCTTGGTTTCCATTGAGTCTTTAGAGAAAGGTATGAAGTTTGGCTCGACAGGTTGACCACATGGTTTGCACTTGGTTAGTAGTGACCATGCCCTAGAAAACCATGTAGATAAAAGAATCCCCACTATTAGTTCATGGTTTCCCAAACTGTGCAGACTAACTATGTGGTCGTCCCAACTCTTTATAGTTTGGGGTCTTTCTATACCGGCCCATGCTGGTCGATTAAGATGGTTGGTTCTCATGGTGGGGAGCCTATTTTTTCCCCCCGTACCAATAACATTGACTTATCCATGGTCTTGGATTGGTGGTAGGTAGTTTCATTTGGATCTATCAAGCTATCTAAATCTTCCCTAGGTAACTATTGAGATTGGAGAGTTCCCAATGGTTTAGTTATAGCAAGGTAAGTGTAACCCTGTTTGATGTCATTGTTCCTTTGGGTGAATTGCTTGAGTCTTGTTTGGATAGTGTTTGAGGAGTTTTCCTTTGGGATAAAGCCTGAATGTACTTGATTGTTTCAAGAAAGTGGTGTATGTTTTTTTTGTGATGTATTCCTTCCTTAATTGATCACTTGAGGTGTTTTGGCCTTTGGGGGAGAAACCTAGCAAGAGAGTACATCTTGGTTTTTCGGTTGGGTTTGGTTTTCTTATCGGGCCTTTCTGTAGGTTTCCGGGGACGGAAAGTTTTCATGGTGGGGAGAATTGTCACATACATGACTTATTTTAAAGTTAAATTTCATTTATTTTCTTTTCATTCTTTTTTTTGGATGGTTTCCAAAGGTTTTAGGGAGAAATAGATGAATTTTCATGAATTGGGCCAAACCGTGAGCCCAATTCCATATTTAAAAATAAACTTTGTTTATTTTATAACTTTTTAATTATTTAATATTTTTCCCCCATTCCAATTCATAAATGGTCTCCTCTGACCTATTAACACTAAAATATAAATGTCCAGCATTTGTAAATCCATAATCATGGTGGATATGGGTTTTTATTTAAGATATTGGGCCTTCCCGAAAGCCCATTTCCTACATTAAAAATAATTATTAATATTTTTATATCTCCTTTACTATTTGCGTTTTTTCGGTGATTCCAACTCTCCCTCGAGCCCACAAACCTTAGCCGCGCCCCCAAACTCTCATCCCCCTATTTTGAGCTTGGTTTCATCCCGAAATAGGGAGAAACTTCTCTGAATTGCACAAATCGCCCAGATTTGAGGAGATTATGGCCGATTTTGGGTCGTATTCTTCAGGATTGTTTTGGGTCTGAATTTATCTTCCTTGTGGTGCAGTGATTGTGCAGTTGACGTTTCGAACCATGTTTTGAGGGATTTGACACTTCCGGTAGGTGATTACGTGTGTAGTAATTTCTAGATGAGTTAGTTTGCTTGAATTAATTATTATGCACTTTCAAAATATGATGTGTGTGGTGAAAAAATTGTTTATGTCGGATTTTGTTAAGCATTTATTTTTATAGTTTCATTTTAGCTTAAAATTTGGGGTTTTTCATGAGTAAACCTTTGGGTATTTTTTGGGATTGTTTTATAAAAAATGAATTTGGTTTTATAAATCTTGTTTGGGATGACAATTCTGATTTGGTGGGGTATTGGTGTGACACTAGGTCTTAAAGAGTTTTTAAGGGTTTAAGGTGTAAAACTTTATTGTACTTCATGAAAGTGATTTTGAAAACGTGTGTGTTTCATGTGGATATTTTGTGCTATAGTTTGAGGTGTTTTTATAACACATGGGGGTTGTTTAATAAATTTTTTTGTGGCTTCCAATTCTGTTTTGAATTTGTATTGGTGTGATTTTGTCCTTGAAATATTGTTTTGAAATGGGTTTTATTTGAAAAGCTTTGGTACACTATTTAGAATTGTTTTATGAATGTTTTGAGTGGTTTAATGATTTATGTAAGAGGTGAAACCATATTAGAAAACTGTTTTGGATTGTCTATATTTTCATATGATCCATTTTAAATGTGAATAGTTCTGTTATGTGATGTTTATCATATTTGTAGGGACTTCATAAAATTGTTAAGGATGTGTTGTATTGTGAATGTTATGAAAAAAGTGTTGTGGGCTATTTTGGTGTGAGTTTGATTTCAAAATGCATTTGAATGAAAAGTGGAATCTGTGACTTATGTGATGTACATGGGGCTGTTTGGTTAATGTGTGATGTGGAAGTGATATCTACATGTGAGAAATATATTATTGGCTTGTTGAAGATGTTTGATCACAAAGGGAAAACTCGGGTATCTAGCTGGGTGGACGTGTACTAGTATGCTACTGAATCCGTGGGGTTTGGCCTTAGTTTAACGTAGCAAGATTGACACTTACAACTCTAACTAAACTATGATTATGATGATTGGGGACCACTAGGTTATGGGTATGTTACCTACTAGTGGCTCGTGCACGAGAACAGATATTTTTTTGTGGTTACTCTCACCGAGATACGAGGTACCTGGGACCCACAGCTAGCTAGTGCCTAGGGGTTATATCCTATTGCTTGTGATCATTATATCCTTTATAGATACCCTCGGCATACAATATATTTTTGGCTGGAAAATTCAGTAGCTTTTGAATCTATTTTAAAAGTTTTTATTCTTGAAATTATCCCACTTGAAAACTATATTTTAGTTGCATATTTTAGAAATTGTAACTAGAAATTACAAGTTTTTGAAAACTTGCATGCTTTCCATCTTTGAATGTTTATCACATGGAATATCTTATTGGTGGTATCCTATTGGGAATTGTCTCACACCCTACTTACACCCTTGGGTGTAAATAGCCATGGTTATCTTTGATGTCGCAGGTTGGGTACAGTTTTTTTGTTCTAGTGGTTCGAGTTTCTAGCATGTCTTTGGTGGCAAAGTCTTGTGGAGATGGCTTGTGGGTGGTTTCGCTTTCCATTTGGATTCTTGGGCTGTTTAATTTTGGTTTTGTACCTTTGTTATAGTCTTTTTGAGTTGTTTTAAGCTATGTAATTCAGTTCTGAATTTTTGTAAAATATTGTTTGGTTTGAAAAATCCAGATTCGTTTTATTGGATTCTTTTTTTGTTTTAATTTTATAAACTCGGGTAAATCGTTCCCAATTTTTATTTTATGATATCCGGGAACTTGTTCCAGCCCGTGGGGATCAGGAACGCCCTTCAAGCCTTGTCACGGGCTAGGTTTGGCACTGGTCTCAGTGGTGACTGGATCTGGTTCGTGACAAAATGGTATCAGAGGAGGTTTTCTCTCTTTGGGTCATGTTATTTGGGGAACAGTCGAGATAGTATGGAGTTAGGATTTTTGGGACTTTGAATTTTTTTTATGAGTAGTGTGGCTTATCACCACACCTCATGATAGGATTCAAGTCTATAGGGGATGTCGGGACCTTTCGTAGTCCTTTGGTTTTTTGGTTTAATGATGATTAGGGGAAATAAAAAGAGAGTTGGGTTAATGGACTCAGTATGCTCGCAGGGCCTGGAAATCCATGTGGAGCTAGGGATATTACATAGAACACTCTCTATGGTAGTGAAGTGATTGGAATATGGCCGCTAACCATATGTCCAAGTCACCCACTGAATCTAGTTTCCTCTCGCATTTTCTTGTGTTCTTTAGTTTTGAAATATTGGAACTTTGGTTTTAAAGTGACTTGGTTTTAAGAAGTGTAAAGTTTTTGTGAAATTATTTTCAAATAAATATGGAATTGTTTGATTTATTAAATATTGGAACTAAATATTCAGAATAATTTTGTAATGTAAAATGGTGTGCTTACACCTCTTTGGAAAGCAGAAACTATACTAAAGTTGGTTTTGAAAAAGTGTTTCCAATAGTGTTTTCTAAACTATCATAGGGTGTTTTTTTGGATGAGATTTTATAAAATTGATGTGAATAACATGAAATTGAGTTCATGTATAAATGGTTGTGTCTTTTTGAAAATTTTAGTAATATTTGAATTGAGATTTGGATCTCCTGGTTAGTAGTTTTGAGAAAAAGGATGTGTTGGTTGACCGTTTTGGTTTTGAAAAGTGGAAAGAATATTTGTTTTAACCTTTGGTATTTCTATTAGTGACCACATACATGGGGTTATATGGGATGATGGATGGTTGATGGGATTACTGGATGAGTGCCGGGATGGATATGAGAAGGGTGCCCGGTGTGGCACAAAAACATGCATGTGTGAGGCCCATGGGGTACCATTGGTGGATACGCTTACTGCTAAACCGTTTGTTTTCAAAGAATTCGTTTTAAAGAAAAAAATGATGTATTGATGAATAGTTTGGTATGGTTTTTATTATGGGTTTTTGAAAATGTTGATGTTTTGGGATGTTTTGAGTCCAAGAACCCCTTCTGTTTGAACTGTGTTTTGGGTTTGTGTTTGGACGGTAAGTCGTGTTATAGATATGGTTAGTGGTCTCTTTTGAAAAATGTTTTGGGATGCCTTTACGGTGGTTCCCTTCATGTGTTTGGATCTGGTTTGTGGCATGTTTTGACCAATGGACCAGCTTGGTTGGGTCCTTGGGTTCTCTCATTGGATATGGTACGCCCCCATTAAGGGTTAATGCACAACTGAATTGTAACCCGTATTGTTTTTCCATTGGAAAATCCTCAAGTTGATCAATATAAGGATTATTTTATCTATCATTGTTGATTGAGAATACACCCATTCATTTCATTGATTTTTGGTTCCTCTTGTAGTGGGACAGTTCTTGTGGAAGGTTGAAAGAGACCTTAGTTTCTTAAGATTCCTGATTCATCGAAGCTTGAAGTGTTCTTTGGTTGTTAGTGTGGATGAGTGTCATGATTGTGTCTAAGAGGGCCTCTTGGTTCTTCATAGTTTCCCTGAAGCAAGAGTTATTATTAAACCACCAATTTTTAGATTTTGGTCATGATAGGATATTGTGTCCACTTTTTGGTCTTGTATGTTGTTTAGGGACTTGGAATATGGTCATGTTCCATGTACTGTTTCTATTAATCGCAAGGGTCATGTTAGGTGACGTATTGTGATGTTGTGTGCTATTTTGACTATAAAGGTGAAGGTCACACAAGCTTCAAAGGTTCTATGTTATGTTGGGAGTATATCTCCCTTTGGAAAAACATCAAATCCACTATCTTAGAGGAATGTGTTTATATGTGTCCTTCCCTTCTATTGTTTCTCAACCAAAGAAACAAGGTGTGATGTATGTGCATCTTCTGATCCCTTGTTTCAGTGAAATGTCTGGTTTTGGTAATGTGAGTTATGGAGTGTGTTATGTCTCGATGAACCCATAGGGGTATGCGGTGTAGTTAGTTGTGGCATTGAAATAAGAAGTTCCATATAGGGGTTTCCACAGCATAACTGTGAGGCTGAAGATGCTTCAATATTTTGAGTTCCAGCCATAGGTCCCAGAGAGAAGCTGGCGCATAGTCAGGGGAAACCCCAGTGTCATTTAAACCCTTGTACAAAGTCATATCCTCAGTATGAAAGATAAGATGATTTTAAACCTATGGTGTCATCATCTTTCTTCTGTTGTTCATGTTCGGTGGAAATTGGTGGAGGGCGTTGTACCCATGTCATCGCCCAATGTTATTCTCTCCCCCTTGGTTTCCATTGAGTCTTTAAAGAAAGGTATGAAGTTTTGCTCGACAGGTTAACCACATGGTTTTCACTTGGTTAGTAGTGACCATGCCCCAGAAAACCATGTAGATAAAATAATCCCCACTATTAGTTCATGGTTTCCCAAACTGTGCAGACTAACCATGTGGTCATCCCAACTCTTTATAGTTTGGGGTCTTTCTGTGCCGGCCCATGCTGGTCGATTAAGATTGTTTGTTCTCATGGTGGGGAGCCTATTTTTGTTCCATCGTACCAATAACTTAGACTTATCCATGGTCTTCAATTGGTGGTATGTAGTCTCATTCGGATCTATCAAGATACCTAAATCTTCCTTGGGTAACTATTGAGATTGGAGAGTTCCCAATGGTTTAGTTATAGCAAGGTAAGTGTAACCTTGTATGATGTCGTTGTTCGTTTGGGTGAATTGCTTGAGTCTTGTTCGGATAGTGTTTGTGGAGTTTTCCTTTGGTGTAAAGCCTGAATGTGCTTGATTATTTCTGGAAAGTGGTGTATGTTTTTTTTTTGATGTATTCCTTCCTTAATTGATCACTTTAGGTGTTTTGGCCTTTGGGGGAGAAACCTAGCAAGAGAGTACATCTTGGTTTATCGGTTGGGTTTGGTTTTCTTATCTGTCCTTTCTGTAGCTTTCTGGGGATGGAAATTTTTCATGGTGGAGAGAATTGTCACATACATGACTTATTTTGAAGTTAAATTTCATTTATTTTCTTTTCATTGTTTTTTTTGGATGGTTTCAAAAGGTTTTAGGGAGAAATAGATGAGTTTTCATGAATTGGGCCAAACCGTGAGCCCAATTCCAGATTTAAAAATAAATTTTGTTTCTTTTATAACTTTTTAATTTTTTAATATTTTTCCCCCATTCCAATTCCTAAATGGTCTCCTCTGACCGATTAACACTAAAATATATATTTTCAGCCTTTATAAATCCATAATCATGGTGTATATGGGTTTTTATTTAAGATATTGGGCCTGCCCGAAAGCCCATTTCCAACATTAAAAATATTTTTTATTTTTTTTATATCTCCTTCACTATTTGCTTTTTTCGGTGATTCCAACTCTCCATCGAGCCCACATACCTTAGTCGCACCCCCAAACTCTCATCCCCCTATTTTGAGCTCAGTTGCATCACGAAATTGGGAGAAACTTCTCGGAATTGCACAAATCGACAAGATTTGAGGAGATTATGGCCGAATTTGGGTCGTTTTCTTCAGGATTGTTCTGGGTATGAATTTATCTTCCCTGTGGTGCGGCGATTATGCGGTTGACATTTCGAACCATGTTTTGAGGGATTTGACACTTCCGGTAGGTGATTGCGTGTGTAATCATTTCTAGATGAGTTAGTTTTCTTGAATTAATTATTATGCATTTTCATAATATGATGTGTGTGGTGCGAAAAATTGTTTATGTTGGATTTTTTTAAGCATTTATTTTTATAGCTTCATTTTAGGTTAAAATTTGGTGTTTTGCAGGTGTAAACCTTAGGGTATTGTTTGGGATTGTTTTATAACATATGAATTTGGTTTAATAAATCTTGTTTGGGATGAAAATTCAGATTTGGTGGGGTATTGTTGTGCCACAAGGTCTTAAAGAGTTTTTTTAAGGGTTTAACGTGTAAAACTTTATTGTAATTCTTGAAAGTGATTTTGAAAACATGTGTGTTTCAAGTGGATCTTATGTGCTATAGTTTTAGGTGTTTGTATAACACATGGGGGTTGTTTATTAAATTTTTTTAGGGCTTCCAATTCTGTTTTGAATTTGTATTGTTGTGATTTTGTCCTTGAAATATGGTTTTGAAATGGGTTTTATTTGAAACGCTTTGGTACACCATTTAGAATTGTTTTGTGAAAGTTTTGAGTATTTTAATGATTTATGTAAGAGGTGAAACCATATTAGAAAACTGTTTTGGATTGTTTATACTTTCAAATGAGCCATTTTAATTATGAATAGTTCTGTTATGTGATGTATATCATATTTTTAGGGACTTCATAATATTGTTAAAGGATGTGTTGTATTGTGAAAGTTATGAAAAAAGTGTTGTGGGCTATTTTGGTGTGAGTTTGATTTCAAAATGCATTTGAATGAAAAGTGGAATTTGTGACTTATGTGATGTACATGCGGCTGTTTGGTTAATGTGTGATGTGGAAGTGATATCTACATGTGAGAAATATATTATTGGCTTGTTTAACATGTTTGAGCATAAAGGGAAAACCCTGGTATCTAACTGGGTGGATGTGTACTAGTATGCTAGTGAATCCGTGGGGTTTGGTCTTAGTTTCACTTAGCAAAATTGACACTTACAACTCTAACTAAACTATGATGATGATGATTGGGGACCAATAGGTTATGGGTATGTTCCCGACTAGTGGCTTGTGCACGAGAACAAATATTTTTTTGTTGTTACTCTCACCGAGATACAAGGTATCTGGGACCCACATCTAGCTAGTTCCTAGGGGTTATATCCTATTGTTTGTGCTCATTATATCCTTTATACATACCGTCGGCATAAAATATATTTTTGGCTGAAAAATTCAGTAGCTTTTGAATCTATTTTAAAAGTGTTTATTCTTTAAATTAGCCACCTTGAAAACTATTTTTTTAGTTGCATCTTTTAGAAATTGTAACTAGAAATTACATGTTTTTGAAAACTTGCATGATTTTCATCCTTGAATGTTTATCACATGGAATATCTTATTGGTGGTATCCTAATGGGCATTGGATCACACCCTACTTACACCCTTGGGTGTAAGTAGCCTTGGTTATCATTGATGGCGCAGGTTGGGTACAGTTTTTTTGTTCTAGTGGTTCGAGTTTCTTGCAGGTCTTTGGTGGCGAAGTCTTGTGGAGATGGCTTGAGGGCAGTTCCCCTTTCCATTCAGATTCTTGGGATGTTTCATTTTGGTTTTGAACCTTTGTTATAGTCTTTTTGAGTTGTTTTAAGCAATGTAATTCAGTTCTTAGTTTTTGTAAAAGATTGTTTGGTTTGAAAAATCCATATTCGTTTTATTGGATTCTTTTGTTGTTTTAAGTTTGTAAACTCAAGTAAATCATTCCCAATTTTCATTTTATGATACCCGGGCACTTGTACCAGCCTGTGGGGATTGGGAACGCCCTTCAGGCCTTGTCATGGGCCTGGTTTGGCACTGGTTTCGGTGGTGACTGGATCTAGTTCGTGATGTGCCAGCCCGTGGGGATTGGGAACGCCCTTCGGGCCTTGTCACGGGCCAGGTTTGGCACTGGTTTCGGTGGTGACTAGATCTGGTTCATGAAAAATACCTCATGAAACCATTGATATTGATGCCACCTCTTGAAGGAAAGCAAATTATTATGTATGTGATGAACTTGGAGAGATCGCTGAATGCATAATGAAGCTGGGAATAAAAATATCCTCTATTATGTCACTTGAACCGTATTTGATGCTTAGAATCATTCTTCTAAAATCAAGAAGAGTGAACAAGAATTAATCATTTCTATTCAGAAGATGAGGCACTTTATGCAAGAACCCTATCATCCACTTGGTTTCTTGAAATACCCGCTCTAATTTAGCCTCAATCATCCTATGATGATAAGGAATTTTGGAACAATGGGAAGTTATTCTATAGAAGTTCAATATATAATTCATTCCCCAGAAATTAGGTAATGTTTAGGCTTTATTATGTTTTTGAAATGAACTCATATCAATAAAATAGACGCCATTAACTACTCAATTTCACGATAAAGAAATATACTCTATTCAAAGTGGCCCCAAAATAGGGGAAATGTATTTTGATTGTGCATATAGGAACCACATACGAAATTTAATGGTAGACCAACACTCAAAAAATTGGGGTTAGAGATTGTGTTTATCACCCCAGAGAAGTCATATTATCCATAATCCTTCTTGTTATCATATTTTTATACTGAAAATGAGGTTTAATTTGAATCTCTCATCCAAGGCTTAAAATGGTAACTTCAAATACCAATGAACCACCTATATGTGAAAGGAGAATAGAATTTGGTAATCAATAAAATCAATAGGGGTTATTCAATCAGAAAAGATGAGATAATTCCCCTATTTGATTATCGATTATGGTTAATGGATGAATTACCCTCATTTAAAACATTTAACTACATCATGTTATCATAGAATTCCTAGTAAGATGAATTATCAAATGAAGCAATATCTTTTCAATATCCAAATTGATATGAATCCATCATTAGTATTTCCCACATAATAATGGTCTCACCATTGTTTATATTAGAACATAATAGATACTTAAATCAGTCACATCCCTAATCAGTTTTTTAGTACCATAGGATGGATGACACCCATCATAGACTATGTTCATGATGGAGAGTTCCCACTTGATTTATTTGGTGGAGATAAGATCTTGTGGAGAGCACCCAATTTCACTATTTATGATGGCCGAATTCACTAGAATTTCCTCTATAAACAAGTATTTGATGGAGTCTGTATTAGATGTGTCTACAGAAAAGAGGCTATCACTATTATGGAATTTGTACAGGATTGATTTTGTGGTTCCCACCAGTCAAGATATTGGCTTTCTAATAAAATCCAAAGGCTCAGATACTTATGGCTTTTGATGACTCCAGGTTGCACAAAATTCACTGTGAAATATCATTCCTGCCAAGTACATGTCATGTTCATCCGTCGACCCCTATAATTTATACATATATCAAAATAATCTTTTCCATTTTTCAAATGTGGAATGGATATTGTAGGGCCTTATCCCATAGTTAAGGATATGAAGTTGAAGTGCATCATTACTACTATTATTTTCTTCTATAAATTGTCTAAGTCAATACCTCTCAAAGAACTCAGGGCCAAAAACATTTTCATCTTCCGAAAATCCAACATCATTACATGATTTGGTTTCTCACATACTATATTGATAGAAAATGGAACTATTTTCTATTATTACATGATATAAAAGTGTTATCAAGATTACAATATCAAATCCATCCATTCAACTCACTATCATGTAGTGGATAATGGATAGATATAGGCTTTTAATAAGACCATATCGAAAAAACTACAGAAGATGATGGATAATGATAACAATTATCTGCCTAACTTAATATTTGATGCCTTAGGGTCTTAACAAACTACAACTTGTACTAAAACACAGGAAAATCCATACTTTGTGGTGTATGTAATATAAGTAGTATTTACCATTGAAGTTCAATTTCCATAGCTCTGTATTTCTATTTGTGACCAGCTATATGTAGATGAACATTCCCATAAACGTTTGGATGAATCAGAGAGACTTTATAAAATTTGGATACAGACCTTACATCACTTGGAGGCATATCAGAACTGGATAACATGGTCCTCAAACAAGATGGTCCTCCTTTTCTTATTCCTCTATGGAGTGTTGATTTTGGTCTATAGGACTCTAATGATACTATGAAAGTAGCATATGATGATTTAGGAAAAGCGGGAGACACCTTAATACATATATAAGGTCCACTCTAATGGAGCATATTCATTAATCTCAATGGATGAAGAACTCACTATGACTCCAACCAATTAATGGTTCATAATGAAATATTTGAATAATTACATGATCACATGTCCAAGTTCCATGATACTAAACTACATAATGTGTCCCTATTACATGGCCATACAATGCGTGAAACAATATCCTATCCCATTAAAATAATATACAAGACACCTATTATCATTACTGTGTGACACTAAACTTCTTGGGTAACTTCCTTTTCATTCAACGTTCCAAAACCCACATTTTCCATTAGTAGAGATATCCCTAATTTTCCATAAAAAATAGGCCCCTATATCACAACAAGTCCCAATTATATATCTATAACCCCTTAGTGTTTAATATTCCCTCTTGGTCGGATTTGAGGCATGGCGATGGGATTCCTCTGGGCATAAGCCCCAAATACATCATTTCCAGTCCATAATGGGATCTAGGCCCCTTTTTACACTTATAAGTCCCAATATTTTATTGTCCCCATTGTATAAAAGTAAACTACATTGTCTATCCATGAATTAAATGTGGATGGATTCTAATTCTCATGTGATACATAATGAAACTCAATTCTCAAATCATTGGAACCATCATGACCCCAATGATAATTTCTTCTTTCCCTATGTTTGAACCATATCTACACATGAAACTTTTCAATCAAGTTTTTTTATTTCCATCATAATGAGATGTGTGGTGAAACCTATCATCATGTTTTAGAAAAAACCATTGATCTAGAAAATATTTAAATCCAATTTTCTTATCCAATAACCCAGTTGAAATGGCGAGCCATATCAGTGAACTTCATGTGGCATGATTCTCAACCTTTTATGATACTTAGTTACACCAGGTTATCCTCCCTCAGGTCCAGGCACAATTAAAAAAACCCATTCCCATTCCCTTTGAATGAATCAGATCTACACAGGGAAACATTCCAAGACTTATGGATTGATTATCATTATAATGACAGACATGGTGATACTTAGATGTCACGATTTTTACCCAACCATTAGTTTTGAAATGATCAAAGTCCCCTTTTCTGAATGTTAATGCCTAATGGATTTGGGAATAAAATATCTAGAACTATATGTGTCTTTATTCTTTCCCCAATAATATATATAGAGGAACACATGTCCAACAAAATAGTTAATCCACAACATTTACATCCTTAGATGTATGTACACCATATCCATTACCACATGACGTTAAATTGCATGGTATTTCAAGAACTACGTATGGTTTTATTCTCATATTTATTAGATACATTGCGACACCTGGATCGTATTTCTTGGCATAGCCACCACAAGATAATCATTCCCCTATCCTTCACTTTTGTTTCCCTTATTCTCTAAATTAAACATTCATCACCCTTTTTATCACAATAATCATATCTCAAGTTGTCTTACGATTTTCGTAATTTATTTACCTATGTGATTGAGGTATATCTATTCATATTGGGGCTATCATGGTCCTGGTATCATGACAAAAAAGGTTCACTAGATGTCCTCATCAAATGTCAGCAACCTACATGACTTTTCTAATAACTATGTATGGATTGATTCTTTCCCAAAAAAGATACGTAGTGACTCCCAAAATCTACACCTTGTCCTAGACAAGATATTACGTTTCACATTAATTTAACCCATATCCTTGCCACAGGACGATAAACTGCATAGTCCTTCATGAACTACATGTGGTTTCATTTAGACCCCTATGAGATATGTAGTGATTTCTTGATCTTTAATCATAGGCCTATCCAATGCACAACATGGAAAATACTACAATAAACCATGTACGAATCAGATATATATGAGGAGATCCCATATGATTTCTCACTTTATGAGTGAACCTATTTCTGTTAGAACTACACATGGTTTTGTTCTTTCTCTAACAAGATATGTAGTGATGTTTGGTCCCAATGCACTGGTTCAGACACATTATCCCTGTTCTCTTCATTTTGAGGAGCATTTTCCCTAACCACATGACATTAAAATGCATTAATATTGTCCTTGACATGTGATTTAAACTGCTCGGTACCCATAGAACTATGTATGGAATGATTCTTTTCCCATTTAGAAATGTTGTGAAGATTAGTCCTTATATCCTATTTCCAACCATAGGTTAATTAAAAATTCATCCTCTCCAACAAAACATAAAAAACCTTGTCGAATCATATATTTTGGGTCATCTCACTAGATATCCGACCTAGTAAACAAGAAATGTCCTCCTTATACATATGATTCAGATCATTGAAATAGACTCCAACCCTAGGGACATTATCATTCCACATTCATCCATTGTGCATTGGAAAATTCCACTTTTTTCATGTCATACTCATAATATTGAATACTTTCAAATTTTCATAAAATTTCATGGCATTCTAGTGAAAAGATGTGTAATACATGAGAGATCCTTTTCTTGACCACATAGTACACACTCCAGTTGTCCTTGCATATCTTTCCCCAATAATGGGAATGAAAACAAATTTATGAAACTATTTATCTATACAGTACATGCACCAGTTGGACATCCATAAAAAAACCTTCATAATGGTTTTACAAAATGGTGTTAATTTATCCCATGGGATAAGCCTCTTCTGTATCAATATTCTTTGATGATGGTCTTATGGAACCCACGATTCAAGGTTCATGGTCATCCTTTGAATATTTGTCCCATATCCCTTCTATTGAATTGAATTTCTCCAAGACCATGGTTTATATTTCCCCCTTCTTATGTTTAAAGAATATTACAATATCCTTGGTCTATTTGACCATATACCATCCAGTATTTCAATAATATTATGGTCATAGTCATATGACCTAAAACTATAGGGACCATTCTTATTGGATTTGTGTCAGACCTTTATAGAGATCATATTCCATGACATCATTTTAAATCATTACATGAAATAAACCTTCTATATTCTGGGATTTTTCTCCACAAAACAAACACTTTGTTTTGGGAGATCCAAGTCTTCATAAACATTCATAATCATTTAGTGATAGAATGTATAAATTCTTGATATCTACTTTTCCTCACTATATAGTACATTTCATAGTATGCCTTTCATAATTTTCCCCCATAATGGGTCTATCATCCAAAGGATTACACTATTGACAATGTAGTATGTACCCCAACTGTCTTTTCCAAAAACAGTCCCCATACTTGTTTCTTCAAAAAGTGAAAATTTATTTCCTATGAGAGAGCTCCTATAAATCCATTATAAATTTTTCCCTTACCACTATTTTGATATGGGAATCCACAAATCATATCTTATGGATTTTTCCTTCTATACATGAATATAATATAACATTTCTAGATAGATTACTAGGAACTAGAGAACTATCAAAACATCAATGAAATCTAAAGTCCTTAAATTAAGGCCCCCATAATATACATGCTATATGAATTTTAACTAACAAACATAATGTCTTGGAAACATGACATTAAACTTCCAAACATAATTTCCTTTCTTAATGAATTTAAATTGCACACCATAATGTCCATGCTACATGAAATTAATCTGTGAAACATAATTTCTTTACTGCATGAATTTAAATTACCCAGCATAATTTCCTTGTTTCGTGACATTAAATAGCCCAACATGATTTTCTTACTATAAAACATAAAATTTCATAGAATACATTATCCATTTTTAGAAAGGGGATTTCACCACTGATAGCATCCATCCTGTGAAAATGTACCCTCCTCTACTTGAGTTGTTAACACTAGAGCAGTTTCCCATTCATGTCCAATGACATCAAAAATATTTAATTCAATATCATACATTTTCCATTTTAAAGACCACCTTTGTGGTAATGAAAAATCCAAATATCCATAAACATTCTCCGGTAATCAACAATTGAATGTCATAATTTCTGAGAAGTACATTGTTGGACTATATATTACATTCTCTAGTTTTCCTTTCATAATTCACCAGCAGAACGTGTCTGTCAGCCTAAAGATACGACTAATTGATTATCAGGTACACTCCATAGATTAAATTGAATAAAATAGCCCCCATAATGGGTTTTCTAGTTAAAGGAATCTTCTTCCTCATGACATACCTCCTCTATTAGCATATTTCTAATTTTTGATTCAGTTACCATAAAAATCATGACTCAAGATTCCCTTTGGATGAATATGAAGATATCATGTAATTCTAAAACATCAAGACATTTTTGGATTATCATCTTAAAATTAATGATCAAGGAAATATGACATAAAACAATATTATTATTAGTCCAACATGTATGACTTTAAACAACCTACCAACGAGACACATGAATCCGAATAATGAAAACCTATGAAGGGAACTCTGAAAAAAATTTATTCTCAGCAAGCTAGACCTACAAATTATATGTTTTAAGAAATATTGAGAAATAAAAATTTTAAAGTCACAAAACATGTTTGCTCAAAAAAATGGCTGATCTATAAAAAATTAATGTCTCACCCACTAAGCCTCTTTCACATAGAGAATAGTAAAAAAATTAGGTTTCTTACCCAAAAATACGAAAATTTTGTAGGTTTTTCAAAATTACCCTAGAAATTGTCAAAATTTGTTCATGAGGCCCCATGGATTTGGAAAAATTTAAGGTTTCCTTTCATAATTGAGGTTTCTCCAAAGTCCACCAAATGATTTTAGTATGCATCAAAGTTCCCTACAATTACTATAGAACCATATTCTATTCATTTTGATTGAATCCAATTACAAGGGTGGATTTTTTGGCAAAAAGAAATGTGTTTCATGAACATTTTCCATAGAATTAAAGATTTAATCCTCATTTAGAATCCAAAAGTTGATTTTGAGTAGAAATATGTCATTATATAAGAAGAACAAACATAATGGATTTTCATGTGTGATGAACCAAAATGTCGTCAACTGGGCTTGAAAAGTTCATGGTGTGAGTCTAAATTTTTTCATGGGGGTCAGTGATGGTAGTGGAAGGACGGGACTGAAGGGCCGAGACTACAGAGTTCCAGTGATCTCGATCGAGGGTGCGGGGGTAAAACCCCTTGGTATAGAACAACAACTTCACCCAAGTAAACCGTGTTGGTACCCCAAACACCATCATCACACAAGGTCCCTGTACACGACACTTGTGGGAGACACATGTGTGAAATGATACATTAACCCATGTCCACATTTTTTTACCTATAAATAGGCCCCCAATGACTTCATTGGGAAGGAATGAAATTTCCGAAGGCTAACTGCTCATCAGATCACCCTAACCCTTTTCTTTAAGCCCTTTGAGACATTATGGGTTGTTTTCTATCACCGAGAGAAGAGATAATTAGTGGGGTATAGTGAAATTAATTTCCACATAGGGTTTAAAATAAACATCATATATACGAGGTATTCTCTCAAAACCTAATTAACAAATATTAGTGTCAGGTAGCCTTCCTCAACCTGGGACCTTTGGAACATACCTCTAGGAACACGTATAGAGTCCCTTGAAGTCATGACAAATGTCTCTCCCAAGTGTAGTATTCAAGGTGGGGTGCCACCCACGATGATCCAAATTTTCCCAGACCTACCTGAGTAGAGCACCCATTGTGTGAGCCTCTTTGGTTCACCATACCTTCCAGCCTGCCTAAGCCTTCTTGGTTCTACCTACCCTATAGTCTGCATGATTTATCCACTAGGACCTCATCAAATCCATTAATGGTGGACCCTATTCTCTTTTGGATCCATTTTATAAGAGGTATAAACTCAAAACCTCTACCAAGACCTCCAAAATTGAACAACCATGATGAATGGAACACTAGCATAACCTCAATTTGGGTTTGTATTCCTATGGTTAGAGGTTTACCACACTTGTGTGGTTGGATGGTCAGGGTACTCAAGGTACATATGGGTTTTTATCCCTATGGTGATGAGGACCCCTACCCTAGGGACATTTTTAGCATCTTCTCAGTCTTAATGGATTAGGGTTTGGATCATGTCTAACCCTTCTCCTATTTAATACCTTGAGATTCCAATTCCATGTTGTGTGGTAGGGATTATTATTTATTTTCCATTAAACATGGTATTAGATCATCATCCTACTACAGAACCAATTTTTGGACATCCACTACTAAAAAATAAGGTTTATCTAGTGCTAGGGATTTAACAGTGCTAGATAAAATCACAAATAATGACCCCATTTGTCAACACTAAAAAAGAACTGTTAAAGAAGGTCTCTAACTACAATAAAAAGGTGTTGTTAAAGGAGGAACTCTATCAGATCATTTTTACAAGCACTGATAAATTATGTCTTTTATGGGAATTTTTTATAAATCAATGATGGTGGGGGGGGGTCAACACTTTTTTAGAAGTTCTATTAAAGTCCCCTTTTACATTAGATTTTTGACAAGCCCAGATTAAAGTACAGTTCAAAAAAATTATATTTCAATATAAATAACATATTAATATAATTATATAATTATATTAATATACATGTAATATATATTTTTTGGAATATGTTTTAGATATGTTAAATAGGAATTTACACTCAATATTTATGATATTTAATGATAATGGCTTACAAAATAACTACAAATATAATTTCATTTAATAATTTTCTTATTATTACCATGTAATAGTCAATTACAATAAATTTAAAGATAACAACATAGATAATAATAATAATAGATCTAAAATAATTTGAAAATGTAACTAAAAATTCAAACGGCCATAAGTTTTGATCTGTGTGTATGTTTGGCTCTACCACATGTCAAATAGAAGCATGTGTTGAGATCAATTCCTTGGTGACTTCTAGTAAACCCTCGATCACATTTTTCAAGTGCCATAATGGACTAAAAGGCCTAAATAAATGCGTTTTTAGGTAGGGAAGCCCATTTTTTTAATATTCAATGGATTTTACGCCTCGTTTATGTGGGAATTGTTTCCCATTTTAGTGGGGACTGAATTTAATCCCAAGGAATACCTCTATTTTGATATTATGGATTTTAAAAAAAATTCATTATTCAAAATTTAAGTTTAATTATAATCAAATATATAATAATATATACATATTTTATATATATTCACACATAAATATTTAATTATATATATATTACTAAACATATTTACATCTAAAATATATTTACTATTACATAAACATATATATAAACATATATATAATTATATGTATATAAATGTGATGAAATATATAAAAATGTATAGATATATCATAAATTTTAAAACACAATAGTATAGTAGAGTGGTAAAGTCACTTGTATATAATGAGTTGGTCTACGGTTCGAAACTCACTTTCGGAAGGGGTGCATGCAAGAGGATGGGTGGGGGAAGCCCATATAACTAGGTGGGGGAAGCACTGATAAAGGGGTACAGGGTGGGAAGTATTGATAGAGAGTGGGTGGGGTGTTCAAAAAATTTATACACCCTTTATCAACAAGAGATCTATCAGTGATTTTTAGGGCTCTTGAAAGCCCCCTTTAACAGTGATAAAAAAGCACATATAATGGGGGAATTTAACTATTCTATTTTAGAATTGTTAAACGTTTTGGTATTATAATATAAAATTAATTATCAAAACATTTTAGAACTTATTAAGGCCTTTTCTAGTGTTATTAATGGCTGATTTTGTAGTTCGGATCCCTCCTGGTGTAAGCCCCTATCATTTTTTGTAGGAGGATACGATCTTTCTACTCTCTACATCCAAATCCTTCACCTTCATACCTTCCTCATATTGAACTCAAGTATAATTTAATGTGAAGAGATGGGTGTGTCTTATCCCAATCCTCTCCCACCAACATAAAAGGAAACGTTTGTGGTTTGTCGAATATTTTACTTCCTCTTATTTCTGACACTTAGCATGACTCACGTGGGCATAGAGGTTACTGATGATCATGAAAGGAACACAATCTACCTGAATCATTGAACTACATGAACTCTGATTCATTATATAAATATGATATGAAAAAGACCTATAAAAGTCCCATGCTCAAGGGATAACCTCCTCAGATGTTAGTCCCAAGAAAAACCCCCCAATTCAACAGGGCATTCACTAAGGGAGAATGCAACATAATCAATCATATGGTCCTCCTTCTTATGTGTAAGCCCTAAATAAGCCTTAAAATCACCATGAGAAAATCCTTCACTCATGGCCCCTTTCATTGGAAATCCAATTCAGGAATTATCCCCAACATAATCCTCTCAATGGACTATACTCCCCTAAAAGACTAATCGAACTATATGTGCATTGATTCCAATCTGTATTGGAAATGTTGGGATCCTTCATATGGTTAAAACCTAACTCTTATGTCATCTCTCTTCGATTAGGCCATATCCTCTGTAGGCTCTAATAAATATTAAAAAAACATATCCTTCCTAGTGTCCTTCATCTTCTTTGGAAAAATTCACACACCAATCTTGACATGGAACCCCCTAGACATCCTTTCTGCATGATATTAAACTATAAGATTGTGTCCTTATCACATGACCTTAAATGGTATGATGTTCCCCATTAAGTTGAATCAAAATACATGGGGTGTGATTCCCTTCACATGGATTTTTTTGAAGCCCATCTATTGGTTCGATCCCAACATAATTTTTTTTGTCTCCTTAGATGTTGATAAACTCTAGAGTGACTCCCATCACCCTGGATGATGATAAATTCTAGAGTGACTTTCATCTCAATGCATGAAAATAAATGCTACAATTCTGAATCATGTGTCTAGAAAACCAGCATCATCATAATAATGTCCAATGAATATATATATGTAGTACTTAAAAGGATACCATTAATGGAGAACCTAGAATTCATACAGATATATCCATTGATAAAGAACCTTAGATACATAATTATGATTCTTAATTACATACATGGTAATAATTGATTTTAACATTGGATGAACCATATAATATTTGGTAATTAATGAAGGATTCCTGAAAATAATATAACTCTATATTAGTGTCCCAAAATAAGAAATAATTCCCCCCAAATGGGTGTGGTGAGCCAGACCTTCAGTCCACTGGATCAATGTGAGATCATAATAATCATAGTTCAAAATACAAAATTAGTATCTATCTTTTGAAAATATGTCCCCATGGATACAAAACTGATAGGTTTTTCCAGTTCCACAAACAAACTCATTAGAAACTGTTCAGAAATAGAAAAATTTAATGGGGGAAATCTCTAAGGGAAAAATCCCCAAATAATGATTTGGCATTTCAATATATCTCTCAATTCAATTTATATAGAAAACAGAACTAACTATTTGATGTTTACAACAAACCACTTCACTACCTCCTAACCTTTTTGAACATCCATGAGCTCTTCCACATTTATAACTACAATAATTTGAGGGATAAACCAATGGATGGCACTGTTTTGAGGATATACCATTCCATACAAACTTATAACAAGGATATAATGATCAATTTACATATATCCATACCTATTTACTCAAATATAATTAATATTACATTCACCCTCAAGGCCCTTATATTTACAATGGACTAGAATACAACTTCAATTTTCTTGGACCACTCTACAACCTATGGGGGACCTCGATCACAAAAATATAAATTAAATGATGGAAAATAACTCCTATCCATTTATCTAATGGATGTCTGGGTAGTTTCAAAAACTAGAGTGACTTTTTAGAATCCTTCAGGACCTTTTTGGGTGTCATCCACTAAATAAAAAGTATATATAAAACCCAATAAACACCAAACTAAATCTCAACCAAAACTATAAGTACCCACCCTTAAACATTACATAATCTGGAATTATGTTAATAATTCACATAGAGTATATTTTCAGGTTTAGAGATTCAGAGAAATTGGTCATAACATAAACATAAAAATTTGAATATTAAATTTTGACACTTCTATTATGTATCCATTTTTTCATAAATTAAAAAATCATCAAAGAAAAGAAACATGTTTATTTCCTTGTTATAATCATCATGACTTTTCCATGATCTCATCCTTGACCCTATTCCACATTATGTCGTGTGAAAAAACATTTCAGTAAATTGAGATGAGCATAAAAAGCTCAGCAAGGGATACACAGTGTAGGAAAACTATTAGTTTTTTAAAACTACAAGTAAACCATGAATACTTTTTTATAAGTAATAATTTTAACCAATATTAATTAGTAAACACTCTACACTGAAAAAATAATTATTTCATACAATTTTTTAACCAAAATATTACCATAAAACCTATTTAAGGAACACATAACATATAAGGGTAACTTGAGACATAAACATACTTAAATGGAATAATCATACGGTCGGCTTCCACACATATCACTAAAATGAATAGCCATACAGATGACTTCCATACCCAATGCATTTGAGGTTATAACTGAACCTTCCATCCTGGTTTATCACGGAACCATCCATAATTTGGTTTATCACATAACCACCCATTAAATGTACAAGTACCATTATAAAATCATAACACATAAAATATTGAAAAATATAAACATTTCACTAATAACATTTAATTTTCAATTAGAAGAACTAATTAAAAGATATTGAAATAATCATTCAATTTCCAGAACCAATTTCAATACCAAAAACCCAAAAATAGAATAGGGGGTTTCCTTTTTCATTTAAAAAATCCTTATGTTTTATAGTGGATTCCAAATAATGATTACAGTGACAGAGATGTCATGGTCACCGTAAATGTTAAAAAAAATTCCTTTTATCATTTAGTAAAATGCTCCATTGAAAAAATATTCCCTTTGAATAATTATAAATGTTAAAGGGTTATTTTATACCGAAAAAATAAGGAGGTGTACATTATCAGAACATGCCTCAATGAAAGGAAATTGAGACGAAGTCCCTTACCTCATGTCTGACATGACATGTTCGTTCATTAATTTCCTGAATAATAAACATAAGTTAATATATACTTTCTTAAGAACCTTTATCAAGATTATTATTCATTTTATATCACTTTTTACCTTATAATAACAATTAGTTAATTATCTGAGTTCATATGAAAATTTTTTCGATGTTTGGAACTTGAGTAAAAAATGAACTTGTTATAATTATAAATTGTCCATGCGGTCAAAATTCAATTATCTACAGAATTATGTTATAATTTATATAACATATATTTCATATATATCTAGTATATATGTATTTTTAATCGTCTATATCATTTGGATATAAGAAAATTAAATGCACCATTCATGGAGATGGTAAGCCATATATACGGATGAACGCTACTTCATTTTAATTTTTTTCATTTTAAAAGTAATGAAAACCAGATGATACATAGGTATATTATTATTCTAGTGTGATATCATATTATATATATTTTATGAATTTTCATTAACACCATGCTTTATACGTTCCATTTATAGTATGAATGAGTCATATCACTTTGATGCGGCAATAGTCCGCACATCCTCAAATTAAATTATCGTATATATACAACATGAAAAGAATAAAGATATGCTATAAAAGATAATTAAAGAATAATAGAGATAAAATAAATATCAATAGTATCATGTATAATTATACTTCCATCATAATGTATACTATGAGAGGTAGTAGGAGATAATCGAACAATCATCATTTCATGAGGCAGTAGTTCTCCGTACACGGAAACAATATCTTTGTATCCATTAGATGGAGGTGTGTGTAAGTGTAGTTTGAATAATTATCATAAAAAGCCTAGTATATTTATTATACTTTTTTTATTTAAATAAAGAATAAAAAGATCTTAGGTAGCGAAGAAGTAAAATAATGCTGGAAGCTTGAGGGAAGACGTTACCTTTAAATGAGTCAACTCCCTCTGGTTTGAACCAGAATGCTTTCTTGAAGTGCTTTCTGCCTACGTTAAGGCTTATAGGAGGAATGGAGGGATGTTAAGGGATTCGTGTAGTATATTTGAGACAATTCAATGGTCTTGAGAGTTGTGTGTAATGGGTTAGAGGTGATATACATTTCTAAGGGGGACGGGGGGCTCTTTAGGAAAGTTTGAAAATATTATTCTATTATAAATTGATATTTGGTTTCAAAAGGTGAAAAACATTTTTAATTAGAAGATAATGTGAATATAAGTCTATAAAAAATCATCCACTAATAATTGGACAGGTTTTGGATAACTTGTAATCCTTATATTTTTTATTTAACCCTTTGTTAACTTATTTAACATTACCATGTTCTCTTATATATTCATACTATATGGTTAATATTGTTGCAATAAAATGACAATAGAACCAGAAGTGGTTGACTAATGACATTATCAACCTTATATAAGTTATTTGGATGAATCTTGTGTTTTTGGAATAATATATCATTTAATAAAATATTGATTGATTTAAAAACCCATTTATCTCAATTTATATACTATTCATATCAAGACATTTAAAAAATCAATAACAACATCATTCTTTCGATAAAACTACAATATTTCAAATATAATAATTCATACTCCTTCCTAAAATTATTGGATGGCATAAAAAGTTTCAAAATAAATTTATTTTAACATTTATAATGTCTTTTATTTAAAACATTCATTAATGAGGTAATCATTATATCATCATTGTGTCATAAATAAATTTAATTAAGATATATGTTTATATCAATTTTATCTTTACTTTAAATTAATTAATATAAAGTGTCATTATCACTCCCAAGTGGTTCCATGGGGTTCAAAAATCAACCCAATGATTCCCTTGGTCAGACATGTATCAACCAATAGGAATGGGACACATGTCACTGTTGTTTAATATTATAATAATAATATTTGTTTAACTTAATTTATAAGGTTTACCCATTGACCATGGTAAATAAAATATTTACTGAAGTAAATATTCATAATGTCTAAAAAACGTTACCTGTTTACACAATTTGGAACCAATGATTCCAAATATGGAATTAATTTTCCCAAATTAAAAACACATAAGTGGATGAAATTAATTTAAAATTAATTCCCGTCATGAAAACAAAAATCATGTTTTTAAGAAATAATACATATCAAAAGACTGATCTTTGTTTATGTCCAATTTCAAAGTGAAATTACTTCTAATGACCAACATTGGATTAAATTGTACAAATTTAATCTAATTACCCATAAAAACAGTTAAATAGAAAATATAACCATATAAATAAATTAGATTAAAAAGAAGTTTTGAATTAAAGTGCAGTATTTAGTACTATTCATTTAAAAATAAAAATTATCAGAAAAATATGAAAATTTTACCCAATGTAAATATTGATATCTTGATGCTAAAGAATAATTTTATTCTATGAAATATAACATAAAAAAGTATAAAAACTATATTTAAAAAGGGTTTCACTATTAAAAGGGGGAAAATAGACCTTTTAATGATTATTAGAGTATTTAAGCTTAAAATTTGATTCAATCACATTTTAAGCATCTAACTATTATTGTATAAATGTAAAACCATATAATAAACATGTGTTATCATATTTTAGTAAGTTTTGTTCAATCCCTCCAATACACGACAATGCGTTAACTACAATTAAAAATAATAACACTATATTATTATTTTTCATTATAACTCAATATCGTGTGCAATGTAAGATTTCAATGAAACCCGTTATTGCGTATTAGGTACTTAATCGAAAATAGTATCCACTTTTAATTAAAATTAATTTTTAATTCAAAAATATTAATACACATGAAAATATATTACTCTTTATTTACCTGGGATGTTACATCCTTCTCCCCTTTTGAAAATTGTGTCCTCAGAAATGTATTCACTTATCAAATAAATGGGGGTATTTATCCATGATAAAATTTTCAGATTCCCACTTTTCCTCTTCATCCATATGGTTTTTCCACAAAACCTTTACCTGATGAATTACCTTATTACACAACACTTGCTCTCTTCGATCAAGAATCTGGACTGGTTGTTTTTCATAAGAATGATTATTTCCAAACTGAACTACCTCTGGACTCAAAACATGAGATGGATTAGGCATATATTTTATAAACATTGAAACATGAAAAACATTGTGTAATGGGGATAAAAATGGAGGTAAATCTACTCCTTAGTCCACTGATCCAACATTATATAGTATTTCATAGGGTCTAATAAACCTCAGACTCAAATTTCTCTTCTTTCCAAAATGAATCACAATTTTCTGTGGAGAAACATTAAGAAAGACATGATTGCCTACCTCAAAAGTAATAACATTCCTCTGGTTTTCTGTATAACCTTTCTTGCATACTCAGAGCTGTTCTCATGCACTTCTGAATCAACTAAACTTTCCCAGCCATCTCTTCTACGAATTCTGGTCCCATCAGTATCCGTTCACCTAATTCATCCCTAAGAGTTTGAGACTGACACCGCTTTCCATATAATTCCTCAAATAGAGCAATCTATATACTTGAATGACAACTGTTATTATAAGAAAATTCAACCAAAGAAAGATTTTATTCCCAATATCACTGGTAATACATTGAAGAAGCACATATCATATCATCCAAATTTTGAATTTCTCATTCTTCTTTCTCATATGATTATGGATGAAAAAAAGTACTAAAATTTAATTCAGTACCCAATGACTTCTGAATGACTTTCCCAAATTCAGAAGTAAACCCATGATCAGGATCAGATACATTGGAGAGGGGCACTCCATGCATCTAGACTATCTCTTTAACATACAACCGAGAAAGTTGATCTAGGGACAAAGGATCTTGAATTGGTATGAAATGATCTGATTTAGTCAATAGATCAACAATAGCCTAGATTGCATTGTTACCTTGAGGTGTATTTGGTAATCCCACAAATTATACCGTGGATATATTTTCCCATTTCTACTCTAGCAGTATTAAAGACTGAAGCATTCCTTTTGGTAACTGCCTCTCTACTTTATCCTGTTGACAAGTCAAACACTTCACAATAAATTCTGAAATATCTCTTCTAATTCCATCCCACCAGTAATACTCTGAAATATTTGTGTACATCATAGTATATCAAGGATGAACTGATAACGAAGAACTATGAGATTCACAAAATGACTCTTTCTTCAACTGTGAATCTCAAGGCACAAATAATATTTTTCTAAACCTAAAAACACAATCTCTAACAATATTAAACTCATGTAACATCCCCTGCTAAACCAATTCTACCTTTTTCTAAAACTCACTGTCAAATTTTTGTTGTTGCTTTATTCTATATGCTAGAGATGATTTTACTAAAACTGAAAACAAAACAAAGGAATTTCTTGCACTAAAAAATTCCAATCCAAAATTCATCAATTTAAAAACCAAAGGATCTCATTCCATATGTATCATGGATAAGTTACCAATACTCTTTCAACTCAAAGAATCATCCAATTTATTTTCCTTTCCCAGATGGTAATTGATTGTGCAATCATAATCATTGATTAACTCTAACCATCTCCTTTTTCTCATGTCTAATTAATTTATATTAATTATATACTTAAATATTTTGAGGTCAGTATATACTTCACATTTTTCTCAAAACAGATGATGTATCTAAATATTGAAAGCAAAAAAATTATATTTTAATTCCTAATCATGTGTAGGGTAATTTAGCTCATGAGGTTTCAACTGATGTGATGAATAAGAAATTTCCTAATCATTCTTTATTAAGACACAACCAAGTCCTTTCAGTGAAGCATAATTGTAGATTACAAACTCACCATTTCTGGATGGTAGTGCCAAAATAAGAGCATTCAGTAATCTTTTTTTCAATTCTAGAAAACAATCATCAAATTATTTTTTCCAAATGATCTTAACACCTTTTCAAGTTAACATAGCCATTGCGCTAGATAATTGTTAAATATTTTCAACAAAACACCAGTAATAACCTACTAAACAAAGAAAACTAAGAATATATATGATATTGGAAGGGATTGGCCATTCTTAAAAAACTTTTTTTTAGCAGGATCAATAGTTATGCCATTTTTTGAAACAATGTGACCAAGGAATGAAATTTGTTATAACCAAAACTCACACATACTAAATTTCCGATACAATATCTTTTTTTTTGGTTTTCAAGACAACCCTTAAATGAATTTCATGTTCTTATATACATTTAGAATAAACCAATATATCAAAAATAAACACAACCACCATTTATCACTTGAGTCAACTATTCCATCACTACAAAAAATTGTTTAGTTATGATTCTAACTATCGAAGGTTGTTGATTTGGAAGGAAATTTCCCTTTTATTACTTCCCAGAAAAACTGCCCTATTTTCTCTATGGAAAACCATTCTGAACATTGAAATATCTTAGTTGATGCAACATTGTAATATGTAAATGCTAAATCATTTCAATCTTACCAAAAATTAATTTATTGATATTAATTTAATAATACCCAAACTCTTAAATTTATCTAAACCAACCTCAGATACCAACTATAAAAACCCAACATTAAACATTACATAATCTAAAATTAAGTTAATAATTCACATTGAGGATATTTTAATGTTTATAGCTTTAGAGAATTAGGTCATATCATATATATAATTTTTTTTAAGATTACATGTAGACACTTCAACTCCATTTCCATTTTTGTCATAAAATAAAAACTCTTAAATGAAACAAAAGTTGTTTAGTTCCACGTTTTAATCATCATGACTTTTCCTTGATTCCATCCTAGACCCTATTCTAGTTTATGTCTGCTGAAAAACATTTCAAAAACTGCATATGAGCAAACAAATCTCAGTAATGGATACACAAATAAGGAAAACTATTATATTTAAAAAACAATAAGTAAACTATCAATACATTATCACTAGTAATAATTTCACCTTTATGAATTATTAAATACTGTTCACTAAATATTACATCATTTCTTATCCTTTTATAACCAAAATATTACTATAAACCCATAGAAAGAAAAAATAACATTTAATGTTAATTTGGGACGTAAATATACTTAAATGGAATAACCATACGGTCGACATACACACATATCACTATAAGGAATAGTCATATGACTGACTTCCATACCCAATTCATTGGAGGTTATGATGTAACCACCCATACTGGTTAATCACGGAACCACCCATAAAATGTACAAGAACCATTATAAAATCATAACACCTAAAATATTGAAAATATAAACATTTCACCAATAAAATTTCATTTTCAATAATAAAAAATTATTTCACATATTCAAATAATCAATCCATTTCAAAAACCATTTTCAATAGAAAAACACCCAAAATCGTTATAAGGGGTTTCCTTTTTCATTTAAAAACATTAAGTCTTATAGAGGAGGCCAGATAATGATTACGGTGGTGGAGAGGTCATTGTCACCACAAACATTAATAACATTCCTTCTGAAATTTAGTTAAATTATTTATAGAAAAAATATTCCCTTGTAATGATATTATAATTCAAAGGGGATTATTATATACCATATAAATGAAGGAGGTGTATATTATCAAAACATTCCACAATGAAAAGAGATTGAGATGAAGTTCCTTACCACGTGTCATATTAGACCTCTTTGTTCATTAATTTCCAAAATAACAAACTTAAGTTATTTTATAATTTATTATGAACCATTTTCGTGTTTATTATTCTTTTTTTAATAATTAATTAATTATTAGAGTTCATATCAGACATTTTTTCAATGTTCGGAAATTGTGTCAAAAATGAACTTGTTATGATTATAAATTGTCCATGTGGTTGAAAATATATTATCTACAGAATACCATTAATGATTTTCATATCATATATATCAAATATATCAAGTACATATGCATTTGGAATAGTCCATATCATTTGGATATATGAAAATGAAATGCACCATTCATGGAGACGGTATGTCGTACGTACGGATGAACTCTACTTCCATATCATTTTTTAAATTTTAAAATGAATAAATACCAAATGATACCTAGGTATATTATTATGAAAATATAATATAATATTTTATATACATTATTTATGTTCATTAACACCATCCTTTATATGTTCCATGTGTGGTATAAATGATTCATATCACTTTGAGGGGGAGGTAGTCCGCACTTCCCCAAAAGAAATTGTCATATATATACAACATGAATCACATAAAGGTAAGTTATAAAAGATAATTATAGAAGAATAGAGATAAAATAAATTAAATAAATATCATATATAATTACAGTTCCATCATAATGGCCACTATGAGATGTGGTAGGATATAATCAAACAGTCATTGTTTTGTGAGGCGACAGTTCACCGTACAAAGAAAAAATATGTTCATATCCTTTAGATGGAAGTGAGTGTAAGTGTAGTTTGATTGTTTCTCATAAAGATAACCTATTATATAGATGACACTGGTATGGTTATGTAAACAATGAATAAAAAGAGCATAATGCATGAAGAAGTAAAAAAGCAGAGAACTTGAGGGAAGAGGTTACCTTTAAATCGGATAACTTTATTTGGTTTGAACCAAAAGGCTTTCTTTTCAACTTTAATGCCAAAGGTAAGGCTTCTTGGAGTAATATAGTGATGTTGAGGGACTTTTGGAGCAGATTATGGTCTACCTAAGTGGCAAGAGTGGTGACTTTTAAGGGTTAGAGGTGAATTCCTTTTATATGGGGGAGGAGGGGCTCTTTAAATTTGTTTGAAAATATTATTTTATTATAAATTTATTTTCGTTTTTAAAAGGTCAAAAAAATAATTAATTCGAATATAATTTGCATATAAGTCTAAATAATGTCATCTTATAGTAATTTGATAGGTTTTGGATAATTCTTAATCCTTATGTTTTTTATTTAACCCTTTTTTAACTTATTTAACTTTACCATGCTATCTTATATATTCAAACTATATAGATTATATTGTTACCATAAAATAAAAATAGAACCAAAAGTGGTTAATTAATGACATTATCAACCATATATTAGTAATTTGGATGAATATTAGATATTTAGTATTATTATACCATTTAATAAAACATTGATGGAATTAAAAATCCATTTAGGTCAATTTAAAAACTATTCATATAAAGTATTTTAAAACATATATTACAAATTTATTAATTCTAAATACCTACAATAATTCAAATATAACAAGTAATAATAATTCATAAAATTTTTGGATGGAAAAAAAGTTTCAAAATAAATTTATTTTAACATTTATAATCTAATTTATTTAAAATGTTAATTAATGAGGTTATCATTACGTCATCAGTGTGTCATAAATAAATAAATTTATTTTATTTCTAAAAATTATAAAAAAATAACATGACATAGTAAATATTTTTATATTTGTAAATAGTATTTATAGTGAAATATATAAATTATATTATCCCATATTAAAATTGTTCTACTAAATGATATATTTTTATGTCATTTTTGTCTTTACATTAAATTAATTAATATAAAGTGTCATTATCAATCCCAAGCGGCTCTATGGGGTCCCAAAATTGACAAAAATATTCACATGGTTGGACATGTATCATCCAATAGAAATGAGACACATTTCATGGTATTTTAATATTTTAATAATCATATTTGTTTACCCTTATTTACCAGGTTTACCTTTTAACCATGGAAAATAAAATTTTTACTGAAATAAATATTCAAAATATAAAAAAAATAAAAGTTACATATATACACAATTTGGACCTCCTAATTCCAAATATAGAATCATTTTTTCCAAATTTAAAACATATAAGTGGTAAAAATTAATTTAAAATCAATTCCTGTTGTCAAAAAAGCGTGTTTTTAGGAAAGAATACCTAAAAAAATATTGAAATTTGTTTTTGTATAATTTAAATGAGAAATTACTTATAAAGACTGAAATTTGATTAAATGGTAAAACTATAATCAAATTACACTTTAAATACAGTTAAATAGATAATCTAACCATATAAAGAAATTATATTAAAAAGTAGTTTTGAATTAAAATGTAGTATTTCGCACTATTAAATAAAATATGAACATTATCATAAAAATACAAAACATTTATCCAATGTAAATTAAGATGTCCTTATTCTAAAGGATAATTATTATTTTTTAAATAGAACATAAAAAAGTGGAAAAAACTAGATTTAAAAGGGGGTTCACCATCAAAAGGTAGTAAATCAACCTTTTAAATAATATTAGAGTATTTATGCTTATAATTGGATTCATTCCCATTTTAAGCCTCTTTATTTTATTGGATAATTGTAAATCCTTTTAATAAACTTGTGTAATCATATTTTTGTTAGCTCTATTCATTCCCGTCAATACAACTAGTATGAGTTAACAACCGTTTAAAATTATAATATTATATTATTAATTTTTAGTATAACTCAACATTGTGATCAATATTAGATTTTAAAGAAACGCATTTTTTCATATTGGGTATGCCATTGAACATAGCATCTCCTTTAGATTGAAATTAATATTTAATTCACAAAAATTAAAAAATATGAAAATTTTTACTATTTTTTGACCTGTGATGTTACAAAAACTCACCTTTGATAGCACGTCAAACTAAAATTCCAATCCCATAACCCAAGATATAATGATAAAATTCAAAAAAAACACATTTAAATACACCATTTTCTTTAATATTACAAAACAATTTTTAATTTAAACACACAACTATGCAAACAATAATCCATCCAATAAAGTAAACCAAATAAAAACTCCCAAATAAGGAACTAGTTAACCAGCATAACTTGGCTACATGGTTTAGTATACCATGTGATACGCCTTTTCCTATCACTAGAATAATATTGAACCTTTCACACATGAACTGCATGGAATTCTACACCTTGTAATCATACCTTATGATGATAGCTCACTTCCACTATTATCACCCAAATTCACAAAGTCATCAATCCTAATAAGGCACGAAGTATAAAAAACCAAAAAAATAAAGACTCAAATGCCAACTATCCCTAGAAACATGATTCTTATGATGAGAAAGATTTCATGAGACTTTTCCTATACTTATATCCCATGTAATGATAGTCCTATCCCTAATAAACCTAAGAACCAAAATAATAATGGGAACCTTTGATACCATTTTTTAATGAACCAAACCAAGCCGTCCCCAAAATATGCACTCGAAGTAGTTCATTTTAATGACCAAAATGAATTTCTTATCCCCATGGGATGATGAAAATCATTAGGAAATCACAAGATAAATAATTAGTGACAATTTTGAAAATTAATCAAATTTATAAAATGGAATTGAGCATGAAGAACACAAAGGTTAAAATAATATCTAAATATAAATAATAATAGAAAATAAAAATCAAGATACAATATAGCAACAAAATATTACAATACAAGAACTATATACGATTTCCATGTGATCTCTTGGTCCCCACAATCCAAAAAACAAACCCACTTCACAAATGATCCCAAGAATATCCAAAACCTATAAAGTATCTCAGATCAATAGATGATGAGTGAATAAAGTATGGTATCTTCATACAACAACTCAGTAGCAAATCCCCAAATTATGAAAATATTACCATTACCAAATTATTGAATGAACGCTAGTTTAAAGATATTGGTATAATATATTTTATTATATTGTAAACAAACATTCTAAAAATATTATTTGAAAAAAAAACATTGATATTCTTTAAAAAATATTCAAATTTCAGAAAAGCATTGTGAAAGAGAGATCTTAGAGGAAATCAAAACAGCTAGTTAAAAGATAAAAAAGTGGGATCGAAACCAAAATCAAGCAATGGAGTATGTGAAATGAAAAATTAAAAATAAAAAGTGACAAGTACATGTATAAGAGATCATATTTAAACAAAACTAAAAATCATAAATTGATAAAAATCAATAGAAAATATAATTTATAGAATCATGGGAATGTTGAAAATATCATTAGTGGAGGCCAAAAAAGTACTCATTTTAGAGATGTCAATCAGGGTACGATGTGGTCTATATTTTTTCACCAAATGGTATTCTCTCAATCGACCTCACTAGTGGAATAAACCACCCCATCCATTATCTTACCTTGGGGAATATAGTCCATATAATTAGAAAATACATATTACCATCTCCTAAACCACTAGATGCCATCTAAGATCCAAAAAAATATTAATGAGGAAATTGAGTTGGTAATCCCATGATTTATATTAACCACAACCAATATATTCCATTGTTCATTCCTTGACCACCTTCATAAAACTATCTATGTGAAGAACTTATCTCTCTAAAGGACTTCTATAGGGGTTCCCATCATATAGAAATAACATTGCAAGTAATAAATTTTCCAAAGTGTTTATGAGAGTTCCAATTCATTTCCATGAAACACATAAAGGTTTCAATTATGTTTTAGAATCCTCATATTTTGAAATCACTTTCCAAATACATCTTAATGTACCAAATGAGTATTATAATTTGAAATCCAAAATAATTTTCAAGGTGGAGAACCATTCATAATGAACCTTTTTGAAAACCAAGTTTGTTTCCTTACAAATATACTAGGTTAAAAATTGAACTTTTGAAGACTGACTGAAAATTACTTTTTTATTGTAAAACACTTTTTAAGGGGAAAGTGAGAAGTCACATACAACCAAAGAAACTATAGGACAACCCCATCCTCACAAATGTTCCAACAACAAGCCTTCACCAAAACATGATCCCTCAGCAAGCAGTCTCGTGCAGAAGCACGGGCACATAACTGATGGTGAAGCCATACCCTCTCAATCATCCAATTACAAGAGACCAGCATCAATGAAGACTTAATGCTCTAATCCCCTTCCGGAGTTGGTCCATGTAGTGTGCTGTAAAAAAGAAAATACTGAACTACAATGAAAATTAATAGGTGACCCAAAGTAACTATAGCTCACAAAACCCATTCCATCACACCAGCCAACTAAAACCACCAAGTTAAACTAAGTCACTAATAAGAAATTTAATATTACCCAATTATATTTACCTAAATAGTTTACTTGTTAAGGGTGATAATTTTAAGTATTCTTATTCTAATATCCGCTTCTCAAAAACATACACTAGTTGATCCCAAGACTGAATGTACTCCTCAACACTAATCATTCCATGGTTAAAACCCCCTACCAAAACTGAGTCATGTTTTTAAATCCAATAATGTTTCCCCTCATTAAGGGAAACCTCTAGAGACCTCCCCTTCATTCTAGCATCCTCCTCCTTAGTCGCGTTCAGCAAAAGGACATGTTATGTCACTTTTTATTCAGTGTATAAAAGCAGAACCAAGGACTGACAATCCTGCTCCCATGGCCTTATATGGCTCAAAGACTACATAGTAGTTCTTCTATCACTCATCCACTTTGCAAATAGAGTCTTTAGAGAAGGAGGCAGTGAAGAATAGTCCTTCCTCCCCTTCCTCCTCCTAAAACCCCTAGTGCTCTTCGGGCTAAGAGCCTCATCAGAAGAATGCCCGTGTACACTCCCTTTGGAAGCCATCACACCGACTCCATCTCCCTCACCTAGAATTTAAAATTAAAAACTCAAAACCTCCTATAAAATTCCTTCAAACATATTTCTCAAGGCAATTAATATCATTCCCCCTCCCTTAACACCTCTATTTGTAACAACCTCATCCATATCAGAACCTTGCCACCCATTTCTCATATCCACATTTCCCACCCATCTCCTCTCATCCACCAAACAAAAGATGTCCACCTTCCCTTCATCTGACGTCCGGTCCTAGATTGTTTTACACCCTTCCTCTGGACTTCTGCATGAATCTCCTCAAGCAGGTATTCTCCCTCTTCATTCTGCGCACCACAGTTGGGAGAACTGGCCAGATCTCCTTTCAGCCTACTGAACACATCTATCACCATCAGGATAAACTGGTGTGCTTCCACACAAGTTCCAAGGGTCTCCATACCCGCTGCTATGATTCCCTCTACCTCACTAACTATTCTCACCTTCTCCATTAGTCGCAAAGAATTTCCCATAACTCTAACCTCTTCACCCACTGCATCCAGACTCGAGATCGTTCTCTCACAAACTAGTAGAGCTTTTTAATTTCCACTAACCGCCATTCGAGTCATTTCATGCTCGTCCCTAAGGAAATCATCCATCAATTGTGAGCCAAATCCCCTACCCGCTAATGATGCAGGTCTCTGTCAAAAAAAATCAGCATCGTGCCCCAACTGCTTACATGATAAAAAGAACTCTGTCTTTCTTTTTTAGATTAATCTATGGATGCACCTATATTATTTTCCAATAATAATCCAAACATAATCAAATGGAACCCTAGATAGATCCATCTCCACGCATATCCTCAGGAAAAATGGGTGACAGACTGCTGCCATTCTTCTATCTTAACAATGATACCTATCGAGTATATTACCAGGCATTTGGATAATTTAGGGATTTTGAAATGGTAACAGAAGCTTAAGGAAACTAACCTAAATCACCACAGATGGCGATTCTTGATTCATATGTAAATATAACAACAACCGGAACAAGAAAAAATTAAATCCACTACAATGATAGGTCTCCTTCGATCTGGGGAAGATGAGTTCCTCCTCTAAAGAGAATAGGATAATAAAATGATGATTATCAAGAAACCCCACCATTGCATGCTCTTGTAGATCCCAAGTGTCGAAGGAAAACCTATCAAAGGAATTGACCAATGGCATTTTGTTTTTGAACATTGCGATCATGGTGAAATTCAGATGCGTGGAGGCTTCAGTGAACTCCGAGGTTGAAATCTGAAGATTCGAATAGCCATTGGTGTGATCCGGCACCTTCAGTCCTAACTCATCTTTCAGAAATGGAAAAAGATAGTCAAGGTTTGAGGAGGGACGAAATGGGGGTGTCTCATTCCATAAGAAAAGCGAAGATCCCTCCCCTATAGATGGGGGAGGAACTGGTACGGTCATCATCATCGTCATCATAGAAGATGAGTCTCACTATGGTTCACAAGAGCATTTATCAAGAATTGTGAATAATGTTTTGGAAGAAACACTTGGAAAGAAACATGAAAACATCCTATTAAATACATTTGTAACCCAAAAAAACCCTTTGATGATTTTTTTACAAAAATGATTTTCTATGAAATTTCAATTTATAATCATGCACACATCTATATCTAAACCCATGCACATATGGGTATGAAAATATCACATCAGGATATATATGTACAACCAATAAAAATTCAGAGGTTCAATAAATGAAACACAAGGAATAATTATAATGAAAAGTAAGATTTTTCATGTAAAAAAATTTAGAAAAATGCCAAAACCCAAACAATAAAACACCCCCAAGAAACTATGTTTTATCAAAATTATAAAAGGCCAAATAATTCTTAAAAAAAATCTATTTTAAATCCCACATAGAAATTAATCAAACACATAACATACTCATAAATTGGATAAATATATACATGAAACTAGAAAGAAATTGAATGCAAAATAATTTTCATCAAAACACCAACATAGGAAGAATAATAATTAATTATAGAAAACCTTAATTATAAAAATCGTTGTTTAAAAACCATTTACAAATGATTATGTATAACATAGAATATTTTGTAATGTAAATGTGTTGAAAAAATTACCAAAATGGTGTAAAAATGTTACAAAACCATCATTAGATGTAAGAACTAAGACTAAGAGAAAAATTGTACACCCTAACATTAAAGGAAGAAAACCAAAAAAAACCAATTGTAATCCTAGATTTTGCACACAAGAGAACCAAGATAATGAGAAAATAGAAACAAAAAAAGGGAAGGAATTATAAGAAGAAAATATATTATCAAAGAGGGAATCCACTAAGTGTATATAAAAAATAATCCTTATAGGGATTATTTAAGAATATAGAATGCTAGGAGGGATGACTAGGTTTGGGAGTTTGAATTGTGGAAACTATGGATGGAAACCCCAAATAAATTGGACCTAATAGAAAAAAAACCTGGTTGAGTGGTTCACGTGATACACCCAAATGGTATACCAATCAATGTGGTAATCATCTAGATCACCACTAATAAAAAGTGTAAGAGGCCACACACATTGGAATAATTATTTTTAACCATTATTCTTAATCATGAGGCCTTAAAACATTTTGAGGTTTTTCTCATTTATATCCCTCAAACACGTTGCACAAAATGGGAAAAAATATACAAGAAATAATGACATAAGAAAGTGACATTAGTTTTGGACATTTGGGACATTGAATAACTGTACTATATTCACCTAGTGTCGTCATATCTCTGAGAAGGATTCAGTGTCAATTACCATATATAAAAACAAAATCCTAGGGTGTAACCTATGAATCCCATGTTCTCCAGCTCAAATGGCTAATATTTCATCATGAAAAGGTCCACTTCTAGATCCCAACCATCATGTGAATATCTTCATACACCACTATAATAAATGTCCTGAAGTAGAATCTCAGGTTAATTGGGAAATCAAAAAAACACCATGATCAATGGTTAAATCCAATGCATCCCAATCAGGTACATGTAATGTCGTCATACTAAACTACTTTGATCCTACTGGTAAGCTAGTCATCTTACATAAGTCATTATAACAAAAATAATCATTCCATGACCATTCATATGGATCATAGTCTTGGAAGGAATCCTATGTACCCGTCAAATCCATGTCTCCCAATACAATCCTACGGTTGATTCCCGACACCTGAAGAATTATTGAAATGACTCAACATCCTGATCCCAGGATACACATCAGGTATCCACAATTACATAATTTTTTCTAAGACATATCATATCAATATAAAATGTGGACTATGTTCTAATCCCATATAATTCCTTTGGGAAATCACTACATAATTTTCACTTTAGGCCTAGAGGATAGGTCAAAATAAATATTTATGGGTGCTAATAATTTAATTTGAATAAATTGGTGAAATAATATATATATATATATATATATATATATATCCTAGAGAGGAACCCATATAGAGGGGGTGTTACTAAATTATAACTAGCTTATCTGGTATACACCAAATGCCCTAAGGATATCCAATACCTTGGAATATTTATGTCATCACATGAACTCATAGGTCTTAGGGATTATTACACATCGACAATAGTACCAAGTGATAAATTAAGGGCCATCTCAATGTCAATGCTAACTATAGACTGGTCAAATCAACCCAACCCAATTCCATGATGTCTATGGATGGTTCATCTATGAAACAACGTGTCAAGGGTCTTTATGTGGGTAATAGATCCACCTCAATTATGTATCACGGATCCCCTAATTGGATGTGTCCATGTGTTTTGTATCCTATAACTAAAATCCTTTCTGAAAGGCGGCCATGACATCCAAACACTACCCAGGTTCCTCAATGTTATTCAAAATTATGTCTTTTTAATTCGGGTTATCAATAAAATTTAAAATTTTAATTAAATTAATTTTAATAATTCATCATAAATGTTAGAATATGCCTTAAGGGTGACGATATGTACCCCACATGCTTATAAAGAATATAAATAGTAAGATGGTTTGTCTGAGGATGACCTACTTCAAACTGAGGCCATTTTAATTTTCTATATCTCTAATGGTTGTTAGATGGCCTCCTCTAATCCTATATTAGATATAATTATCACCACATACACTCTATGGAACCTTACATGATCATATAATCAAAATTAATAAAATATAAAAAATTTAATTAATGAATGAATTTAAATTATTAGTAGGAATAATCCTCAAAAACATCATTAGTAGGATTTGTTCACTAGAACCATGACAAAAAACAAATAGGAGTTCCACAACCAACTGTCATAATTCCCCTAGGAAAAAGCCCAAAATTTATCACTGATTCAATTAACATTTAAATTTATATTTATAAGAAAACATTACAAAAATTTATGATATGTCATGCCTTTATAAAATAAATGAAATATGATACCCATGTATGACCTTGGAACATCCCATCACTAGGATAAAATATATCCTAAATAGAGACAATGAATTCCATAATTCTATTATGGAATCACCAACAAATCCATGTACCCATAAACGAAAATTATGAATGACCAATGGAGAGGATGAATAGAGACTATCAGATGTTGAGATGTAACTTATATCACTATAAATAATACATCAGGAAACCCATCATGAAGGGCTTTACAAAGAGTTAGGGGAAGGAGTCACCAGATTTCATGACGGAAAAGATAGAGAAAGGGGTGGAAACCCACCCTCAAAAACTCAAGTAGAAGAAATGTCATTTTCCCCCATTAAGGGACACCAACTAGCTGATTCACTATGTAGACATAATGGAAGCTTTCCAATATCTATAGACTATATCCACAACCCTACACCAGTGTTTTCCAATGCCTAAATAATCTATCTATGGCTCATACTATTTTAAAAAACCCATATTTTATTTGTTAAAACAAATTTCAAACTATCTTGAAGCTCGGTTATAATTTTGAACCATCAAGAAGTTGAGAACATCAAAAAACTTTAGAAATTTTCAGCCCGTATGGACTCCGGGTCTTAATCATGGGACTATCAAACTATATCAAAAAAAAATATTTATGAATAAATTATTAGGGATAAAACTATTGTCAATGATCAAGGCCAATGACATCAAAACTAATGCATTATGAAATAAATAGAATTTTTAACACTTGAATATTAATTTTAATAATAGAAAACATATTTTTATTTAATATGGACTCATAAATTAAATATATTAAGTAAAATAAAATATTATCAATGTTATTATAAATTTTAATTATAAACCTAAATTTATTATAAATGTTTTAAATGAATTTTTGACGAATAGGATGTTTGTTGTATGAGTTTCTCATTATAAATTTTCTTTATTGTGATATAATCTATATTAACCAAATTTTTATGGTGTTTATACTTCCCCATATAAGGTTCCATCCTTTTGGGATTCTTTATTTTGATGTTACTAAATCCATAAGGGTTTATTTTCTAATCTGATATTGAAATAAATATTTTTATGTCTAAATTTATATTAAGGAAAATTTTATGCCTCTTATTTATATAACTAAATATCTTTTCACTAATATTTTTTTTTCTGGATTTCACTTTCTTATTTTCGTCTCACCTACCATTGGTTAACCATTAATATGAATGTATTCTTGTAGGTAGTGCTGACATTAATTAATCGTTGATGGTATTATTAATTTTTTGATTATCATGTGGAATATATATATATATATTTCCATTATGTTATGGGTGGAAACATAATTACATTGAAATATAATTCATTGTATAAAGTTTTTAATCATATGAGATTAAAATTAAGTGACTATGGAGTGAAACCAATTAACTATCGGTCTTTTCAACTATGTTTATTGAATGGGGGGAGTGACCCCAATCCATTGTGTAACACTTTTAACTATTTTTATTGAATGGGGAGCTAACCCAATCCTCTATGGGACTTCAACCAATAACTTTTTAGGAATAGGGTGTGAATCTAATCAAAAATGGGACTCTATATACTCTGTGGTTATAGGCACAGAGGGGAACCTTTCTATAAGAAATAGTTTTCTATATTTATTTTTGTGACACATTCTAACTCCATATAACTATTTTATACATCATTACCATGTATTGTTTTCATGACTCAAGGTTACTGACTCAGGTTTCCAAAATCCTATAAATCCTGATTTATGTAAGAAAAATGTCTTATGTCATGATTCATAATTTTTTATCCATTTTTTTAGGTATTATTTATTTATGTTACACTCGTATACATTGATTAGTTTTTATACGCACAATTTTATCTTATGGTCAGTTATGATATTAAATTAATATATATTATTATTACATTTATTGAGCCTAGGATCATAGATAATGTCCATTACCTATGAATCAAAGAAGAAAATTCCGTATGATATGCCTATAAGGGTATCATGTGTGATGATTTTTTTGTGGGAGATAATGAAGAGTGAAATTAAAATAATCTGCTATTTTAGACAATATCTAATGGAACTAAACCATTGGGCACTAGGTGTGTGTTTTAGTGTTGATATGAAATGTAAAATGATTTATCTGTTTTTAGATCTTTTTATTTGATATCATAGTAAATGTTATGTTTGTCTTTTTACCACCAGATCTGGGAGGGTGGCTCCCTGGTACATTAACTACACAATCAAAATTATAATCACTTAGATATACAAAAAATGTGAGTCTTCAACATCCAAATAGAAACATTGATTTTTTATATCAAATCTTAACCATATTCTAATATCATTATAGACAAAATTTATTATTAATAAACAGAAACACAATACTTGAAAACCCACCATAATATTAAAATCTAATTTCTTAGATATTGATGAACAAATTAAGCTACAATTATTCAATCTAAAATAAATATTTATAGTTCCACATAACACACGATACAATCCCACTTTATCTCTTAATGAAACATCATGAATTAAATTCCATGTGTTTAAAATTCTATAATTGAATGGATGAAGACTCTATGAACATAAAAAATCCATGGGAGACATCTTTTTTTCCATCCTCGGTTACAGTCTTTTCTATATATTTAATACTATATTCCTCTTATAGTTACACCAAATGGTCCCTCAATCATTGATAATTCAAATTCAAAATTAAATTTCAATTGGAATTATAAATTTTAATTACTTCAATTTTAATTAAACAATTTGGTTTACTCTATTCCTTATAAGATATTAATATATGTTTGGAAAAAATGAGGTTTGAATGTATAATAGCCCATGCATTGAGTACAAGGACACATCATTAAAATACAATAAAATTTTAATTTTCTCACTGAATTTAGGGTGGGTGAGGCCAAAAATATATAATGATCACAAACAATATGAAATATATTTTAAAATTATCTTAATCATTGGAAAACTATGTCTCATTGTATTATTATTAATTGCCCATTTTTTCCTAGTTAAAGACCAGGACAAGCACCATGTTTCATTGACAATGGAGCCTAGCCTCAACCATTTCAGTCAATAAGCCATAAATAATAATAAATTATTGTTAAATAATATTGCCTACAATTTTCTTTTACCTACTGAAAATAATGAAAAGATAACTCCCAATCATTGTATAAAAATTATTTCTCATGTATAACATAGATTTTCAAAAAACATCTAGTAACCATGACCTCTAAATAGCAATTTTCATTAAAAAAATATCAAAGGACTAGTAAAAAAGTCCAAAGGACTAAATACTTGAGTTATTTTGGATTATAGATCTACCTAACCCTCCTCATCCAAACTATCCTCATTAAAAATAGCATAAAAACATTATATTGTAATTATCTTAATATTTTTTATTCCTTGTCCTCTAATGTGTCTAATTTGATGAGTATTATGGCAGGGTTCATTCGGCGTGGCTTTTTTATTGAAAAATTATCAATGAATAATATATGATCGTATTATGATTACTTCAACTATGATAATTTATCACATTAGACAGGCCATAAGGTCTATTAAGAGACAAATTTTTTCTGAATAATAAGAAATTTATAAGGTGTGAATATTAGTGTTCTCACTATCCTATTATTTAATAATTATATTCCTATAATATATAAAAATTAAGGTATAATGCTAGTTTATTTGATATGTTAATGGAAATTCAAAATAAGTTTAATCAATTCAGTACTACTATTCAAAATCATCACATATATCACTAAAAAATCACAGTGTTATTATTATATTTGAGAAATAGCCATTTCATAAAATTATTTAATTAATTAATATTTAACGAATAAAACCATAAATAAATGATTTTAGTTCAGTTTTATTTTTTTAATAAACTCCATGAATCCACTATTAAATGGTTAAGTAGTAGTCTAGGTTATCTATATTTTAAGGAATCCACTACTAAATTGAAAAATTAAGTAAATATAAAATAAAAAAATAATATACAATTTAGATAAAAATTAATTAACTATAACTTCAAAACAATATATTCCAAAGTTGTATAGAGAACTAATATATTCAAAGAACAAAATAATTCAAAATTATTCCCTAGCCATCCTTCACACATTACATTATAATTCTAATACTTAAACTATATAACATATCCCTTCTTACCATAATATCCATCATCACACCCCTTCCACTATTTTCCATCAACCTCCATTTCTATATCAATCTTCTTCATACAAAAAACTAAACATATCAAAATTTTGACAAATAAAAATATTCACAATAAATTTTCAAAATAAACAATAGCTATAATAAAATTCGTTATAATATTTCCCAGTACTATAAAATTATAAACTCTCATGACTTCCTTGTGAAAAGTATAATGGTTCAGAAGGAAGGATCCCATGAATACTATCGAAATATATTACAAGTAATATGACATCATAATATTTAATAAAGGGAACAAAAAAACCTAATTGATGCACTATATAATAATAATAATATATACAAAATGATTTAACATTAAATTATTTTTAACTATATATTACAAATCAAATAATAACATTATATGTTAATAATGTACAAATAAGTTAATATAAATCCAAGTTATATCATATCGAGTTAATTTTAATAAAATATAAAAACAAAACAAAACATAATGAATCATTGTGCATAATTTTGGGCAAAAAATAAACGCCAATAATATTTCATTATTACAAGGAAAACATATGAATATATAACAATGAATCAAATTATTCATAAAAGAAATTTAAAATATTCATTTTAGAGATAATTATCATTGATAATGTATTGAATTTAACCATATAGAATGACTTATAAGACTTTTAATTTCTATAGGATAAATTCTCTTCATCTTATGGAATATACAAATCAAGGGTATATTTAAATTTTTACCACCACTGATCTTGTATTTTCTATAAAATTTCTTTTTTTCACCATTTAATTTCACTTGAAAATTTCACAATACACATCCCAATCAAGGGGATTGTGTAATACACCACATGTTGGTGTGTGAATAAATTATAATTGTGATCTAAAAATAACTTTTTATGGGTCCATACATGAATTAATCCCTTAAACATGTACGATGTTCTCATTTCTTAATATTATCGTGAATATTTCATTATGTGAATTTTTTGTAGATTATGCAGGGGGAACATACAGAACATCTTGAAATTTAGCCTCTAAATGAAACAATATTTGCAATATTTTTTAAAATTATATTTACATTATAACATTACTTAATTTTTTAATATTATTATCGATTTATATTAATGAAATAACATTATAATATAATTTATATAATGACGCTAATAACAATTGTAGTTTCATTAATTAAAATAAAATTTGGTTTATGGTGAATGTTAAGCAACACTTATATTCATCTAATTAGTTAACATATGTCGTTACACTTTTAAAAAAGTATATAAATATTCAAAATTTTAAAAAAATTATATAATATAATCATATATATGATGAATGTAATTCATTAAATATTGATCATTTTGTAACACCCCAAGCTTCTACGGTATGCTTCTCTTTCAATAATGTGATAGCGTGTGTTATACGCAACATCGAGTTCTAACACACCACAACCAATCAAACTAGACGTTATGAATAGTAATAACTACTTTTTGAAATTATATATATTTTATATTTCAAAATATACTTAATTTTTGGATTCAGAATATAGAAATTATCCTAAGTTGAATTTTTGGTATTTTTCTGTGAACTTCCAATTTTTATGAACAGTGAAAAATTCTTAAAAACAACTTTTTTTAATAAAAATAATTTATAGTGATATATTATATTATTTAGTGGTTTTAAAGTATAATTACAATATATTTTTACCATTTTATCTAATGGTGTTCATTATAATTAATTTCACTTTGAAATTGGACATAAACAATTGTCAATCTTTTGATATATATTGTTTTTTTAAAACACGCTATTTGTTGTAATAGCAGGAATTAATTATAAAATTAATTAATAAAACTTATATGTCTGTAATTTTTTAAAATATACATAATTTTTGAATTCGGAATATCAATTATAGCTTAGGGAGAAATTTTGGCATTGTTCTGAAAAACTTCAATTTTTGATGAATAGTAAAACTACTCTGTGGTAGTTAAAATATTGAATTTTTCATAAAACATAATTTTACTACTTTTGTGATTGGAATTTCAAAAATCCGAGAGACATGGTTAATATCAAGTAGTAAAATGTGGTTCAATGAGATGAATTTTTTTTTTGGTGAATTGTAACTTTTAACTTTTATTTACCACGGTTAAAAGTAAATAAGGTAATTAATGTTAAAAATGATATTAATATTACCCTAACACATGTCCTAATTCTATTGGACAAATGTATCTCGACCCAAAACAAACTTAGGAATAAAATAATATCATCTAAGTCCACTTGGATTAGATTAGTACATTTATTATTATTTAATACAAAGAAGAGTTAAAAGAGTTAAAATCAATGTTTATATATAAAAAAAAATTAATATAGGGTTATACATAAGATAAATTAGATTTTAAATATTCATTATAAATTTAATATTATTTCTTACATAATTATATTTTATTTATAATTTTTAGACATTAAATAATTTAATTTATTTATGACACAATGATGATGTAGTAATTACCATAATAGTGAAAAATTAAAATAATTGATATTATAAATACCCAAATAAATATAATTTTAGACTTTTTATGAATTGAACTAATTTTATAGGTTAATATGACATTATAGGATTGACTTAAGTAACTTTTTTAGAAGTAATAATTCTGTTATGATTTTTAAAAAAAATCAATTATTGAATACTGTCAAAATTGACATAAAAGAGTTTTTAAAACAAATTTTACATTATTAATCGATATTAAATTCCTAAAAATCTACGGTTTGGCCAAGAGACTTATATAATGATAGTTGTATCATTAATGGACAACTTTTGGGTCTCTTGGATGTATATAGAATGTTTATTAACCATATAATATAAAAATACAAAGAGACATTGTAATAGTGAAACTAATTAACTAACAGTTAATACTTAAAGATAAGGTTAATATAGTAACACAAACCTGCCTAAATTATATTGGTGGAGTGGTTCTAGACCCATCCCCACATTAACCTTCAACTAATCCACTTTGGAGACATTATAAACCGAATATTAATTTAATATAAAATAATATTTCTAGCTTTTCCAAAGGTGCCCCTCACCCCTCTTATAAAAGGGCACTCTCCCTTCTCATTAACCCACACCTTCAAATCCTTTTGGTTCGGCCAAACTCTGCCCAAATACTCTCTAAACTTCCATAAATATGTCCTATAGGCCTTAATTTAGTCATAAATACAACTTAAAGATCCCGTTTGATCAAATCAAAATGAAGAACCCGAAGAAGAGGTAATGATTTCACCACCCTTTTTCAAGTTCCTTTCTTCTTCCACTTCTTCTTTCCTTGTTATTACCATTATAAAATAATAACTCCAGTATATTATATATAATTTGATGTTATTGTAAACATTTTACAACCATATTTCAGTATTCTATCCATCCTTTGAATAACATGTCACCATACGTGCGTAAGTACGGCTTACCGTCTCCAAGTCGTGGTGTAATTGTTATTCAATAAATTATTATTTGGATGGGTATATTAATGATTTTTAATTCATGTAAATAATAAATATAACATGATAATGATTCTGTATATATGATATAACATCCAATTATATATTATTTTAATATCAAAATAATGATATTGTCGCTCGTGCGTACGTACGGACTACCGTCTCCACGAACGCGGTGTGATTCATTCTCCATCGTATCCATTCAAGTCTAATTCTAATTTGATGATTAATAATAGTATCTAAGGACTTTATATAATTATGGATATGATTAATATACAAACTATCCATAAAAAACACGACTTACGTAACAAAACATATAAAATAAAACGAGTAAGTTAACACCCGAAACAACGATAATACTAAGATATTTTTAACAAATCAATGTTAAAAGATCATATATGATATCATATTAATGTAGATGATTCTTGTATAATTTAATAACAATTATTTCACCATTATACAAGAGGTTAACCTAATCCCAACCAAGGAAAAGTACAAGGTAGGGGTTTATTTCACAATATCTTCATTATCCGAGGTGTTTATACGTAATAATCTACTGGGACTTATTTATCATCCACATCCATGTTTCCTAAAAATGTATTTCAAAACATTTTTAGTATTTACTAGAATATAGGTTAAAGTCATTTATACCCTTGTTTTACTTTTTATAAGAGGTTTATAAAGGATATTTCCGTCGTTTTCCAAACAAGGTTCTTTTTAACCTTTTTGACAAAATTAAGTTAAGAATGTTTTTTTTTAACTTATACGGTGGGTGTGGCTATTTTCGGCCATTATAAAATCTTTGAAGCATCCCTTAAAATCTTATAAGAATATTTTCAAAGTAAATGTTTTATTTTATAATTATGTGACTTTTAAATGAATTTAAAAAAAGGGATATTTCTCTCAAATAGTTTTGATTTCATCTATGTCAACATCCTTTGATGGATTGTAAGCTTATTTGAAGTTGATTTATTATGATACAAAACTTCCATATTGTATTGAAGGATTTGTGATATGTTTGACTGTGGATGTGCTATTTTTATACCATTCATGGTTTATAGAGAAAGTATTGACATTTAGTATGCTAGTTTTAATATGAATGTTTATGTTATGTTTAAAATTGTTCATATTAGGAATGCATTGGACTTAATAAGTGATGGGTGGAGCCAACTATAGCTCCTCGATGCATCGGTAGGTCTCATGAGACAAACTAGTGTCTTGGAACAAGGCCTTGGAAAAATATTACTTGTAGTCTTGGCACGAGGCCTTGGCTATGTGGTTATGATAGTCTGGAATTATGCATTCCATCATTATGAAACTGGTTATTGATATTTCATGTGATTATTTGATTAGTAGAATATCCATGTGAATAAGTAAATGGAATTATTTAATTTTATTTTTTCCATACTATGTTGAAGTTCAAGTTTAAAAGTCTTTTGTTTTAGTTATACATTCCCTTAAATGTTTATTCTTATTTATTAAAGTTTCTACTATATTTTTATCCTTACTGGGCATTTGAGCTCACCCCTTTCAATGTTTTATTTTTCCCAGGATGTGAAGAAGTAATTTATGAATGACCTGAAGGGATAGTATGTGGGGATATGAGTGTGGACTATGAAGAAAAGTTGTTGTTGTAGTTTTCATTTTTATGATGTAATGTAAGCCTTATGAATATATCTAGTGTTTCAAAGGATACTAAACTAATTGCTCTTTCGAGACTTGTTCTTTTGTGATCATGCCAATGTTATGTAATAATGCACCGGCTCTGGGTAACTGGGGTCGGTGCATTACAGTTCGTATCAGAGGATGTTTAGTACAAACCTTGGAAGATAGATTTAGATAAACTTTGATTAGAGCACATAGACCTAAGATAGACTTTGGGGATTAGTATAGAATAACTTCCTAGAATTTTGGTATTGTATAGATTTTGTGAGTTTTCCGAGCAATACATCCCTGTCTGGATACGAGCAGGTAGAGGCGGCTCTAGAAGATATGTACCTAAGGGTAAAACCTGAAAACACCGCTTTGATCTAGACTCGAACGACAACTAGTGCACGACAACGGGCCTTGCTGCACTCTTGGTTACGACACTCCAGGGGGATATGCTTAGGATAACTCTCATTTTATTTACAAATAATTATGAAGGGTTTATGAGTATATACTTCCTCAAAGAAAACATTTTTATGATTATGGATTATATCCATAAATAGTTTAATTTATGTTAAGTGTTTTATAAGTATGGGATTATGTATTTTGATTCATAAATTGATCTAGTTTATGCCATTGTTTAGAAATGGCACCTAGTGGAAGAAATGGAAACCATATCAATGCACGCACTCCATGTAGGGATTTCCCTCCTGCTCAAGATAATTATAGTGGAGCTTGTGATTCAACTGCTGCTGATCAGCTAATCACCACACTGGGACAACTCACTCAGATTATGAATAATAACCATACCCGTATGGAGAACCTTGATCAGCAGTGTGGAGGATCAATGTTAGATCGATTCACGAGGAAACAACCACCAAAGTTCAATGGGAGTACAAATCCCTTAGTGGCTGAGCAATGGATAAATTCCCTAGAGAAAATATTTCAGGCTTTGGGGAGTAGTAGAAGGGAAAAAGTTATCATGGCAGTTTACCGCCTCACTAGAGATGCTGATCAATGGTGGTCATTGATTCAAAACACGAAGGAAGATGATGAAGTATAAAATATGGAATGGAGGGAGTTCAAAGATCTGTTTTAAGAAAAATACATTCCTCGTGACCATCGAGAAAATATGGAAAGGCGATTTATGAGTCTGAGACAAAAGTAGGATGAGAATGTCTCAAAGTATGAGGCTAACTTTACAAGGATAGCAAGGTATGTGGGATATTATATACATAACCCAAGAAGTAATATTTATCGTTTCTTTTATGGGTTAAAACCATTACTCCATCGAGCATTAGTCTCACAATCCTTTTCATCGTATGAAGACATTGTCTCATGTGCTATCAAGACTAAAAAGGAATTATCTAAGTCTTATGACCATAAAGCAAAGAAAGAGAAGAAGAGATCTACTGATCAATATGGGAATGGAAATAAGGGGAAGAATTAAAAGGTTTAATATCCATCCTGTGGTAAATGTGGGAAGAAACACCCCGGTACTTGCTTGAAGGGAATGGGTGTCTGTTACAAGTGTGGTGAAAAAGGCCACCAAGCTCGTGACTGCAAAGGGAAGAAGGAAGATACCAATGTTCAAGGCTACAATTGCAGGGAGTTGGGACATTATGAAAATGAATTTCCTATGTGTAAAAGGAACTTACCTCAGAAAAGGAAAAGGGATCATGTCCAAGCTTATACTATCACTACTGCTGAGGTAGAAGCTTCGAAAGACATGGTGGCAGGTAATTTAATGGTTTCCTAAAGTTTAGAAAATGCATTATTTGATTCTGTATCATCGCATTGTTTTATATCTTCCAAGTTTGCTAAGAAAATTAGATATTTCCAATTTGATTTAACAAGGGAGTTTTCAGTTAAAACTCCTAAGGGAAGTATCATTGCAAAAATGTTTTGTGAATCAGTCCCCATTAGAGCACATAAATATTCTTTATCTACTGATCTCATCGTCATACCTATGATTGAGTTTCATACAATCCTCAGTATGGATTGGATTTCGGACTATGATGCGAAGATTTATTGTAAGAAGAAGGAGGTTATGATTTTTGATGACGATGATAAGGAACACCTTATCTTTAGAGAAGAATCGTCACCACCTAATTCTTATCTAGATCCACCCCTAGTAGCTCAACTAAATTCAATTATTGGGGAGGAAGAGAATGAAATGACTGTGGGTGAGGAAAGGAATGTTAAAATATAGGATGTACCTGTTGTGAAAGAATATGTAGATGTATTTCTGGAAGATTTACCTGGACATCCTCTAGAACGAGAAGTTCAGTTTTTCATTGATTTAATTCCTGGATTAAGGCCTATATCAAAGACCACTTATAGAATGGCCACTGTGGAATTAGTTTAACTAAAGAAACAACTAGAGGAATTGAGTAATAAGGGATTTATTCTCCCTAGTGTTTCTCCATGGGGATCCCCTGTTCTTTTTGTTAAAAAGAAAGATGGATCTATGAGGTTATGTATCGACTATAGGGAGATCAATGCTATAACAATAAAGATCAAGTATCCCCTACCTCGCATTGATGATTTATTTGACCAACTGCATGGAGCTCAATACTTTTCAAAGATTGACCTTCGATCTGGATACCATTAGTTGTGTGTGAAGAAGGAATACATTCCAATGACAGCATTTCAATCCAGGTACGGGCATTACGATTTTACAGTAATTCCTTTTGGATTGACTAATTCACCCTCTGTATTCATGGATCTGATGAATAGAATTTTCAAGAAATATCTTGATGAATTTTTGGTGGTATTTATTGATGATATCTTGGTATACTTCGAAATCTACGAAGATCATGAAAATCACTTGCGCATTATCCTGAAGACTCTGAGAAGACATGAATTATATGGGATGTTTAGCAAGTGTGAATTATGGCTTCAGGAGATTTTTTTCATGGCTATATTTTCTCTAAAGATGTAATCTTTGTTGATCCTTATAAGACCAAGGAAATCCAGGAATGGCCAGCACCTACGAGTATAACTGAGGTACGTAGTTTTATTGGTTTAGCAGGTTATTATCGACGTTTCGTCCAAAATTTTGCCTGATTTGATCTTCCATTACCGAAGCTCACAAGTAAAGGGTTAAATTTGTTTTGAAAAAAGAGTGTGAAGAATGTTTCTAAGAACTGAAGAGAATATTAGTCAATGCTTTTATATTGACTCTACCATCGGGGAATGATGGGTTCGTTATTTATAGTGATGCATCTAAGAAAGGACTTGGTTGTGTCCTTATGCAGAATGATAGGGTTATTGCCTATGCATCATGACAGTTGAAAATTCATGAACAAAACTATCCTACTCATGATCTTGAGTTAGTATCTGTGATCTTTTCTTTGATGATATGGAGGCACTACCTCTATAGTGAAAAATGTGAGATTTATACTGATCACAAGAGTTTGAAGTATATTAACTCACAAAAAAACACAACATGAGGAAAAGGAGATGTCTTCAATTACTCATGGATTATGATTATATGATACACTACCACCCGGGGAAGGCAAACAAGGTGGAGGATGATTTGAGTAGAAAAGACTATGGAGTTTTTAACGTGATGAGAATTGAAAGGGATCCAATTTTCATGGATCAAGTGAAGATGGACATGGGAATAACTAGGGAAGTTGAAACATCAATTCTTTTTCAAATGGTTTCCAAACCATCTTTACTAGAAAGTATTAAGAGTTCTTAGACCTATGATGAAGAATTTCAAAAGATGATTAAAGTTATGAATGATGGGAGATTGAGAGACTTTGTGTATGAAGATGGAATTTTGAAATTCGGGAAGAGACTTTGTGTTCCCGATATACCTGATCTAAAAAGGGAATTGCTGGATGATGCTCATAGATCCAATTTCTCTATACACCCTGGGAGAACCAAAATGTATAGAGATTTGAAGGAGCATTTTTGGTGGGATAACATGAAGAGGGAGATTTCTGATTTTGTGTCAAGATGTATGGTTTTTCCACAAGTGAAAGCTGGAAGGCAACAGCCTGGAGGAGTCATGAAACTTCTTCCCATACCAAAGTGGAAATGGGAAAATATTACAATGGAATTTGTCATGGGGATACCAAAGACTCCAAGAAGGAACGATGCTATATGGGTCATTGTTGATCGTCTTACCATGTCAGCACATTTTCTTGCTATAAGAGAAGATCTACCACTAGAACGTCTAGCAAGACTATATATTGATGAAGTTGTGAGACTTCATGGAGCACCCCTATCAATTGTATCTGATCGTGATCCCCATTTTACTTCAAGATTCTGGAAAAGTCTTCAGAAATCCCTGGATACTAAATTTCATTTGAGCACTGCCTACCACCGTCAGACAGACGGACAATCAGAACAGACTATTCAAACCTTAGAAGACATTTTGAGATCTTGCTCACTTGACTTTCAGGGTATGTGGGATCAGTATTTACCTCTGGTATAATTTTCCTATAACAATAGCTTCCATTCGAGTATTTAGATGGAACCATATGAAGTGTTATATGGAAAGAGATTTTGCACACCAACCTGTTGGGATGACGTTGGTGAAAAAAAACATGAAGGTCCAGAACTGGTGGAGGAAACAATGGATAAGGTGAAGGTAATCCAAAATCACATCAAAGCATCTCAAAGCAGACATAAGAGCTATGTCGATAATCGAAGGAAGGATTTGGAATTTCAAGTCAGTGATCATGTTTTCCTGAATGTATCTCCATGGAAGGGAGTCATACGTTTTGGTAAGAAAGTTAAATTGATTCCCAGGTACATCAGACCTTTTGAGATTCTAGAACGAATTGGTGCTGTAGCTTACCGATTGGAAATGACGCCAAGTCTCTCCATAGTTCACGATGTGTTCCACGTATCTCTATTGAGGAAATACATGCCTGACCCAACGCATGTACTCACCTACAAGGAATTAGAACTGGAACCCGATCTGTCTTATTGCGAAGATCCTATCACGATTCTTGATACAAGAGAACAAGTTTTGAGAAATCAGAAGACGCGTCTGGTAAAAGTTTTGTGGAGAAACAATAAGATGGAAGAGGTAATTTGGGAACCCGAGGAACTTATGATGAAGAACCACCCGAGTCTTTTCATGCGGTAGCATTCTACAAATTTCGAGGATGAAATTATTTGAAGGAGGGGAGAATGTAACACCCCAAGCTTCTACGGTACCCTTCTCTTTGAATAATGCGATAGCGTGTGTTGTACGCAATATTGAGTTCTAACACACCACAACCAATCAAACTAGTCGATATGAATAGTAATACCTACTTTTTGAAATTATATATATTTTATATTTCAAAATGGACTTCATTTTTGGATTCAGAATATCAAAATTATACTAATTAGAATTTTTGGTATTTTTCTGAGAACATCCAATTTTTATGAATAGTGAAAAATACTTAAAAACAACTTTTTTAATCAAAATAATTTATAGTGATAAATTATATTATTTAGAAGTTTTAAAGTATAATTATAATATATTTGTACCATTTTATCCAATGGTGTTCATTAGAATTAATTTCACTTTGAAATTAGACATAAACAATTGTCAATCTTTTGATATATATTGTTTCTTAAAAATGATATTAGTATTATCCTAACACATGTACTAATTCTATTGGACAAGTGTATCTTGACCAAAAACAACCTTAGGAATCAAATATTATCATCTAGGTCCATTTGGATTAGATTAGGACATTTATTATTATTTAATTCAAAGAAGAGTTAAAGGAGTTAAAATCAATGTTTATTTACTAAAACATTTTTAATATATGGTTATACATAAGATAAATTAGATTTTAAATATAAATTAGAAAGATAAAATGATTTCCTACATAATTATATTTTATTTATAATTTTTAGACATTAAATAATTTAATTTATTTATGATACAATGATGATGCAGCAATTACCATAATAGTGAAAAATTAAACTAATTGATATTATAAATACCCAAATAAATATAATTTGAGACTTTTTATGAATTACAATAATTTTCTTGGTTAATATGACATGTTATGATTGCCTTAAGTAGATGTTTTCGAAGTAATCATTCTTTTATGATTTTCACAAAAAATCAATTATTGAATAGTGTCAAAATTGACATAAAAGAGTTTTTAAAACCAATATTATATTATTAATTGATATTAAATTACTTAAAATCTAAGGTTCGGCCAAGAGACTTATATCATGATGTTTTTATCATTAAGGGACCACTTGGGGGTCTATTGTATTAATATAGTAAGTTTATTTACCATATAATATAAAATTACAAAGAGACATTGTAAAAGTGAAACTAATTCACTAAGAGTTAATACTTAAAGATAAGGTTAATATAGTAACCCAAAACTGTCTAAATTATATTGGTTGAGTGTTTTTAGACCCATACCCACCTTAAACTTTAAATAATCCACTTTTTATCCATTATAAACCTAATATGAATTTATTATAAAATAATATTTCTAGCTTTTCCAAAGGTTCCCCTCACCCCTCTTATAAAAGGGCACTCTCCCTTCTCATTAACTCACACCTTCAAAGCCATTTGGTTTGGCAAACATCTTCCCAAATACTCTCTAAACTTCCCTAAATTCATCCTAGAGGCCTTCCTTTAGTCATAAACCCAAATTAATGATCCCTTTTGATCAAATCAAAAGGAAGAACCCGAAGAAGAGGTAATGATTTCACCACAATTTTTCAAGTTCCTTTCTTCTTCCACTTCTTCTTTCTTTGTTATTACCATTATAAAATAATAACTCCAGTATATTATATATACTGTGATGTTTTTATAAACATTTTACAACCATATTTCTGTATTATATCCATCCTTTGAATGACATGTCACCATACGTGCGTACGTACGGCTTACCGTCTCCACGTCGTGGTGTAATTGTTATTCAATAAATTATTATTTGGATGGGTATAATAATGATGTGTAATTCATGTAAATAATAAATATAACATGATAATGATTCTGTATATATGATATACCATCCAATTATATATTATTTTAATATCAAAAGAATGATATTGTCGCTTGTGCGTACGTACGGACTACCGTCTCCATGAACGTGATGAGATTCATTCTCCATCGTATCCATTCAAGTCTAATTCTAATTTGATGATTAATAATAGTATCTAAGGACTTGATATCATTCTGGATATGATTAAGATACAACCTATCCATGACAAACACGACTTACGTAACAAAAAATATAAAAGAAAATGAGTAAGTTAACACCCGAAACAACGATAATACTAAGATATTATTAACAAATCAATGTTAAAAGATCATATATGATATCATATTAATGTATATGATTCTTGTATAATTTAATAACAATTATTTCACCATTATAAAGGATGTTAACCTACCCCCAACCAAGGAAAAGTACAAGGTAAGGGTTTATTTCGCAATCTCTTCATTATCTGAGGTTGTTTATACGTAATAATCTACTGGGACTTCTTTATCATCCACATCCATGTTTCCTAAAAATATATTTCAAAACTTTTTTACTATTTACTAGAATAGGGGTTAAAGTCATTTATACCATTGTTTGACTTTTTATAAGAGGTTTATAAATGAATCATTCCGTCGTTTTCCAAACAAGATGGTTTTTAACCTTTTCGACAAAATTAAGGTAAGAATGTTTTTTTAACTTATACGGCGGGTGCGGCTATTTTCTGCCGTTATAAAATCTTAAAATCTTCCCTTACAATCATATAAGAAAATTTTCAAAGTAAATGTTTTATTTTATAATTATGTGACTTTTAAATGAATTCTAAAAAGCGATATTTCTCTCAAATAGTTTTGATTTCATCTATATCAACATCCTTTGATGGATTTTAAGCTTATTTGAAGTTGATTTATTATGATACAAAACATCCATACTATATTGAAGGTTTTGTGTTATGTTTGACAGTGGATTTTCTATTTTTATACCATTCATGGTTTATGGATAAAGTATTGGCATTTCGTATGCTAGTTTTAATACGAATGTTTATGTTATATGTAAACCTGTTCATATGAGGAATGAATTGGACTTAATAAGTGATGGGTGGAGCCCGCTATAGCTCCTCGATGCATCGGTAGGTCTCATGAGAAAACCTAGTGTCTTGGAACAAGGCCTTGGAAAAATCTTATTTTTAGTTTTGTCATGAGGCCTTGGATATGTGGTTATGATAGTCTGGAATTATGCATTCAATCATTATGAAAGTGGTTATTGATATTGCATGTGATTATTAGATTAGTAGAATATCCATGTGAATAAATAAATGGAATTATTTTATTTTAATTTTTCCATACTATGTTTAATTTCAAGTTTTAAAGGCTTTTGTTTTAGTTATACATTGCCTTAAATCATTATTCTTATTTATGAAGGTTTCTGCTATATTGTTATCCTTACTAGGCATTTGAGCTCACCCCTTTCAATGTTTTATTTTTCCCAGGATGTGAAGAAGTAATTTATGAATGACCTGTAGGGATAGTATGTGGGGATATGAGTGTGTAATATGAAGAAAATTTGTTTTTGTAGTTTTCATTTTTATGATGTAATGTAAGACTTATGAATATATCTTGTGTTTCCAAGGATACTAAACTAATCGTTCTTTCGAGACTTCATCTTTTGTGATCATGCCAATGTTATGTAATAATGCACCGGCTCTGGGTAACTGGGGTCGGGGCGTTACACATTTCGTCAAAAAAAACTATGAAGATGATATATAAGGATAGAGTTTTTCAAAGACTCACTTTATTTTTCTAACATTTCATCAAAAAATATTTTTAAAAATGCAATCTTCCCAAATTTAGGTTATCAAGTTATAGAAAATGATTCTAATAAAACATGATAGGAATCTCTATAAAAATAAATAAACTATATATGATGCTAATGATACATACTCTTTTCGAATTATTAATGATTTTTATTTAAACACATTACATAATATATCCTTGGAGTACCATTATTTCTTGCAAAAATTATTCTACATCCATCGTCTGAAAATAACAACATCGACATTGAAGTGAAAGAATTTAAATAAAAAACATAATAATTTCTAATTATATTTATAATTTTACTCAAATATTTTAAATTATTCATCAATTAATTTTATATTAAAGTTTCCATAATTTAGTGTAAAATATAAAACATTTCCATCATTTTGGTGTATACATGAAATCATTATAATTAATTGCAATGCTTAAAATTTTTAAATAAAGATAACTATTCATTTGTAAATATATTATGATAAAGTCACTATTAAGAACCTGGAACTCAAAAAATGTGTCAAAAATGTACATCTCTAATTTCATATACATAATTTTTATTCATATTTTTATTTATTTTAATATTGTTTTTATATACTTGAAAATTACTATAAAAAATTCAGAGAAGACATATTTTCATTTTTATAATGATAGAAAAACTTTTAATAGTTAATTTCAAGATTCCTCAAGATAGGTCAGTATCCTATGAAGAACATATGGTGGATTAGAATCATTAGTTGGGGAGCCTTCTGGTTTAATAATAATCTCTAATATAATTTAATCACATAGGTGTATAGATGTTTCTTGTAGAGATGGTGTAATATGAGATGATGATATATTAGGGTCTCAAAAAATTTATTCTTGGAATATTAAACTTCTTAATGAGATAGAACATATTAAATGTATATAAAAAATCACTATTAAAATAATCCTAAGCATAAAAATAACAAAATATAACAATGTGTGTGTATAAGTTTGATAATAACATAGTAATTGATTACTTGAGCTATAAAATATTGTATCCTTAAAATTTATATATTGAAATCAAGTTACACATCATAAATAATATTATATGTAAAAATGTAAAATTTAAATAATCATTTATTGATTAGAATTATGATATAATGGAATTACTGATTTATAAATTCAATTATTTTCATCTTTATTTTCATTATCAACAATGTCATAAACTTTTATTGCTAATAGTACTCCTTCATTTTCACTGTTTCATGTGAGTTTGTACATTATGATATTTTAAAAAAAAAATATAAGGAATATTTTATTTTGGATAAGTTTCAATATCATAAAATATTTATTTAGCTTTAGCACCAATATCATACAATTATCCCTATTTTAAGTGTACAAAATGATTACATACTTATTATACATAATTATGCACATAATATAACATATTTTCTAATAAATATAAGATTTATATATTACAATGTTAATTCTCACTAATATCGATGAAATTAAAAAAAATATTAATAAAGTTTCATGAACATTTGTTACCAGTGTAGATATTGACCCACTTATATTTGAATAGCATAACAAAAATTACTCATGATATTTTAATTCAACGATATATACATGAGTTCCCTTTTATCCAACATCTAAAATTGTGAATAGATTATTAAATTGAGTTCTCATGCCATGTCAATGATAAATTATATAAAACACGGATCCTTTAGTATTTTCAGTATTGAATACATTGTCCAATATAGAGGATCATTATGCAAAAAAAGAAAAATAATTTTTCTTTGAACGATTATTATAATAATCCACGATTTACAGAAGAGGATATAAGATGTTTATTTTTAAATAAAATAATTGAAAACACATTAATAATATAAATATGAGTACATACATACATAATATATGAACCATTTTATAACCTTCTTAGAAAATTAATTACTATTTACATATAATTTTGATCTAAAACCCATAGTAATTTCTCTAGTTTCAATATGAAATACTCATTGAGGGGATATGAAAAATTACTATTTATTACCTCATATTTTTTTTCTTATCATAACTCTAATTCAATTGGTGTAATATTTGAAATGTTCTAAATGTTTTGACATACAGAGGGAATGAATAATGGCTACTTTTTGAAATTTGAATTATTTGAGATCCCATAAACACATCTTATATTATGATATTTTTTTTAATTTCATTCAAATTCATATAAAAAATTTTATTCACTCATTACCTACATAACATTATGTAATAGTTTCTTTTATTTAATAATTATTTCACATGTATTAATTTAGATAATTTATGTATTTTATGGTAAAATATTAACAAAATGTCTTAATATTTTTTCATAAATATTTTATAAATTCAAATTCATAAATATAAAAAAAATTATTAATTAATATTTTAATTGGGTACATCTATCGACAATTTATTTTTCTTCCATATTTAGTTTCCCTGAATAAATTAATATTTAAATAAATCTATAATATGAAAAATTAAAGGTAATTAAAATATATAATTAGAACGGTTTAATTATAATTCTTTCATAATATTTGTAACTCTCAACTGGATTTAGTTTTAAAAAAACTCTATAAAGATGGTGTATGCCATAAATATTTATATAATAACTTTTTTCGGTAATAATTAATAATGTTTAATAGGTAGAAACTTACCCCTAATAATGTATGAGACATGGATTTCCAAAAAATAAAATATTCAATATTTAAGGAAAACATAAATATATATGATTCAAAATGTATCCATAGAGAACTTCAATATTCTACAAATTTGAAGGAAGATATGTTCTTCTTCATTTTTAATTGATAAATTTGTTATATAATAATTATCCTTACCAAATTATCATATAATATGCTTGATTTTAAATTCTTATATGACAAAAAAAATTAATAGGATCCATCAATTTACTCTACTCGTCAAGAAATGAATTGTTTTCATAATTACAATTCTCAATGTGGATTATATTTTGATTATTACATAGTAAATAATAATCCCTATAAATATACTGAAAAAATATACTCATTTTACTTCATTATTGTGTTCCAAATTCCTCAATGGTTGTACCTCATAATAATTTCTAGGAATCAGTCAATAGGTTAATTGTTTAAATTTTATATAAATATTTATTAAATTTCCCAAGATTTCTAAACTAGAAAATACATTTGTTGATTGTCTCAATAAGAAATTTCCATTAAATTATGAATCATCACACAAATTTTTATGAGACATTTTATGAAATTAGTGACACTTGAAACATTATTTTTTATAATAATGTGATTATTTGGGTTAAAACCTAGAAATAAATTTTAGAGAAGACAAACATTTATATGTTTCTAAACATGATATGTTTCAATGTTCAGTGATGTCAATATTTTTTTTTTAATTATTTGAAATTCCATTTTAATAGTTGTTAATTAATGCATCAAATATTTCCACATAATAATTTCACAGTTTATTCAATTATTCATTTAATGGTAAAATATTTTCATCAATGTAAATTAAAGTAATTTGTTTTGTGGAATAATCATAAAAATGATAAATAAAAATATACCTTGTACACATTTTGGGGTTGTATTTAAAAGGATTAAAAAATAATACATATGTTATAATTAGTACCAACTATACTAAAATGGTTAAAATCATAAACATACAATCCCAAATATATATTCCTATGCTATGAAGATAAATATAGAAATAATGAATCTATAAAACGTATGAAATGGAATCTTTTATCTCTAATTAATAAAGTATTCTCACTTTCCAAGGTAATCCAATTGACATTTTATATTTTTTTAGAGTACATGATTAATATTTTTAATTATTTATTTTTAGATAAGTATTGAAATACAATCAAGAGAGGATTATTTTTATGATTATTCTTTTAAACATTCATTCATACTTTCATCACTATTCATTGATTTCTATATACTTTTGTGACATCTTATTCATTCTTCTCAAACAAAAAATTAATGCTAATAATGTTTAAAATGAATAGAATATTCATTTATTCTTTAATAATCATTTATAAATTTTTCGATAATTTTATTCAGCTCATTGAATAATGCTTGGGTATTAGCATCACTATTTGTGGCATGGAGGTCCTCCAATGGAGTATACATTTCTATATAAATAATTCCATAGATAAATTTTATTCAGTACAGTTTGACTAGAAAATGCTTATTCAAATATATATCACAACAATAGTATACCTTATATATATTAAAATGACTCAAAAAAGTTATTTCTTTCTCACTAATTTTTATAGATAAATTAACATATGTATGAATAATATATGGTTTTAATAATCAATTATGATTTTATAAATCATCCCTAATAAATACAAATATATAATTTATCTTGTTTCAAATAGAATTAACCTCCATCATGTCACTTGTTTTTTTGGTAGGATAGTCTCTTATTTTAATCTCATAGTAGTAAAATATCAATGAAAAATACAACGCGCATAAAAATTAGTAAATTGATTCAATATAATGTGAATGTATACTTAATTATTATAAAACTATTATATAGATTTACAATTTGGTCTTGGAAATCATATTCAACTATCCAATAATACATTTTTAATTGAACAATCTATAATTTCTCCCAAAACCTTTACATACCAAGATATGTTCTAAAGTATAATAATCCAATGTTTATGTGAACATATTATATTGCCAATTTACACCTTATATATATAAAATAATGATATAAATTGTTAATACAAAAAGATTTATTTTTTAAGACAAACTTATATATATATATATATATTAATATGATTCATTTAAGATACACCATGATTAATTGAAAGAAATTTCAAAACTACATCATATGTATTAAAGTAAATACTAAATCTGGCCATTAATACATAAAATGGTTATAATATATGTGTATATATATGGAAAAAATAAAATTTAATATTGTATATATAAATATATATATATAATGTTAAAAAATTTAAAATTTGTATATGTAAGGAATTATATAATTATAGGATTATAAAAAACAAAAAATATACAGAAAAATAATCATATGTTATGAAAAAATATAACTAAAAAATAATAATATGAAAACAATATTTAAACACAAAACCACCTATTGATTTTTTAAAATTTTAATATAATATAATCAAATAAATAATAAAACAAATAATCATAATATTATCTAAAGTAAAAACTAAAGAATTAAAAAAATAATAAGTTTATAATAAATTACAACCATAAAATTTCCATAACTCAATTAAAAATAAACAAAACAAACTATTAAATTATATATGAATAACATAATACAAAAAACAATATAATGAATAATTTAGGGATTTTGGATAAGAATGGGGGTCCACCTTAAGTGTGTTATGTGGAGGAGGAGGAAAATATATGGAATTAGTTCTTTGAATCCTAAGTCATTGTGAAGTGGGAGGGGCCTGATGTGATATATAGTCGAAAGGGGAGACCCCATTGATCATGTGAAGGGGAATTGTGGTAATCAGGGTTTGTAGGTAATCACAATTATCTAAATGTAATTTATATCTCCTATTATTTAATAGTAATTAAACATTTAACCAAGGGAATGTTGGTGAGTGATCAAATATATTAATTTTTTTCATTACATGTAATGTAGTAAATGGATATTGATGTTTGAGGAGAAAGTGTGAAGAATTAAATATGAAAGGTATATTACATAAAATGAAATAGGTAAAGAGAAAAAAATTAGAGATGTGATGATTTAATTAAACTAGGTTAATGACGTTTTATGCCTCCCATGGAACCTCTCTCTCAAAAATGTCTTCTATGATAATTTGGAACACTAGTAAAATGATAGAAATCTCCATCAGTTGTTTTCTTTTGTAATTTAAATGAAATTCACTATTTTTGAGTCATAAAACTAGAAAAATAAAATTAACAAAGTGTGTATAGGTCCTCATCTTATTCACATTTTTATATTCCTTAATATGTTGGCCAATATTCATTAAACAGATAAGACAATGATTAATTAAAAATGATAAAATTGTTTTAAAATTTAATAAATAAATGGAATAATCATTCCATCCATTGAAGTAATAATTTATTACTAATGAATTCATTTTATAAATTATTTAAAATTATAATCTAAAATGAAAACAAAATACCATCTATCGAATCATTAGTTCAACTCAAATTTTATAAAAATCCAATGAAATGGGAAATGAAATAATTAATTCAGCATTACTGAGTTAATATATGATGTAAAATAAATAAAACATATGAAACACCTATAATATAACATAATGAAATTAAAAAGAAAGCATATATAGAATAGTTATAATTTAGAGTTCACAACACAAGAAATTTAGATAGTCGAAGAGAATTACAATAGAAATGAAAATGAGAAGAATAATCCAATATGTAAAACCTTTCTCTAGTCTACATCTCAACTCCATCTATAAAGGTTATGTGAAGTGATCCTTTCTACGTAAGGAACCCAAAAGAGGTTTTTCTTGATAGAAGTAAGGTCTATGAATCTAAATTCTATAATGAACAATGTTTTATCCCTCTTAGCTTTCTTATATACTATTCTTAATCAACTCATGCACTGCCTCAAAATATTCTCATGTCATCTTAAATAACCATGCTATTCGATGAATTTCACCAATGAATATATGCATGGATTGGCCACAAACATGACACAAATTAATGATAACTCATAATACATGAAAAAAATGGATCCTATGAGGAAAAAAATAAGAAACATTTAATGGAATAATGATTTGAATTTCCATCATTATTCATTTTCAAATTGACTACAAACAATTCCAAAGTGTTTTTATTCAATTAAGTGTACAAGGACATAAAGATCCATCACCTTATGTAGCTATTAGTTAAACATCTTGAAATGTATTGAATAATAACAATATATTTGATGTTTCATCCTTCCCCTAATGATGCAACATCTATACATATCCAAATAATCAAGGATCACATAATATGACAGAATAAAAACAATCAATATAATAAAATGAGTGAAATAATATAGAATATGCAATTTGAACTGTTGTTCTAGTGGATTTTCATTCCCAATTTTTTATCACCCTCAAACCCATCTTAAAATATCATTTTTATAGAATTTTCACAGACCAATTTGAGAAGCATGAACGAATCTACATTCCTCATGGACTCTCTCAAGGAAATATATATTATTTCTCTCTAAATATGAAATTTATTTTCTAATAAATAAAGTGACTGTTATGATAAAAATGATCATATTTTAAAAAAATTAACGGTTTTTCACTGATATATGTTTTATTAAATTATTCATACAGATATCACATTTTATCTTTGGTTGAAAAACACATATAATTAACAACACAACATATTTAAACATAACTAGATATATTAGAGAGATTATATGCCTGTAATTACTAAAAAAACTAACAAAACTATACCATGGTTTTTAAAAAACCTTTGGTATTGGATAGTGTACAATACCCTATACCAATTACTTTAAAAATCTTTTCTTACATACTCATTCCTACCCCACCTCATTTTTCCCATTTCACAACATGGAATAGTTCACCCAATAGCCATGTTTTTGTATTATGATGGTTCCTTTTTGATTCTACATTCATTATACTTCAATTATTCATTATTATAGTGATTTTTAAGGTAAATAATCAATGTTTGTTGATTCCATTCACATTTTCTCTTATTTTATCCTAATATTTCAAATATTTCAACCTCCACATTATGAAATACCAAAACTAATAGTATTATATTCATGTGTTTAATTGATTTTATAAAAATAAAATTTTAATTACATAAATAACTAATTTTAATTTTTTGTTAATATATATATACTCCACTATTCATTAGTAGAGATGGCTCAAAACATTTTTTTTCAATATGGATAGCATTTCTTATTTTTTTGAAAAATAGTTGGAAAAAAATTAACATTCAAAATCATTGATTATTTTATATAAATTTCTATATCAATCTTAATGTGATATATTACAAGATAACTCCAAATTTGATTAATTATCTCTTGGGCCTATATAGGTAAGCCCATTTTTCCTACAATTAGATTATTTTAAATTTTATAAATAAATTCTCTCCTCATGATCCCCATGATGGTTGAATAAAAACGTTGCTTCAAATAATTAATTACTACCTTAGTGAAAGTCTTCATGCTCCAACCTACGAGTGTCAAATTTTTCACCTATTGGATTGTTTTTTTAAAATTAGAATATCTATATGCATATTTTTAGAAATTATAGCCTACTAGAATTCAATCATATACATCAAAATATATCTAGGCCATTTATCCGCACATGATCAGGTGAGGTTATAATGTACCACTTCAGCATGGTCAATTTATGATGTTAGTAATGTTTTTATCTTATACTAGGAAGGGTTTACTTCTTCATTCAATATGATAATTTCTAAATTGATTTTGACCAGGCCCAAGAATTTCATATGTGTTAGACTCATACATTTAATTTAATCTTAGTCTTCAAATATTATGTCATTAAAATGTTCATAATGTTTGTAATTATAAATATTCTATTCATCATGAGCATTAATAATTTTATACTTCACTTATGTTCCATTTTTTTCCTTTATATCCTTAAACATATTTAAATGAATCTTTCTAATTTTGGAATGTTCAATTACTTAACTCTCCCTGATTGAAATAAGGTAAACATATCAGATAATTCCACTTATCCATCATACCCAAAAGGAGAATGATTTGGAATCCATCAAAAAATATTTAAAAATATATAAGAATATTCTTGTGGTTCACCATTTATAGATGATAAAAACTCCAATTGATTGTGATTGGGCAAAATTATCCAACTTTTGGTGATACCCATATTATTTTTTTCATCTCTAACACATTGGTATTCTCAATATCCATTAATCTAGGTGATAATTTATTGAAAACCATTTAAAATGTAACCATATAAATGAAACAAAATAGAAAAAATAACTAAACTATATTTGAACCCAAAAATCAAATAAGTAACTAAAAAACAAATTATAACTAAATAAATATAAAATATACTTAATGAAATTAAATTATAAAGGAATAATACAATCAAACATATCAAATAAATCCGACTTGAACCATAATGAATCAAATCAAAACAACATAAATTGAATGTAATCAATACCACACATATCAATCTAGAATAATTTATCACGAACTCACCAAACCCATAAAAACCCAAACTAATCCAAACTGAATATAATAAAATAATCATCTATAAATATTTTTAAAATTGAACATATATGATATGAAATTATTTTAATCAAAATGACAAATTCAATTCCAATGACATGATATATGTTTAAATATAACACAGATTAATCCACTATGAACGTAAATGAGTATATTAAACTGAACATGATAGAATTGAAATGACCTAATCCATGATAAAAACATATGTGTCTAGTTCTTAAATAATTATTTTCTATTAATATATATCCAAAATATTAAAAGATTCCATGAATTATCTAAATATTGTCTTCTTTTCTGATAATATTTTATTTTTTTGAAATAATTTTGATAGAAGTATGATGTATGAAACTGATTGAATCTAAACAGAGTTTCAAAATAGGTTTATTTTTTTAATTTAAATTTTATATTTCTTTATATGGTGGTATTATAAACTTGAGTTATTTTAATTGTGGTGTATGTCCTTAGTTAAGTAATGAATAATTTTTCTACAATATTTTAAATGTTTTTTTATACTCAAACTATCATTACAATTATAATAATGGAGAGACAGTACAATCTCATATTGTACGTAACTGAAAGGAAAAGAGTGGAATGGAGGATATGGTATTGGATTAGATTTTGTTTATTAATTATCATATAAAATATAATAATATCAATGTTATAAGAAATTGGCATGAGTACACATGATTAATATAATGTATTTTATAATGCTAATAGGGTGATAAAAGTGATGAATGATTTCAAGAATGATATATATTAGGTGTCTGGTAAAATGAATAAGATAGAATTTTAATGTGGTTGTATAATGGGAAACCCATTAATAGAGTTTATAATATTTCTATTGATTAGATTCATAACTTTTTAAAGTGCGTACTTCTTGTAGATCAAAATATTCCATCAAAATAATTATATGGAATGGATTTTAGGTAACCGTATTTATATTTTTACAACTAAAATTCATGATTTCCTAAATTATTGAGTCTTATTATTAGAGAAATCCATTGAACAAAATTAATGTAATGAATTTGGTACACCAAGATGTAAGATAAATGTATATGACTTACGATTTCATGTGAAAATGAATTTAATATGTAAATTTTCATTGATTCCTATAGTCAAAAATATTCTAATATCTGATGCAATATTTAAAAATAAGTAATGGAAATATGGTAAGGTAATTAAGGAAAATAAAGAGTTATTTTATCCTATAGATAGATTAACATTAATAACAATTGATTAATGGTATCATTATTTATATATATTATCTTTGTAATGCCTGGTTGGGTCTATAATGTGATGGTTTTAATATGTTTGTTTTGACTGTTTCATCAAGCATCACATGAAAAATATTTATTCACATCTATAACTACCCTCCCATGTATGTGTTTGAAAAAAAATCAATTTATAGATCATACCCATATCTAGGCATTTTTATCATAGTAATGATGTGGATGTTAACATGATACATTTAATAATATAGTTGAAGTAGCTTCGGAATGTGGGTGTAGGAAAAAATTATTCTTATTTGAAAGTAATAATTCTGATGTGTGTTGTGCTTATATCGATGATAAATGACTTTCCAAATAATGAAATGATGTCTTCATATTGCACAAAGGGAATGATATGTGTTCATGATTTTATATAGTATACACAATATATAAAACATAAATATCATAATTGTCTTATTTTCAGGGTAATGTGTTGTATTTTTCATCTGAATTATCCAAATAAAAATAATCATTAAATGTTTGAATATAACAATGATACTGATATAAAAAATGATATATTTTTAGAACTGATTTGTTTAACAAATTCAAATATGTCAATTTTTTTATTTTGTAATGGTCAGATAAAATATCATATGAGGAATAATGTTTCAGCTTAATCCAAGTATTATTATATGACGAAAAGTATACTCTTTGATATAACATATTTACAGTAAAATTTCTATGAATTTGTTTAAATATAATTTATATTTTGAAATACCCTATGTGAAATGTTTCTTTCAATTCTTCCAAACATCATGGGGAAGACCAATGATGATATATAATCTTAGTGTTACTTATTTTATTGGGGTATTAAGACCAAAAATCATCATGTGTGTATCAGTTAAATTAATTGGAAATTACCATGTATATATTATAAAATGAAACCATCAGAGAAAAAAATTCTCTATGTACTAATGACTGAAAGGGTTCCTACTCGATATTTAACAGATATATTGAAATTAGTGAATATAAGAGAGTGGAAAATGAATCCTATAAAATCTCATGGCTACCACATCCTCTTGGATACATTTATTCCTAAATAAATATTTCATTTAATATAAAATGACTTTTTGAGTAAAAATGTGTTTTGATATTCACATCAATCATTTCTTTTGAAAATCACAAATCACACTTATCGTAATTGCATTTATATTATTTTTCATTTTTTTTTTGTATTCTTATCATAATCATGTATGTTTTTCACTCACATTGTATTATATTTTATTTTACAATGTAACAAGATCTGTTATTTTATAATTGTAATCACGTACATTTTTTTCGTCATAACTACTTGATGATGATTTTACATCAAAATTATGTGGTGATTATTTTTAATCGTAATTACATGTATTGAATTGTTACCAAGAATCCTAACCATATGATATATTGCTTCATAATAAGGAATTGTAACCTGGATACGTATCATATCGTAATCACCTTCATCATAACCACAAATATCGTAACCAGGACATTCATCATAATCACATGTATTATAACTATATTATCCATCATAACCAGGGTAAGCATTGTATCATAGTCATGAATCGTAACCAAGTTATGTATTGTATTCTTATTTATTCATTGTATTCATGAATCATAACTAATTTAAATATCGTACTTTATAACCATGTTAAGAATCATATCACGTTTATACATTATAATCAAGATATGCATTGTTATCATGATAAGCCTAGAAAACATGTTATGTATTGTACATCTGAAATGAATTAAAATCATATCATAACTTCAATACTGATTTCATGTTTTTCACACTCAGTGTTTCATATATTTTTAGTTTCTATTTTCTAACCTAAAATGATGTCATCGAGTTGGTTGTTTTCCAATCAAAATGATGTCATGTATTCTGTTTGTTTTGACCATTTTTATGCAAGGTGTCCAAGTCCGTCCAAGTTTTTAGAGAAATATGGCCATTAAAGGATATATGACCATAGGATATTGAGGCCTATAAATAGAAAGTATTTGAAACCAGAATACAAAAATTTTACATCTATTATGTTCTAGAGAGAGATGCAATGAATTCTCTCTTGTTTCATGTGAATGCCTAGAAGATACAAGGAGTGAACAACTTCTTCCATGTTCTTGTATTTCTATAAGTTATTTGTTTTTTTCTTTGTGCAACCGATCATTGTGATAACGATCGAGGTATTCCGGGGATAGGAATACATGATGCCGATCATCGTATTGAGGGATTTAATTTTTTTGAAAGACAGAGTTGTTGATTAACTTCTTAATCGATGGATTCATGGGATAGGAATTCATGCTACTGATCATTATATAAACGGCTTACCAAGGTAGTGGTAAGACATACATTTTATTCTAGGTGTAAGGATACCCTACTCTTTAGGATAAAATAATTGTAATAATTTTACATTTTCACTGCTATCTGTATTAGAAAGGGAATTGTATTATTTCATCATTATATATATATATTCATTTAAATTTTAATTGTTACAATTATTATTCATTTATTACATATTGTGTTAAGAGATTATATATGCTATATGGTTGAATCATTTACATTTGTATTACTCTAATCATTTTATTTAACTCAATGACAGTTGTTTTACATTACATATTATATTACATCATATATATCCATCATATCCAATTCTTATATGGTCAATTGTGTTTATTGTGAAATGTATTAGTTTAAGACCACTTAGATTAAGTAAATCTTAAGTGTTTAAATATAATGTTTTTAAACATAAAATTCACCCCTCTTGTATTGTTCCATATAATATAAATATACATCTATATTATGATCCAACAATTGGTATCATAGTAGGTTTCCACTATTTTGTTTATCTGATTTAATTCTCTCTATTAGACAATTATATTTCTATTAAAAAATCCTTTTCTTATAACCAATTACTACACTAACATGTGGAGTGGAAAAGTAATGTTTTATAAGATTTATGGAAGGAATATTGGGTCAATTGACAACCTAAATCCAACTAGACCACCTATTATTGATCGAAATGATTATGAGTAGTAGAGAGATCGATAGAAGAAATTTGTTATTAATACTGGAGTGGAAAACATCATCATGATTACTAGAGGATATAAAATTCCAGACAAAGTAATCAGTACCTTCACTGACCATGACAAACATGAATATCAACTAAACTATAAGGTACACAATACATTGTTGTGTTCCATGACCTAGAATATATATATATATATATATATATATCATCATGTGAAGAAACCGATTGTCTCTAAAAGTAATTGGAGGTCACACATTTTGTACAACCAAAGTTATTGAAACAATAAGAGAAATGCATCAAGAAGACTATCATGGGTTTATTTTTCTATATGGAGAAACAGTATGTGGGGTGAAACAATGATTTATGGCAATCATCAACAGTCTACAATATATAGGTGAAAAGGGTCTTGATGATGAAGCACTTTTGTATAACATAATTGATACAATCCCAAATGAATGGGAATCTAAAAGGACAACTATTGATGAAAATAGGAAAGATTCTCAAATAAATCTTGAAGAGTTATTTTGAAATATTCTTTAGAACGAGACAAGAATGAAAATAGATTATGATTTCAGTAAGAAAAATAATGGTAATGGGACTCTAGATTTTACTAATACACCCAAAACCAAGACATCGTAAGGGATAACTAGATCCAATGCTTAGAAATATTTTTCTAAATCAAAATCAAGTGATAGAGATCATTCAGAAAATGAGTTTTCCAATGTTGATTGAAGTATTAACAAGATTGTTGAAAAGAATGACTTTTAATACATATTCAGAAAAAAAAAGATTTGAACGACACGAAAGGCCCAGAAGTAACAAGTTATGAATGTAAATGAAAAGGATATATTAGACCGGATTATCCATTATTAAAAAGAAAGACAAGAAGTAAAAAAATTACGTAAGAAACATGAAAATGTATTACAAGTAAAAAACAAATAACGTCATGAAATAAAATGACACTTGGAGTGAATGTGGTGGTGATTCATTAGATGAGTCTTGTCATGACCCGTCCCTCGGGGCCCGTTCCATGACTTCCCCAAGCCCACCTTCCCTATGCCAGGGGCTGGCGACTAGCACCGAAGGCGTATTCCCTAGAACTGTGAAGGCATTGCCTTTATAACCTGTAAGAACACTCAACCAAGAACACATCAAGATAGGAACAAAAGTAAACCGAACTGTAAACAAAGTGAGAGAAGTAAGTAAAAAGGGGCTAGAATAAAATCCCAACTAAAATGTAAAAGTACACCTGTGATACAATACAACTAAATAAAAGGGGAAGACATATACTCGATCATCATCTGAGGTTCCTACCTGAAGGGTTGGTACAAATTGCCTCATCAGAAATCCATGTCCACCTATCTCATCTGTATACTGACACTCCGTATAGTCCACCTCCAGGTACCGTCCAGTCCTGGTACTCTCATCCTCACTCAGCACTGTCAATCATCTGCATCCAATAAAACAAGGTGCGGGCATCTTCAATGAAGGGGTGAGTATAATGATACTCAGTAGGGACCCCGAGACACTCCAGGTCTCAAAAATTCACCATGGATAAACCAAAAAGTATGAAATCAATAGAAAACCTTACATAGGTATATGCCCATACATATACCTACATTATCATTTAATCTATCTCAATCATAAGGAGAAACACAGAGGTACAGACTGAGCTCACACCTGTATTTCTTCTAGGGGTAGTATAAAGTAACATTCCCAATCACAACGTCGAACACCTAAGATGTTGTAGAACTTCTCCTATATCAATTACAGTGGTCCTACCGCATCACACAGAGGGGCTCCCCACCAAGGGTCTGTAGTGTCACACAGAGGCGCTCCCCCTCGTGGCCTGATAAGGTACTCCTCCTGTCGAGTACTGTGGGTCTTCCATGTCACCAAGGTGCTCCCCACTGTTGGCCTTCTGCGTCACCAAGGTGCTCCCCACTGGTCCTGTCCAGTCACTCTGAGTCAAAACGGTCAGTAGTCGTGAAGACTCAGCCATCCACTAGGTCTAGGCACTATGCTCGTTTGTCTCAGGTTTGATTCGCTCTACAAGCTACTGGTCGATACTCAGACTACCATGAAGTCTCATGAAGAAGTTTCTCAAAGGTCCTCGATGTCATAGGGGCCCCAACATAATAGATGGCGCCTCAATCGGATGCTCGGTCTATGATTTATTATTCTTTTAGTTCTGAGGGATCAGTTTGATTCATGCTCGATCCAACATTATTGTTCCACATCTTAATCCAAAACATAGTGGGGTATCACTCAAAGGGACTAACTCACTCCCAGGTTCCCAACACCACTGACGGTCATCAAACAGATGTCCGGATCCAAAGTTATGGCCAAAAGAAAGTAAATGGGTTATAGTGGGCCAGTGTCCGGTCCGACCTAGTCGGAGCGACCGGGCCCAGCCCGTCGGGTCTTGCTCGGCCTGCGAGGGCCACAAGGCTGCCATGAAGGCAGCTTGGCCAATGGGTACCATGAGGGCGTGGGGTGGATCAGCCCAGCGTGGGGTGGCTTAGCGAGGGTAGCGCGTGATCATGGGAGACGGTCCAGCCACGGGGAGGCGGTCCGGCCACGGGGCAGCTGTTTGGCTGCGAGATGGCTATCCGGCGGTGGGATGGTGTTCCGGCCACATGGAGGCGGTACGGCCACAGGGTGGCGGTCTGGCCACGGGGCGGCAGTCTGACCGTGGGGAGGTGGTCCATCCACAAGATTGCGGTCCAGCTGTGGGGAGGTGGTGGCGGTGGCGGCGGCTCTGGCAGCTGCAGCGGTGGCAGCTCGGGCGGTGGAGGCATCAGCGTCTCGGACAGTAAGGTGAAACGGTCGCGGATGGCAGTGATGGGGGTGGTGGGGCGTCGTTCCTTCAACGTATGCAAGTTTAGCCTGCCGCTCTCTTCTTCCTTATTCGTCACCTTCGTATGTTGCGAATAACACACAAAAGAAGAAGAATGATGGAGGGGGGTTGGGCCATGTTTGTTTGTCCGGCACCCTCCACGTTAGGGTGGAACAAAACGACTCAACATAAACAAGAATAAAGAACGTCAAACCCTCCCAGAATTATTATTCTATAAACACACCAAATAAAGAATATGTGGATCAACTAATTAGAAATATGATTAGTGTTAATTGTTTTAGAAGGGAATAACATGGGTAAAAAATATAATCATTAACAATAAACCCCTACCTAGGGTTGTTCGTTGACATTGGCGAGAGAAGAAAGTATGGACGTCGATTCTTCATAGATGACGACATCCCACGTTGGAAGAAGTCCCAAGGAACAAGGTTGAAGTTGATGTCGGCGTTGTTCATTGGAAGAGCGTTCTTTTTTGGAAGGTGAAGTTCTTCGTTGGGAGGTGATGTTCTTCATTGGAGAAAATAATCCTCCAAGTATCCTCCTCTCCCAATTCCACCTAAAATAAATGGTCGCCCCGAAATAATAGATAAAGTTATCTATTATTTAGTTTGTTGGAACAAAAAGTTAAAATTAGCTAAATTAATTAACTATGTTGGAAAAATTTAATGTCGTGTGTTGGCATAATTTAATGTGGAGGATGCTCAAGAGGCTCCTTTACATTAATGAGGATGTTGAGAAATTTATCCCTCGTTGCGAGGGGAGTTCAAGAGGTTTAGGCCTCAGGTGGTCACCACTATAACCTCTCATGGGTGGTTAGGATCGGGTAGTCCCCACCACCGTCACATCTCATGGGAGGTTATGTTCTGGTGGTACCCACTTCTCAGCTTCCAAATGATGTGGTTACAATAAATAAAATAAAACAAATGGTTATTTTATTTTATTATTTCCACGAAAAACACAAAAATTATCTTTCACCCTCGACCAACTTCCGTCGAGGTTAAAATCTCATTAAGAAAATACCAGCGCAGTGAGTTCAATGATGGAATCAGATTTAAATTCCTAGAACCAGTTCAAAAGTTAGAAAAACTCACTCGCACATTTTCTGAACGTACCCGAAAAAAGTTCAGAAATTCATTTTTGGCACTCCGGGCCTCGGAATCATGTGCTGTCAATTTTTGCATACTCGTAAAATTCCCATTTAATTAAAAACAGTTACATGGAATTTCTAGGTCATTAAATTCTCCCCACCTAAGGATTTACATCCATATAATCCACAACACAAACTAATGGAACAAGTGGGGGGTATTGAGCACGCATATGAGCCTCCCGCTCCCATGTGCTCTTCTGGAGGTTCCTATGCTACCAGCGAACATGAACGAGATGTATATACCAACAAAAAAAGACCCACTCCTGTCGATCCTCAATCTCTACTGGAACCTTTATAAAAGTCTCCCCATCGTCGACGTCCAGCTCGCCATGGTCGATGATCTGTGAAGGTTCGTGCAAGTATGTCCTCAGCTAGGACATGTGGAAGACGTCATGCACCCGGTGAAACTGAGGTGGAAGAGCTAAGAAGCATGCCACTTCTACCACTATACAGAGGACATTAAAAGGTCCTATGAATATCATAGATAACTCACTGCCTTGGCCAAATCTCGGTAGTCCTCGTTGGGGTGAGACTCTTAGAAAGATGTGGTCGCCGTCCTCAAAATTCAGAGGTCTCCGTCTCCTGTCGGCATACGACTTATATATGCTCTGTGTAGTTTTTACCCACTAATGGATGATCTGTACCTTCTCAGTGGTATCCCGTACCATCTCTAGTCCCACTAGTGCTGACTCACCTGGGTCAGTCTAGCACAAGGGTGATCTGCAAAGTCGCTTGTACAACACCTCGAAAGGTGACATCCCATTGGTGGAGTGATAGCTGTTGTTGTATGAAAACTCCACCAATGGAAATTGATCCTACATACTGCATCTGAAGTCGAGGACACAAGAACGCAGCATTTCCTCGAGGGTTTGAATGGTCCGCTTAGTCTTATCTTCTGTCTGAGGATGGAAGGTGGTGCTCAAACGACGTTGCGTTTTGAAAGCCTCATGCAACCACTTCCATAGACAGGAAGTAAAATGCACATCATGATTAGAGACAATCGTCTAGGGTAATCCATCTAGGCATAAAATATCATGCACGTAGAGGCATCCCAAGCTCTCTACTAAACCCTTCTCTCTGATCAGTAAGATGTGGGATGACTTGGTGAGTCGGTCGATGATCACCCAAATCGAGTCATGTCCCCTAGATGTATGTGGAAGTCCTGTCACGAATTCCATGGATATCCCATCCCACTTCTACTTCAAGACCTCTAAAGGCTGAACCAAGCCTTCTGTTACCTGATTCCCTGCCTTCACTTGCTGACAAGTGATTCACTGAGGGATAAACTCTGCTACTTCTTTATTCATTCCCGACCACCAGTTATATTGTCATAGATCCTAGTACATCTTCACCAATCCTGTATGTACAACTAGAGGGGATGTGTGAAGCTCCATAAACACCTCCTATTGAAGTGATACTAGTACCATGGTACGTCCTCTAAAGAGGATGATGTTCTCCCCAGCTTTAGAAAATTTATTAGGTGCATGTCTTGTAGATATCTGATCACACCATTCTTGCATTCAGAGTCCCCACACTTTGCCTTTCTGACTCACTGAAGAAGTGGAGGAATAACTATAAGAGATTGAAGAAAATATACTCCATCTATATCCACAAAAGATATATGAAAAGCGGCCAGCTACTCCGTCGCCTCACCTAGCAGTAGTATTCCAAATCTTCTGCTGAGTTCATATACTACAACGTTTTCATTCCCAGGAGTATCGACTATCACGAAGACATAGTCCTTTAGGAACTCAAGCCAACGTCATTATCTCAGGTTCATATCCTTCTAAGAGAACATTTAATTGAGACTCTTGTTATTATAGTACACTGTAAAATGCGCTCCCATCAGATAGTGCCACCACATCTTCTAGGAAAAGACCACTACTACAAACTCCAGGTCATGGGTAGCATAGTTCTGGTTGTGTTGTTTCAGCTATCGAGAACCATATGTGATCACTACTTGCTCATGCATAAGGACACATCCACGTCTATTCCATGATGCGTCTTTTTTCATATATGTACCCTACCCCCTCCTCTAGAATCCCCATGATAGAGGTACTGGCCATCCTCTGACTCAGCTCCTGAAAACTCCATTGGTTTTTCTCTGACCAAACGAAAGGTTTCCACTTCATTGTCAAGGCTGATAGTGTTGTTGCGATTTTGGAGAAATCTGGCACAAACATCAAGTAATATCCAGCCAAACCCAGGAAACTCCGTACCTCTGTCACAGTCCTTTTGGAATCCCAAGTATATTCTGCCTTAATCTTCACTGGATCTACTACAAATCCAGAATCTAACATGACATGTCCCAGAAAGTGAACCTCTCGGATCCAAAACTGGCACTTCGAGAGCTTACCATATAGCTGGTGATCTCGATGTGTGTCCAGCACTACCTAAAAATTATAGTCATGCTCCTCCTTAGTAGTAGAGTAAATCAGAATGTCAACAATGAAGGCTACTATGAAGTGATCAAGGTACAACTGAAAGATCTTATTCATGAGTCCAATGAACAAATTTGGAGTGTTGGTTACACCGAATGGCATAACCAAGAACTCATAATCATCATACTGACATATGAAGGCTGTCTTCTACACATAGTTGCCTCGCACTCTGAGCTTGTGATAGCCTGATCTGAGGCCTATCTTAAAGAACCATCATGCTCCCTTCAGCTGATAAAAGAGATCGTCAATCCTCAGGAGTGGGTACTTTTTTGTCATGTTCACCAGGTTCAGGTGCTGAAATTCAACACAAAGCCTGAAGATCCCATCCTCCTTCTTGGTGAAATGAATCAGGGCTCCCTAAGTAGAAGCACTGGGATGGATGAATCCCATCCCTTGCAAGTCCTCTAACTATACCCGCAGCTCATGAAGCTCCGCGGGATCCATCTGATATGCTGGTGTAGATATTGATGTCATAAAAGGGTACAAGTAAATGCAGAAGTCCACCTCTACGCGAGGAGGTATACCCAAAACATCATTAGGGAAAACATCCGTGTACTGGTCCACCACTATAGGATAGCTCGAACTCTCCACATCAACAGCTCCGAGGGTAAGGCTAGCCAACTGATGAGTGATCGTCTGCACTCTCCTCTGGGTAATTCCATCATGAGTTGCAATGGATCTGTTCTCTCCGATGAAGGTAAACCTATTCCCATCCATGAGAACACACCGCACCTTGTGCCTAATATAGTCTATATGTGCATGGACTGTAGATAACGAGTTCATACCCAAGATTACGTCGTAAGGCCTCAACACAGCTACTAGGAGATCCCAGCCGAAGCTCTTTCCACCTAGAGTAAGCTCACACTACTAGAATTAGTACATAATCATAAAATCCTCTCTCATAGGAGTCTCTAGATGTAAGGATCGAGTCAATGGATCCATTGGAATCACTGAGATCCAAATGAGTGTAGTGGCAATAAAAGAATGACTAGCACCTGTGTCTATAAGTATTGTAGCTACGGTGGGGTAGACACATATCATACCTAGTATCATCTCCGAAGCACCATGATCATATGCCCTAGATACCTGGAGCTGAGCACTCCCATGTCCACCTGCTCCATGCGGTTGGGTGGACCTCCTCGTGGTGGTGGCGATAACATCTCAATTCATCTGCCACCGCCAGCTGCACAGCTAGCTCGCTAGCCACATTCGCCTTCTCCCTACAGACATCCTCGGTCAAACATCTATCTCTGCCTAGGCGGTCCCTTCACCATCTACTGATCATCCGTACAATGGGTCAGAGAGTCATGATCCATGTGACCCTAACCGCGACGTGCATAACACTGCTCACTCCTGGTATGACCGGCTCTATCTCAGGTGACCCACACGACTGATCCTGAGTCATGCAGTCATCCACATGTACGTCTGGTTCTCTTGGACCTCTGTGACATCTATCTGCTACTAGCTTTAGAGGACTCTACAACATAGAGCCTGGTAGTGGGTCCCGCCGCTGGTGACAGCTCAACAAGAAAACTCTCCACCAAGTGGTCTCTCTCTAACATCCCCACCTACATCGGGATGTTGAGTGAGATCATCGAAGCCCTGATCTCCATCCTGAGCCCCTGCTCGATGGTCTTGGCCCTAAAGAAAGGGTTCTTCACCTTATTGGTGGAGTAATGTGAGAGGTTAGTTAACCTCTCTGAGTACTGAGCTACAATTATGTTTCTCTACTACAGATGAACAAGCTCATGTATAGAAACTGCGCGAAGAGTCGCTAGGAAGAACTCTGCTTGAAATAGGCTCTCGAAGTCTACACAGAAAAATGTCACATCGTCGTGAACCTGGAGCATCAAGCTCCACCATCTGTCTGCTTCTACTTGTAGAAGGCTGGTGGCAAGGATCACCATGAGATCGGCTGGTGTCCCTACGAGTTGGAAGACTCTCACCATAGCCTCCAGAAAATCCTTAGCCATCTATGGATTCATCTCTCCCATGAACCTAGGTGGCCTCTGATGCAGGAACTCATGCAACGCACTCTAGTGGCATGCACCATCTTCTGTTGGGGTTGGTGGTATTGGTGGCCCAACTGGGTGTGGTACCACCGGTGCCTCTACTGTAATAAGGCCTTGCACCGAGGCCTCACCGCTCGGTGGGCTATCATTGCGTATAACTCTCGAAACTCTAGATTGTTGTCTTTGTGGGGGTATCTTGAAAAGAAACAGGTGCTCCAAGGTCAAAAATTTATACCTAGTGAGTTGAAAGTTATACCTGGTGAGCTGACTCAAATGATATCAATGAAAACTTTGGAAAACACACACACAATCTGTTTTTTCATGCACAAAGTCATAAATCATAAGTCAGGGTCATGGTGTATCGATATGTCGGCCACCGCACCAACACTAGACTCCTTGAACTGAAAAATACACTCATTACCCTTAACACTATTGCTTCACAGAAAAGATCAGATTCCTAGTTATATGGTAGAACTGACTCCAGTGATACCAATTTTCCATGACCAGTCCCCTGAGGCCTATGCCTTGACATCCCCAAGCCTTCCTTCTATAGGCCAGGGGCTAGAGACTAGAACCAAAGGTGTATTACCTAAAACTGGGAAGGCATTTACTTTATAACATATAAGCACAAGTAACCATGTACACAACAAGATAGGAACACAAGTAAACTGAACTATAAACAGAGTGAGAGCTATAAGTAAAAAGGGGCTAGAATACAAGAAAAACTAAAAAGTAAAAGTACAACTGTGATACAATACAACTGAAGAAAAGGGAAACACAGCTACTGGATCGTCCACTGAGGTCCCTACCCAAATGTAGGTACAGATCACCTCCTCTTCAATCCACATCCACTGGTCACCTCAGTGTACCAACAATCTGTAAGGTCCACCTCTAGGTTTTCCAGTCTTGGTACTCTCAACCACAGTCAAATTTTCCATCATTTTCATCCAACACAACAAGGTGCGGCCATATCCCATGCAGGGGTGAGTATAACGATACTTACTAGGGACCCTAAGACCCTCAAGGTCTCATAAATCCACCAAGGATAAACCAAAAAGTATAATATCAATAGACAAACATACATAGGTATATGACCATACATATACCAAAGTTATCAAGTGATCCATCTCAATCATGAGGAAAAACATAGAGGTACAGACTCAGCTCACACAAGGATTTATTCTACGGGTAGTATCAAATAACATTCCCAATTACAATGTAAAACTCCTTGGCTGATGGATAACTCCTCATCTATCGAGTACAGTGGGAATTCTTTGTCACAAAATGGTGCTTCCCACTAACCTTGGACTCTTGAGGTACTCCTCCTATTGAGTACCCTAGTTCAACCTCGTCCCACAGAGGCGCTCCCCACCATGGTTCTGCCGCTTCACACTGAGGAGCTCCCCCTCATGGCCTGCTGAGGTACTTCTCCTATCGAGTACCATGTGAATACCGTGTCATCATGCTTCTCCCCACTGTGGGTCTTCCACGTCACAAAGGCGCTCCCCACTAGGCCAATCAAGTCACTCTGAGTCAAAAAGGTCAGCAGTCTTCAAGCCTCAGCCAGCCACTAGGTCTCCGCATTATGCTCGCTCGTCTTCGGGAGGATCTACTCTACAAACTACCGGTCGATACTCAAACTGCCATGAATTCCCATTAATAAGTATCTCAATGGTATTCCATGTCATAGGGGTATCAACATAATAGACGACGTGTCAATCAGATGCTCGGACTGTGAGTTATTAGCCTTTTAGTCCCAAGGACTCGGTTGGATTCATGCTCGATCCAACCTATCCATTCCCCATCGTAATCCAAAACATAGTGGGGTATCACTCCATGAGATTGAATCTCTCCAAAGCTTCCAATGCCACTGATATTTCGTCAAACAGACTTTCAGTGCCAAATTTATGGCCAAAAGAAAGTAAATAGGTCGTAGTAGGCCTGCGTCAGGTCAGACCGACCCAACCCATTGGGTCTAGCCAAGCTAGTGAGGGCCACGAGGGTACAGCAAAGGAGGATTAGCCGAGGGGTACCACAAGGGTGTGGGGAGGCTCAGCCAGGCCTAGGGTGGCTCGACCGAGGGTGGCGCGAGACTGTGGGGTGGCGATCTGGCCGCAGGCAGCGGTCCGGCCGCGGGGTGGCGGTCTGGCCCTGGGGCGGCGGTCTAGCTGCAGGGAGGTAGTCCGGCCGTGGGGCGGCAGTCGGGAAATGGGGAGGCATTCCAACCGTGGGATGGAGGTCCGGCTGTGATGAGGTTGTGGTGGCGGCAACGGGTCAGGCGGCGACGACAGCGACTCAGGAGGCGTCGGTGTCGGTGGCTCGAACGGTAAAGTGTGGCGGGCGCGGATGGCGGATCCACGGGGCGGCGGGGCACCGTGCCTTCACTGGTAGTGGGTTTAGCTGGCCTCTCTCTTTGTTTGTCATCATCACTTTCGCCCATTTTGAAGAACACACAAATGAAGCAGAACGAAAGAGGGGGGTCGAGCCATGTTTGTTTGGCCCATACCCTCCATGTTAGGGCAGTAGGAAATGACTCAACATAAACAAGAATGAAGAATGTTAGACCCTCCCACAATGATTATTCTCTAATCCTGCAAAAGAAAAAATATTCGGATCAACTAATTAGAATGTTGATCCATGTTCATTATTTTAGAAGGGAGGGACATGGGTAAAAAAATATAATCATTCACAATAAACCCCTACCTCGGGTTGTTCGTTGACATTGGCACGAGAAGAAATTACAGATGTCGATTATTCATCGATTAAGACGACCCACATCGGAAGAAGTCCCACGTCAGAAGAAGTCCCGAGGAAGAAGGTTGAGGACGAGGTCGACATTCTTCGTTGGTAAAACATTTTTCATTGGGAGGTGAAGTTCTTCGTTGGGAGGTGATGAGCATCATTTGAGAAAATTATCCTCCAATGTTCATCCTCTCCCAATTCAAAAAAAAATAAAAGGTCACCCTAAAAAATATATTAAGTTATCTATTATTTAGTTTGTAGTCATAGAAAATTAAAATTAGATAAATTATTTAACTATGTAGGCACAATTTAATGTGGTGTGTTGGTATAATTTAATGTGGAGGAAGCTCATGAGGCACATAGACATTAATGAGGGAGTTGAGAAGTTTCTCCTTCGTTAAGAGGAGAGTTAAAGTGGTTAATTCCTTTGGTGTTCCCCACCACCATATACTCTCACGATAGGTTAGGCTTGGGTGGCCCCCACTACCATAACCTCTCATGGAAGGTTATGTTCTGGTGGCCTCTACTCCTCAAAATCCATATGGAGAGGTTACATAAAATATAATAAAATATGTGCTTATTTTATTTTATTATTTCCAGGAAAAACCATAAAATTATCTTTCAGCCTTGACCAACTTTTTTCGAGGTGAAAGTCTCCTTAAGCGAATATTGGCACTACAAGTTCAACGGTTCCCTCAGATTTCAATTCCGAGCACTGGTATAAAATTTAGAAAAACTCATTCACACGTTTACTAAATGTACCTGAAAAAAAGTTCAGAAATTCATTCCGGGAACTCCGAGCCTTGGAATCATGTGCTGTCAATTTTTGCGGACTCGTAAAATTCCAATTTAATTTAAAAAATTACATGGAATTTTTGGGTCTTTACAAGTCATCAGAATATGACTCTCTGGGACAGAATAATATAGGACTCATAGCCAGACTACCCATTGATAATTATTATTTAAGGGCAATGGAACACAATGATGAATCTATTATAAATGAATAATTAAATTCTACTTACCCTAATGATAAACATTCATACTCATTGGTTGAGGAATCTTCCTTATTAGAGGAAAATTCACATTCTTTTAAAGAAGTGTCCAGATTTTCCAAATTACATGTGATGAAAATTCCAAAATATAAAGAATCTTGATAAGGTAATTTCTAAATTATCTATTCGTACAAAATAAATATCATATAATTCAAAAAATATTGATAAGAAAACTCCTGATTTTGAAAATATATCAAAAACCCTTATGGTAGTAAATTCAAATAAGGATAAACTTTCTAAGGACTTTAAACAAACTATGGTAATGAAAAATATTTTTAAAACTAAAAACACTCACAAAATAGTTTCATGTGAGAATGATAATTTAGTTATTAGACTAAAATTTGAAATATCCTCTCTTAAGAAAATTTTATCAAACCTTTCTATTTTAAAGAATTAATTTGAAAAAAAAATGTATTCTCAAATTCATCCTCTATGGACTAGTTATGGAATTTGTAACACTCACAGAAAATGGATTTTCAGTCACAACTATTTTGTTCCAAAAATGATCCTTTCTATACTAAATGTCAGTGTGGTGGACATTGGGAAAGAAATTTTTCTCTTAATAAAACGAAATCATTATGATTTCCTAAATCTCACTTTATAAAACAAATTTTGTTTCCTAAAATTCTTTTATCTTACATTTCTGAATCCATACATCTTTGGGTATCAAAACACTAATTGTTTCTTTTTCCAGAAAATAAGAAGTGTACCAAAAAAACAACATTTGGTATGTGGATAGTGGTTGTTCTTGGAACATGAATGGAAAGAAATATTTCTTTGAAAATACTATTGAAATGAAAGGTCAAAAATTTTCCTTCAGAGATAATTATCTGGGAAATATAATTGGTATAGGTAATATTTTTCTTTTAGGAAATTTTATAATTTCAAATGGGTTGTTTGGTAATGGTCTTAAGCACAAAATTATAATCACAAGTCAATTATGTGATGTAGGTTACCTTGTGAAATTTATGAATGATAAATGATTAGTTCAATATTCTAAGGATGAATTCATTATTTTTCCCATAGGCATTAGAATGTATACACAATCAATATAAAAGACATTTGGAGCCAAGAATTACCTTTCTTAAGTGCAATGAATGATAAATCTTAGTTGTGAAATAGAATGTAGGGACATTGTATCTTAAGGAACATTTGTAAACTCCAAAATAAAAGTCTTTTTAAGGATCTACAAGATCGATGGTATGATTCTTGAAAATTATGTGACTCTTGTAAATATGGCAAGAAACATAAAACTGTATTTAAATAGATCTATGAAGTTTCAAATTCTAATGAATTACAGTTAGTGCATATGGATATTTTCGGTCCAACAAAAACTCGATGCTTTGGAAGAAAGTACTATGTATTTCATTTAGTTGATGATTACACTAAATACACAAGGACTATTTTCTAGGAAAAAAATCTGTAGACTTTTACTATTCCAAAACTTTTAGTGCCAATGATAGAAATTAGAAAATCTACCACTGATTACTATTCCTAGTGATCATGGTGGACAATTTCAAAATTCTAGTTTTGAAACATTTTGTAGTAAGAATGATTTTACTCACAAGTTTTCATCTCCAAAAACCCCTACAAAAATGGTATTTTTAAAGACCCGTAAATTTCAAGGAAATTTTTTTTCTTAATTTCTTTGCGATTTTACGAGTATTCAGTTTCTAACAGCACCTGATTCTGAGGCCCGGTGTGCCCAAAATCAATTTTTGAAGTTTAGATCGGGTATGTTCAGTGAACGAAAAAGCGGGATTTCCTAACTTTTGAACCGGTACTTGGAATAGAAATCTGAGGGCACCGATGAAACCGCAACGTCGGTAATTGCTTAAGAAGACCCTTTCTGGAGTTGCGTTTGCTCAAGAGGAGTTTCTAAATAAAGTTGAGGTTAGTTTGTGAAGTAAATAAAAACTTTTGGAACAAATTTTACTTCTAATCATGTGTGGAAGTTGGGGAACTAACCATGTGAGGATAAAGGTGAGGTGGGGCCCACACAAACCCCACCCCATCATATTCCCTAACCCGCTTAACTCTTTCCCTTTGAACCCTCTTGTATTAAATGATGTGACTTCCTCCTTCACATTAAATCATGCCAACGCTTGAATTAATTGAGAGTTATGCGTTTGAATTTTTCAATTTTAAATGCATGGCATGTTATAATAAAATAAGAATAACTCTTATTTTATTTTGGTGAGGTTTTTTTGTTGTGTTGGGGATTTTTGAGAGAGGGAGCGTTCTCTTCTCTGAATAAGTTCATCATCCTCCTTAAAGAATGCGATGAACGCACCGACACCAATGAAGAACACTAATTCCTCGGAGATCGACGACGCGACACCATATAATGCAACGCCGATGATCCCCTTCACCACGACGCCGTGTACCGTGACATCGATGACGCTTATGGAGCCTCCTTCCGCGACGTTGTCTTCTACCATGTCTTTTTCCACGATGAACCTCGTTCGACGACTTCATCGAGGTAGTGGTTGGATTTTTGTTCGTGAAATATCCTTTGTCGTTATTCAACTTTTATATTGGGCCACCTTTTATCATAATAATGGGAGGAGGTCGGACTAAATGAACACGGCTGACCCTCCTTCCCCATTGATGTTGTACATGTTGCGGCACGAGCAAAGGTATCGCGGTGCAACAGCACCGTGCGGAAGAAAGAGGAACGGGCAAAGATGTGTGGCGCCGTCGCGCCGCGCCGTTGAGGACGAACAAGCCTGCGGCCAGAGTCGGGCCGCAGCGGTGGGGCGCAGTGCCGTCGCGCCACGCCGGAGAACAACGAAGACACCATGGCCGGAACGGGGATGTGACGGAGGGGCGCGGTGCCGGCGCGCCGTGCCGGTCGGACCAAGGTCGCGGCCTTTGGCTGCGGTGGAGCAGGGAGGGGCGGTCGAAACCACCGGCTGCCGGCACGTCGGAGGGGCGGGACCGCGGGGTCCCGAGGTTGCAGCACGGCCGGCCAGCAGGGCCGGCCGATCGTGGAAGGCCGGGGGCCGTAACCCCCAGCTGGCCAAACGAGCAGCCCCCCCATGTTGGGGCTGCAGTTTCTCAATCAGGGGGGGCAGCGCCCCCCCCCCCCCCTTCCACGACAGCTCAGCCGAGTTGAGCTGTCTGGCCACGCGTCCGTGCTCTATTGGGCCAGATGCGGACTTGAGTCGAGTCGACCCAGTTCGGGCCGACCCAGGGGGTCTTGGGCATGGTCGGTCCAGGCCCAAAACCCCCTAAAAACCGGAAAGTTCGTTTAAATGACCATACCATGGGCTACAAACCATCGATCGATGCACCGTCTGTTGAGATGAGATATTTGGATCAAGACGGTCGTTTCGGTATATTACACTCAAGGTTTCAGAGAACTTTTGGTATGGCCAGGTTGGTTCGAACATGAAACCAACCGGGCCCTCGGAGCGGAAACGCTTATAACTTGAGATCCGAACGTCCGATTGATGTGTCGTCGGCTTTGTTGGATTCCTCTTAGTGAGATGGACCTTTTGTCTTACTCCTCTCGAGGTTTGGATGCAATTGGAGTATGGTCGGGTTGGTTTTTACTTAAAAACCAACCAGGCTCCTGGGACGAAAAAGCCGATAACTCTCAGACCGGGCGTCCGATTGACATGTCGTCTGTCGTGTTGAGTTCCTATCGACGAGACGGAACATTGGGATACATCAAATCCGAACTACGTGTCAGTTGATGTATCGACCCCTTGGATCGTGGAGTGGACCCTCCCGGAATCGAGCATTCTGTGTCCGGGAACCCTAGAGCTGGCTGTGACTGTGACGACGATGAAGACTGCACTGAAATCCTCCGTGGGATCGGCAGCAACGACGATTGCACTGAAATCCTTTGTGGGTTCGGCAGCGATGAAGACCGTACTGAAATCCTCCATGGGTTCGACAGCGATGACTATTGTTCTTGTATCCTACGTGGGTTTGGCAGTACTATTGTTCTTGTATCCTACGTGGGTCTAGTAGTATTTGACCTCTATTGTAGCATCCTACGTGGGTCCGTCATAGTGGCTGGTCTTGTATCCTACGTGGGTCCAACAACTTAGATGGTTTATTATCCTGCATGGGTCCCAGCTTAGATGAATCAGTGGCTACATCTGATCATCTCTATCATCTTACGAAGAAGTATACATGTGTGAGATGAGTCTTGACTTTTAATCATTATCTTCGATATGATTGATTTTCTACCTATGTGGATTGTGTTGTGCTTTCCTGTGTGGATTGGGTTGTACTATCTTGTGTGGGCGTGATCGAACTTGGGCTCAGATGTTGGAGCCGAACTGGAATTGATGACTTAGGTATATGTATGGGCATATACCTAAGTAGTGTTGGATGTTACTTCATGATTGTATCTTTCCTTTGTGGATTATCCTTTTTGGATTCTGGGAGACCTTAGGGGGTCTCGGGGTGCCTACTGAGTAGAATATACTCACCCCTGCACGGGCTATGACCACACTACGTTGTGTTGGATGCAGACGATGGACAACACTAATCATGGTTGAGGCTTGTCGAGAAGGTCAGTACCTAGAGGTGGACCACTGGGTGGGACGTACATGGAGAAGACAGCTAGACCCGAGGAGCTGAGGAGGCTATCTGTACCCACCCTTCATGTGGGACTTCCAGTGGACGGCTCGACATTGCTTCTTTACTTTCAGTTGATGTACTTTCTTTCCAGTTTTACTTTACTTTCAGTTTGGGTTTTTATTCTGGCCCATTTACTTTCTGCCATTACTATTGTACCCAGTTTTACTTGTTGTTAACTTCTGCTGGCTTACTCTGTGGTGTTTGTTTACTTTATAATGCAATTCCTTCCCCTTTTTATCGGGATTTATGCCATTGGTGCTAGTCACCAGCCCCTTGCCTATGGAAGGCTGGCTTGGGGTAGTCACAACATGGGTCCCGAGGATAGGTCGTGACAAATTGGTATCAGAGGAGTTCGGTTCTACCGTAGAACTCAGGACTCTGATCATTCTTCTATGAAGAAATAGTGTTAAGGGTATTGAGTGTGGTTATCAGTCTAGGGAGTCCGATGTTGGTGCGGCGGCCGATGTATCCGTACACCAGGACCCTGACTTCTGATTTCTGACTCAATTCATGAAAACATTGATTGCATGTGTGTTTAAAAATTTTTGTTTGTGATTATTTTGTGTCAGCTCACCAGGTATACTATTTGGACCATGGCGCATCGGTTTCTTTTCACGATGGCCCCACGATGGCAGCCAGCTAGGATTCCAAGCTTTGTGCGAGATGACAGCCCACCGAGCGACGAGGCCTCGGTGTAGGGCCCTTTTTCAGTGGAGGCACCAGCGGTACCACAACCCACCGAGCCACTGATACCACCAGGCCCAGCCACTGAGAGTGCATGTCGCCATAGTGAAATTCACGAGTTTCATCATCAGAGACCGACCAGGTTCCACGGGGAGATAGACCCTCAGGCAGTTGAGGATTAGATGGAGGCAGTTGTGCGTGTTTTTAGGTTAGTGGGGACACCATCTGACCTCATGGTGATCCTTGCAGCGATCCTTCTGTACGCGGCAGCAGACAGATGGTGGAGTTTGATGCTCCAGGTGCATGACGAGGCATCTCTTCTCTGGACGGACTTTGATAGCCTCTTCCGCTCAGAGTACGTCCCAGCCACCCTCTATGCGGAGCGCATCCAGGAGCTACTACAGCTACAACAGGGCAGCATGACGGTCACCCAGTACTCTGCGAGATTTACCGATCTCTCGTGCTATTCGATGGGCATGGTACAAGACCCATTCTTCCGGGCCCGGACCTTCGATCAGGGACTGAGGCATGAGATCAGGGCATCGATGATCTCCCTCAGCATTCCGACACAGGCAGGAGTACTAGAGTGAACCCTTCTCGTAGAGATCTTTCTTGCTGAGCCTACACCAACAGCGAGACCTACCGTAGGGCGGCATGTAGCAGAGTCGTCTGCAGCTGGCAGTCGACAGACGTCACAGGTGTCTAGGCAAACCAGACCATCAGGTGGATGACCGAAGGGCACTGTCTCAGAGGTGCGGGGCACCCAGCGCAGATCCAACCTTCCGAGGAGCAGACAGTGCTACGCATGCGGCAGGCAGAGCCACATGGCTCGTGACTGCCCGACCCGCCGTGCATAGGAGCAGCAGACGGTTGAGGGGCCACCTAGGCAGAGGCAAGGGGTCAACCATGGCGGTCCGTAGGGTGAAGATGGACGAGGCAGAGGAGCTGGATGAGAATCAGGTGGTGGGAGACGCTTTGAGGCTTTACCACCACCACCACCAGGAGGTCCACCCCGCCACAGGGAGCTTGCGGGCAGAGACAGGCTCAGCTTCAGGCAGCGGAGGCCTATAACCACGGCGTGCCAGAGATGATTCGTGGTACTATCTGTGTCTACTCCACCCTTGTTGTAGTTCTTATAGACACAGGAGCGAGTCATTCATTTATTTTCACTGCCCTTATTCAGAGCTCATAGATTCCGACGGAGCCGTTGGCTCGATCCTTACGGCTAGAGACTCTTACGGGAGAAGACTCGACAATTACGCACTGGTGTCAGCAGTGTGAGCTTACTCTAGGAGGTGAGAGCTTCGGATGGGATCTTCTTGTAGCGGCGTCGAGGCCTTACGACGTCATCTTGGGCATGGATTGGTTATATACAGTCCATGCACAGATCGACTGTATTAGGCGCAAGATGTTATGTGTTCGCACCAATGGGAGCAGGTTCACCTTAACCGGCAAGAAGGGAGCCTTAGAAGCACAATATGGACTCACGTAGAGGAGAGGACATCCCATCACTCATCAGTTGGCTAGACTAATCCTAGGAGTAGTTGACATGCGGAGTCTGAGTTTTCCTGTAGTGGTGGATCAGTATGCGGACGTTTTCCCTGATGACGTTCCAGGACTACCTCCTCGCAGAGTGGTAGACTTCTATATTGACCTGTACCCCGGGATAGCCCCTATATCCACTCCAGCATATGGGATGGCTCCCGCCGAGCTTCGAGATCTACGAGTATAGCTGGAGGACTTGCAGGGCAAGGGATTCATCCGACCCAGTGTTTCACCCTGGGCTTCCCCGATATTGTTCGCCAAGAAGGCAGACGGGAGCTTGTGATTGTGTGTCGATTACCGTCGCCTAAACCAGGTGACTATGAAGAACAATTATCCACTACCAAGGATTGACGACCTCTTTGATCAGCTCAAGGGAGCACAGTGGTTCTCGAAGATAGACCTCGGGTCAGGCTATCATCAACTCAGAGTTTGGGACGAGGACGTGTAGAAGATAGCCTTCAGATGTCGATATGGCCACTATGAGTTCTTGGTTATCCCTTTTGGTGTAACCAATGCTCTAGAAGTGTTCATGGGTCTCATGAGCAAGATTTTTCAGCCATACCTCAGTCGATTTGTCGTGGTCTTCATCGACAACATTTTGATATAGTCGACCACTGAGGAGGAGCACGCCTACCACATGCGGGTTGTACTGGACACACTCCGAGAGCACTAGCTTTATGGTAAGCTCTCAAAGTATTAGTTCTAGTTACGTGAGTTCCACTTCATGGGACACGTCATCTCTGAGGTGGGAGTTTCAGTGGATGCTGCGAAGATCGAGGCAGTGCTAGCTTGGGAGCCACCCGGGAGCGTGATGGAGGTGCAGAGTTTCTTGGGTCCAGCTGGATAATACTAGAGGTTTGTGCCAGATTTCTCCATAGATGCGGCACCACTTTCATCATTGATGAAGTAGAGGAAACCCTTCGTGTGGTCAGATAGATTTCAGTAGAGCTTGCTTGAGATGCGACAGAGATTGACCAGCACACCTATCTTGAGGCTACTAGAGGAGGGAGTAGGGTACGTAGTCTACTGAAATTCATCAGGGACCGGGCTTGGATGTTTCCTAATGAAGAAGCGGGCCATGATCACCTATGGATCACGTTAGTTGAGGCAGAATGAGCAGAACTATGCTACCCATGACCTGGAGTTAGCAGTAGTGGTCTTTGCTCTGAAGATGTGGCGACACAATCTGATGGGCGAGCGCTTTATAGTCTATTCTGACCACCATAGTCTCAGGTACATCTACTCATAGAAGGACCTGAACTTGAGACAGTGGTGATGGCTCGAGTTCCTCCAGGTCTATGACTTTGAAATAGTTTATACTCTTAGAAAGGGGAACATAGTAGCTGATGCTCTCTACAGGATGACGGGCATTCAGTTTCTTGAAGAGGTGATGAAGCAGCTAGCCGCTTTGCAGATATCCTTCGTGGATAGAGATGGAGAAGCCTTTCTTCAGTCACTCACAGTCACTCCTCCACTACTACAGCGGGTCAGAGAGGCACATCGTGGGGACGTTGACTGTGAGACGCGGCGTGCACAGATATGCTCAGGACATGCACCTGATGGATTCTCTATAAGAGGAGAGCATGATGTCCATTTTAGAGGACGTACCATGGTACCAGCTACTTTTCGGGAGGAGGTGTTGAGGGAGTTTCACACTTCCCCTTTAGTGGTACATCCAGGAGTGGCGAAGATGTACCAGGATCTCAGACGACAGCACTGTTGGCCGGGTATGAAGAAGGCTGTAGTAGAGTTCGTTTCTCGATGCCTCACCTGCCAGTAGGTGAAGGTAGAGAACCAGGTACCAGCAGGCTTGGTACATCCCTTGGAGGTCCTAAAGTGGATTTGGGATGGGATATCTATAGATTTCATGACTGGACATCCATGTACTTTCAGAGGTCACGACTCCATTTGGGTGATTGTCAACAGACTCACCAAGTCGGCCCACTTCTTACCCATTAGAGAGAAGCGCTCAGTAGAGAGCTTGGCACGTCTCTACATTCAGGGTATTGTATGGCTTAATGGTGTTCCATCATCTATAATCTCTGATTGAGATGCTCGCTTTCCTTCCCAGCTTTGGAAGGGGTTACAGGAGGCATTCGGGACGCAGCTACGTCTGAGCACTGCCTTTCACCCTCAAATAGTTGGTCAGACGGAGAGTACCATTCAGACTCTCGAGGACATGCTCCATGCATGTTTCCTTGACTTTGGTCATAGCTGGGAGGACCACCTACCCTTGGTGGAGTTCACGTACAACAACAAATACCACTCCACCATCGAGATGGCACCATACGAGGCATTGTAGGACCGACCTTGCAGATCATCTCTATGATAGATGGACCCCGGGGAGTCAGCACTTGTGGGACTGGAGATGGTCCATGCCACGACAGAGAAGGTCCCGGTCATCCAGGAGCAAATGAGGATAGCTCAGAGCCAGCAGAAGTCTTATGCTGACAGGAGGAGGACACCACTAGAGTTCGAGGATGGTGACCACATTTTCTTACGGGTCTCACCTCGATGTGGATTACGGAGATTTGGTCGGGGTGGAAAGTTATCTCCACGCCTCATCAGACCTTTTCAGGTACTCAATAGGATAGGTGAGGTGGCTTATCGCCTGGATCTACCACCTTAGTAGCAACGGGTGCACGACGTCTTCCACGTATGTCAGCTGAGGAGATACGTGCACGACCCGACGCATATCATCGACCATGGGGAGATGGAAATCGATGACAGGGAAAATTGTTCAGAAGTCCCGATGGAGATCGAGGATTGATAGGATCGGGTCCTACATGGGCAGTCAATTCCTCTACTGCGCATCAGGTGGTAGCACAGGAACCTCCAGGAGAGCACTTGGGAGTGGGAGGGTCAGATACGTGCTCAGTACCTTCATTTGTTTCCCTAGTGTGATTTATCTTTACGGGGATGTAAATCCATGAGGTGGGAGTAATTTAAAGACCCGTAAATTTCAGTGGAAATTGTTTCATAATTTCTTTGGGATTTTACGAGTACACAGTTTCTGACGACACCTGATTTTGTGGCCCGGTGTGCCCAGAATCAATTTCCAAAGTTTAGCTCGGGTACGTTCAGTGAACGAACAAGTGGGATTTCCTAACTTTTGAACCGGTACTCGGAATCGAAATCCGAGGGCACAGATGAAACCGCAAAGCTGATAATTGCTTAAGAAGAACCTTTCTTTAGTTGTGTTTGCTCGAGAGGAGTTGCTAAAAAATGTTGAGGTTAGTTTGTGAAGTAAATAAAAATTTGTGGAAGAAATTTTACTTCTAATCATGTGTGGAAGTTGGGGAACTAACCAAGTGAGGATAAAGGTGAGGTGGGGCCCACACGAACTCCACCCCTTCATATTCCCTAACCCCCTTAAATCTTTCCCTTTGAACCCCCTTGTATTAAATGATGTGACTTCCTCCTTCACATTAAATCATGCCAACACTAGAATTAATTGATAGTTATGCTTTTGAATTTTTCAATTTTAAATGCATGGCATGTTATAATAAAATAAGAATAACTATTATTTTATTTTGGTGTGGTTGTTTTGTTGTGTTGGGGATTTTTGAGAGAGGGAGCGTTATTTTCTCTGAAGAAGTTCATCATCCTCCTTGAAGAACGCGAAGAATGCACCGACACTGATGAAGAACACTAATTCCTCAGAGATAGACGACGCGACACCGTATACCGCAACTCCGACGATTCCCTTCACTGCGACACTGTGTACCATGATGTCGAAGATTCTTATGGAGCCTCCTTCCGTGACACCATCTTCCGCGACGTCTTTTCCCCCGACGAACCTCGTTCGACGACTTCATCGAGGTAGGGGTCGGATTTTTGTTCGTGAAATATCCTTTGACATTCTTTGCCTTTTATATTGGGTCGCCTTTTATCGTAATAACGGGAGGAGGTCGGACCGCACGAACATGGCCGACCCTCCTCCCCCTTTGATGTTGTACATGTTGTGGCACGACCAAAGGTAGCGTCGTGCAACGGCACCGCGCGGAAGCAAGTGGAATGGGCGAAGATGCGCAGTGTCGTCACGCCGTTCCGTTGAGGCCGAATGAGCCCGCGGCCGGAGTCGGGCCGCAGCGAAGGGGTGTGGTGCCATCGCGCGGCGCCAGAGAACCACGAAGACACCGCAGACAGAGCGGGACAACGGCGCCAGCGCGCCGTGCCGGTCCGACCGAGTCCGCGCCGGATCATGGAGCGGCGTCCAGAACCACTGGCCACCGGCGTGTCGGAGGGGAGGGACTGCGGGGTCCCGTGGCGGTAGCACGGCCGGCCAGCCGGGCCCACCGATCAAGGAAGGTCGGGGGTCGTAACCCCCGGCTGGCCAACGGAGCAGCCCCCCCATGTGGGGGCTGTGGTTTCTCAATCAGGGGGGCAACACGCCCCCACTTTCCACGACAGCTCGGCCGAGCCGAGCTGTCTGGCCACGCAGGCTGGGTCGGGCAACGCCCTGTTGGGCCGGTCTCGGACCAGGGTCAGGTAGACCCGGTTCGGGCCGACCCAGGGGGTCTTGGGCCTGGTCAGTCCAGGCCCAAAACCCCCTAAAAACCGGATAGTTCGTTTAAATGCATGTAACTTGAGCTACGGACCTCCGATAGATGCACCTTCAGTGGAGATGCGATCCTTGGATTGAGACGGTCGTTTCGGTATATTACACTCAAGATTTCAGATAACTTTGTGTATGGCTGGGTTGGTTCGAACACGAAACCAACCGGGCGCTCGGAGCAGAAACGCTTATAACTTGAGCTCCGGACATCCGATTGACGTGCCATCGACTTTGTTGGATTCCTCTAAGTGAGACAGTCCTTTTGGATTACTCCACTCAAGGTTTGGAGTTAGTTGTATTACGGTAGTGTTAGTTTTGACTTAAAAATCAATCGGGCCCCTAGGACGAAAAAGCCGATAACTCTCAGACCGGGCGTCTGATTGACGCGCCATCTGTCGTGTTGAGTTACTATCGAAGAGATGGAACTTTGGGATACATCAACTCCGGACTAGGATTCAGTTGATGTATCTACCCCTTGGATCATGGAGCAGACCCTCCTGGAATCAAGTATGCTATGTGCGGGAACCCTAGAGCTGGCTACGACTGCGACGACGATGACGACTGCACTGAAATCCTCCATGGGTTCGGCAGCGACGAAGACTGCACTAAAATTATCCGTGGGTTCGGTAGCGATGAAGACTGCACTGAAATACTCTTTGGGTTCGACGACGATGACTATTGTTCTTGTATCCTACGTGGGTCTGGCAGTAATTTTGTTCTTGTATCCTACGTGGGTCCGACAGTACTTGACCTCTGTTGTAGCATCCTACATGTGTCCGACAGAGTGGCTGGTATTGTACTCTACGTCGGTCTGACAGGTTAGAAGGTTCAATATCCTACATGGGTCCTAGGTTAGATGAATCAGTGGCTACATCTGATCATCTCTATCATCTTAGTAATAAGTATACCTTTGTGAGCTGAGTCTTGACATTCAATCATTATCTTCGATATGATTGATTTTCTTCCTATGTGGATTGTGTTGTGCTTTCCTATGTGGATTGGGTTGTACTATCCTGTGTCGACGTGATCGAACATGGGCTCAGATGTTGGAGTCGAACTGGAATTGATGACTTAGGTATGTGTATGGGCATATACCTATGTACTGTTGGATGTTACTTCATGATTGTATCTTTCCTTTATGGATTATCCATTGTGGATTCTGGGAGACCTTCGGGGTCACTACTGAGTAGTGTATACTCACCCCTACACGGGCTATGCCCGCACTACGTTGTGTTGGATGCAGACGACGGACAACGCTGATCGTGGTTGAGGCTTGTGGAGGAGGTCGGTACCTGGAGGTGGACCACTCGGTGGGGCGTACATAGAGCAGAAGGCTGGACCTGAGGAGATGAGGAGGCTATCTGTACCCACCCTTCAGGTGGGACTTCCATTGGACGTCTCGACATTTCTGTTTACTTTCAGTTGTTGTACTTTCTTTCCAGTTGTACTTTACTTTCAGTTTGGGTTTTTATTCTGGCCCACTTACTTTCCGCACTTACTATTGTACCCAGTTTTACTTAGTGTTTACTTCTTGCTGGCTTACTCTGTGGTGTTTGTTTACTTTATAAGTCAATTCCTTTCACTTTTTATCGGGATTTACTCCTTTGGTGCTAGTCGCCAACCCCTAGCCTATGGAAGGCAGGACTGGGGTAGTCACAACACGGGTCTCGAGGATGGGTCGTGACAGTATTCTTGAGATAAGAAATCAAATTCATTAGGAAATGAAAAGAACTATAATGATTTAATACTCAATTTATATGAATTTCTGGGCTAAGGATGTTAGTATGATATGTTATACTATGAATCAGGCTTTAACTATAACTTTTTTTAATAAAACACCCCATTAATTGTGAACAGGATGAATACATAAATTTTCATACTTCAGTGTGTTTGGTTCCAAATAAAAAATATAATATACATAAATTTGCCCCCCAATACTATGTAGGAATATTTCTAGGTTATTTCACAACTTCTAAGTCCTATAGAGTTTGTATCAAAAAATATTATACTGCTGAAGAAATAATGCATGTCATATATGATTAAAATAACCCCTTTGCTTTTAAAAAATCCTTACCTACATCAAAAGATGTGTTTTCACAAACTGATTATCAACCATTGGTTGAAAACTCTTTTGAAAAAGTAAATAGTAAAGAAAATGTTTCTGAAAAATTTACTCTAAAAGACTTTATACCTTATGTTGACAAAAAAAATTTACAAAACCAAAATAAATTGTTTCTTAGGAATCATCAATGTGATAATATCATTAGAAATGTAAACCAACCTGTAACGACCATAAATTTCTCCACAAATGAATTGGAACATCTTTATTGTATATCTCAATTTGAACATAAAACATTGAATGAGGCCTTAGGTGATGAATATTGTATTAAAGAAATGCAAGATGAACTAATCAAATTTGAAAGGAATAATGTTTTGATAGTGATTGAATGACCTAAATAAACAATTATAATTCATGTAAAATAGGTTTTCAGAAAGAAATGTGATGAAAATGGAGTCATTATAATAAATAAAGAACGACTTTTTTCTAATGTATACAATCAACAAGAGGGAATAAACAATGAAGAAACCTATTCTCCTATATCTAGATTTAAATATATTCAATATCTATTAGCCCGTGCAGTATAAATCAATTTCATACTTTTTCAAATTGATTTAAAATGTGCCTTTGTTACTAGTTTTGTACAAGAAGATGTTTTTGTAAAGAAACCTCTTGGTTTTATAGATCCAAAACAACCTAATCTGGTTTTGAAAGTTACCAAAGCTTTGTATTACCTTAAACAAGCCTCATGATCATGGTATGATAGACACATAATATTTATTTTAAAAAAAAATTATGCAAAAGTTACTACTAAACCAAGTATTTTTATAAAAATTGGAAAAAAAAGTGCTTTGATTGTTCAAATATATGCTGATGAAATTATATTCAGTTCAACTCAGCAGTCCTTAACTGCTTCTTTTGAGAGTATAACAAAATCTGTGTTTGAAATGAGTATGACAGGTGAGTTAACATTATTTTTATGATTTAAAATATCTCAAAAACCATAAGGATCCGATATATCTCAGCATAAGTATATCAATGACATACTCAAAAAGTATATATATGAAAACACTAAAAGTGTTAGCACTCCAATTGGTACCTAAAATATGCTTGATCTGGATGAAGCTAAGAAACTAGTGGATCAACCAACTTTTAGAGGTATGATAGGATGTTTTTTATACTCGTCCACTAGTCATCCAGATATTATGTTTTCTGTATGATTATATGCAAGATAGCAATTAATCCAAAATAATATCATTTTAAAGTAGTGAAAATAATTTTTCACCACTTAATGGAAACTATTTATTTAGGAATATTCTATTCTTCTAGAAATAATTTTTTTGAAATGTTTTCTAGTTACTTACTTTAGTGGTTGTATAATGGATTGAAAGAGTATATCAAGAGGAAGTCATTTCTGAAGAGATTATTTAGTTTCATGGTCCTTCTATACACAACACTTAGTAGCATTTTCCACTACTAAGGCTGGATATGTAGCAGTAGGATGTTTTTGTGGTTAGTTGTTATTGATGCAACACACACTCACCGACTATGGAATGATTTTTTCCTAAACTCAAATAAAATGTGATGATACAATGAAATTTCTATTAGTAAAAACCCCTCACATCACTCACGTGAAATAAATATAGATATTATGAATTAATTTCTTAGGGATAAACACAAAAAATTATACATTGTTTAATAATTCATCAGAATTAAAGAACAATATGATAATATTTTCACAACACCATTTTATAATGATAGATTTCAATTCATTAAGAAAAAATTGGGAATGATCACAACAATGTACTCTTTCACTTATACTTCATGTTTAACCCATATCCGTACATTGAGTTACTCCTTTATAATGGGGGAGTATGCATAATTTTATCGGTTTCACCTTTCAATTTTTATTTTTACCCATTTTACTCCCTTTGGTTTTATTTCTTTTACATGTATCCATTTTTTTGATTCGGTTTTGTTTTATTGGATTTTCATTATCGGTTTTACCCTATAAAATTTTCAATTTTACTATAATCGGTTTCACTAGAATTGGTTTTACTCATTTTGTTTTTAATTTTATCAGTATTGGCTTTATTGGTTTCAGGATTTTATATGTTTTATGTTTTTACCAGTATCATGTTTCAGTTTCAAAATTATTAGTACTAGATTAGACTATCGATATTGTGATACTTTATCTATACTAAACTATCTATATTGAAAAACATTATCGGTATTGGATTATCGGTGTTGGATTACATTGTTGGTTATGGACTATAGGTTGTGGATTATTCTATTAGTTCTAAATAATCTCTACCAGCCTATTTCATTTTATCAATTTTAGATTTCAAATCCATTTTACATTTTTTTATTGTTTGAATTATTTTCATGTGAAAAATATATTAAAAACAATACATCTATCATGTTTCTCCCACAGGTTCACATTCTAAAGTCTTATTTGGATTATTTCAATAGTTTTTTCTCAATTAGTTATTTTAATTCCTAATCATTTCAGTCATAATACAATTTTCTTCTAATGAAAACCACAAGAGTTTGAATTCATTCATGGGAATTCGATATTTCATATCTAATCACGACAATAATTTTTTTAAAAGATTCTATTCCACATTGATCTCATCATTTTTTCTCCCAATACCTGCTACTCTATAAATATTTAACAATGTATGAAATCGATTCCTACCTCAGCTTTCATAATCAGAAGGATCATCATGGTGAGAATTAATCATTCATTACTAAGTGTACTACTTTTTCTCTGAAATAAATGGATCCAAATAAATTCTATTTATTGACCATTCAAGGTGAAAGGTTAGTCTCTATATACTTTTACAAGGCTTTTGATTAATCATTGAAAAGAATTATATGATTTCAAGGATGACAATCAATTTTTTTGGAATGACCGGATTCTGATCAGGATTATATGTATAATGATGAGGAGAATCAATTTTATGAATCAATAGAGATAGAAAAGGATCTTAAAATTTATTTTATGACGTACAAATATATATATATACAACCTCCATACAACAAGAATATATCCCTTTAGGTGTTCCATTTGAGGGAGATTCATTATGTACTTCTCATAAATTATCGGATTCTGATGGAACATTTCATAAGTCTAAAGCTGAATAAACACTTTTTGATATTAATGATGACAAAAGAAAAGTAAATCATTTATTAGAAAATAATATACTTATATCTTTTGGATGAAAGGGTTTTTGGTGCCATGAAAGGGTGACCAGGAAACATTGAATGTTTCAGATGTGTATGTTCTTGATTATTCGGTAAACATGAGAAATTTCAACCATATGGGGTTCATCTTCCTGAAATTGAAGAAGATCAAATCCGGTGGTATAAATTCATAGCTAATCATGTTTCCCACCATTATCAGTTTGTTTCTGAAAGAATGATTGAGCTTGTGTAATATTTCAATCATGTCAGATCTAAAATCCTTCAAGGAGCCCTTAATCAGTAAGGATACAACAAATAGTCTCAAGATATGATACAATCATGAATAGAAAAATATTGAGGAGGATTCAGATTTGGAGAAAGAAAAATAAGTAGTATAAGGTAGTGAAAAACATTCTAAGCCATCCAAGAAAACTTCAAATAAATGATACGGAGTTAGGAGTACAACTCCAAATCCATCAATGAAACAAAGGGTTGTATCATATGAGGTTGCTGATGAATGGAGAATGAAAAATAAAGAATGGATTGAAGGGGATCCTAAGTTTGGATTGGATCCTATTTAATCATTATCATTGAAAGTAAGTTCAAAAGAAAACATTAAAGAAGAAGTGATAAAGAATATATTAATGAAGAGAAAGTGTGAATATATTGACATTGATAGTCTTCTTTGAATATCTGAGCAACAAAAAACTGGAATTGAAATAAGAGATCCATCTGTTAAGACTCAATCGGTTCCAGTAGTAAAAGGAAAAAAGAAACAGGTTTTTTAACAATAGGATACATAATCTTTTGCTCATGAATATGAGGAATAAGGGGAACATGATCAAGATGAATAATGGTAATAAGAATAGGGAAAAGAGGAAATAGAATTTTATGATAAGGAAGATGAAAAAAAAGAATTTATAACATGGAGTCATCTAAAGTACCATAATTTATTTATCTGTCTCTCGATCCTCAACCATCCAAGAAAGTATCTCAAAAGGATTCCTCCAAGAAGGTCATTCAAATTTCTGATAAAGAAGAATTTGAAGAAGAGGAAGAATCTGATAAGAATCTGAATCAGATACTCAAGTGATCGATACTAAGCCTCATTTAGGTGATCTCCCATAATACACTGAAAACATAGATTCTGAAAGAGTAATTACTTTGAAAGGAATTCAGTACATTGAACAATATTTCAATATTTTGGAGAAGATGTTACCATTCATTCCAAAAGATGAATCTATTATATAAATTCATTCAAATTCCCATAATGATATAATATATTCTTTCATGGTTTCTATGGGAATATTTCTTTGTCTTGAAGAAGACTTCAGGATTTTCAATAATCATGATGTTAAACACAATAAGGCTTGAAATATTGTTCTGAAGTGGTCTTTAATTATTGATTATACTCTCAAAAAAACCTCTACAAAAGCATGATGAATTGGTACACTAGGTAAAACACTCAATTATTTATATATAGTGTGGATTTATGATTTTAATGAAAAGCATGAAGACATTCAAAGACTTGGTACCTCAAAACGAGTATCTTTAAAAGAGTTTGAGAGTTTAAATAAAATGTTGGAAAATTAGAGTAATGTGATTGTTACGCTCTAAAATAGAGAAGTTATCCAAGAAAATGATTAAAGATTCAGGTTAGATGATTTCAATAAATAGGAATCAAGAATTAATGCACACTAAGAAATTAATCAGCCTCATGGAGATAGGGTCTAGAAGAAAGAAAATATTATTACTGAATAAGATAAGAAGATGAATGTTAGGCAAGAAGCTTTTGACAAACTCATGGAAGATGAAAAGGTGTTCAAAAAAATGAATCTCTCGATATTTACTTGTTTGGAAACACAAAAGGGAAAATAATTATGTTTAAACTATTATTTTAATAAACTATTATGTCATGTAATAATTATTGTTTTGTATATTATTTCTCTAACATTTTGTAGAAAATAATTACTTTCCCTTATTCGTTTTTAAAATCACATAACGGAGAATGGTTTTTAAAAGACCAATATTATGAGTACCTTATTAAAGGGGAAAACTCAAGTAAATGTAATGAATATATGATCCCAAACCAAGGGTGGAATTAGTTGTATTCACTATTAATTTCAGAAGAGTTATGAAATTGAGGGGGAGATAAGTTTTTTTTTCTGCTTTCCAAAAAACAGGAGACTGTTGGTTCAAAATGTGTTTCGACTTTCCCATAAATATTTTGTTCTGGAAATCAAAAATCACACTTATCGTAATCTTATATATATATTTATTAATATTTTTTGCATTATTATCATAATCATGTATGTTTTTCACTCACATTGATTTATATATTATTTTACTATGTAACCGGATAAGTTATTTTATAATCGTAATCCCATACTTTTTTCATCATAACTACTTGATGTTGATTTTACATCATAATTATATGCTGATTGTTTTTAATTATAATTACATGTATTTCATTGTAATTATGAATTGTAACCAAATTACATATTTCTTCGTAATCAGGAATTGTAACCAGGATTACTATTTGATCGTGATCACTTGAATCATAACAAAATTTATCATGACAAGGTCGTTAATCACAATATCATGCATCATAAATAGATTAAGCATCATACCCAGGTTATGTATTGTATCATAGTCATGAATCGTAACCAGGTTATGTATTGTATTCTTATTTATACATTGTATTCAAGTTTCTTAATCAGTTTAAATATCGTGCATCATAACTATGTTACGAATCATAACTAGGCTATAAATTGTAATTTGGAAATTCATTTTTATCATGATAAGCTTAGTAAATATGTTATGAATTGTACATTTGAAATGAATTACACTCTTTTTATAACATCAATAGTGATTGCATGTATTTAATACTCAGTGTTTCATATATTTTCATATACTATATTCTAACCTAAAACCATGACATCGAGTTTTTTGTTTACCAATCAAAATAATGTCGTGTATTCTGTTTGTTTTGACTATTTTAGTGCCAGGTATTCATGCCCCTTTGAGTTTTTTAGAGAAATATAATCGTTGGAGGAAATATGAACATTGTAACATGAGTCCTATAAATAGAAGGTCTTTCGAACCGTAATACACAAATATTTCTTCTATCAAGTTCTAGAGAGATATTTTGTGAGGTATCCCTTGCTTCTTGTGAAAGCATTGATGATACAAGAAGTGAACATTTTTTTTCATGATCTGGTATTTCTATATGTTCTTTGTTTCTTCTTTGTGCAATCGATCATTGTGATTATGATCGAGGGCTTCTGGGGCTTAGAAGGCATGATACCAATAATCCTATTAAGGGTTTCAATTGATTGAAAGACAGAGGTGTATATTACCTTCTTAATCGAGGGATTTAGAGGATAAGAATATATTATTCTGATCATCATATCGAGGGCTTACCAAGAAGGTGGTAAGATAGACCTTTGATCCTTGGTGGAAGGATACCTTACTCTTTGGGATAAAATAATTGTAATACTTTTACATTTCCCCAGATGTTAATATTTTAAATGGAACTGTATTGCATCTTATTTCTATTCATATTCATTTCAATTGTAATTTTTTCAATTATTATTCATTCATTACATATTTTATTAATAGAATATATATTATATATGGTATAATCATCTACATTTGTTTTACTCTGATCATTGTATTTAATTAAATACAATTATTTTATATTAACTATAGTATTACATCATATCTATCTATCAGATCTAATACCTATATGGTCAATTTTATTGATTGTGAGTTTTATTAGTTTAAGACCTCTTAAACTAAGTTCATATTAGGTAATTAAATACAACATTTTATAAACCTACAATTCACCCCTCTTGTATTATTCGATCTAATATACATGTACGTCTATATTACAATCCAACAGATGTAAGGGTGAGTGAAATTAAATTATGTAATTTTTTATAGATATTTTTTTTCTAAATGTATTTAAATTTATTTCATGAAAAACAATAATAAAAGGACCCATTAATTCTATGTTATTTAGAGGAAAATTTTACCCTGTCCTATTTAACATTCTTCCTATATCTATGAATATATCTTCCAACTAAAATAATTATTTACAGACACATTTTTTGGATGTATCTAACCAAATAAATATGTTCAAAATGATTTATTATGTCCAGAACAACAAACATCCTAAAGGATTCATTAGGAAAGTTTACACGAATCAAGACTGAATGGAATTTTCTTCAAAACATTTGGGTGATGTGAGAAAGAGGGAAAACTAGAAAATGAAAACTCAATAAAAGAATTATGAGAAAATTCAACCCACAATATCATAACTACCCCAATAAAAGTAAATACTAGATCATATATGAGGGCTATATGGTCTATATAGAGCCGGTGATAGAACATCACACTATCCTGTTTAACACTGATTTTTTTGAATGATGTCACAACCCCCTCCCACCAAGGATGCCCCCTTCTGAGCTGGCAATGGTGGAAGGGAGATAATGACCCCCGAGTCCCGCCTTCAGTAGGCCACAGAGTGGCAACTAGCACCAAGGGTATGAGTTTTCACTAATATGGGAGGCATTACCCTTGTTTTATTATTTAAGATCGTGAAATAAGATGAGTCAAACACCAAAATAAAAAGGAACAAGTAAAGTAAAATAAACCCAAACCAATCCCACATGCATGTTTAATCAATTCTGAAACAAGGTACTAGTACAAGAAAAACTCAATGTACAATACAAAAAAGAAACAAGAGTACAACAACTGCAAAAAAATCCAACTGTCCTAACTATTAGAGCCCCGCATGACCCTGTTAGTCCTCCTGGAAACTTGAAAGAAAACGTAGGGTGAGCATACAAGTATACTAAGTAGGGAAACCTAAAGCTCTTGTGCACAGGTGGGGAGACATCCTAATGTCCCGTGAGAACAACAGAAGAACCAAAACCTAGCAAGGAATTATATCCTCCCAACATCACACTCCATGCTCACCAAAACACAAAACAATAGGTAGTAGTATATAAGAACAAGTGTATTGGGTACCCCGCACCATTTCCCCCAAAAATCTAGCTGCTCTTCCTAACGGCGAACATCCTGACGCTACCGCACTCTTCCTGCCAGCACAGACCTGGGCCTCAAAATCCACACATCCCGCCCGCACACACCTGGGCCTCACAAACCACATATCTCACCTGCACAAACCTGGACCTCACAAAACACATATCACATAGCCACCTGAACACACCTGGGCCTCATCCTGAAGATTCATGGAAATAGTATACCTGCCTGAAGATTCTTGGGCTAAAATCAAACCAATCGAAACCTACTCAAAGATTCTGGGATGTAAGTTTGCCTCAAGCCATCATAGCCTATGGAAGAAGGAGTAGGAAGGAGCAAGTAAATAAGGGTAAAACACCCTCTCCCATGAAATGGGATTGTTCGGCACTAAGTGCTCAACATGGGTGGGATGTGAGAAAACAAAAAGATACAGATACATATATGTATACCAAACACACAGCCCAAAATATGGCTTCTAAAAAGCTAAAATGAGCACGTGCCTCAGCACTACTACTACGAAGCATGCATATAACAAAAAAACCCAACCCCATTTAGGTTTTCATGCTTCAACAGTATTAGTTTATTAGTTCCTTAACTACCGGGGAATTATCAAATCAGAACAAGCATTTCATAGAACAAAACCCTGCCAACCACAAATCAATTTAGATAGAACACAAGCAACACAAAACCATAATTTTATCATCAATCAATCACCATTTATTGTTCCCACATTTAATTCATTATCATTCCCCACAGTTCATTTATCAACTTTTCACTTTCTTTTAATATCACAACTCATTACTGCAGCCCTGCTGCCACTATAACCACATCTCCACAACCGTATCACAAAACAAGGCTCGTCCACATCATTGCCCCTTTAATATCATTTACCACAGACCCACTACCCATCCTATTCATAATAACCCAGGATTCACCCCCCCCCCCCCTTTCACACACCACGTAACCAAACCAACACCCACATGTTCATTATTCCAGTTTGTTCAACTGGGGTGATCACACAAGGGTTCCAGATATTCATTTAATCATCCAACATTACGCGATTAACCAATTTACATATTCCACAATGTTCCATCCACAAAACAGTCTAGAAAGATAGGGAAACATTTAATTACACAAGAAAAGGCCCCCAACGACCGTGATTTTCAGTAGGCATAAGCCTATTCAATTCACAACATAAAAATAGGATAAACAAAGATAAACATAACAACTTCACTATCCCCATTCTTTAAGCCAGTTATTATCTTCATTTAAACTGGTTCACTATGTCTAATGAAAGAAAGAGGACACCCATCCCGCATGATGCACAAATTAGAGAGACGAAGGTAAAATCCCTACCTCAATGGTTTTTTACGGAAACCACAACGGTCAAGGAACGCTCAAGGAACCTGGGTCGATTCTCCAAAACCCCGCCTTATATCTCTCCTCCTAGAAAGATCAAGACCAAGACTCATCATATAAAACATCCACACACTTAGATCTACCCATAACGGTCGTAGATTTAAGAAACCGAGTGAAGATAAGGAGTAGATCAAAGATGATCTAAGAACCCAAAAAGAATGATCACATACCTTGAGAAACCGGCTTTGATTTGCGAATAGAAGCCTCCAGATCGCCTCCAAAATGATTGGGAGAGGTTCATCTACCTCCAAGGAAGGGAAATATTGAGTTATGGCCGCTTAGGGGCTTAAACGAACCATTTAGAGGCAAAATAGATCAGATCCAAAATTTTAGGATCTAACTTTATCTGCCCGCACAGTTAGTCCACACGGTTTCGCAAACCGTGCGCTAACCATGCATTAGCGTCTGCCTCGCCAAACACTCCTCACATGGTTAGTCTGCACAGTTAGCCAAACAGTGTGCTAACCATGCATTAGCCACTTCCTCCAACACCAACCTTGCATGGTTTGGCTGCACAGTTTGACAAATTGTGCGCCTCCCGTGCGAAGGCCATTACCCCTTTATTTTTCCTTAAAATTCCACCCAAACGCACCCTAAAGTCACCTTGATTTCCCGAAACACCTCTATCCCCACATTTTCACAAAGGAAAGGACCGGAGAGGTCCGATCCATTACATCAGATACCTCTCAAAACATTCTTGTCCATAAGAATTAAAAAAACAAACCCATAAAAAAAGGGAATGGTCCGAACAACCACCCAACAAGATACCTCTCAGGGCTATCATCATAACAGGAACCCAACCAACAACCCTAATCATAGGTGTTAGGAATTTATTCTCCTATGTTGAGATATTAGCCACTTTAGGTGGCACTGACTCACCTGCACGGGTTTAATCACATCCGCATTAATGTGTCTCGATTAAGGATCATGTTTTTCCCTTTCCCCAAACATCTGGACATGTTACACTCTTCCAGAGAACTAGGAAAAAAACCTCTCACTACCGACAATCCAAGCATTCCATATATCGAAGGTACATAGTATAACATCAAAAAAAATCTCAGAAGAACAAAGCAAAACACAAGTCAAAACAACTCTGCATACTGAGCATGCATCTGAGCCTCTCGCTCCCAAGTGCTCTCTTCGAGGCTGCCATGCCTCCACAACACACAAACCAAGGCGATGGTTAGTCCATATAGAACCTTCTGTAGTGACTCGTGTTTTTGGCCCTGTCATACTTTGGAATATTTCTACGAATAATTCCAGAGCTAGGAGCGAAGACGGTGTGCGATTCTGAGGCCCGGTGTGCCCGGAATTAATTTTATAAAAATATTAAGTATTTTTATACTATGCACGTGGAGGGGGTGTGATATCTCCTAAAAGGTACCTCAGAACGGGAATCTGAGGGCACTGTTGCGTCCGGAACGTGCCGTTTACCCTAGGCGGGGTGTAATCTTTGGGGGCGCGGGCATGCGGTGAGAAACGCCACCAGGGGCGTTTTTGTAAATCAGTGGCGAAGTTAGTGTGCGAGCGTCGGCTCGAATAACATCTGAACAGAGTCTTGGATGGAATATCGGAGTCTGTCGTTGCGTTCAGAATAGCGCGTTTACCCTAGGGGTGACCTTACTTATGTTCGCATCGGGCGTCGGGTCCGAGGTGGGTTTGGTGCCGGCGGGCCGCTGATATAAATATCACCCCCCCCCCCCCCTTTATCGTTCTTCGTCGTTCTTTGCCGCCACTTCGCCGAATCGAGCAAACGAAGCGCCCACGAGCTCAGAATTCGACGACGGACGTTCCAGGAGCGCGCAGCGGAAGCTCTGGAGCGCGGATCTGAGGCAGAACGTCAGCCTTTCGCCCGTGAGGTAGGCGGATTTGAGTTTTAACCCCCGATCCTGTTTTGCTGCGTTTTTCTGCAAATTAAAGCCGTAGGAGTGTAGATCGGGTCCTGAGGGTCATGTAGATGACTCCGGATCGCAAAACAGACCACCGAGGTGCCCCCGGCGGTCCGCGGAAGGTCCGCCGGTGCGACACCGGCGCGGCGGCGCCAGTGCCGGCGGAGCCCGGCGGCCCACGGTGGCCCGCGGCGAAGCCGCGACGTCAGGCCACCCAGCGCGGCAGAGGGCCGCCGGCCGGGGCGGGCCAGCGGCGGCGGCGGCCGGTCCAGGCCGGCCGGTCGGGGCCGGTCCGGCCTCTATTCTTATACGGGGGTCTTTAAACCCCCGTATCTTGCACTCCGGGAGTCGGATTCTCGCGCCGTTTGCGGCGACGAGACCCTGACGACGAGACGAGCCCTCCGGTATGGGTTCGAGGGTTTAACGGTTTGGGATCGTGGCCAGGGAGCTAGAAACGTTGTATAAAATAATATTATTTTATTATTTTACGACTTCGGGCCGTGGTAACTTCTACCTGGAGCGTCCGATTGACGTGCCGTCAGTGGCGTTGAGACCCTGATGGTACAACAGAATTTTTGAGATGGTTTTCGGGTGTTGGGACTGTGAACGGGGTGCGGGCCCCATGAGGCCGGGTTTTGGCGTTTGCGGAGAAACGCAGCTTTTGCACCAGGAGTCCGATTTTGGCGGATGAATAGTCGATCCTGTGTGTTTTCCGAGGGGATCACAATGGTGCGATCCGTTCGATGAGTTTCGGAATCCAGGCGTGGGCCCCATCCGAACTGGCCTTCGGTGAATAGTACCTTTTTCACCGGGTGTCTGTTTTGGATGAGCGAGTAGTTGATTCCACTTGTTTTTACGATGGGATCGCTGTGGTGTGATCCGCTCGATGGGTTTCAGGATCGTTGTGTGGGCCCCGCACGAGCTAGCTACGGTGGATAGTGCCTTTTTCACCGGTGCTCCGTTTCAGGCGAGTAAACAGCTTATCCTGCGTGTTTTTCTGCATGGAACGCGATGGTGGCCTCAGTTTTGGCTTCGGAGGTGCGTAGTGTGGCATTGTGGTGAGTCGCTCGGGTTAGCGACGTTTGGACCAACAGTGGTTGAGGGTTCTCCCTTGGTTCGTTCCTACTAGGGTTCGTGTGGTATCACAACCTTCATATGGGTTTTTGATCCTCTCGATGGGATATTTAAACTGTTAGAGTTATGGTATCCCTCCGGTGGGCTCAGAGTGGATCCTCTATCATCTTTACCCTAGATCGGGTTCTTGGTATCGATGTGACCGCTTATTCACGGGCGGCGATCCCCTATTTAGCAGGTTAACCCTGTAGGGTTTGTGGAATCATCGGAAATATGATCCCCTATGCAGTGGGATGTGCTCAGTAGGGTTGTGGCATCGTTGGGTATACGATCCCCTACTCAGCATGTGGTATATAGTAGGTTTACGGTATCGTTGGTTATGCGATCCCCTACTCAGCGGGTGGTTTCAGTAGGGTTGCGGCATCGTTGGTTCGATCCCCTACATCGCGAGTTATACCAGATAGGGTTCCGGTATCGTCGTGATCATATTTATATGGACGATGATCCTCTATCTGAATGTGGAGCTTCTGTCGAGCGCCAGATTGGGTTGTGGTATCCCCCAGCGGATCCTGTGTGTGATCCCCTATCTGTGAGAACTACGTATGCTAGATCGGGTCGTGGTATCCCCCAGCGGACCCTGGGAGTGATCCCCTATCTGTGAGCTATGTATACCGGAGTGGGTCTTGGTATCCCCTAGCGGACCCTAGTGGTGATCCCCCTATCCGAGGAGTTTGGTGGTTATGTTGTTTCAGCGAGGTTTCCTTAGTGATGTTATTCGACGAGCGTGGTCTCTCGGGTGGGCATCTGAGATGTTTGTTTGGGACCCGATGGAGTGTATCTCTCGGATGAGTGTCATGTGGTATGACAGTGTTCGTGGTGTACTCTCCTGGTTGTGTACAGTTGCTGGTGATGAGGTCGGTACCTCTTGTGGATTTGTGGCGTGGGCTGTTTATATCTGGATTGTTCAAGGTGTATGTATGGGCATACACCTGAGCTGAGCTGAGATGACTAGTTGTGTTTAGCCGTGGATGGTCACGAGATGGAGTTTCTCTCTCATATGGGTTCCCTCTGGCTAGGTTGAGCGGACTTTTTCCTTTCAGTTGCTCCCTTGATTTTTGGGTTTTTGGGGTGCCTACTAAGTATGTTTATACTCACCCCTGCAGGGGCTTTGCCCGCACATGTTTGTGTCTTGTGAAGACCACAGGCCTTTCGATGGAGTTCCAGGTGGACCTGGAGCAGGCAGAGCTTAGTGAGCATGTTGACCAGGGTGTTTACCGGAGCTGTGCTGAGGGAGCTTTCTGGCGGGTGTTTGTGGCAGCTTTCCCCTTCTTCAGAGCAGGTTGGATGCACTTTTGTAGTTTTCCTTCGGTGGGCCCTGTTTTTCCCTTTTTTACTTCTATTGTACTCTGGTTTGGGATAGATGTATACATTCATTTCCTTCTCAGTTTTATATTTCTCTGCACTGTTGCATGGAGGTGTTTGTGGGTGTGTGTGTACATGTACCTTAGGCTAATGCCTCCCATGTGTGTGATAGCCTACTCGGCGCTGGTCGCCAGCCCCTGGCTTATTGGAGGCGGGCTTGGGGAGTCGCGGCTCGAGCCCCGTTGGGTCGGGTCGTGACAGAGTGGTATCAGAGGAGGTTCCACCTTTGGGATCTCAGAGCGTAGCCTGTCTAGCTGTGAGCTTGGTTTGGGTTGCATAACGGTAGTGTTAGGATGTTTCGAGTTCGGCTTTCAGGCTAGGGACACTAGTGTTGGTGCGGTGGCTGACGTATCCATACACCAGGACTCTGATAACCTGCCTTTCGACTCGGGACATTCGTAAACTGGTCGTGGGGACATAATGGTACATGCATCATATAGGACTGGGCTTTTGGTTTTTCCTTGTCCTTCTTGAGTCAGCTCTCCAGATATACTCTTTGACTGTGGTGCGTCTTGAATGTAATTCAGGATGCCTCCACGATGACAGCCAGCAAGGGTTCCGCAGCAGGATTGTGCTGATGACCCACCCCGTGTAGTGGATGTGGAGAAAGGTGCAGGTTCTGCGGTTTCACTTCCAGGTGGTCTGCCAGTTGAGCCACCACCTTTCGAGCAGCTGGTTGTGCCGGCAGTGCAGGACGAGGTTGCATGTAGGCTGAGTGCGCTGCACGAGTTCCAGAGGCAGCGACCTCTGAGGTTTCGGGGTGATCCAGACCCTCAGGCAGCTGATGACTGGCTTGAGGAAGTCACCCGAGTTTTCCGCCTAGTGAGGACACCTCCAGATCAGTTGGTGGTCCTAGCGGCGAGCCTTATGTATGGTTCTTCCGGGCGATGGTGGAGTTTGGTGATGCAGTCCCATGTCGAGGAGACGCTCACGTGGGCAGAGTTTGAGCGGCTCTTCAGGGAAGAGTTCTATCTGGTGACGCTGAGGTTAGTGCGGATCCCGGAGCTCATGCAGCTTCGTCAGGAGATCATGATTGTGTCGGAGTACTCAGCGAGGTATACAGACCTGTCACTCTACTCCCTGGATATGGTTCGAGACCCGTTCTTTAGGGCTTGGACCTTCGAGCAGGGCTTACGCAGGGACATCCGAGCAGGTGTGGTTTCCTTGTGCCTGCCCACCTATGCTGGAGTGCTGGAGCGAGCACTGGTGGTGGAGAGCTTTCTGGCCGAGCAGATCTCGCTTGTTAGTGCTGGGCACGCGAGAACTGAGACTTTATCAGTCGGATCGACATCTGGTAGCCGACGTCAGACTCAGGGGTCTGAACGTGGCCGACGTTTCAGGAGGCGACCCCAGGTTGGAGGATCTGAGCCTCAGGCCTCACAGGGCTCGCAGGCCAGTTTTGGTCAGCCGCAGGAGAGGCGGTGTTACGCTTGCGATGGTCGGGGACATCTTGCTAGAGATTGTCCGACCCGACGTGCTGCTGAGAGGGAGCCGGTCGATGGACCGCCTTGGCAGAGGCAGCGTCTCGAGCAAGGAGGTCTGCAGGGCGTCGGACGTGGAGGCGGAGCAGGTGCAGCGGGAGGCGGTGGTAGGCAGTACCAGTTGCCACCACCCCCACCCCTAGGTGGTCCACGCCAAGCTCAGGGAGCTAGTGGCCGAGGGCGAGGACAGCTGCATGCCCTGGAGGCTGTTGACCTAGAGGCACCGCGGGTGGATAGAGGTACACCTTGTGTCTTTTCTACTTACTGCAGTAGAGGTACGCCTTGTTTCCTTTTGTTTCATGCTCGATTTTTGTTCAGGGCGTTGGTAAGACCCTGTGTGGGTGTTGGTTGGTGAGCTCGCTGGTGTGTGAGACCCAGTTGAGAGTCTAGTCGCTTTCCTTGTGCTTAGGGCTTTTCGGGGACGAAAAGTTCTAGGGGGGGAGGATGTAGCGACTCGGGTTTTTGGGCCTGTCAAACTTTGGAATATTTATATGAATAATTCCAGAGCTAGGCGCGAAGATGGCGTGTGATTCCGAGGCCCGGTGTTCCCGGAATTAATTTTATAAAAATATTAAGTCTTTTTATACTATGCACGTGGCGGGGGTGTGATATCTCCTAAAAGGTAGCTCAGAACGAGAATATGAGGGCATGGTTGCGTCCGTAACGTGCCGTTTACCCTAGGCGGGGTGTAAACTTTGCGAGCGCGGGCCTGCGGTGAGAAACGCAACCAGGGGCGTTTTTGTAAATAAGTGGCGAAGTTAGTGTGAGAGCATCGGCTCGAATAACTTCTGAACGGAGTCTCGGATGGAAAATCTGAGTCCTCCGTTGCGTTCAGAACGGCGCGTTTACCCTAGGGATGACCTTACATTTGTTCGCATCGGGCGTCGGGTTTGAGGCGGGTTTGGCGCCGGCGGGCCGCTGATATAAATATCAGCCCCCCCCCCCCCCCCCTTATCGTTCTTCAACGCCACTTCGCCGAATCGAGCAAAAGAAGCGCCCACGAGCTCGAAATTCGACGGTGAACGTTCCAGGAGCGCGCATCGGAAGCTCTGGAGCGCGGATCTGAGGCAGAACGTCGGCGTTTCACCCGCGAGGTAGGCAGATTTGAGTTTTAACCCCCGATCCCGTTTTTGCTGCGTTTTTCTGCAAATTGAAGTCGTAGTAGTGTAGATCGGGTCCCGAGGGTCATGTAGACGCCTCTGGATCGCAAAACGGACCACCGGGGTGCCCCCGGCGGTCCGCAGAAGGTCCGCCGGCGCGACACCGACGCGGCGGCGGCCGGTCTCGGCCGGTCGGGGCCGGTCCGGCCTCTATTCTTATACGGGGGTCTTTAAACCCCCGTATCTTGCACTTCGGGAGTCGGATTCACGCGCCGTTTGCGGCGACGCGACCCTGACGACGAGGCGAACACTCCGGCATGGGTTCGATAGTTTAATGGTTCGGGATCATGGCCCGGGAGCTAGAAACGTCGTATAATATAATATTATTTTATTATTTTATGACTTCAGGTCGTGGTAACTTCTACCCAGAGCGTCCGATTGACGTGCCGTCAGTGGCGTTGAGACCCTGATGGTATGACATACTTTTTGAGATGGTTTCCAGGTGTTGGGACTGTGAACGGGGTGCGGGCCCCACGAGGCCGGGTTTTGGCGTTTGCGGAGAAACGCAGCTTTTGCACCAGGAGTCTGATTTTGGGGGATGAATAGTCGATCCTGTGTGTTTTTCTGAGGGGATCACATTGGTATGATCCGTTCGATGAGTTTCGGAATCTAGGCGTGGGCCCCATCCGAACTGGACTTCGGTGAATAGTACCTTTTTCACCGGGTGTCCGTTTTGGACGAGCGAGTAGTCGATTCCGCTTGTTTTTACGAGGGGATCATTGTGGTTTGATCCGCTCGATGGGTTTTGGGATCGTTTTGTGGGCCCCGCATGAGCTAGCTACGGTGAATAGTGCCTTTTTCACCAGTGCTCTGTTTCAGGCGAGTAAATAGCCTATCCTGCGTGTTTTTCCGCGTGGAACGTGATGGTGGCCTCGGTTTTGGCTTCGGAGGTGTGCAGTGTGGCGTTGTGGCGATTCGCTCGGGTTAGCGACGTTTTGACCAGTAGTGGTTGAGGGTTATCCCTTGGTTCGTTCTTACGAGGGTTCTTGTGGTATCACAACCTTCGTATGGGTTTGTGATCCTCTCGATGGGATATTTAAACTATTAGAGTTGTGGTATCCCTCCGGTGGGCTCGGAGTGGATCCTCTAGAATCTTTACCCTAGATCGGGTTCCTGGTATCGCTGTGACCGCTTATTCACGGGCGGCGATCCCCTATCTAGCAGGTTAAACCCGTAGGGTTTGTGGCATCATCAGAAATATGATCCCCTACGCGGTGGGCTATGCTCAGTAGGGTTGTGGCATCGTTGGGTATACGATCCCCTACTCAGCATGTGGTTTATAGTAGGGTTACAGTATCATTGGTTATGCGATCCCCTACTCAGCGGGTGGTATCGGTAGGGTTGCGGCATCGTCGGTCTGATCCCCTACATTGCGAGTTATACCAGATAGGGTTCTGGTATCGTCATGACCATCTTTATATGGACGATGATCCTCTATCTGAGTGTGGAGATTCTGTCGAGCGCCAGATCAGGTTGTGGTATCCCCCAGCGGATCCTGGGTGTGATCCCCTATCTGTGAGAACTACGTATGCCAGATCGGGTCGTGGTATCCCCCAGCGGACCCTGGGAGTGATCCCCTATCTGTGAGCTACGTATACCGGAGTGGGTCTTGGTATACCCTAGCGGACCCTAGCGGCGATCCCCCTATCCGAGGAGTTTGGTGGTTATGTTGTTTCAGCGAGGTTTCCTCAGTGATGTTATCCTACGAGCGTGGTCTCTCGGGTGGGCGTTTGAGATGTTTGTTTGGGACCCGATGGAGTGTATCTCTCGGATGAGTGTCATCTGGTATGACAATGTTCGTGGTGTACTCTCCTGGTTGTGGACAGTTGCTGGTGATGAGGTCGGTACCTCTTGTGGCTTTGTGGCGTGGGATGTGTATATCTGGATTGTTCAAGGTGTATGTATGGGCATACACCTTAGCAGAGATGAGATGACTAGTTGTGTTTAGCTGAGGATGGTCACGAGATGGAGTTTCTCTCTCGTGTGGGTTTCCTCTGGCTGGGTTGAGCGGACTGTTGCCTTTCAGTTGCTCCCTTGGGTTTTGGGTTTTTGGGGTGCCTACTGAGTATGTTTATACTCACCCCTGCACGGGCTTTGCCCGCACATGTTTGTGTCTTGTGCAGACCATAGGCCTTTCGACGGAGTTCCAGGTGGACCCGGAGCAGGCAGATCTTAGTGAGTGTGTTGACCGGGGTGTTTACCAGAGCTGTGCCGAGGGAGATTTTTGGCTGGTGTTTGTGGCATCTTTCCCCTTCTTCAGAGCAGGTTGGACGCGCTTTTGTAGTTCTCCTTTGGTGGGCCCCGTTTTTCCCTTTTTTACTTCTGTTGTACTCTGGTTTGGGATAAATGTATGCATGCATTTCCTTTTCAGTTTTATATTTCTCTGCACTGTTTCATGGAGGTGTTTGTGGGTGCGTGTGTACAGGTACCTTAGGCTAATGCCTCCCATGTGTGTGACAGCCTACTCGGCGCTGGTCACTAGCCCCTGGCCTATTGGAGGCGGGCTTGGGGAGTCGCGGCTCGAGCCCCATTGGGTCGGGTCGTGACACCTTCTCTTCACGAAACTAGATTCTGACTGATCGTTCCTTGAAGGTCATGTCGTCTCCCATATCTAGCTCTCCCTAGTCGATAATGTGAGAGTCGTCGTGTAAGTACCGACGAAGGTACGAGACGTGGAAGACGTCGTGAACCTTATCCAACTGAGGTGGTAGGGCCATATGATATGCCACCTTGCTGACTCGCCTCAGCACCTCGAATGGTATGATGAACCTAGGGGAGAGATTTCTCCCCTTTGCAAACCTCATATGCCCCCATCAAGGGGAAGCCTTCAAGAACACATGATCTCCCACCTTGAACTCCAAGGGCCTCCTCTGACGTTCATCATAAGACTTCTTTCAGTCCTGAGCCACTTTCATCCTCTCACACACAAGTTGGACTTTCTCTGTGGTGCTCTATACTACCTCTGGCCCAGGAGCACTTGTCTCACCAACCTCTGCCTAGAAAATGGGTGAACGACATGGTCTTCCATACAAAGCCTCAAACAGTTCCATGCCAGTTGTAGAGTGGATGCTTTTGTTGTAGTAAAACTCTACTAATGTAAAGTGACACACCCATGATCCTATGAAATCCAGAATGCATGCTCGTAGCATGTCCTCCAACATCTGGATAGTCTGCTCTGTCTGCCCATCGGTCTAGGGGTGGAAGGCAGTGCTAAGGCGTAGCTGGGTTCCAAAAGCATGTTCTAACCCCCTCCAGACTCATGAGGTAATCCGATTATCCCGATCTGAGACGATAGTCTTCATAACTCCATGAAAACGCACCACCTCATCTACTTACCTCTGTACTAAGGTACTCACCGGGCCCGACTCCTTAATTGCTAAGGAGTGAGCTGATTTCGTCAGTCGATCCACCACTAGCCAGATAGCATCATAACCACTCAGAGCTCTATGTAGTCCTGTGAAGAATTCCATTTAGATGTCATTCCATTTCCACTCGGGGACATATAAAGGATGCAAAAAACCCCTAGGAACATGGTGTTCAGCCTTTACTTGCTGACACACTAAGCACCTATCCACAAACTCCACCACTGACCGTTTCACCCCAGGCCACAAAAACTGTTCCCTCAGTCCTTGGTACATTTTTGATACTCCAAGATGTACCGCCAAGTCTGATCTATGGAACTCACAGAGAACTCCCTCATGCATCATATCTGGAACAAACAACCTTCAATGAAAGAGCATCTGATGTCAGATGTCCTCTAACAAACCTTCTGAAGCATTTCCCTGATCGATATGATCCCGCATTACTTTCGCCTCAGAGTCTCCCCACTGAGACTCTTCCACCTGCTGCAACAAGGAGGACTTAACCGTCATCTGAAACAAATATCCTCTAACACCCTCTACCCTTGCATCCAAGTGCAAGGAATCAAACTCTCCCATCACCTTCCAAGAATCAGTGGATTCATGAACCACTTCCTTATGCAACTTCCTGCTCAGGGCATCAGCCACAATGTTTCCCTTACCGTCAGGGAAAGAGATCTCAAAGTCATAGTCTTGGAGAAACTCAACCCATCTCCACTGCCGTAAGATCAGGTCATGCTGGGAGAAGATATAACGTTATCTCTTGTGATCTGAGAAGACCACAAAGCACTCCCCAAAGTGGTAATGTCGCCAAAAATTTAGTGTGAAAACTACTGCTGCAATCTCGAGGTCATGGGTGGAATAGTTATGCTCATGAGGGCACAACTTCCTAGACCCATAACAAATCACACCCTTCTTCTGCAACAGTATGCACCCCAAACCATGGCCAGAAACATCACAAAACACCTCATACAAAAACCCTTCCTCTCAAAACATAAGTACTAGAGCACTGACCAACTTCTCCTTCAGGTAGTCAAAAGATTTCTGGCACTGCTCACTCCATTGGAAGACCTGGTCCTTCCTAGTCAAAGCTGTCAATGGAGCATCAACTCGAGAGAAGTCCAAAAAAAACCTTCTATAATAACCTTCCTGCCCTAGGAATCTATGAACTTCTACCACACTCTTGGGTGCCTCCCAAGAAACAACTTCCTCCACCTTCGACGGGTCCACTGACACTCCATGCTGAGACCCCACGTGCCCAAGGAAGTGTACTTCTTGCATCAAGAACTTAAACTTCGACAATTTCACATAAAGTTGGTGGTGTTGAAGGACTTCCAAGACTGCCCTGAGATGCTCAACATGTTCCTCTTCTGATCTTGAGTAGATCAGGATGTCTTCGATAAACACAATGATGAACCGGTCTAGAAACTCTCGGAATACAAAGTTCATAAGTCCCATGAACACAACTGGTGCATTCATAACTCCAAACAGCGTCACTACAAACTTGAATTGCCCATACCTGCACCTGAAAGCCATCTTCGAGATGTCACTATCCTTTACCCTCAGCTTATGATATCCAGATCATAGATCAATCGTAGAAAACCAACCTGCTCCCCTCAGCTGGTTGAAGAGATCATCTATCCTTGGAAGGGGGTAACAGTTATTGATCATTGCCTGATTCAAACTTCGGTAGTATATGCATAGCCAGAGACCACCATCTACCTTCTTCACGAACAAAATTGGAGCACCCCATGGTGACACACTGGGTCGAACAGAACCCTTCTCCATCAGATCGTCAATTTGAATCTTCAACACCCGCAACTTCGAAGGTGCCATCCGATAAGGGGACATCGAAATCGGATGGGCACTAGGCTCTAAGTCTATCACGAACTCAACATCACGTCGGGGTGGGGGGGGGGTAGAGTCACAACCTCCTCGGGAAAACATTGTGGAACTCTCCCACAACCTCTAGAACATCCATCATCTCTGTATCAGCTGATCCCACTAATAACCCGCCTAATAAGGAAATGGGAGGCTTCACATGCCGGCTTCCCACCTGATAGCTCCTCTTGCCAACAAAGGCTACACGCTGCCCATCCACGTCGGAGAACACGACTCTTCTTCGGAAGCATTCCATAACGACACTAACAGAAAACAACCAGTCGATGCCTAGGATAACATTGCATGGCTTTATCTGTAGCAAAAGATGATCCCCACTAAGTCGATGTGGTCCCAATGTCAGCCCACATCCCCCGAAAACACAAGATACGCTGGTCTGACCTCCAACTGGTGTACTCAACACCAGGGTTACGGAAAGTCTCTCTACGTCTAGACCCAAAGCATGGGCTTTACCGGGTGAAATAAAGGAGTTCAAAGCTCTCGAATTGAACAAATAAAAAATGAGACTGGTGAACAAACTAATCGTACCTCGCACTATCTCTAGTCCTGCCGGAGCTACCATCTCTGCTGCGTGAAACTGTCCACGCCCAGCTCCTCTGCCTCTCTGATGTCAAACACCTCGCTGACCATGCTCTGGTCGAGGTCCCTGAGGAGAACCCTGAGGTCGGCCTCCTCCTGCAAAGTCTTCCCTCAGAGGAGCAGTGTCTTGCTGCTGCTGGAAGGGCCTCACTGGCAGCTGGTGCTTCTAAGGCGGGCGCTGAACCTGCCCACCTCCACTGTACTGAGCTCAGGTCAGGAACTGACTCTGAATGTGCCTGAGAACCCCGCAAGAGAAACACTTCAGTCCCAGGCTTGTGAAAAAGGGACAAGGACCTGAAGATCTCATCTGGAACTGCTGGGGCCTGCTCCCTACTGGCCCGAATCAGGAAGGTCCTGTCGCAGGAGACCTGCTGTTGACTACCTTCCCCTTCGACGAACCTGGCTGGATCCCCTCTCATGGTGCACCTAACTACGAGTACATCCTCTTTACAACCTCTGCCTTCTTCTGTACTACCAAGTACGTCAGGGTGAATGGGGTGACAACATACTGGAGAGAAGGATGAAGCACCTCCTCTAAACGTCTCGCCAGAGACTCTTCATCCGGAAAGAGATTCAGAGCTAAGCGTTGGAGACCCCTAAACTTGATCCCCAACTCTATTACTGAAATACTCCCCTGCTAGAGGGAGAGTAACTCCTGCCTCTTATCTGCCTTGATCATGGAAGAAAGTAATTCCTCGCGGAACTCCTTTTCAAAGTTAGCCCACAGAACCTCTGCCTCTGACCTCTCCCCAAGGTAGAGATTCCACCACCGACGTGCCGCACCTCTCAGCTGACTGACTGCTAGGGGAACCCAATACACCCTCAGAGCACAGATCAAAGTAAAAGTGATCCCTAGCTCCTCAAGAAACCCATCCATCTCCATATCCGAAGTACTACCCTCGTACTTATTGAGGGTTTGTCGTTGGAAAAAATGGAGAGTCCTCTTACACTGATCATCTTCCTCCTCTCGGTCAATCCTCAACTGATCAATCGCCTGAATCTGTTGGGCCTCGACAGTTTGAGTCACCTAGGGATGAAATCTAGGTGCCATATCTGTACAGTAAACAAAGATCGCCTAAGCCCAAGTAGTAAGGAAATTTCTCAAGGTTTCATTTTATCACTTTATTTCAATTTCTTTCCCAGAACACCCAAGTCAAGTAAAACACAAACATGATGATTCATGTACCTTCCCTAGGGTCTCTACCCTGCAATCAACGTAGTCTCAATTGGTCGTTTGGTAGGCTCAGATTCCTTGCATCGGATCATGGGGGGCCCTAAAATCTCGTGTCCTAGCCGGTCTTCCCTGTCCTATGTCACACAACAAGATCACCTAACACTGTTTCCCTACCATCCATTTCAATACTCACTGTTCCTAACTCCAAAATCCATCCTATCTCTCAACAATCACCTTTGATACCATTCTGTCAGGACCCCCTCCCACCAATGATTCTTCCTTCTGAGATGGGAATGGTGGAAGGTAGAAAATGACCCCCAAGTCCCACCTCCAGTAGGCCCTGGAGTGGCGACTAGCACCACGAGTATGAATTTTTTCAAATATTGGAGGTATTACAATTTTTTTATTATATAAGATCGGGAAATAGGATGAGTCAAACACCAGAAGAAAAAGGAACAACTAAATTAAAATAAACCCAAACCAATCCCACATGCATGTTTAAACAATTCTGAAACAAGGAACTAGTATAAGAAAAACTCAAAGAACAATACCAAAAGAATCAAGAGTACATCAACTAAGACAACTCCAACTTTCCTAACTAATAGGGTCCCGCACGGCCCTGGTAGTCCTCCTGAAAACCTAAAAGAAAATGTAGGGTGGGAATACAAGTATATTCAGTGGGGAAACCTAAATCTCTCATGCACAGGTGGGGAGACATCCTAATTTCTAGTGAGAACAATAGAAGAACCAAAACCTATCAAGGAATTCTATCCACCTAACCTCACTATCCACACTCACCAAAACAAAAAACAACAGGTAGTTGTATATAAGAACAAGAGTATTGGGTACCCCGCACCATTTCCCCCCACTAGCTAGATTCTCTTCCTAACGGAGAACATCCTAATTCCACCACACTATTCCTTACCAAACACACCTCGGCCTTAAAAGCCACACATCCCGCCCGCACACACTGGGGCCTCACAAACCACATATCCCACCCGCACACACATGGGCCTCACAAACCATATATCCCGCCTACACAAACCTGGGCCTCATAAACCACATATCCGACCTGAAGACACCTGGTCCTCACAAACCACATATAACATCCCCGCCCGAACACACCTGGGCCTCTTCCCGAAGATTCTTGGGAATAGTAAACTTGTTCGAAGAGTCTTGGGCTAAAATCACACCAATCGAAACCTACCCGAAGAGTCTTGGGTGTATGTTCGCCTCAAGCCATCACAACATATAGAAGAAGGAGCAGGAAAGGGCTAGAAACTAAGGGTAAAACACCCTCTCCCATGAAATGGGAGTGTTCGGTACTAAGTGTTAAACATGGGTGGGGTGTGACAAAACACAAAGATACAGATACATATATGTATACCAAACACACAACCCAACCTATGGCTTCTAAACAGAGAAACTGAGTACGTGCCTCGGCACTGCTACTACGAAGCATGCGTACAACAAACAAACCCAAACCCTTTTAGGTTTTCATGTTTCAACAATATTTATTTGTTAGATCCTTAACTATTGGGAAATTATCAAATCATATCAAGATCTTCATAGAACAAAACCCTGCCAACCACAAATCAAGTTAGATAGAACACAAGCAATACAAAACCGACCTTTTTATCATCAATCAATCTCCATTGATTGTTCCCATGATTAATTCATTTTCATTTCCCACAGTTCAGTTATCAAATTTCCAATTTCTTTTAATATCACCACTCATTACTGCAGCCCTGCTACTACTATAACCACATCTCCACAACCGTATCACAAAACATGGCTCGTTCCACATCATTTCCCCTTTAATATTATTTACCGCAGCCCCACGACCCATCCTATTTGTAATAACCCAGGATTCACCCCCCCCCCCCCTTCACACACCACGTAACCAAACCAACACCCACATGTTCATTATTCCATTTTGTTCAACCGGGGTGATCACACAAGGGTCCAGATATTCAATTTATCAGCCAACTTTACGTGATAAACCAATTTACATATTCCACAAAGTTCCATCCAAAAAATGGTCTAGATATATAGGGAAACATTTAATTGTGCAAGTAATGACCCCCAAAGTCTGTGATTTTCAGTCGGCATAAGCCTATTCAATTCACAACATAAGAATAGAATAAACAAAGATAAACATAACAACTTCCCCATCCCCATTATTTAATCCAGTTATTATCTTCATTTAAACTTGTTCAACTATGTCTCATGAAATCAAGAGGACACCCATCCCACATGATGAACAAATTAGAGAGACCATGGTAAAATCCCTACCTCAATGGTTTTTTATGGAAACCACAACGGTCAAGGAATTCTCAAGAAACCCGGGTCGATTCTCTGAAACCCCGCATTAGATCTCTCATCCTAGAAATAGAAAGACCAAGACTCATCATATTCGATAGACACACACTTATATCTACCCATAATAGTCATAGATTTAAGAAACCGAGGTAAGAGAAGGAGTAGATCTAAGATGATCTAAGAACCCAATAAGAATAACCACATACATTGAGAAACTGGATTCGATTTGCGAAGATAAGCCTCCAGATCACCTCCAAAATTCTTGAGAGAGGTTCTTCTACCTCCAAGGATGGGAAATACCGAGTTATGACCGCTTAGGGGCTTAAAAGAACCATTTAGAGGCAAAATATCTCAGATCCAAAATTTTAGGATCTAACTTTAAGTGCCCGCACGGTTAGTCTGCACGGTTTAGAAAACAGTGTTCTAACCGTGCGTTAGCTTCTGCCTTGCCAAACAATCCTCGCATGGTTAGTCCACACAGTTATCCAAACCGTGTGCTAACCGTGCATTATCCATTGCCTCCAACACCAACCTTTCATGGTTTGACCGCATGGTTTGACAAACCGTGCGCCTCCCGTGCGAAGGTCATTACCCCTTTAGTTTTCCATAAAGGTCCACCCAAACGCACCCCCAAGTCACCTTGATTTACTGAAACACCTCTATCCCTACATTTTCACAATGGAAAGGACTGGAGAGGTCCGATCTATTAGAAATGACTACATCTTGTAATTTGAACATGTATATATTTTCTAATTTTTTATAGTGTCACATATATCTAAGAATTTCAATATCTATTTATATTGGGAACATAAATAAAATATAATTATAATTCATCATATTTTAATTTTGATAAAGGGAGTGAATTTTCCTTGAATATATTCTTATTTCATTAAAATCTACTGTAGAAGCATTAGTTTAATGAAATAATATATATATATAATTTTAATATTCCATAATATTTTGGTATTTAGCTTTCCATTTTTATTTGCCTCTCAAGAAATTAGAGTATTTTATTTTGGTCTTAATTCATTTGTTCGTGATTCAAAATACCCATGTCATAACTGATCATGTAGTGAATATGAGAACATAATATGATGGGCTTAGGTTTAATATAATGATATAATATTTTTACTGTACAATGGATTTGAGGCCTCGATGTGAAAATGTGTCTTATTAGGGAGTTGATGATTAAATACAACAATTGGATTATTACTCTAACGGTCAAGTCACTATGATGAAATCTAAGTGGCTAGATTCAATTTGGAGACATTGAACATTAATTGGTGAATATAGATTCAGATTTACTGACCTTAATTTCTTCTTGGACACTATTGATCCATATGTGTTTGAATCAATGAAAAAATAATTATATTATGTTATAGTATAACAAAGTCCTCAATTCAGTCTCATTAATGAGGAAATTCCAAGTCATATTTTTATGATAGTGGGGATGAATGTGTCACTATAACTATCCCCATTGATTATTAATAATATATTTTTATGTTGACTCTTGTAGTCCAATTGTTAGATTTTATTATGAATGAGATGTAGTAGTGGTTATGATATAGAAGAAATTATATAAATTAATTTCTCATTTAGATTATCTTTACTACTATCTCTGAGGTGTGTTCTATTAAATTTTATTTATTTTTTGATTATAGATTAGATTACCATGTTGATTTTGTTATTATTTTGGAATTATAATTTTATATTTTACTTTGTTTCTATTAGAGTGTAAAAGATCTTTTTTATTTTGTAAGTATTTATGAATTATAATTTTATTATATCATTTGATGAAATAATATGTGAATTTATGTATTTTTAATAATATATATGATTTTATATTGATTATATAATAAAAATTATCATATAAAAAGGAATATATTTATCAATGTTTTAATTTCTATTTTTGATGAATGATGATATAATTATGAATTTTTTTGTTATATAATTGGTTACATGAAATGTTTTTCTCTCATACGGGTGTATGTTTTTTCTTGATTATGTTATGTTTTTTATATGAACATGTCTAGGTGAGTGCTGATTTCCATATTTACCCACTGAAAGGCGGATATGGGTCAATTTTCACTACTTTAAAAAAACATTTCCATGTTCCACCTCTAGGGTAGGAGTGTACATTGTTATTTATTACGCACTGTTTATATTTATATGGATCGATTGAGAATTGGGTTACCATGTAGATTATTATATGTGTATGGGTTATAAATCAATTCTATTTGGTTTTGTATGAAATCAACTTTGGAAGGGTAATCTTGGTTTTTTATTTTGGATTAATTTAATAATATTTCCATATCATCTATTCAAATCAACCCAACCTTAATTGAACAGAATAGAACTAACTGAACATGGATATTTCCATTGAATTATCTTAGAAAACTATCATTAAATATAAGCTATACTAAAAAAGATTTATAATGCAATAAAAATGTCCATAAAAGTCCCAAAACAAACCCAAATAGATTTAATATAGTATAAAACTTCGGATTTACCTTTTTCATGTTAGTTTAAAATTGGAGGGTATTTCTGATTTAGTGTTGTTTGTTTCTGAGTAATATAATTGGTTTTTTTTTTAAAAACAATTTCCTAAAAAACATCATCCATGATATACTTATAAATCACTCATTATATCAAATTAAAATAAATTAAAATATATATATTATACATTTAATATTTTCTTTATATGCTATATCATCTTTGCAATTATTACCACTTAATACCTCTATATGTATTGAAATAATCTTGTGTCCACTGTATCATCATTATTTTTTATATAAATTTCCCATTATTTATTTTAGATATAGATTCTCTTTATGCTTTAATAAGACATCTTATAAAAAATTATTTTTTTTCTCCAGTTCAAAAACTCATCCTATAATTTATCATTTCAGCCTTTATATATTTACATGGTAATAGTTTTAGTTTTTACTCATGAATCCCTCAAACACATAGCTACAAATTCTTATTTAATCTATAATTAATGGATTGAATGACACCCTCTTACTCCGTCTAATAAATGTTAAAATTAATCCTCCAATGTTATTTTTATGTTCCCTTAAGATAACGAAATTTTGGATTTCTAGAAACTAGTTTAACCCCTCAATGATATGAAATTATAATCCATTTCTACTTGAAAATATCTTCAATTAATGCATCATTGCTTTGATAAAAAATTCTGTTGAATTATTTTATTATAGAACACATCTTAAACCAAATAACCTAACCTAATGTTAATAAACTAACATAACCCAAAATTAATAAATAACAAAAGAAATAATAAAAATCAAATAAAATTACCTAACCAAAATAATCAAATGACCCAATAACCTAACCCAAAATACACCATATGACCTAACCCAAATGACAAAATTAATAGATGACCTAACCCAAAATGAATATAATAACAAAAATAAAAAATAACCAAAAAATATACCCCAAAATGACAAAAAATAAATATCCAAAAATGTACAAAATAACCTAACCCAAAAATAAACATATTACCAAATTCCAAAATCCTAAATAATCCAATGAACCTTACCTAAAATTAACCTGATTGATGTAAAAGAAATGAACCAAATAAAAAAACCAACATGAACCAATGAAAAAAAACTTAGTAAAAAATGAAACAAATAACCCAAAAAATTGAACCAAATTACCTAATACAAAATTAATTATTTTCATATCAACAAATACATCAAATGACCTATCAAAAAAATTACATAACCCTAAAATGAAACAATTAACCTAACCTGAAATTATGAAATGGCCCAACTCAAATGTGACATTACATAAAATGAACTAAATTAATCAAAAAAAAATGACCAATCCCAAACTGATTGAAATGATTTAACTGAATGAACAAATGAGGAAATAATATAGAATATATAAAAAAATTGAAGCTAATGATATAGAATAAAAATTAAAAAAATTAAAAAACCATAAATGAATCAAATTAACTAAATCAAAAATAAAAAAATGATTTTCCTAAAATAATATAATCAAATAAATTAATAACGAAATACACTAAGAAATATGATCTAATTGACCAAATATCAAAATAACCAAACCCCATCTAAAATGGATGGAATTGATCATGCAATAAGAATATTACATCATATCCATTGTTTATCATACTATATATTCCATGTTCATTATGATATACCATTAAAACAAAATTTAAATTAAATGTATATTTACATTCTAATATATAAAATGAAAAATATTAAATAGATCAAATGGAAATGAATGTTTGCAAATAAACACTACATGAGAGATATGGGAATTCCTCCGATAGATATAATTTTGAGTATAATATTTGAAATATATATATATATATATATCATTTAAAAGACTTAAATTTTCCCACAATTAATCACTTTTAAAAATTAATCATGTTCCCAATCCAAGAAACAACTGCTCTCTAGCCAGAATAGTAAAAGTGGTTACCATCTAGTGAATTCAAGGGGGGAAGGTAATCAAGATTCTCAAAATAGTAATCATGCCAAATCACACAAAAATACTTCACCATATACAACATCTAGCACAACTTCTTATCTCATTGTTGTACCAACAAATAGTTTTATGAATGAAATTTCCCTTTTAATTATTTAAATGTATCATATTTAGTAATATAGTTTTGTATAAAGTATATAAACTAAACAATTGAAGTAATAACATTTAATTATATGAAATTGAACATTACATTTAGAGAATAAATATATCAATATTAATTTAAATTATATAAATCGTTTAAAAAATGAAAACAAGATAAATGTAATTTGAAAATTTGGATCCACTCGATCTCCCAGAATAATTAAACTAATGAAAAAAACTCTAGAAATAAAATAGAATATTAATACTAAAAATTAATTTTTAAACATAAAATATATATAAAAATAAGTGGAATAATAACTAAATGAATAATGTATAAAATATGATGTATTTATAAAATATAGGGTACCCATACAAATGTTACATGTCTCTCCATTTAAATAGTAATCAGACTGATGGAATAGTAGTCTAAAAATTAAGAATTGTAACCTGGCCATTTCAATAGTATCCTCAACTATTTAATATAAAAATAACATTTATAAATCATATTAAATGAACATATGACATATTAATATCATGCTACAAGTAAATTAATTCCTTAATAATGATAAAATAAGTGTTTTTAAGGATATAGTTTTTGAAGGTTTTTATAATAAAAAAAGATGTGGATTAAAATTTATTTTCATAAATTTGATCATAAAATAATATTCAGTATTATATTACAAAAAATATTATTTTAGGATACCATAAATACTTTTCAAAATGGTCAAAAATATGATAATAATATTTAAAATGATTTTTTTCAAATAAATACTAATTTTATATGAAAATTAATTTTATCAAATTTATAAAATTATTATTTGGAAATGGAATTTATTTTTGGTATATATAGGCCAAAAAATGGTTTTGGTTACTTTTTGGAAAATTAATTGAATTTTTTGTAAATAGTGAAATATAAAAAAAATAACATTATATGGTGAATATAAGAATTAATGAGTCATGGACGATATAAAAAATCATTATTTTGAACTCACATTCTCTAATTATTGTATATAGTCAAAATATCCAATAATATTTCTAGTCTAGACCCAATATAATAAAAAAATAAAAAACTTAAAACAATACCCCTCTCCACCACTTATAAATAATAACCCTTATTTCAAAAAAATGAGGAAACAAGACACATTAATTAGGTGAGCAAATTTGTTTTAGGAGAACTAATTAGTCTATCCTATTTATGTAGTGAAGGAGATGGAACAATTCCATTGAGGTTACCCATTTTTGTTTTAATTGAAAGATGTGGTGGATTTTGTATAATTTTCTAGTTATAGGGGGTCTATTGTTCAGAATCATCGACATCTTTCTCACCATATATTAACTTTTTCATTGAAACTCAAAATGGTTCCCACATCAACAACTAGGTACAAACCTACTTTCCAATGTTATGAAGTCAGTTGGGGTTTTAGACCCAATGATTCATAGTAACTCAGACTGGTCAAGAGGATGTGATGTTAGACTCATCACATACTAGGTTTTAGGGAATTATTTCCCACCCCAGGACTCTCTTATTGATTTAAATCATGATTGAGAATCTATTCCTAATCCCAATATGTAACTGATTACCTTAAAATAATGACCATACATAAAACCCTATAATGTGAACAATAAGGGGATCTAATTTTTAAATCCATCTATCTATATCTATATTTCTTCATTCATTTTCCTTTAGTGGGTGGCAGCTTAAATGATGAAGCTGTATTACTAGGAACTTTATAGTTTGTTGTTATCTTGGGAGGCGAATAATATATAAAGATATGATTGAGCCATCATGAGGCATTGTATGGATCAATATTTATAATAGGAATGAAAACCTACATATTTCTTTAGACACATGTATTTTAACATGGTATAGAAGGGAAATATATATATGGTCCCTTGTGCACTTGGTACTCAAGATCGAGTCTCGAGGAGACATCCTACATATATAAATTATAGAAGGAAAAAAAGTCATCATATTTCAATCACGACCTTTGGACATACCCCAATGTTGGTACTCTTAAAAAAAGTTAATTATTGCATACCATTCAATAGAAATATCACACTTAGGTTCCCATAGATGGTAGAGATTCATTATTTAAATTATATGACCACTTCAATTCTTTAGACCACGTGAGCAATGATCAATGTGAGAAATAAGGGATAAAAAGTTACTAACCTCATTGCATCTGGATGCTTGACATAGGTTTATATTCATATCATGGGAAGTTTATTATGGATCATGAACATTAATATGGAATTCTATACATCTTTTATATTGAAGTAATTATAGTTATCATAGTTTAGTTGGTTTTAATTCCACTAATAGATAATGTGAATGATCAGAAAATGGGAGTGATTGGATCCTGATGGTTTAGACGTCAGAGACATGAGGGGAATGACATTAAATTTTACATCTATTTGAGTTTAGGATCCGAACTTTTGGAGGTGTCCTATGTATCCTCATTAAGGTAGGAATCAGAGTTATCATATTTTATTTTGTTCTTAGTCCAGTGATAGATATGGTTTAATGATCATCCCATGGGAATGATTGGGTCCCAATGATTGAAATATTTGTGAAAAGGGGGAAGGACATACACTAAAGTGGATGAAAATTTTATTTTGGATTCCCTATATATTCTGGTAATTAAATGAATGAGAGTATTTGTATATTTATTGGATGGGGATTACACACTAGCTTTTCCATTATCCTGATAGAGGCTTTTGGTGTGAATGATATTATAACTGCGACTCACTAATCCCATGCGAGTTTTGCTCAGTTTGAGAAACAAGGGAAAGAAAATAATCGATATCATTGCTTTTTGGTGTAGGAATAATTTGTTGGGACCGGTCTATTAATGTTTTAACATTGATCTCGGGCCTTAGGAATGCATTATATGTATCCTTGATATATAAGTAATCAATGTAATCAGAGTCATGTAGTTTGGGGATTACACACTAAAGTTTCCATTATTAGTGGGAAAATAATATTATGTTATTGATTAAGGGATACAAACTTAGGTTTCACATTATGATGTTTAGAGAAGGGTATGATGTATTGCGATGCCTGATTGACATAGACTTTATTTCTACCCCACGTGCATTGATTTTCAACTCAATATTCCCGGATTTTCAGCTTGCAATGTTGGAGGATGTCTTCTCGATATGTCTAAAGAAAATATAATGATCTAGTTCACTTTTAGAATGAATGTCACACAACCGAGATGGAATGTATTAAGGATTTCACATGATCATGGATGACTTATTTGCAGTACATTTCAAGACCTTGTGGGAATATCATCGAATCCATCCCATGATCCTGGCAGATCTGTATAGAGCATGTCACTGGATCATGATGATTTTCCCAGGTGTCATTGTGAATGCTGATTGACACACTTGGAGGGTATCACAAGATTCAATGCGATATGTCTGGAGTGTGATACATGATCCTAGTAGATATGTTGGGTATGTTGAAAAATCTACTTTACATATCTTCGGGACATCTCAAGATCCATCAAACATAAATAGAGGGCATAATGATAGTTGTACATCTTTATCTAGAGGTTATCACAAGAAAAAGACAACATGCCATGGTACTGTTTTGATACTCATATTAATTGTACTAATTATTTCTTATGATTAGGTGAGACATAACTTTGGGGTATCACAAGGTATGGATTTTGAGCGCAGACGGCTTTGTGGGACTTTAGTGGTTTTCCTGGGGGGGCATGTGACTTGTTTTGACCTGTCTAAGGGAATTAACATGATCCAAATAGTACACCAAATGAATGTCATGTATTCTAGGAAACTTATATTGGTGCTACCACATGACATGGGTTTTTCATGTGAATCACATGAGGAACATCATTTATTTTCTTTAAATAAGTATCAAATCATTTTATTCATGATTACATCATTTTGTTTAATATTCTGTAGATTTTTTCAGTGTGAGATTATTTTAATTCTAACATGATCTTGTAGCCATGAGGGATGTTCTTCACGTAAACCACCATATGTCCTTCATGTGATCAATCAGTTATCACATTATTTGCCTATACATGCTGCATGATCGCTTCAGAGGTTCTCTATATCTTACATGATGGAACACTTTCCCAATAATGAGATCAATCATTCTAAGAAATCCAATCAAATTCCATGGTATTATTTAGCGAGGTACCAGGGAAATTTACCTCTTATTATTGCTTGGGTTGGTTATTTATAGGCCTTTACTCCCAAATTATTCACCAATTTTCTTGGTGCAAATCACATGAATTTAGGCTATAGTGGATGGTGGGCATTGATGTCCTGCATTGTCATGAAGTTTTGTCATAGGTTTTTAAGGGTCATCGCATGACTTTATGAGACTTCTTGATCTCCCCTTAAATTATTCATTGAATTAATTATGTCTTATTAAAGGGGGACTAATGAGTCATTTGGATATTTGGAGGGACCTTCATATTTTTAGGACAATATGACTAATGTCGTTCAAGAGATCTGGATGCTTGCTGAAAGACTTTCATGTGATATTTTATCCCATTTCCAAGATACCCCATGAGATAAGGATGGCATTAAAGGGGTAATTTTGATATTAAAATAATTTTTTAATGGGACTTTTGAGGTCGTACTGGTGCTTCACATGAGTTATAAAACAAAAATAATGTTCCAAATTTTCCTTTTTTATTTCCTCATTTATCTTATATGAAATATTTGTTTTCAAGAATATTCTTGAGTGTTTTCATACACAGTCTCTACCCCCATCAGTGATTCATCATGTGACCAACAAAATTTCTTTTGGTGACACACAATTAATTCAGGGATAAACACTTAATTTGATTTTTGGAGCTAAAGTGGAAGAAAAAGACTTCCTAGACATGTTTGAAGTCCTTCAATCGACAGGGATGACATAAAATCGGGAAAATTTCCCAACTAGGAGGACATGTCAATGGGGCTTCCATGGAATATCGTAGGCTGTAGGGGTGTATCCCATGCATTTTATGATAGAAAGAGGCTCCCCCATTCTTTTTTTCCATTTCTTATTTTACAATGGATATGAATCTTTTGGTGTTTTGTGAGTGTTGTTGAATTCAACCACTCTACCTATCAATGATTCTTTGTGTGATATTTACGACAACAAGAGGCTCTTTATTTTTGTATATTTACCTCTTTTTTTCAAAGTATTTTTGGATTACTTCTCAAGAACCTACCCTCTAAAAATTTTTATGACCATGGGGTGCTAATATGGTAGCTTCCTCATGGTTATGAAATATCTTGGATGAATCTTCATGAACAAGGCGGATTTTTCCATGGGTATTCAATGGATATTTGATAGGATCTTCACGGTGTGAAACTATTGACAACATGTCCCTCAATTTAGGCAATAATGTGTCTCTAATAGGTTAACACAACTATTATGATCATGTACACCTTCACCTTCCTTTGTTTATTAGGGAATAATACCCATATTTGGGAATATATTCCTATGTAAATTTGTTGATACTCAATTAGCGGGAATCAAAAATCCCCCACTAAAGAGTGATGTTCGCGGGGACAAGGAATCAAATAAAGGGAAAAGTAAATGCCTTCTTGAGGATTTTTTGTTGTCACTAATCAGTGTTCTGGGTGACATTTGGTGTATTTGGTGAAATTTGGTATTCTGTAGAATGCACTATTAACATGGGAGTAGAGACCGGTTCAATCATCGCATACTAAACTTTTCATATCAATGTCACCATACATTAATCTCCCAACCTCATCGCAATATCACCCCCACAAAAACCAATTATGATAACTCACTGTGAGACCTATTTTTAAAACATCCTTTTCTCAAATTCCCATTTTATTCAATTCAAAAAATTCACTTTGGTATTTTTTTTAACTTTGGTCATGTGGATTCACGATTATATTAAGGGATTTCTGGGATCATCTAAATTGATCACATGATCCTTAAACATTTAATAAACTAACTTAAAAATTTTGTGGTCACATGATCAACATTTTCATGGGGTCATACATTTTTTTGATGTCTTTTGATTTTATGTGATCCTCAAGATCATAACGAGTTAGGAAATTCATGATCCCTTTGAAGATTCCAGAGATGCAGATGATTCAACAAATTTTATTAAATTCCATTGTCATGATTTTATTTTATCTAGTTAAAATATGCCACAAACATAATATATATGGCTTCATGCTATCATAAAAATTCATTAACTATTGATAATAAAAGGGAAAACATCTCATGAAATTTAAATGGTAACCCTCTATATCACATGAATTATGATACAAAGATTCTGAAATGGATTCTTCCATTCAAGCTTCAAAATTATCATCTATAACATAGGTTTCCTCTATATGTGTTCATATTTCTAGATGATGTCATCATTGTAACTTCATACATCAGTCATCCATCTTTATAGGTGTTAAATTATATTGACTTGACATAGAAAATAATTGTTGAGGAAGGAAATCTGGTTGTATCATGATCCTAAGGGTGGTATTATTACTTGGAAAAATTCTCCCTTGGGTCTGTAGGGCTTTGATTTTACTCATCACCCCATCATTTAGATCTAATATAGTATATTTTTTTCCTCTTTGAATAACTAGGTTAGTTTATGGAGATCAATGTGGTATCTCCATCATAGTGGTAACTTTTTTGATGAATGGGTGTGGTCATTATGGGTCAGGAAAATCTACATAGAGAATGATGAATAATTATATAATATCAATATTTATGAAGGAATATAGATTACCCAATTTATTTTCTATCAAAAACATAATATTCTTCTAGAACAAGTTCTTCATTGGTTTCTTAGAGGGAACTCAATTCATCTGTCCCATGAAGAGTTGGGAATTAGTATATGGGATATCTACCAACTAGGTGGGATACCACCTCTCAGAGAGATGTATGATGAGTTCATTATGGATGTAAATGTCTGGGATGACCCAATACATGATTCAGTGTTGGTGAGGTTTGTGATAATAATTATCAGGGAAAAGTTAATAAGGGATCATATTATGTTCTCAATTATCTCTTTAAAATATTCGATCAACAATTTCTGCTTCATAGTAGAGAGAGGTCAATCACTATATGCCCCCGTTGATTCCATTCATGTTGTGTTCTTAATAGTTTAAGATCATATTGGTCCATTTTGGATGTCAAAAAACATTATTGTTGGGGATATCTAGGGAAGCCAGAGATATATCTGAACCTTAGGATGGAAGGATTCATGGACATGTTCCAGAATGAGTTGTGTTTCCAAGCTAGGGACACTTGTTCTGGAATCTGAGTCACTAAGCTGGTGATAGATGCGTAACTAGTTGAGGGATGAAATCTTTGAATGGAAGTGAAAACCCTTTCACACATTTAACAAATCATGGGCCACATTCAATAGGTCAACATCCCTTACAAGATTAGTAGTCCTTTTTAGTTTCTTCAAATGGAAAGGGGAGAATTTCCATTGGTACAAATACTACAATGCCACCAAGATCACTGATGCCATATCTAATCCCTTGTTTCTAAACATATTTTTTAAGGAAATGTATCAATTATATGAAAAGGATACTGATTTTTTGATTCCATCTAATAGATTTTATTTCACCCCTTATCCCATACTGACAGGGCCAATCATTGATAATAGAAGTGACTCTCTTGATGAAAGGTAATCTACGATCAACCTTCATGAAGTGATTCTTGTATCCAGGATGGATGACCTAATATTTTAAAATCCATGTATAACTTATCAATGTTCAAGTCAGTTCAACTGCACCCAAATATAGTACATTCTCCCTTCAACTAGTGTGTGATGAGAGAGATGTCGCATGATCATCAAAAAATTTTGGATGATGTATGAAAGTGAAGGAATTGATGCTGATATCATTTTCCATCTGTTGATGATCCCATCATTCTTACTCAGGATTATGCCCATGGTTGGGTAGCATCCTATCAGGGTGGTTTTCATAGATGACTCTTTGATCCTGTGGGAAATCCATTTTCCTCACCAACTTCTTCATTCATAGAAAAGAGTGATTATATTAAAGTGTTGTAAAATACTTCTAGGATGCTCTATCTTCTTGATGATGACCATCCCAGTAGTGGAACTAAATCTATCATGGAAACCATCCCTCATCCATAATAAATGATCGATTCCTCTATAGAGGGGAGGATATATGGAGCCTCTTATACTGCTTCCTTTCAAGACTATCCGACTATTACTCCTTTTGGAATGACCATCACATTTGTCACAAAATCCAAGAGATGATGTAGGTTGAACTTGTAGCACAATAATTCCTTAATTAAATTGAATCAATTTAAAAAATCCTAGCCATGTGGAACACCATAATAATATATTTAAAGACATGGGGGTGGATGACATAGATTTACAACCACTATAGGATATAATGAGATAAATTATCTTTACTAGGAAATATTTGGACACCAATGAGAGGGTATTTAACAATATTTAATATAAGGAACCACCTGAAAAATAGATTAAGGAGGCAATGAAGAAATTAGGCAATATTCAAAAACATATTTCTAACTTGAATTCCTAGATGGTTTCCATCATAGTGTAGATAGTGTGGTATGAGTAAATTGTAACTCGCCTCATGTGTAGCCTCTCATAATCACCATCCTCATTGAAAACTTCTCAAAAAATAGATACGGGTTTGAATAATGTTTTCAATACTCTCCATACTTGAGAAGAAGTGTAATAGGTGGTGTGTGTGGAACAACCACATTCAATTGACGATTCTTAATAGTCTCTTTAAAACATGGCTATAAGAAAATATCAAATCATATTTTAGATTGATCATTGACATGTATTATGTTTCCGATGAGATTCTCAAAGAGACTCTAAAATGTGTAGGATCCTCCTATTTTATGCTATAAACGAAGGGATTTTAGATACCTTTAATATTTTTGTCTAGTTTTCTTCCATTCATGATGCACATGTAACCTCTCATATTAGATGTTATATGCATCACCAGTGATACTCTTCCTTATAAAATTATAATGTAAAATGGAATGTATGGATATGAATATTTAAATCATAATATAATCTTCTTGAGAACGGATCATGAATTCACACCATCACGAGGATCCTTAATGATGAATCTGTTCGAATTTTCTTAAGAATTCATATTTTACAAAAGAATTATTGGGTTGAATATATTTCCCAGAGTAAGGGTGCTCTATATATTTTTGAAGATGATAGGCTTGGTGAGCATTGAATTATTTCATTATTAAAGTACATATTGTGCGACTTACAATCATTTCCATTTTTATTGACTAAATCAAAGTTGTTCCATAGTTTAGGGTTTTTTAGCTCGGACCTTATATCATTGTAGTTTACGGTCTTTTTTGAAGGACCTTCAATCACTATATTTTTAAATTGTTTTACCTCAGAATTTTTATCCCTATAGTTTAGGTTATTTTATCTCAGACATTATATTGATGTAGTTTAAGGTATTTTAGTTAAGATATTCTATCAATATATTTTAGGTGTTTTTATATCAGACCATATTTGTATCATGCCTGACCTGAGGGCCACTATATTGGTTCCACATGTTGGAACATCACTTTACATCAACCATACCTCCCCATATGTAAGATAATTTCTACTAGTAATGAGGGTCTATGAGTCACATGGAGATACTACACCCTATTTACCTGTGTATGACATAGCATAAATCCAATAGAATAGTGGAAAAAATATATAATAACGTGTAAACATTCATAAATAAAAATCTTAAAAAATATGCACAAACCACAACCAACATTAAATATGTCATGGAAAACCACATTTCCTAGTGAAACAAAACCCAAACTAAAGATGACAACATAATCCCCTAAATGGTCAGGACATCAAGTCTAGAACCTCGTCCATGTACCCCTCTTGCATGACTCAACTTCCATGTAGAGGATCATTACACATTTTCTTACCTACAAGAATTAATTCTACTCAAGTACCCAATATCGTCCTGATCAGGGTGTGAATACAGCTCTATAGGCCACCACCAATAGTGTCTACAAAATATCCAGTCTAAAAAGATAGTGCATGCATGTATGAAATAAACTAAAAGTAATTAAATGTCCCTTTAGGGGCCAGTAGTTAAAAATAATTTCCTACCAATTACAAATCATAGATCCAATTCATTATTTTCATCTTCTTTATTACATAGTTCATTATCAACTTGTAATCCATGATTTAGGCATGTACTTAATTAACACATGGTTCATGACATTTATCATTCTGCATAAGGGAATAATCGAACTCCCTATCTCACTAGGTATAATATATCACAACATCATATTTTCCTCACCTATATATCTCACTCAAATCGAAATGAAATCATTAGGGTAATGTTGATTTATAACCTCCCATGTCCTGTTCATTATGGGTGGAGTTTGAGCATCATTCTCACTCATCCCGTGGGAGAAGCCTCTATCATTTTTCCCATACCTCAACCCATGTAGACATTCATATTAATCCATTCACCAGACATAAACCATATCACAACCAAACACAACCAATATATTTAAATAACATAATCCATAATAATCAACATGGTAATTAATGTTGTTCCACAACCCAATAACACAATTTCCACTTACATTTCTTTGCACATTTAGAACAATTCCCAATATCATGACTATCTAACTAAGTAAATTACATAAATCCCTTTAATAATCTTATTAATCATATTCACGAATTCCTGTATGAAATACCATTAAACACTTTTTCATTTCACATACCATTACCAACGAACATATTCACCATTTCAAATGCACCAACTATCTTAGGTATTTCTATAATAACTCATAAGCCACATGTCAAATTATTAATTAACCAAATTAACCCATTTTGGTGTCATGCCAATAAAACTTTTAATCCATTAAAAAAACTAGACACATTACCATTATTCCATTCTAAATTCCATAAAACACATTAACATACTCATTAAAGGCTCTACATTATCCTACAATGACCATGCATTTAGTTAACCCATTTCTAGAACTGAATGGCTGAAGCACCCCATGGGTGACCCTAAATTGGTCAAATCCAACTCAGTGTCTCCCATGGGGACCATGAGGATTTCTAATCATAATTTGGAAACCCATTTAACATTATCTCACAAAATAAATCAAAATCATAACAAGAGGATATCAATAAAAAACCAAACATGGACAAATATACAATGAAACTATTGGATGTATCTTCTAGACCACCTACTATGAATATTTTTGTGAAAACACTCTTAATCATAGCCTTTGATCTGAATCCAACATAACTATAACACCCCAACCTAGATATCACAGAAAAAGAGGGTTTTAGAACATCAGATGATAATAAGAGGGTGATCTAAACCCTAAAGCAGAATGAGAAAAAACAGAGGGGTAATAGTCACCCGGATCTTCGATTCCTAACCAAAAGCTCTCAAAAGGTATTAGGATAAAATGATAACCACATACTGGATTCTTGGGTTGGTACGATTTATTCCAAGGGTTTTGGGGGTCAAAATGGGGGAGAATCCCGAGTAAGAACATAAAAACCAGTGGTGGTAATTTTTTAATTTTTCTAAACTTTATTGGCCCACATGGTTTACCTGCACTGATTTCCAAACCATGCAGAAACCTTATGTGATCCACTATCCAAGTTAATTTTGGTCACATAGTTACCTAGGAAGGCCACATGGTTTGAAAATAATGTTACAACTTCATGTTAATTCACTATCCAAGGCTGAAGAGATTACCTAATAGTGCGCCAACTATTCAACTTGCATAGTTTGGTCTGTTTTTCCTTTCGTTCATGTCCTGAACCCCCAAAACACCCCTGAGTTCCACATAAATATGGGAAACATTTATTTAGAAAAATATAACATGATTAAATATAAACATAAAAAAATACCTTATGAATATATGTGATCATACAACCTTCCCACCTTATAAGAGCTCATCCTCGAGTCATGCTTCCTTGAATTATTAAGATTCCAACAAAAAGAGATTCAGACACTGGACCTATAAATTTACTCTATATCCCAGTTTTCTTCATGAAATTTTCTATGTTACCGTAAAACATGATCAAGGGGAACAATATTTCCACACAAGACCTTCTCACCCCAATTCATATTAGAAACCAAATGCTCCCCAAAGGCTGCATCGACCTCAAACTCCACATCTGCAAAATTTAAGACCTGAGGTGGATAATGGTTATACTACTAGAGTTGTGAGACATGAAAAACATCATGCAATCCATTATATCACTACGGATGAGAAAATAGGTAATCCACCATTCTTATCCTCTCTATGATCTCAAATGACCCCATATACATGGGTTCCAACATTCCTTGTTTCTGAATTTGGTGGTGACCCAAAATTGGAAACACACGAAGGAACCCACTATCTCCCCCCATAAAATAAATTGCTCTATGACACTGATCTTAATATGAATTCATCTTACTACGTGACATCATCATACACTTCTAAATTAGGAAATATTTTTTATGATGTCTCCTGTATGATACTCAGTCCTAACAACTCAGACTCCACCACTTCTAAACAACACAATAGAGATCTACATGGTCTCCCATAAAGTGCATCCATGTGTTCTATGCAAATTGTATCCTAAACCGTGTTGTTTTAAGAAAAATCAATAATGACATGTGATTTTCCCATAAAGCACTAAAATCCAGAACAAAATCTCTCAACATATCATGTAATACCTTAATTGTATGCTATGAGTGTTAGTTGGTATATGGGTGATATTCCATACACAAAATGATCTGGGTAGAGAGTGCCTTCCATAACCCCCTCTAGAAGTTCAGTGAAAAATCTGGATCTTGATATGATATTATGGTTCATAAAAACTATAAAATCACAATATTTCTCTAACATACAACTCACCTAACTGATATATTTTTTATGTCTCTTGGATCATCATGAAATGGGCACCTTAGTCAACCAATCCACAACCAACCAATCCTCATCATTATTCTTTGGTATCCATTGAATACCAACATTAATTTTAATCATTATGCCATTCCACATACCCTCTATAATGAGAAGTGACTATATCAAAACACTTGGGAGATAATTCTCGACAGCTCTAGTTGATAGGTATGGAATCACGCCACAAACCTAGATCGTATTTCTTCATTCTTAACCACCAATACTTCCTCCAATAAACACAATACATCATAGTCAAATAGGTATGTAATTACCTCTTCGATGTATGGAACTCACACATAAGCTACACCCATATACACACTGGCACAACCACATGACCACAAAAATAGAAAATTCCATCATCCCCAATAGCAGATGTAGGTGGTGAATCCCCACCTTTAATACTTTCCTTCATAGCCAAATACTTTGATTCCTTCAGCTGAATCTCCATAACATGTCCTAAAAGAAAAGACTCAACATCAATTAACATAGGTGTCATTTTCCCATGACCATTACAATCCTTGAGGTGCATCATAGAAAACAAGGCCATCATTCTTTAAATGGAGTTGGAGTCATGACCCACATGATTCAGAATTTTTTAGAATAGAGAATCCAATACACTATTAACATTTCTTAGGGTATAAAACAACTTGAATTGAAAGGATTTCAGTTACTTGACCCACCGTCAAATTCTATGATTTAAATTTTAATGAGAGAATATGTACTTAGGACTTTTATTATCAGTAAAGAGCATGAACCACTCACCAAACATGTAATGCCTCCTAAAATTTTAGGCACAAACAAAATCTGAAAACTCAAGATCATGCATAGTGTAATTTCATTCGTGACGCTTCAAATATTGTGACCCATATGCTACAACCTGATCATCCTGCATCAATACTTCCCTAAGTCCTATACCATACACATCACAAAAGAATGTGTAACTCTTTCCCAATTCGAGTAGGATCAGAATCGGTGTATTAGTCAACCAATTCTTCAACTCTTGAAATGAATTATTTCATGACTTCTACCACTCAAACATAACTCCCTCCTAGTTATTCTCATGTGTGTCACTACAAGATTGGATAAATACTAAATGATACTTTTGTAATAACCACACAATCCCAGTAAACCCTAAACATAAAAAACATTATTAGGTTTCTCAAAAGGCACCACAACCTTCACCTTATCTAGATCCACAAACACAACAGACATAGAAATGATTTTTCCCATAAAATTAACTCTATCAATACAAAACTATCATTTTTAATGCAGATCATAAAGTTTATGATCTCTTAGTGTACTCATGATGGTGTCAAAATTCTTGGAATGATCCTCATGATTTCTCATGTACTCCATGATATCATCACCAAAGAGAACCACAAAATTATCTATGTATGGGTGAAATATCGGGTTCATCAAAGCCATTAACATAGCCTGTTCATTGGTCAACCCGAACAGAATCACCATAAACACAAACGATCCACACCTACACAAGAATGTTATATGCAGTATGTTAGAAGATATCACTCTCAACTGATGGTATACCAATATCAAATTGGTCTTAGAGAACACAAAATACCCCCTCATTAGGTAAAAAGGTTAGAAATAATTGGAGGCGGGTATTATATCTTAACCGTTATCTAATTTTACTATTTATATTCAACATATAACCTCAACAGTATATCTGTCTTCTACAAACATTTCCCATGAGAACCCAAAGTAAATGTACTCAGATATATGAACCCCTTTTCTCCAACTCTTCTAGAAAGAACCTTTCATTCCTATAGTTCTTCAGGTTTCATTCCATATGGTGGAATAGAGAATGGTTCTGACCCTAGCAGCATCTCAATCAAAAACTCAACATACCTCTTGGGTGGTTACCATGATAAGACCTCTAGAAACTCAACTTGGAATTGATCCAAAATGGGTGGGAAGGATGGTTTATCCTTTCCTCCTACATCTTGCACAAGACAAGACACATGGTCAATGAGTTCTCCAGAATACTTGAAAATTGACCTCACACGGCCTTCACAAACATCAAACTCCCCACAAAGACATAAGTGTCTCTATTTAGTATAGTGTATTTTACACGACATCGGTTAAAATAAATATTTGATTGATAAAACACCCACCATTACATACCCTACATCAGGTCAAGAACTGAAATCTAAAGGACAAATAGGTCGCATTGAAAATGATATCCACCAACCTCTAAATCAAAACCCTACAATTATAGGATATTCCTAAATATCACCCACAATGGAGTATCAATTGATATATCCCCACGTTCACTTTTCATGGTTAGGCCTAACACAACTAGGAACTGTGAAAAAATAAAATAATATGTGGAACGTATTTCAAATAAATCACTAGTGAGAATGGAATATCCATGATTTATACCTCAAATTATAGATGGTCTAGCCTCTCCACCTTCAAGTGTAGACTTAACTGTGTGGATATGACCTAACCCTCTACCATGGTTCCAACATGAGTACCCTACACTACACTTCCCCACTGGTATGGAAAATCTCTCTCAAGATTTTCACGTCAACCACCCCAACCAGTATGAACAAAGGAGTTACAACTTATTTCTTAATACAGGGTGGCCAAAACCCTTCCAACAATCAGCCTATAGCTCTAACCTATTTTAGTTCTCAGCTATGGAAGGTTCGTACAGAACCTCTGTGTATGTCCCATCCTACCAAATGAACAGAACATAATTGATGGTAAAGGAAGATAGCCCCACATATTCCCTGATCTTATACACATTTAACATAATACTATATCACCAAATTGAGAAACTGCTCCTCTCTTCTTATTTCTATACACAATCTCACCCTATTGAAAATTTCCAAAAAAACGTTTCCATTCCTTCAAGCTACACCACCAATCATACAGATTAGAACCACAAGTATTCCACCCAATTCTACCTTCATATTCCATACTGAGATAATATCGAGGTCCACCTCCTCAGCAAACCACTTCAGATTGAAGATATTCACCTGAGACCTGGTATCATTCCTATTCCCATCCTAGAAGAATTTCACCCGAGTCACCACATCCACTACCATTGTCGGAACGAAGTGCCTCAAGTCAGTGAAATGAATTTCATAATCCATCACCAATGCATCTCACTATTTCAAACATATAAACCCCATATCCTTCTATTTCCCCTAGTTTATGGGTAGTATTTTTTGAGAAACTTTCTTGTACATCCATCCATACCATTCCTTCTGCATACTCTATCTAAACCATAATCACTATCTAGTGATTTTCATGGCCCCATTACATTTAAGGAGGTAACTTTAGATTCATCTTGTAAGGATTACCGATATGATCATTAATTATCTAGATTGATTTTTCTATAACTCGATTACCTCTAGCCCACTCTCTATGGAATGGTTGGAGGGTGGTGCAGTTGAAACTCCCTAGTCATCTCGAACATACATAGTGAAACAATATGTGGGTTTGATTCCATCATGTTTATAAAATTAGAAAAGTAACCATTGAACTTATCTTCTCTATCGTCTTGAAACATTGTATCTACTTACTCTATTACTGGGTGGAGCATTCTCAGCAATGTTCTCTTGTCACCAAACCAGAACATGTCTTTATGCGGGAATTTATCTACAATTACAAACAAGATCTTTTGATCCCAAACCATAAAGATTCCACATAATATATAGTTTGGATCACCACTCACAATAAAAAACAATTTCACATAAACTTTTCAAAATGGTCCAACCATACCCGTAACGCTACCCTTGACTATCCATACTGAGGACCATGGTTTACATAAGGTAACTGAATCACAGGGTTACAATCATTACTTTCTATGCCATTTTGAAACTATTAATGTATCACAAAATACATCAAATAAATTTCAATTCACTTTAGACCCTTCATTATGAATAATAGTTTAATTATTATTTAACATATTACTTCCCTTTTTACCCATTTTCATCGTTTCACTATACACCATTTTAATCAATTTCAATAAAATCAATGGTATCATACCCTTTACGTCCCACACAATCATCTCATGTGTGTTTCAACCATAATTAATATCACTTATATACATAGGATCATATATTGATTCATTAATAAACAAACTCATTCCATTCTGGACACGAGAAAAATATCATAAATCTATCACACCTCACAACATGTATGTCACAAAATGGTGAAATATAATCAAATGTAACAACACATAACATGAAAAAAAATTACCACACTGGGTGACATGGATTTTTCCTTGTACCGTGGTTAACTAATAACAAGAAATAGGTCATTAGCATGACATGACATATTCCTGACCTCCTGTCTACCGCCCCAAATAGCATGTCATAGAAAAGAGCTTCTCTGATACAAATTTGTAACATCCCTTACTCGAAAACAATAAATTGGTTCCCTAAGTTGGGTCATCACCTGACCTCAATAACTCCACCCATACACCAGTTTTTTTTACTAACAGTGAGGGTCTTAGAGTCATATGGGGGTGACAATCCATTATTTAAAAAGATTAACCCCTAGTAGAAAAGAAAATTGAATATCAGAATAAATATTTAAAAAAAATAACATGGTTAAATAACCATCTCCCAAAACCTGCAAAAACCACAACCAATAGAAAATATGTGATATCATACCACATTTACAAGTGAAACAATAACCCGAATAAAGACAACAAAAGAATCTAAAAAACAGTCTTGAATCAATGTCTGGAACCTTATCCATGTACCTCTAAAGCCTGACTTAACTACCAATCAATGTGCCCTTGTCCCATTCCTGACCTGAAATCATGAAATCTTCTCAAGTACACAATTTCTTCCTAATTAGGGTGGGAGTAGAACATAGTATACCACCAACCATGATTTCTACAAAATATCTTGTTTAAATAGATAGTTTATGAAAGTATAAAGTAAAGTACATGTTAATAAAATACCATTTAAGGGCTATTAGGTAACAATCATTACCAAACTATTACAATTCATAGGTTCAATTAATTTTCTTTATATTTTTAATTAATCATTATTCATCAATATGTAATCAATGGGTTAGGAATTTACATCATTCACACGACGTTCATGTCATTTATCCTTCCACATAAGGTAATAATCCATGTCCTTATCTCACATGGGATAATAGATAAAAACATTACAATTCCCTCACCACAAATCCTTAGTCCAGGTAGAATGAAATCATTATAGGAATAGAGATCATTCCTTATCCCTAACCCATGCACCACTGGTGGAGTTAGATAATGAGTCCAACTCGAACTGTTGGTGGATCCTCAGTCCATTTTCCCACAAATCCATCCATGTTAACTTTCTTATTCAACCATTCACCTCACATAAATCATATCACAACAAAGCTCATAGAATACCCACAACAATCATAATATATAACAATCAATATAGGAATTTATTATTCCATAACCCATTAACAAAATTTATATTTACACTCCTTATCCCATTTCTGCAAGTCCCCATTATCATTCTTATCTCACTAGGAACATTCAATAACATGATTTTATCATCCAATTTCACTAATGACTACATGAACTTATGAAATTCCTTTTAACACATTTTCATTTCACATAGAATTACCAATGCAGATATTCACGGTTTCATATGAACTAACTCCCTTAGGAATTTTCACGACAATCCATAAGCCACATGTCACAATATTAATTAAGCAAATTAACCCATTTATGTTCCATGACAAACAACCTTTTATTCCATTACACAAATGAGACACATTACAAATTTTTTATTCTCACACCCATCGAACAAATCAACATACAAAAAAATTGGTTCTACATTATCCCCCAATGGCTATGAGCTTACTTAACCCATTTATAGACCATGGATTTATAGCGTACTCCATGGGTGACCCTAAATTGGTCAAATCTTCTTCAATGTGACCCATGGAGACCATGATTCTTTATAAAAATCTTTTGGACACCCATTTTAAAAAATTTCACTGATGTCATCAAAAGAATAACCTGAGGTAACCATGAAGAAACCAATCATGCACCAATCTAAAATTAAAATTGGGAATATAACATATAAACCACCTTCCATGAATATGTTAATGGATTCACTCTTAATCACATATGTAGATCCCTATTCAACCACTATTTTAAGCTTCACCCATGATCTCACTTGAAAATGAGGGTTTAGAACATCAAATTAAGATAAGAGGGATATGATAACCCTAAACTAAAAAGAGAATCAAAAGAGGTACTAGACTCACTCAAATCATTGACATGTAACCAACAGTGCTCCAAATTGATTATGATTCAAGAAAAATCACATATTTGAATATTGGTTCACTAGGGATCATCTCTACGGTTTTGGAGATAAAAATAATGGGAATCCTAGGTTAGTACATAAAACCATGAGTTGGAAAATTTTTAATTTTTTAAAACATTACTAGGCCGCAATTTTTACCCGCATGGTTTGAAAAAACCTAAAAAACCATGTGAGAAACACTATCCATGGGATATTAGGTCCCACAGTTACCTGGTAAGGACACATGGTTTGAAAAACCATTCTACAACAATGTGTTAATCCATTGTTTAAGGATAGACTGTTTTCTTGGGAAGGCCGCACACTTTACCTAACTAGGCGCCAACTGTAAGCCTTGCACATGTTTCCACATTCTTCCTTCCATTCATGTCCCAAATACCCAAAACACCCTTTGAGTCCCCTCCAACATTTGTGAAAACATTTATTTAACCAAATAAAAGAGACATAAACTGAATCTGAAAAACCCATAAGTGAATTTGGGATCTTACAATATATCACATTAGTTTAGGGTCTTTCATATCGAACACTAAGATGCCATGTAATTTAAAGTCATACTACTCAGACCAGATCAATGATTATGAAATATGGTTCAGACATGCTAAGAATCATCCTAAACACCCTATGTTTTGGATTTATTCAGTGGTGCTATTGAGGCTCACAAAGATGATATCTCCTTTCCTACACGGGGGATATTCATCTTTTTAGTAGGTCAAAGAACTTATATATTAGTAGAATTTTCAAAAAGAGGTGTCTCCACTATTTTCCATGGTTCGTGGAAGATATATGTGAGGGAATATTGGTTGAGGAATAAATCCAAGAGATTCAAGGTCCACCTAGATTGGTGGAGCATGGGTGATATAATTCATAACCCAATAGTTTGATTTAGTGAATATGGGATGTGGTAGACATTCTGTGGATTACCCATAAAACCATGAGGTTCTAAGATGCACCACATTATTTAAAGGTATCTCAAGTATTGATGCTAATTTCTTACAATGATGATATTCTTTTAGCAGGCAGGTCAAATCTTGTATGTGTCTATATCGTGGTCCAGAAAAGAATATATCTAACACTTTCTGAGGTAGATGATTGTTTTTTGGAACCTAAAATGTACAAATAATGAGGTTTGACGTAGAGGAAAGTGGACCAGGCAGGGTTTTAGCTCACTAGGTAGAACAAATTAAATTTGTGGAGATCAAGCACTATGCATTTAGGTTTCAAATCATGAGGTATGGGCCATCAAAGATTCAAGTACAGATTATCACATTCGTACATTGAAAATTTTTACAAAACAGAGTGGCACAAAATAGAGGATATGGAATACACATAGATAGTTTGGTAAGGGTTTTGTAAATCATAGTCTATGTTCTCATGTCAGGTGGATGGTATGGGAAAATCATACCAGGAATATTCCAAAACACACTAAGGTTATATGTTCTTCTATGGTAACGTTAGTGCTCATAGGGATCATAAATCACTTTTTTTATAGTTATGAATTTTGATGTTGACCATAAGAACATATATAGGGTCTATATGAATACATTCATAGTCAAAAAAGGTTCTATTAATATGAGGTATCCTTTTACGTGGTCTATGAATGCTTTATGATGATCTAAGGTACTCATATCATGAAGTATGATTTTTCTAAAGGGGAATTTATAAGAATTATTTGAGCATCCTAAAATTTATGTCATCGAATAGAAAACATTTTTTTGTATAATGTAGATATGAGAAATTCATACTCAATATTTTTTTGTAACCATCAGGTCAAAAGGTATTAGCATGGATTTTACTGGAGCTTTATAGCAGGTCTTATGAACATTATGCCTTATTTTTTCACCAAGATCTTTTCAAAAACTATGGGGATGATGGGTTTAGTGATTGAATATATGAATTTTAATCAGACCTCCCTTTAAGGTTTTTCGACCTAAAATTTTGTGTGTCTCTTTCTATAGTAGTTTAAGGTGTTGGGATTTGGATTATTATAATATACAATTTAATTTTTTATAGTTTGACAAATGTGAAGGAAATTTATGGTCATCACGAACATGGATGTAACATTGGGGATGTTATACATAATCATAATTAGGATACCTAGTGTAATGAACACCCCAAAAAACTACTAATACTGGGTTGAAATTATTAAAACTCACGGATCGAGGTTTTTAGGCTAGGTGTAATGATATTGGACATTCATATAGGGGCTGACCAAGAAGACAATGAGGTGTTGAGTTCTATGGTGGTGAAGTCTGGGTTCACAAGTATCAAAAATACCTTTTTGTAGTGTGAGAAATTTGATTGAAATCCATAGAAATATATTAAGGATCTATAGTCATGAATGCATAGAAAAAAATGTCCTTTTAAGCTAGGAATCTTTTTATGAGGGGCATGAATGATTTGTGTTAACATGAGGTGCTTAAGGAATAAAGTATGATTTATGGATTAAGGCGCATAAAAGATGGAGGAAGCACCCTAAAATACCAATGATCGTGTTATTTTTCTTTTTTTCATCTGATAAAAGATTATTATTTATAATGGCCTACATATTTTAACATCATATTGTAGGGACATACTAGCTTTTGGGAAGTTTTACATCAAGTGGTATAAACAATTTTCTTCTAGTTTAACGTAATGTGGTAAGGAATATTTGTTTTGTAGTTTTTAAATTATGTGATTATGATATTCTCTGTACAATTTAATCATCATGTGGTATGTATGTTGGATTTTATGTGAAATTTCGTGTATGATATATTACACGCACAATCAGAGCACACGTAGATATGGAATCTATGTAGGAAAATGTGTATTGTATTACATATAACATATGATGATGGGTGAATTTATTTTATCATTTGTTGATTCTTGGCCTATTATTGGTGATTTGGGCATCACTCTGTATCCTAATATGAATAGAAAAAATGAACATTCATTTCATGAACATGAAACTCTCTAAGAACGTCTGACCCATATGCAGATGTGGATATTGTTTCCATTACTTATTGTAGCATGTCCCGTGATTAGTGATATGATCATCACTAAATATCATCAAAATGACATGAAAAAAGATAAACATAGTTATTGGGAAAGGATCTTCCTGTGAATGTCTAACCTAAATGTGAAGAGGTGGAATTTTTATGCTTATTTGTGGTCACTAGAAACAGGGATGAAAATTCAGGTGTCACAATGTATCATGGGATTTAGAAATCACGTAAAATGTAGTTCTTGAATGTATATGTTATATGAGAAAAATAACCAACAATATTGTTCCTATTGAATGATTTCCATAGGAATGTGAAATGTTATGACATTCAAGGGACATCAATAGTGAATTTTAGCATTGGGTGTTGAGGATTCATGGTATGCCTTTTAAGGTATTTCAATCAAGGACATGATGAGCATGACATTAAATATTATGACTTGTTTTTGTGGGGAATCCCTTACAAAAATACATAACATCATGTGATATATACTCTGTGTTAGAAAAAAGGAAAGGGAAGGGTTTTAGTCGCCATGCAGAGGAGATAAGGATAAGACATGGGAATTATGTATCATGTGGTGGCTATACAAATATATGGGATCAAGGAATCCATAAATATTTCGTTAGAAAAGATAATGAATCCATATGTAGTTCTATAAAACCCATATAGTTTGATGTCATGTGTTAAGGACACCAACCAAGTAGTTTAATGTCTTGTTGTAATGGCGTAGGTCACGCAACATGAATGAGGATGAACTATTGGGGAATTGGTGCAATTTAACGTCATCAGGTGAATATGTTCTATGTATGATATATTATCTCATGGTAAGTACATGAGATTATGTGTATATTAATGTATTATAGGAATGAATTGAGATTCTATGCAATTTAATGTCTTTCCATCATGATTAGTGTTAACCAGTGTGCAAGGAAAGTAGCCTCGTGGCTGGAAAAAAATTTGGTTTTAGTGTCACTGTGTATGCTATGATGAAAATAATATATCCACACATAGTTAATAGAAGGGGGGATACCATTGTATATCTGACTATCACATGGGTACATGGTCATATAATCCTTATTTTTCAATTATCTATATCCTTTTCTCTGAATCATAAGTGATACAGTACTTCTTGTGTAGTTTCACATCATGTTGTGATGAAATTCTCCATACAGTTTAGCATCATAAGGTTAAGACATCGGGCATTGTGAAGTTTAATGTATTTTTTCTAGGAATTAAGATGCTATGCAGTTTAGTGAATTGATCCCATAGTGTGTGTTTTTTATTATATATTTATAATATATTTATTGAGACACCCACATTGGTGGGGGTGTGACACATTCCTCATCCATTGTGGTGAGTGTGGATTATTTTTTGGGATATAAATTATACATATAATGTTAGAACCTTATCATTTGGGTTAAGGATTTATTGAATTTCTTCCATGTATCATTGGGGTCCTATGAGCTTAAAATCTTACTCCTTGGATTATGAATATAGTCAAACATTATTATAACAGGAACGTGTGATCTGATTCATATGGGATTTAAGGATGTGCAACATACTGTAAAATTTATTATCCAGCCACTCCAATTCATCCATTAACTTTTTTTATTTCTCTTCATGTGAGAGTTATCCATTAATTAATATTTTTAGTGAAAGAAAGTATATTTTTATTTGTATCACAACATTGGCATCATAAACCAATGAGTATGAAATTTCTTGTGTAACAGTATGCTTGGTGGTATGGCAGGCCCTTATATCATAGAGGATCTTTTTCTAGCTAGGAAATCTTATACTTGTTCACAATCATCTAGAGTGTATTTGAAAAGGATTTATTGAAGGTCTATATCTCTCAAGTTTTCCCTAAATAATAGCAAAATGAGTGAATGGACTTGATATTATACTCCTGTTACAGTTTCATCGACTCTATAGAATATATGATAGTTCCATTGCCTTTTAATATTTAGTGAGGGACTCCGAACCAAGTGATGATATGGTACATTTTTATGTAGATGATATTCTTCATCTCGATATCCTTAAAGTGTATTGCCTCAAACCATTTGCAAAAGATGAAGGTAACTGTATGGATGTACATTAACTTATTAGATATGGTTGGGGATTATGTCCCCAAAAAATAAAATCCCAAAAAAAACGACCAAGAATATCTAGTAGTATATTGAAATTATATATGTTGATGGATAAAGATGTCAGTTATTTGGTATACATGATTTTGTTTGGTAAATTCTACATAAACCTCTATAATGGTTTCTATGTAATAATCCATCGTCCTAATTTGGTAGGAAAGACTAGTTCCAGAATGATGAGTTTCCCGGGATCATACATGAACTTCTTCAATGATGATGTGAATATCTATTTCTAATATTTATCTAAGAAGTATTCTATCAATGCCCCTCTAGTATAGGGTTTTATTCACATTTGGGTCATCTTGATGGGTAAATTTCATTATATGACACTGAATCTATTCATTTCCATTCAAGTATATTAGGGAAGTCATAGTTTGGAGATAACTTATTATGGGATCTAACATTCCAAGCATGTATATTAGTTCATCGTGGTTTTGAGAGATGTTGTACTGAATGATTTCTTTTATATCACAGATGATGATTGATGAGACCACTAATCGGTCTGTGATACAGAATATTTCTTCCTCCGGATTAGGGTCATTAAGGACTGTGGTTATATATTTCATTGCATCAGTGTGATCATTTTGTGATTGGGGATCATGAAGAAATGTGGGCTCAAAATGAAACTCTATAATTAGTTCCCTAAAGTTTAATGTGATAGGGTGTAGTTATTAATTTTTTATTTAATATTATGCATTGATCTGCCTTATAAGTAGTTGTAAAACCCATTTTTTATTCACAAATTTTGTATACTAGTATAGTGTAAGTTTCAGGCTAGGGATAAGGGATTGGTATTCATATTCATTATTTTTTCCCGCCCTAGGATAGTGAGAAATTGTAGGGAAAACATAATTTTCTGGGGATACATATACAATCCCTAATCCAGCTCTATTGATTTTTGGATTTTCCACCCTTTTTGAAATTCGACATCAGAAGGAATCATAAAAATAAATATCCAATGTCTGAGGAGTGTCATGGGCATAAATGAACTCCATATCATTGAAGTCGGGTTCCACCAATGTATTGTCTGGGGTGGGATGTTTCAAGAGGAAATCATATAGTGCCTTCCATTTCACCTCCTTTGATGACATGAATTGGATGTCATGTTTTTGTAGAATGATAGCCCATCAGGCTAGATTCCCAGTCATTATTGGTTTCCAAAGGATGCACTTGTGCAGATCAATACGAGATACTATATGGGATTTATGGTGTTTCAAGCATTGCCTTATCTTTTTCCCTATGAAAATGGGTGAATGGAAGTTCTTCTCGACATCTGAGTATCAGTTATTCATTTTTAGAATTGTTCAGTTCAGGTATTGAGATTGTTATCACCCGATGAATTTTTTTGTGTTTGTGAGTATTGTATCCAGTGAGTGTTCAATGGTGGGCACATACATGATGAGTGACTTCCCTTTCACCAGAGGTATCATAAATAGTGGGTGTAGTAGATATTGGATGAGACTTTCAAAGGATTATTGGAAGTCCCTGTCCCATTAGTAAGTGATTCCCTTCATCATTACCCTGGTAAATGGTATACCATTTCTAGCCATGTTGGATATTAAACAGTGAATATTTTTTAGGAACCCTTGGAGTACCATATTCTCTATGAGTTTTAGTGGGTGACATTTCTAAAATAGTACTAGTCTTATCTGGGTTGACCTGGATGTCGTGGTGTCATACCAAGAAGACATGGAATATTCATAAGGTTATCATGAATTGGATTTGTTGGATTCATCTTCAGAATGTCCTATTGTATCTTTTTAAATATTTCTTGAAGATCTATGAAGTGATAAAATCACTCTCTGGATTTTACCATCAACTCATCCATATAAAATTCATCTATACTTTCTAGTAATTTATTGATGATATGATTCATGATGTAATGATATGTAGAACGTTCATTCTTTAAACAAATGGTCATGACTTGATAGAAAAATATCCCACAAGGCACTCTGAAGGTAGTGGATTCCTCATCATTAGGGGCCGTCATTATTTGATTTTACAATGATTACCTATCCATGAAAGAAAAGGTCTTTCAATCCATTAGTTGCATCACTCAAGAGTTCTTTGACTCTAAATGAGAAATTTAACTTTGAACAATTTCGATTACGGTCTATGAAATCAACGCAGATCCTAAAATGCAGATTTATTTTCTTTAAATAGATGATTTTAGTAAGTCATATTGCATTTTTTCACTTCTCAAAAAAGATTTATTAGATCAATTTTCAACATCCACCACTACATTGGTGGTATAATAGGGTTCTTTCCACCTGACTATATTCATGATTCCTTAATGGTCATTGAGATGTTTGTGATGGTGTGTAGACACATCTATATTTATTCAAATCAATACCTTATAATTACATGAGAACACATATAAATGTTTATTTAGATATATAATTTACATATCCTTCTATTCAAGGGAAATGGAAGTACCAATTAGTGTAGGGAGCATGTATTCATCTATTATAAGATTCACCTGACTGAGCATGACAATGGTGGTGGACACCACATCCCTGAATATCAAAGGGGTATTCTAGAGGTCATCCTATTCTTCTTTTTCTTCTCTATATGTGTCTATAGAGGCATTACTAAATGAATATATATGTATGGGGAAATATATATCATAGTTTAGGTTAGAGAGGCCATGAGAAGAGGTATTAGCATTCCCTACTACCAGAATCATTTTAGAGATTTTCTGAAGATGATTGTATTTTACGCTGTCAATATTGATAGGTGGGACTTTCACCTCTGGGACCAGTTCTATTACGTCAACCATATTTATGGGGAAAATATAGATGTTGTTGAACTTACTCCATGGAATTATAGGGGTGGTCCCCAACCCATTGGACACTACCATTGGTATATCAACATCAATCCTTGGTTTTTTTCACCTCGTTTATAGATTAATACTTAAGGATATGTGGCTTCGCAATTCCCCTAAAGGGAACTGTCACCGTGATGTATGTCGACTTTTACTTCGACGGGGTATTTCAGAAATTGATGGAATATTTATGTTACCTCCATGTGGCTATAAATCCAGTAACTATTGAGTATGAAATTTAATGTGGTGTCTAAATGGATAAACATAATCTCAATTTCAGATGTGAGATCCCCAAACATAGCTTTTTGTTTGATCTTTCCAAGAGATCTCTTCTCACACATATCATACACTATAATGGCCATATTTTTTGGAGATAAATCCCCTTCAGTATATACAAAACATCATAAGGATTGAATAAGGATGAGGTTGATCCTAAAGTCATTTTTAATCATATCCCATAGGATATCGACATTAGAAAGTATTTCTAAAATATATAGGGGTATAACATGTCCCTAGATGACCTCTTCCAGATCAAGCTCTGTGAATGAGATGGTGACATGAAATTTACTAGCAAGGTCTCCATTTGATAGAAAATAGACGCATGGACTCCTATCTCAAATTCCAATGAGATTTTGTTGGATTTAATGAGTGACTCTCTTAGTTTTGTTGATTGATCCAGCACATTGAGGATTGAGATATTTCCTGTGAAAACCTCCAACTGTTTCAGAATTTTTTACAATTTTTCCAGAGGTCAAAGAATCACCATACATGGTTTATCTTGGACATGTATCTTAGGAATCATTTAAATTTTGGTGGAAATTCATGGTTCCCTTTTAGATTCCATGGGAACATATCCTTCCAACGGAACAGGTTAGGCCAACCATCCCAGTTCCCTTGGATAATCGAATAATCACACCCCCTCTAAGTGGCCATCAACAATGGCTAGGTGTAGATGTAAATTGGGGGATTCTAAGACACCTCCACGTTTTTATGCACCTTCTATAATTCTTACACATGGTCTTCAATTGTATATATGTACTTTATAGGGAGATGACTAAAATACAGGTTCAACCACACCCGTTTTGTCCCCTGTGTCATCGGTTCCAACGCATGTGGCCCACTCTTCATCAGTTTTTTTGGGAACTAATAATAGAAATAATATTCATCATTGGAGAATGGGTACTGAAAATGAATTATGTTGAAAAAACCAATGACTATCTCTTCATCCTATGAGGGTTTTGTTTGTTGGGGTGGTTTCCATGCTTTAGATGTCATAGTGAATAAATCTACAAGAGTCAGAGCTTACATTAGAGTATAATATGACTCATTATCTTATTTTTATTCCTACATATGATGGCCATGTCTATCATTGGGAGGCACATATGATGACACGTCCCTAGGTGGTGGAGCAATTTTGGTTCTGGATAGCTATGTTCTCAGGGTGGCAAGATCTCGATCAACTATTTTCTAAGTCATCTTGTTGTCGAAATTTAATCCATGCCTAAACAAAAAATTATTCCAATAGACATCTTTGAGGGTGAAATGGTTATGAAATACACAATCTCTATGGAGTTATCTATCACCACCTATACGGAATCCACCATGAAAAAAAGAATGGATTTGAAGAAAAATAGTCCTGGATATTATCATGCAACCTTCTAGGGAAATGATAGTTGTTCGGATGGTCGGGGAGGTTGATACACATGGGAATCCCGGTATATAGTAGATTCAGTAGGTTATTAACTATTGATACCATGAAATAACCTGGGAAACATTCATTTCAATAGAAGTATTATTTATTTATCCATTCCTCAAATCCAAGGGGACCATGACTTCACTATTCTTCAACCCGAGGGTGATTTTGTGGTTGTTGCCTCTCTATAAGAGGTGCAGGGTAGTTCAAGACATGCGTATGGGATTTGATGAGCTCTACTATTTTATTGAGAGTGATAGATATAGATTATATTTTATCTATCCCTTCCACTATTTTGAGTGATACAACTATGATATATATTGGTTTCAATGAATTACATCTTCTAATTTTATGCCATTTTCTACAAAATCAAAAACCCTTTTTGGATATCTCATTATGATCATTGCCTTCTGCAACTCAATCCAGAAATATTTAGTGTATAGTTCCATAAATTTTTCATGTGATATAGGGATGCTGAGTAAATAGGTTAAACCTTTCAATATGACTATGAATCCAACAGTCCTCTTGTTTTCACATTTTCTGGAATTCATCAGCTTACTAGTTATAGTTTTCATTAGCATGGAGATAATCAGATAAATAAATGGAAATCAATGTTATTCCCATCATATAATGGATCCTGCTAGTAGACTAAAAATCAAAACAAATGTTAACCCTTTCAAATTCATTATAAAAAATAGTATAATTGTTCCCTCCTCTTGATAATAAAGGCCCATCATTGAACCACATCGGGATATGAAGTGTGTTAGATGTTTTTTCAAGGTCACATGAACCGTAAAATGTTGAAAAGTTAGGATTAAAGAAGTTTCATTGGTGAAGAGTATAATCGACACACATCAGATATGGATTCCTCTCAGGATATATACGATAGAGTCTTCCTTTCAGGACATCCATTTGATTATTCAGGGACCTGATGATGTTAAAAACCTCTAGGGGTGCTGCAATATTAGGAGCCTCACATATACATTATGTGGGTGGGGTTATTGAGGTGTCCCATCCTTGATCTCATATTGATTAACTATTCTTCCAAAGCATGAATAATCACATTGCTGATTGAGAGGATATCACTACAATGAAGGGATATCACATTCATTTTCAACATCCTCATTTATGTACAATGGAATCATCGATTCTGAGCCATTTTAATGAACAAATACCACTTTTGTAGCAAGATTATATCTTTCCTAATGTCTTGGTGGGGTAACAATTTCCTCAATCGTGATGGAGATCGATAATGTGAATATTTCCCTTGACTATCTCCTCATTGAGTTTTCTGAGAGTTTGTAACTAATTCGTGTATTGTACCAACTGTTTCTCTATGGAAGGAACCTCAATTATTATGCGGGGTGATTTTGATGTTTCCAAACCTTTCCCTTTCTCATTGATAATGTCCCTCTTGAGAGGTGTAAAATCGATATTCATGGGTTCCATATATATGATCCTTCTTTAGTTCTGGGTGCGTTGAGCCTTACTTGGTGAATCTAAATCACAATCATAGTAGCAAATATTTTCTATTTTTCATCCCTCAACATTTGTGTCTTGATTGAGAATATCAATTTTTTATTATTACTACATTCATAGAGCCATATAAGGAAATGGGGGTTCCCAATTACAATGTACGCACCAATTTGATTATTGAATTGCTTAATTAGGGTCGTTAGTCACTCCCCTGGCCATATTAGGCCATTTTTTCAGATACTCTAGAGGGATCTGATTTTTTCAATGTATGGTCATCCTGTCTCAGCCCATGATGAATTACCTCAAGGGTGTTTTCATCCATGAATGCCGAGTTGGCTCCAAGTAATAGTTGTTTGTCTTGAGGTGAAAGTAACAGATGGGATTCGAACACCAATATTTACCTCCCATCATTGAGAATACTAATTTTCTCCATAGAGATCATGTTGATGATGAATATTCCCCCAAATCTATAGGATGGTGGTTATCTTGTAGCATACTTTGTATTGATTGATATTTTTTTTGGAACCAATTATTCCAATAGGGGATTTTATGACTCACATGATGGACATTAAGGTATAAATAACCCTTTCCCAGTGGGATGGGGTTTATCTAGAATCCCTATTTAATTTTTATGAACCTTTTAGGGGATGATGACGATCTTGGTGATAGAAATTGAGATATAAGTTCCCTCATCCATGTTGGATGGTTTTTTTCCGCTATTGATGATATTTCATGAATCCACTTGGGAATTGAAGATATGAGGTTTGGAGGTGGTGTCAGATATTCCTCCAACATGTCAGGCCATGATATCTTCTAGATAGATTTTGTAGAAGCTATAACTATGAACCATTGGATAGGGTGAAGCTGTATTCATGTAGGATCTTGGTGTAATGGTAACGCATGATGGGATTTAGCTCCTGTTGGATTATATTGTGGTGATTGCATCATTTCCTTCCGTGTCAAGAATGTGTTCCCAATACATTTAAGGGACCATTTCAAATACCTTATGACTATTCTCTCCGTTTGTTCATTTTTTAGGCATCATTGAATTGGGGGAATTATTTTTTAGTGAACAAATAGCTCAATCGTTACCCATTCCTCTGCTTTATCTAGAGTCTATTAAATTACAAGATGTTGAATTTGACATGTTCTATAATTATTGGGATATAGTGAAGTGAAATGCTCCATAAATCTCCCATTCATGGATACAAACATTTGACGATGCTCTGTAAAACAGTTGGTGGAGAGTAGTTGAGGTGTATATACAAACACTACGTAGGTTTTTTTCATGGTCCTCCATTCATGGGTTTTGTGATCTAAAAAATGTAATGTCTCGGAAATTTTGTATAATTTTATTTAATTATATGGAATTATTTTGTGACTGTGAAATTAGAGGGTGCGTGATTCCGAGGCCCAGAGTTCCCAAAATGATCCGTCAAAGTTTTGGTAATGTTTAATTAGCACGCATATGCTATTTTCCTAAAAAAGTAGAATAACCTTTAAATGGTTACTTAAATCCGAAATTCGAGGGCACCGTTGCGTCAGGATAGCTGGTTTACCCTAGGCGCGACCTAAGTTTAGTCGGTGTGGGCCTCCTATGAGAAAAATCAAAAATGGCATAAACAAAAATAAAATAATAAAATAAAGTTATATTATTTTTTTCAATACGTATAACTCACTAATAGTAACTCAGATTAAAAATCTGATCCCACTGCTGAACTCATGAGGGTATGATTTCTTTAGACGGATACTAACTGTGCCCCTCATAGGCCACTAGAGAAATTTTGTTTTTGGTAGTAAATAAAATAATTAAGTGAAAATTATTTTATTGTAAAATACATAACTTCTAAATGGTATCTCGGATTGGAAATACGAGATTACATTTAGGTTCGTTGGGGTATGCTTCACTTAGGCAGAGCCTAACCTCGACCGGTGCAGGTTGATGGTGACTGTTAATAATTTTTGGAACTTTTTTTCGAGTATGTTCACTACACGCATGAGCGGCGTTTTCTAAATTTTAAACCGGTGCTCATAATTGAAATATGAGGACACCGTTGATCTTGTAGCCCTGATACTCGCTTAAGGAGACCTCCACATTGACTACAGTAGTATGAGGATGAAAATTTGTTTTTGGAATTTTCGTGGGAGGAGATAAAATAATCATTCTTTAATTTATTTTTTAAATTGAAACCTCCCATTTTGAATTTAATGGTGGGGACCACATGAACTCTCTTCCTCAAATAGAGGTGAACCTTTGAATTCCCCCTTTTTAATGTACCAACTCTAATTTAATTAATGTGACAACTTTGATTAATTAATAAACATAATTTATTATATTGGTTTCTAACAATTCTTGAGGTTGGAAAAAAAGAACCTCCCCCAATGAATAACGAGGATGACGTATGAGTCTGGATCAGAGACGTGATGCTGGGGTGACAAACGCTGGCATCCCCTTCACCAACTTCATCTCATTTCTCACGACATCTCCTACAATCATCAAGGTAGGGATTTTAATTTTATGTATGATTAAATATTTTGGTTGATTCTTCATAATCATGATTCACAATAGTGATGGAAAAACAAACATGGCCATCAACATGCACTTAAACATTGCCCATTTTTCTTTCGTTCTGTGCACGTTCATCATGCGTTCTTCAATGCCAAAAATATTTAATGACGCTATAAATGAAATATTTTGTTGAGCGCAACATATGGATGCATGTCCCTTGACCTACGGATCAAGAATATGTGATTGCTTTATTTTTCGGGTTTGGAATGAAGCCACAATGGATCGCGGAATAAGGCAGCGACCGACACCCGGCCGACCGCAAAGAAGGAAGGGTGGTGCGCATCTGTGCAACTGGATGATGAAGAAGCCACGCCCATCGGACGTGGTGGGGCAAGGTCGTATCCAACATCCGGATGGCCACGTAGCAGAGCGGGGGTACACGTCTGTGTCACCAGAGGAGTAGGAGGTGCTACCACTGGGCTGCGAAGGAGGCTGAAGAGTGGCCGACTGTACCGACTGTGGTGGAGCAGCGGCGCACAACTACACTACTAGAAGAAGAATCGGCTGAAACACCAGCTAGGTGTTGCGGTTCTGTGGGACCTACTTTTGTCCCATAGAGACTTGGAAGCACCTAAAGGGGCTACTTGTTACCATTCTAAATGGAAGGGAGACGCTCCCCCTTCGGCGTCCGGTCGGGCGGACCACACAATCAGGTCACCCCCTTTGCGGGTCAGGACGGACCCCAACCTAGAGGGTCAGTCCCACTATAGCCCAGGTCAACTAGGAAAAACCTGAATCGGGCCGGGTCGACCCAAACCAGGTCGGGATGGCCCATTCCATGTCAAACTGGACCCAGGCTATCAGGACTGAATTGCGCCTTTTTTGCTGTAACATGAGAACCAGGAATCCGTTTGAAAAACCGTCTATAGAACTATAATCCTTGGATTGAGATGGTCCATTTGGTATACTCCACTTGTGTTTGGATGAAGTTGGAGTACAACTAGGTTGGACTGAACCATGAATCCTTAGGGCCTTCCGAGCAGAAACGCTATTAACATACAGATCGGGCGTCCGATTTATGTGCCGTCAATTGCGTTGGGTCCCTTGTGATGTGTAAAATCTTGGGGATACTTTTCAGGGAATTTATGGGAATTTAAGGTATGAACTATGGCTTGGGTAGAGGTTTTACCCAGCGTGATACATACGAAACCCTGGGACTAGCTGAGACTTGATGACTGCTGATCGTTTTGACTCGGAGTGACTTGACAGGCCTAGTGGGAAGTGCATCTGTGTGACGCGGTAGACCCATGGTGGGGAGTGCCTCAGTGTGACGCGAAAGAACGATGGTACTCGATAGGAGGAGTACCTCAGAAGACCACGAAGGGGTCCTCTATGTGACGAAGATGACCCATGGTGGGGACCGCCTCTGTGTGACGTGACATACCCACGGTACTCGATAGGAGGAGTACCTTAGTAGACCAAGGTTAGTGGGAAGATCCTCTGTGTGATGTGGAAGGCCCACTGTACTATATAGAGAAGGAGTTATCCAGCATCAAATGTGTTCAATGTTGTGACTAGGGATGTTACTTGTTATTATCCCTAGAGAATACTTTGGCTGGCTATCAGCTTTCATAGATATCCTATGGCGGTCAGCATCATAATCCTGTTTCACAGAGTTGTATGCCTGGTTTGTGCTGAGTCTTTTATCTTCATGTTGATATCTATGTTGTACTTTTACCTTCGTAGTGTAACCTTCGTGGTGTTACGTGTGTGGTTTTATTACCTTCGTGGTACTATCTTCATGGTGATACCTATGTGGTATTGTTACCTTCATGGTACTATCTTCGTGGTGATATATGTGTGGTACTTTTACCTTCATTGTGTTACCTGTGTGGTGCTTTTACCTTTCTGGTGTTACCATCTTGGTGTTACCTTTGTGTTATTCTTCCCTCATGTATGAGATGTGTATATCTTAATAGCTTAGGTGTATGTATGGCACATACTTAAGTAGAGTTGATATCTTGTTTTGTGGTTTTCTATTGTGGAACATTTAGATACATATAGGGTCTCAAAGACCCTATTGAGTATCATTATACTCGCGCCTATATGGGATTCACCTCCACCTTTTTGTATCTTATGCAGATGATGTACAACATTGATTGAGACTGAGGGAGTTAGGATTGGATGGTACTCAGAGGTGGACCATTTTGTGTGACGGTATGTAGGGACTACTGACCGTGAGTTGTACCAACCCTTCAGGTAGGATACATTATTGAAGATCCGGGAGCTACATTTCAATTTTTAGTTGTATTTGTACTTTTCAATTGTACTCGTACTTTCATTTGGGCATGTATTCTTCCCCTCATTACTTTATATTCACACCATGTTAACTATATAGTTTAATTTCTACTTGAATATTGTTGTGTTCTTGGTTTGTGTGAGTATATAGTTTATAAAGGTAATGCCATCTTTTTTTCGGGAATATAGATTTCGGTGCTTCTCTCCTGACCCTAGCCTATGGAAGGTGGGTTTAGGGTAGTCACAACACAAGCCCCGAGGGTATTGGTCATGACAAAGTGGTTTCAGAGTAGTTCGGTTCTACCGAATAACTAGGGCTCTGAAATTTTTTGTGAAGCAATATTGTTAACTATTATGAGTGAGGCTTTCAATTTTGGGGAGTCTAGTGTTAGTTCGGCAGACGAGGTATCCATACACCAGGACCCTAAATTCTGATTTCAAACATAGCACAAAAAAACACAGATTGCCTGTGTTTTTGAAAAAAAATTTCTTTTGATTTCCTTAGAGTCAGCTCACCATGTAAAACTTAATGACTGTGGTACACCTATTCCTTATCAGGATGTCGCCACATAGACATCCAGCTATTCTCAATAGAGTAGATTATGATGGCCCACTAAGTAATGAGGCCCCAGTATAGGGCCCACTTAATGTGTTAGCACCTTCGAGTGGTGTACAAGAAGCACCACTACCCATTAGATGAGTGTTTCCACCAGCTCCACCAGTAGAAGATTCATGCCGACTGAGCGTGTTGCACGAATTTCAGTGAAAGAGGCCTTTGAGATTCCAAGGAGAGATGGACCCACATGCAGCTGAGGACTAGATGGAGGCTGTGGATATAGTTCTCTGCCTAGTTGAGACACTAGTAGAGTTGATGTCGATAATATCTTCTAGTCTATTCCTGTTATTGGCCATGAGGATGGTCCGTATAGTGATGAGGCTTTGGTAAGTGGATCGTTTCCCGAGATAGTACCTTCATGTAGTGTGTCATCTTTATCAATACCTGTTGGGAAACAGTTACAACTAGCGATACCAGAAGAGGACACATTTAGGCTTTGTGCCTTACACAAGTTTCCGCATCAGATACCCCTCAGGTTTTAATGTGAGCCCGACTCACAGGCGGCTAAGTAATGGCTTGAGGAGGTGGCTGAGAGTTCTCTAGAGCTTCTACAACATCGAAATGATGAAATGTTGGTAGCTGAGTATTCATCACGGTGTACTGATCATTCCTGGTACTCGATGAATATGATGTGATATGTGCTTCAGGGCTCAAACTTCCGAGTGTGATGTGTTTAAGGACGTCCTAGCCAGAACTATTCCCCTTTTCATATGTACTTATGTTAGGGTACTATAGAGAACTTATGGGGTTGAATTTACTTTGACTAAGAGGATACAACTAGTGAATGTTTGTAGTGGGAAAGCTAGAAACTGGTACCAGTATCAGAGACTTGGGCAAGTAGAAATGTTTCGGGAAGAATAAGTGTTAGCAACAGGGGAAGGGAGAAGCTACTTATGGTCAAGGATTATGACACAAGGGATCTAGGAATGATTATATGAATGGTTTGTGTCTACTACTAGTTTCCGTATTAACATATATAAGTACCAATCATTCCTACCTTCCATGAATCTAGTCCAGAACTTTGACTTTCCAGTTGAGCCATTCACTTGACCATCACATCTGGAGATACCTTTAGGAGGATACTCGATAAACACATATATACACGACATGTGATCCGACCCTTAAGGCAAGAGTTTTAGTTGAATCCTCTTGGTGGTAGCATCGAGGCCATACGACGTTAGATTGGGTATGGATTGGACATCAATAGTTCATACTCAAATTGATTGTATAAGGAAAACATGTTTTTGGTTTACCAGCAATGTTGGAATGAAATTTTCCTTGGTCGGCGTAAAAGGAAACCTAGGAATCAGAGGATGAAATCTTACATAAGAGGGTGAAACCAATCACTCATGATTTAGCCAACCTTACCATCATGGAAGTAGGAGTTTTTAGTTTTTAGTTCTCAACAAGAGTGGCCAGAGTTCCTCCAGGACTAGGACATTGATATTGTCTATATTCCAAGGAAGGGGAATGTGGTAGCAGACACACTCAGTAGGAGGTCTGGTCTACATCTGATGAGTGAGGCATCAGAGTTGCTAGCTGCTTTGCAGATATCCTACGTGGATCAAGATGGAGTATCTTATATTTAGTCTCTGATAGTCACACCACCAATCCTTCAGCATGTCAGGGAGGTGCAGATTGGGGAAACCGATAGTGCGGCTTGACATTCTTAGATATCCATAATATAGGCACCTGATAGATTTTTTTAAGTTGTGGAGCACAAAATCCCCTTCAGATGACGTACCATGGTACTAGTGGTGCTTCAGGAGGAGGTGTTGAGGGAGATTCATATGTCCCCTCTGGTGGTATATCCTGGTGCGGTGAAGATGTACCATGACCTACGACATCAGTACTGGTGGCCAAGGTAGAAGAAAGAAGTGGAAGAATTTGTATCACAATGTCTCACTTGTCAGCAAGCGAAGACTGCACATAGATGGAAGAATTTTAATTCTGACAGGATATAGAGACCCATGGAGTTCCAGGAGGGGGACCACATATTCATGTGAGTCTCTCCTTGACATGGACTACAAAGATTTTGCCAATGCGACAACTTATCACCGAAGTTTATCAGTCCTTTTATGATACTTCGGAGGATAGGTGAGGTAGCATACCAGTTTCCTCTTCCAATAAAATATGAGATGGTGCACAACATCTTCCACATGTCTCAGCTAAGGAGATACGTGAATGACCCATCCCACATCTTTGACCATGACGAGCTAGACTTTGATGATGGGGTGATGTTTATGGTGGTTCCAGTGGAAATTGAGAATCGAAAGTAGTCGGTCCTTCATGGATGGTCGATACCTATAGTATGTGAATGCAGGTAGCATGAGAACCTCTAGGAGAGCACATGGGAGTAGGAGGCTCTGATTAATGCTGAGTACCCCCTTTTGGTTGTTTTTCATTTCTTGTGGATTTTGGGGTCTTAATGCCCTATGGTGGGGAGAATGTAATGTCCCAGAAATTCCATATAATTTTTTTAATTATATTGAATTATTTCAAGACCACAAAATCAAACAGTGCATGATTCCAAGGCCCGGAGTTCCTGGAATTATTCGTCAATGTTTTTTTTAAGGTTTAATTACTGTGCATAAGCAGTTTTCTTGAAAGTGTATAATAAATCTTAAATGGTTATTTGAATAAAAAATATTAGGGCACCATTGTGCTCTGGATGGCGGGATTATCCTAGGCACAACATATGTTTAGTCAGCACAGACCTCCTATGAGAAAACATGAAAATGGCATAATGGTAAATAAAATAATTAAATAAAGTTATTTTATATTTTTTCAAATGATTATAACTCAAAAATGATAACTCAGATTAAAAATATGAGACCACTGATGAACTTGTTAGGGTATGGTTTCTTTAGGTAGATACTAACTTTGGCCAGCACGGGCCACCAGAGAAAGTTAGTTTTCAGCCATAAATAAAATAATTAAGTGACAATTATTTTATTGTAAAATCCATAACTTTTAAATGGTAACTTGTATTGGTAATTTGAGAGTACTATTGGGTTTTTTTGGGGGGCATGTTTCACTTTGAAAAAGCCTAACCTCGACCGGCGTGGGATGAGGGTGACTGTTAATAATATTCCGAACTTTTTTTCATGGACGTTCAATAAACACGTGAGTGACATTTGGTAACTTTGGAACCAGTGCTCAGAATTGAAATCTGAGGACACCGTTGAAATAGTATCACCGATACTAGCTTAAAGAGACCTTCATCTCGACCACAGTAGGACGAGGGTCAAAACTAGTTTTCATACTTTTGTGGGAGAAAATAAAATAAACATGGATTATTTTATTTTTGAAATTGAAACATCTCATTTTGAATTTAGGGGTGGGGACCACCCAAACTCTCTTCTTTAATGGGAGGTGACCCTTGTAATTCCCCTTAGTTAATGTGCCAACTCCAATTTAATTAATGTTCCATCTTTGATTAATTAATAAACATAATTTATTAACCTGGATTCACACATTTCTTGAGGTTGAAAACTCGTTTGAAAAAGAGGAGATCCTTGAAGAGAACTTTTGGAGGATCATATTCCAATGAAGAACCACCCCCAATGAAGAACGAGGATGACGCACGAGCCCGGATCGGAGACGTGTTGCAGGAGAAAAAAACGCTGACATCCCCATCACTAACTTCATCTCATTCCTCACGACATCTCCAGTGAATGTCAAGGCAGGGGTTTTAATTTGAAGTATGATTAAATATTTTTGTTGATTCTTTGTAATCTTGATTCACAACGACGATGGAAAAACAAACATGGCCATCGTCCCACACTTATACATTGCCTCTTTTTATATTGTTATTCGTTCATTCTTTGTACATTATTCAACGCCAAATATTTAATGACACAAGAAACCCAATATTTTTTTTATCACGACATATGGATGAGGATCCCCCAACAAAAGGATTGCGAAAATGTGATCGTTTTATTTTTCATGCTTGGAACGAAGCTGCAATGGCTCGCAGAAGAAGGCGGTAGCTGGCACCTGGCTGACTGTGATGATGGAAGGGAGGCATGCATCCGCGCTGCCAAATGAGGAGGAAGCTTTGGACCATTGGCCATGGAGGGTCACAGTGGCAGCCAACATCTGGCCGACCACATGGCAGAGCGGTGGCACGCGTTCGCCCCATCGGAGGACAATGAGCAGCCTCCCGTACTGATCGTGGTGGAGATGCGGTGCGCGACCACGCCATTCGAAGGAGGACCGGTCGTAACACCGACCGAACATTGTGGTTCGGAAAGACCTGCTCGGGACTCGTAGTGATTTGGTAGCAGCTAATGGAACTGGCCGTGACAATTTCGAATGGAATGGGGACACTCCCCCTTCGGCCCCATCTCAGGCTGACTATGCTAGTGGGCCGAGAAAGGCTGCCCCCTTCACGGGGTGGGCCAGACCATGGCCCTGTGGTCCAGGTACACCATATCCTAGGCCAACATGGACAGACCCGAATCGGGACGGTTTGGTCCGATAGGGTCGGACCAGACCCGGGCCCAATGGGACCTAGTTTTTCTTTTTTGGTTGTAACATAAGAACTGAGTGTCTGTTTGATGAACCATCTATGGAACATGATTCCTTGGATCGAGAAGGTCCTTTTGGTATATTCCACTTGAGTTTGGTTGATGTTGGAGTATGGCTAGGTTGGATTGAACCTTGAATCCAACCGGGCCCTCAGAGCAGAAACACTAATAACTTATAGACTGGGAGTCCGATTGACATGTTGTATATTGTGTTGGGTTTCTTGTGACATGACAGAACTTTGGGATAAATCTTTTTGAATCTTCGTGGAATTTGAGGTATGAATAATGGATTCAGGAGTGGTTCTCCCTAGTGCGCTACAGACGTGAATCTGGGACTGGCTGAGACTTCATGACTGCTGACCATTTCGACACAGAGTGATTCGACAGACCCAGTGGAGAGCGCCTCTGTGTGAAGCAGTAGAACCACGGTGGGGATAAAATATGTGCGACGCAACAGAACCACGATGGGGAGTACCTCTCTATGATGTGGAAAACCCATGGTACTTAATAAGAGGAGTACCTTAGCAGTCTAAGGTTAGTGGGAAGCACCTCTGTGTGACGCGACAAGCCCACTGTACTCTATAGAGGAGGAGTTCTACCACAACTGAGGTGTTCGTCATTATGACTAGGGAGGTTATTTTTTATTATCCCTAGTGAATCATGTGGTTGGATATCAGCTCTCATTGCGATCTTGTGTGGTTCAACATCATAATCATGTTTCTCAGAGTTGTATACCTGGTTTGAGATGAGTCTTATATCATCATGGTGATATTTGTGTGATACTTTTACCTTCATGGTGTTACCTGTGTGGTAGTATCTTTGTGTCGATACATGGGGGGTAATTTTACCTTTGTTGTACTATATTTGAGGTGATATATGTGTGGTACTTTTACCTTCGTGGTGTTACCTGTGTAGTACATTTACCTTCATGGTGTTACCTTCATGGTGTTACCTTTGTGGCATTATTCCCTCATGTATGAGATGTGTATATCTTGATAACTTAGGTGTATGTATGGGAATATACCTAAGTATATTAGATGTCTTTCATTGTGGTTTTCCATTTTAGAAAATTAGGAGACCTACGAGGTCTCGGGGATCCTTCTGAGTATCGTTATACTCACCCCTGCATGGGCTTCACTCACACCATGTTGTGTCTTATGCAGATGACGTACAACATTGATCAATGCTGAGGGAGCCAGGACTTGATGATACACAGAGGAGGACAATTTGGTGTGACATGATTTAGGTACTACTGATTGTTATTTATAACTACCCTTCAGGTAGGATCTATGGTGGATGATCCAGGAGCTGCTTTTCACTTTTCAGTTGTATTTGTACTTTTGAGTTGTACTCGTACTTTCAGATTGTCTTGTATTCCGACCCCTTTACATTCTATACACACCATGATTACCATATAGTTTACTTTTTTTCTTGTATTTTTTTGTGTGCTTGGTTTGTGTGATTTTACAGTTTATAAATGCAATTCCTTTCCATTTTAGGGAATACTCCTTTCAGTGCTTGTCGCTATCCCCTGGACTATGGAAGGTAGGATTGGGGTAGTCACGGCACAGGCCCCAGGGAAATGGGTCATGATAGAAAATTTGTCCATGTCAAGTTAGAAGTATTGATTATTGATGAGATGAAGAATATATGAATATCATGTATTAGAAAGATGTATATCCTTAATTCAATTATTAGTAGAGCACATATTTTGGGAAGATAAGGAACACACTCCTTTTATAGCTCATATGGGACCTCGTAGTCAAAAGTGGAAAGGATCCAAAACATAAGGGGAGGTCGTTTCCTACTAAAACTATACATATGTCATTGTCCACCTCATCTTCTATATACTTACATTGATCAATATATGTAGACCACATAAGATTCTTTTTAGGATCTCCTTTACACTAGAGTGGAATCCTGTTAGAAGTTGATGGGGAACTATATACAGTAGACCCCGATATTTTGACCACCACTCTATATTAAGGAATCATAGTTTTGAAAACATATATATATAGAAGCATCTGGGGAATGTGAGGATTTCTATTTCCATGGGAGATATGATCGTGGGATGGTTGACTATTGAATATGTCAGGAGTAGAGTCCTTGTGATCAATCTCCACACTACCATGAGGAATATCATGATAATGAATGTATTATTCTTCAGTAAAAGAGTTAAAGAAAACTTTAGGTGTTGAGAATGTGTCCTGAACATCCTCATGGAAATTATCATTGAGTTTATTAGGGATATGACCATTGTTCTACATCATGGTCAGAATATAATAACATCTAGGATTTTGAATTGATATAATCCATCTATATGATGGTTTCTAGAACATGTTTATAACTATATGGTGTTGAAAGAGTATGAGATCACTACTGAGAAGCTATTGAAATATGTTATGTATCTTCTTCATTATTGATTGGTATATAATCCTATCCTATGGGTGGTGATATTCTAAACCAATGATTCTCATTGAGGACGAGAGTATGAGACTGATCATGAGCCTTTATGGTATGTTATTGGTGTTTCATGGAAGGGATATTAACCTACACTGAGGCATGTTCCATTATCACATGGTGTTCATTGGTTGGAACATGAATATGATCCTTTTATGATTATGCAAACCCAGTATAATATGTTAAAGATCCTCTATGGGAGAAAGGATGTGATCCTCCTCTTGTATTTTCCTAGATGGATGCTGGTGTAGTATTTCATCACCAGAAGTAGGAATATGCACATGACTTATGTGAACTACTGAAATATTCCAGGTAGATTCACTAACAGATATATGAGATTGTCCTGATGTATTTGTAATTCTCACATGGTTATCCCTAACCATGATTGGGATATGAGACCGATCCTAAGACTTTGGAATATGATGATGGTCTTTCAAAACATGAATATGTGCCGGTCCCGAGGTATATGCCCCTCTAACAGGGTGATCCATATCTAGAACAAGGATATGAGCCATTACTTAGTCTTTGTAATATGTCACCTTATTTGTTCAATAGAAATGATCCATTTTACCAAGGCATGTTATACTATCACATAGTGAGCCATAGTTGGAATAGGAATATGATCTGGATATGAGGAATTTTCCTTAACTCGAATATATTGATAATCCTCATAGATTGGAAATAGAATGTTTTCTTGTTTTTTAGAAAACACTTGTTCAAAATGATTAGAGTGTTGAGCTACCCTAGATGCATGGATTGAAATATTCAATTGTCCTTGTATAATTACGAGTTAAAAATAATGCTGGAAGAGTTCTTCAACTATTTATAATATGTAATAATACATTAGTAAATTGGGATTAGGGATATAATCCTATAAATTTTCATGATCCCCTATATAATGGAATATATATTTGATTGAAGTGGTGATATGTTCCCACGTATTTCCTATTTGTGCCACCAAAATATGCCTATGGGCATTCTGCATGGGGATTGGGATATGCACCTCCCCCATGCATGATATAAGAATGTGCCTGCAGAATATTTTTGAGTGAGAACAAATATGAGCCTTCCTGCATGTTACTCCTAGAATATATCAGAATAAATCTTCAGCGGGATTGGGGATATTATCCCACTTGTAGTTATATATATACTTCCTCACCCAATGTGTCTTATTTTTTTACGGTTCATGTGTATCATAGGTTTCATTGTGGTAGGTGGTAACCTTAATAGGCAACTGATGCATACTAGAGGGAGAGAGTTGGTAGAAATTACTGAAAAGAACCCTACTCAGGGGATACAGATCTGGAAGGGATCATTATTTGACTCCCATTTCCACCATCATCAGATACTGAAGGTGGTGATTGTCACGGTATGCTGATAAGCTCCCAACGTGGGTTGCTATTGCAAATAGGGCCACTGGCTTAGTAGAAACACTCTCTAGACAGTGAAAATTTATTTATTTTAGTACTTGGATACCCTCAAAGGGAATATTATAGATTTGGGATTGTACCACATCGATGGAATTCCAAGACCATTGTGTTCAACACCAAATATTGTAGTTGTATGTTATGTGTGATCCTTTCTGACCTCAGGGGTTTGTAGAAAAAACTAATTTTTTAGAACAGCCACATGAAGCAAAAATTATAGTACATTAGGATACTGTTAATTACTATAGTATGTTCAGTCAGGAAGAAAACAAATAATAAGGTTATCAATTTGGTAAATATCATAGGCATGATGCGGTAGCAATCTAATATGCACAGTTAACACAATGTTCATTTTTTTCCAGAATAATCCATTCATGTCATGTGGACATGTAATAGAGGGGATGGTATTAATTCATGGGAATGCTGGTTATAGATAATCATCTATAAGATATATGTCAAGATTAACATCTTATATTAATATTCCAAAAAAGTGTCTTGATACATGGAAAATTGAATATCCTTCTATTTGACATATTCATGTTGGGTTCACATTTTTTGTTTTCATATATTATACAAGAAACAATGGTCTGACACATTATTAACCGATCATACTATTATTTTTGATATCCACATCAGGGTCACCATTATTGATTCTATACATTTTTCAAGAAAAATGGAATGATTCTTGATTAACTGATCATCCTATTATTTGAGAGATTCACATCCATTTCACCAAAATTGTTTTAGTAGAAAGAGTCAGTTAGAAAAATTCATTGGGTGAAAAAATGGTCTGATGGGAATAGTAAAGTCTATACTTTTTATGTAACAAATTATATGTAATGATTCAGGTATGGTTTATCTTATTTGTTTTGAAAGAAACACATGGTTTGATTTTTTATTGTGGTCTAATTTTGGGGGTATGTTGTGCACAGTCATCCATATCAGTCTCACAATCTATTTATATTTCAAATAATCTATCTAATATTCCCACATACAAAACATGGTACAAAACTACTTTCAAAAGGCATGCATATATATGGGGTATTAGACCCAACAATTTATAGGAACTCACATTGGTTGAGATGATGGTAGGTCAGCCACATCACTCTATATGGGGGTGATTTTTTCATACTTTAGGACTCTCTCAAATATTTAATATATTTTTCAGAATCTATTCCTAATCACGATATGAGATCGTTTATCTAAAAATAAATATCGTTGGTTAAACTGTTTTATGTCAAAAAGAAGGGGATTCCATTGGTAGATCCATCTACATGTATTTGTGGTTATTTATCCATTTTCCATTGGTCATTATCTTCTTATATGTTAAATCCATATAACCACACACTCGAGAGTTCTTTTTATCTAGGGAGGTAGTTAAAATATCAATGATGGGATTGAGGCATTTCGATGCGTACTGCTTATCATGTTTTATAATAGAAATCAAAACCCACATTACTCCTTAAACCTATGTAGTTTTACATCACAAAAAAGGTATATATATATGGGAACCCTAGAAACTGGTATTCAAGATTTAGTCTTGAGGAGACCTCATGCGTATCCCAATTATAGTAGGAATCTGAGTAATCATGGGGTTTTTATAGCTCTAGACTGGACCCATGGTAGATTCTCTAATGTGGAGGTTATTATATCGTACCACACATTTGGTCCTAAACAATGCAGTTTCCCTAGATGGTGGAGACTCATGATGCAAATGATAAGACCATTTCACTTCCCTTATCATAAGGGACCTATGCTTAGTGTGAGAAATAATGGATAGAATGAAACCAACGTTATTGCATATGGTTATATGAATTACATATTGGTACAAACCTTGGGATGATTACTAAGGATATATATCCCTAAAATGGTTTTCTGTAGATCATGGTTATAGTAGGAATTATATTTATCAAATTTTAGTCGGTTCATAGTCCGTTGATGGATGATGTGGAATGATCACTCCATGGGAATGTTGGGGTTTAGATTATTAAAACGTTAGAGACATGAGGCAACATACAATAAAGTGTATTCCCATTTCAATTTTTCACTCTGACCTTGGAAAGGAATCCCACGTATCTGGGTTGTGGTTGGAATTAGAGTTATTATAGTTCAGTTGGTTCTTAGACAATTGATGGATGATTTTTCATGATCATCCCATGGGAATGATTTGGTCCTGATGGTTTAAATGTTGGAGAAATGGGGGACTTAAATTTAAGTGGATTCCAAATTTATTTCATTATTGGGGTTTCGAAAGGAATTGTATTTATCCATGTTATGACAGGAATTAGAGACCACACAACTCTATTGGTCGCTTCTTACACATTGGATTTTCCCTTATCCTGATAGGTTATTCTGATATGGATGATATGGTCATTGTGACTCCCTAAGCCTATGTGGGCTGTGATCGGTGTGGGAAATAAGGGATGAAAAATAATCACTCTCATTTCTTATGGGTTCCAGATTTATGTTCCAGTACATCCCTACCAATGTTTTAAAATGGTGCTCAGGCATTTGGACGGAATCCAACATATCCTAGGTGTAACAAGATGTAGAGTTGTCAATGTTCATTTGGTCGAGCCTTACACCATTATGTTTCCCTTATAGGAGGGACACAACATATTATGTTGGTGATCATCGATAAATCAATGAGGATGACTGTTATAATGGATGGAAAGGGATATCAAGTCATGGGATGCATGATTGACATAAATTTCTTGTCTACCCGAAATGAATTGATTTTCTTGTTGACATGCCCTAATTATCTACTTGACATGATGGAGGATGTTTTCATGAAATGATAAAATACAATCACATGATTGAGTTTACTTTTTTAAGGAACATTGCATAACTAGGATGGCATGTAAGAAGGATGATATGTGATTAAGGAACACTTGTATGGAGTATCTTGAGAGACCTTTCATGTTGATCCAAGAAGCCCCTACATGATGCCAGATGAAATTATTATAGAATGGCTCATGATCCAGATGACATTCCCAAGTGTCATCGTTAATGATAGAACACACATATATAGGGAATCACAGGAGTCAATGTAACATGTCTGGATGATGACACCTGATGCGGACTGACCTATATAGAGGTCACCATGAATGTCAAATGGCAAGTCTGAGGGACCTCATTTGATCTAGATGATATACCCCATGGGAATCGTGATATCTGAATGGATTTTTATAAAGGACATCGTGTTTTATTGTTGAAATTACCTAGTGTAGTCATGAGACTCACCTAAAATGTACAGATGTATCCATTTGATTAAGGTAATTATTTCTCAGGTTTATCATAAGGTCTGGATGGCGATCCAGGAGGGCTTCACAAAACAATGTGTTGCATGCCTGAGGGTGCGATGTGACTTTATGTGACATGTCCAGGGGACCTTGCATGATCCACATAGTATACCAAAAGAGAAACACGAAATATAAAAAACATGTCATTATGCCACAACATGACTTATATAGTTCATGAAAAGTTCATGATAATCATATTTTAATTTCTTCATATAATGCTCTTGTATTTATAGTCGTGGTTCTAACCCCTTATTTCACATGCCTTATATTTGTTTTGTGTTACCTTCATTGAAGGCTCACATGATCTAGTAGGTATGTGGGATGTTCTTTGAGTGACCCACCCAGAGTCCATTGCATGGTCTATGAGTTATCACATGAAGTGATTATGCAAGCTTCATTTTAGAGGAGATATGTCAGCGGGATCTTTCCCAACTTGATGGACATCTCATCAATGCTTCTACAACGTCTTGCAGGTTAAAAACTTCATCACTTGAGTTTTTTGATAATAATATGCGAGACTATTTTTACATTTGTATTTTCATTCTTATATTTAATATTATGTGAATCTTGTGATGTTGTATGTGTGTTGTGGAACAAAACCACTCTACCTATTGTTGATGTGTCATGTGATATTTAAGATAGAAAAAGGCTCTAACCTTTTGGAAATTTCCCTCATATTTTCCAAATATTTATAGATGTATTGTTAGGATCCTGATACCATACAATTTTCATAACCTAGGTGTTCATTTCTGGATGGTATTTTACAATCACTAACTATCTAGGATGACTCCATAAGAACATGGAGGATTTTTCAATGGGGCTTCATGGGATCTACCAATGGCTTTGGGCTACACATGACCATCTGCATGACCTTCTACAGTTGTTGTGCTTTTTGTCTCCTAGAGGTTCGTGCAATCCATGTGGCCATGGAAACTTTCATTATCCATTAATTTTTTATGGAAAATAACACCCTTATTTAGGTATTTCATTCTTTATGAATTTTCAAATACACAGTTGGTGGGTGTCACCGCCCCTTCCCCTCACACATTATGACTCAATTACTCTTCTAGGGCTCAACCAAAATCACATCTCATCTCTCTCCCACACCCATATATAACATGTTTTGAAAAAAATACCAATCCAGCATGCCTTATGGAGAATCCATAGAGGATGCATCCATAGGAGAATTTAATACCCTCAATGAATTTTTATTTCTTCTTCATCATCATCCAATAAAAAGTTCACCCTTCATGAAATCATGAATCCAATATCATTTATATACAAAAAAATTAAATATAATATTAAAATTTCATGAAAATATCTTCTCATCATTTCCTTTAAAAAACATTGTTCGATGTATGGTCAGGTCAACACCTCCAATGAAAACGTACTTAATTTATATCGACAACCTTCATAGACATTTATGGAAGTATTATCATGGTTAAATAATATGGTAATATATTAGTATATTATAATTCATTTAATTTTCTATAATTTATAAATAATCATTGTGTTAAATTAAAAGAGTCATGTTCTTGAGGGTTGGTAAGACCATCTAAATGAATGTATCGTATAATGATAACATTTATACCAAATGATTCACCCCAATGTTTAGAACACATATGGATATTTGGGAATATTTCATATTAGAAATGTTAAATAATATTATATCATTAAACATCCAATGTTATAGAACCACCTCATAAAAAGTCTCTTATTTCCCTACATGTTAATCAGGCAGTGGGACCATGAAACAACTAACATTAGGACAATAGAAACATAAATAATACCACAATTAGATAACTATAATCTTTTATAAAATAATGAATAAAAATAATATATATTTAAATAATGCTCTAAATCATTTTTTCTGATAAATATATGTCGATTATTCATATGTTTAAATGAATGGGAGGAATATATTGGGACATAAACTAAGGGATCACTATGAACCAACCTATATTTTTTATGTTATTATTTTTATTTACTTACCACTATTTTGTCACAATTATTCATATTTACTTGATATATATTGTTTATATATTTTACACACATATATACCTTTTTTAATTCACCATTACTTGATATAGATATAATTATTTATAAGGTTACTTTGTTAATTTATTTCATTAAAGAGATCCGATTAATGGGAATATTTCTTGCCTCATTTCAAGTACCACGCAATGAAATGTTTTTAACATTAAACTATTTCTAAAAAAACGAATTTTTATATTGAAATCTATTTTAGTTAATTTATTGTTTTATAGAAATCATTATTTCCTTACCCTATAATTATTTGTAACCTGTTTCCCTAAAATCTCACATAAAATAATTATTCCCAATATCATTTTTGTTCTCATATTTATTCCTTCTATACACACGGACATCGTTTACATTCCCTAATTTTTTTATTTATATACTAATTTCCAAGAATTAATTATTACATTCTTTCATGGACTTCATTATGAAATTCCTTTTAGAATTAATATCTCACATGATTATGTAACTCATTTACTTTCCTTGGGTTTTTTATTCTTATTACCTATATATGATTTCCATACACAGTACACGTATGCATGTACAAGATATGATGGGTGTGGCCATATAGTGTTCTATTGCATTGGGTAATTTTTATGTCTCCTTAGATGATATATATGGAATCATGGAGTTAAACTAATACATGATGAGACTATATCCACTATTAGACATTTTCTTGATGTGATGCTTTGAATTATTCATATGTCCTGATCGAAATCACTTCCAAATTCCAATAATTCCATGATATTTTGTTTCCTGCATATTTATTTCATTCCTCCATGTGATCAGTGATGTACCCTTATTTTTATGATATCAATATATATCATTTTATTCATATTTTATGTTTCATTAACATGTTTTTTATTTTACTTGGGTTTTTTGATCACCAATTTTGTTTATATACTAAGAATATTTGGGATTGGAGTGTACTCGATCCCAGAAATTTATTATGAAAATAAAATCAGATACAACCAGACAGGAATGTGGCACAAGAGCCACCAAACACACAGTGACAGTCCAACACTGCCCACAAAAAATAGAGCAAAAACCCTACCAAAATAAAACAACCTAATAAAATAAAATCCCCTAAGGCCCACCCATATTCATCCCAATCACCGCCCTTTATACAGTGCGATCACGATACGACACCCCATGTGATACATCATCTCTCCCAAGGTTCCAAAAAGTAACCATACCCGCAGTCCGAGGTCTTTCAGCCTACTCCTCACCATCACCAGCACGTCACACTGTGATCTCCGCCGTCGTCACCAGTTATCCCCTCGCCAATCACGCCACTCCAACGAACCCCACCAGAGGGTGTCACTCATTCCGAATTCGGTGTCGGCCGAACCTGAGGTCTCCTCCCATCAAAGTCATCCCCATCCACGTCACATTACAACTATCGGGCATACACCTGAATCACGAGGTCTCCCTCCTGCCTTATGATCCGCCCCGCAAATCACGTAGTTTGTCCCGAAGTCGTCGCCTCATAGTACGCCCGATACTCTACCTGGTTTCCATTGCCGGCTTGCATCACCGTGACCCAACCAACCCTTGCCAGAAGAAGATCCATTGAGACATGAAGATCTCGCTCGATCAATCCTCATCCCGAACCACTCCGACAACCTGTGCTCGCCATCCTGCCGGTCAGGCCCATACAATCACCGGGCATTCCCTCAAGCAGATCTTGACACCTGCCCTCACATGCTCCCAATTCATCCTCCCAGAAGTCAGTCTGCCGGGATCAAAGATCCATCGCACCCCGTGAAGCTCTGGAATTACGCAAGCCACCGCTGCACCCGAAATCCATCGATAATCGTCATCTGATATTCCTACCTTGACTTTCTCCACCCGATGTAGTGCACCCTGAGGGAATCAACATCCAGAGAGTGAAATTTATTTCAAGCCGTATCTAACCATAAAACCCCATAGACATCTCTGACATGCACCTCGCAACACCCGAGGCATCCTTGCCAATGGGACTCCGCATTGTTGGCTATACAAGCCGAGAAATATGAGAGGAAGAATGAAAGAGGTAGAATATTGGCACACATCACAAAGAAGCTTTCAATCTTTTTACAATTTCACACAACTTCACAATTTTTCACAATTGAAATTTCAGACTACAATTACATCAATTTATAGACCCACAACATTAAATGCCTAGCATTTATGTTGGTACAAAACATAAAATACAGAGAATCTATGACGGTACAAGAAATACCAAAATATTAAATGCAGAGCATTTATGAAGGTACAAAGATATACCAAATCTTTAAATGCAAAACATTTAAATTCATTCAAAGAAAATAAATGGAGGTTGACCCATAGAAGAAAAAAAATGTGCAAGTAATAAATGACGCCGCAGGCAGCTTTGACTCATATTTTTGGTTTGCAATTCCAACATTCCCCTTCAAACCAAAACCGGCTTCATTCCGAGCATCGTTCTGAGTCTTTTGAATGCATCTGACGGTAATGCCTTTGTGAAAATACCAGCCACCTGCTCCGTAGTATGACAATATTCCAATTTTATCGTTTTCTGCTTCACATGATCTCGCAAAAAATGAAATCGGGTATCAATATGTTTGCTTCTTCCATGCTGCACCGGATTTTTGGCAAGTTCAATTGCCGACTTGTTATCCACATATATCACTATGGATCCATCCTGCGGATGCTGCAACTCCTTCAACAAATTTCTCAACCAGATTCCTTCACAAACAGTGGATGATGCCGCCACGTACTCTGCTTCACATATAGACAAGGCGACCACACTTTGCTTCCATGAATTCCACGTAAAAGCAGTCGATCCAAGAAAAAATACATACCCAGTGGTGCTTTTTCTTTCATCTTGATCGCCTCCCCAGTCACTGTCTGAGTATCCATGCAGATTTGCTTCTTCATTGTATGGATAAAAAAGACCAAAATCCATTGTTCCTTTAACGTACCTGAGGATACGTTTTGCCGCTAACCAGTGGGACTCTTTTGGTGCTTCCATGTACCTGCTTAGAAGCCCAATACTATAGACAATATCAGGCCTTGTGATTGTCAGATATCTCAGGCTTCCAATTAGACTCTTGAAGAGAGTCGAGTCAACACTTCTTCCTTCTCCATCTTTTGTCAGTTTTAAGCTCATTGCCACATGTGTGTTTACAGCATTGCAATTAGCCATGTTGAATTTTTCAAGCAACTCCTTAGCATACCTCTTCTGAGAAATATAGATGCCTCCATGTTGTTGCTTTACTTCTATGCCCAGAAAGAAGGACATGAGACCTCCGTCGGTCATCTCGAACTCCATGAACATAGCCTTCTTGAAATCATTGAACATCTGTCGACTATTCCCTGTAAACATCCAATCATCAACATACAAGCATGCAATGATTATATCGTCACGATCATTCTTCTTGATGTAAACTGCATGCTCATATGGACATTTGGTGAAGCCGTTCTCTTGAAGATAGCTGTCAATGCGTGCATTCCAAGCACGAGGAGCCTGCTTCAACCCATAAAGAGATTTCTTCAGTCGATACACTTTGTCTTCCTCCCCTTGCATAACAAAGCCTTCAGGCTGGTCTACATAGACCTCTTCCTCTAGAATTCCATTCAGGAATGCAGACTTCACATCCAATTGGTAGATCATCCAACTGTGATGAACAACAAGAGAGATAATCATTCTCATCGTGTCAAGGCGAGCAACCGGAGTGAAGACTTCTTCATAGTCCACCCTATACTTCTGTTTGTACCCCTTTGCTACGTGCCTTGCCTTGTAGCGATCGATTTCACCATCAACATTTCGCTTGATCTTGTACACCCATTTGACACCAATGGTTTTCTGGCTATTAGGAAGTGTGGTTAGCTCCAATGTTTCATTTTTCTCGATGGCACGAATTTCTTCTCTCATAGCCATTCTCCAACATCCTTCCTTTGTGGCTTCCTGAAACGTCAGAGGCTCATGATCTACATACAGGAAAAAAAGATTTACCTTTTCGATTTGCTCATAAATGTCGCTTAAGCTTTTCATTTTAATGGGCGCCATGGGTGAGGATGAGCTCGTCAAATTTTGACTTGATGGAGTCCTTTAAAGAGTGATGGAATGTCCTCCTGGACTCTTGTGTACTGATGATGTGCCCGGGGAAGGTGTTCCTGACATTTGCTCCTGATGATCACGCCTTTCTTTAAGATCTTTTGTTTCGACTGGAATCTCTTTGTTTGGTTCTTCTTTCATATGCGCCGCTTCAAAATCCACTCTTAATGTTTGAAGACGTACTTGCTTCACTTGATCAACACCTTTGAATATGGTGGCAAGAGAATCCCAAGCTTGCTTGCTTGATGTTGCTTCAACAATTTCTTCGAACGTTGATTCATCCAACCCTTGATAAAGGAGGAAAAACGCCTTGTTGTCTTTCTTTCTTTGATTTTTGAGGGCCGTCTTTTCTTCATTCGTGAAGGTATCTTCTTCCGCCGTAGTGGGTACAACATACCCGTCGGTAACGATCTCCCATAATTCTTGCGACCCGAATAACGCCTTCATCTGGATGCACCATCTTTCATAGTTGTCCTTGGACAACTTCGGAACTTGCGGCTGGATTGCGGCCATCTTAAAAAAATGGAGGATCTTGGTAACTTGGCCTCTGATACCAGTTTTTTGGCTATACAAGCCGAGAAATATGAGAGGAAGAATGAAAGAGGTAGAATATTGGCACACAGCACAAAGAAGCTTTCAAGCTTTTTACAATTTCACACAACTTCACAATTTTTCACAATTGAAATTTCAGGCTACAATTACATCAATTTATAGACCCACAACATTAAATGCCTAGCATTTATGTTGGTACAAAACATAAAATATAGAGAATCTATGACGGTACAAGAAAGACCAAAATATTAAATGCAGAGCATTTATGAAGGTACAAAGATATACCAAATCATTAAATGCAAAGCATTTAAATTCATTCAAAGAAAATAAATGGAGGTTGACCCATGGAAGAAAAAAAATGTGCAAGTAATAAATGACGCCGCAGGCAGCTTTGACTCATATTTTTGGTTTGCAATTCCAACACGCATCCCACTGTGTTGGCACCGCTGTCCACAACCTCCCCAATACCAATATCTAAAAACAAATCGGAGGTGATATCGTCCCATACCTTCCCAATTTCAGGAGCACAATGGTATTTAAGAGCTCACTATGGAGAATAAAATAATGATGTTGGGTTCTAGGCTCATTTTTTTGTATTAATAACCAAGTATTCCAAATTCACTAGGTATCTCAATCTATGGGTTCTGTTTATAGAATATTAATGTTAAAAGTAATGTTGTAATATGTATAATATATTTGGTTCTCTATAAAATTCAACTTAGGGGAATCATGAATATCTGCACAACTATTTCATAACCTCTATTTCCATTTGATCCTCCTCACCTATCATTTTACATATTTTATGATGGATCTTGACCACTACTGTCTGTTACAATTTTAATATTTTTATGTCACCGCCTCTATTTCCTACATCTCCATTATCTATGGGGTATTATTTTTATGATCTATAAACTTCTACTCAATCACCATCTCGTCATCCCAATCATAAAATACACCCTTGTATGTACACATGTTACTGATCCTTTATAGACAAAGGATCAACCAAGACCCACTTAACATCCTGGTTCAATTATTTTTCTACAACCCTAGTAAAAATTTTAAATAGAATTTATATTCATTACAACATGTATTGAAATAATATTTATCTTTTATTGTTTCCATGTTTGAGATAATACTATTAGGATGCATGTGAATACTCACTTGATTCAATTACTAAACTGAAAGTCTTAGGTGAAAGTTGAATATAATATAAGTAATTAAATTATTGGTAAAACAAAGAGAGATAGAATATATTTAATAGAGAAACATTCCATAAAGTATAACATAGTTCCATTGAAACCATTTTCTTGTGGCACATTTTAAATGAAATAAAGGATACTTCATTGTCTTGAATACAGGTAATAAAAATTATTAGATTAAATTTTACTTTATTATATAATTTATATAAATTATTATTTTGGGAGATGATTCCTTATAATTTTCTCCATGTTGAAGCTATGAGGGAATAATTATGGATGAAATAAAGTTATCTTTGGAGAGAATATAATCACGTGGTATATAATCCTTTTATTTTTGGATTTTAGATAGATTTAAAGGGTACACTAACCCACGATGTGTGTCCAAAAACACAGTACCAAAGAATGGATTCTTATTTGAATAGTCACAAGTTTAATTTATTCTCGAACTTTATTATTTTTTTGAAATTTAACATTATTTATACTAATACATATTTTGTATTATTGGATTTTATTTTTTCAAGAATCAATAAAATTAAAAATAGAAAAAACGGACACAATGAAGTAATTCCACACATTGGGGTGAACTACTATGCCAAAGCAACAGAGAAAAATGTATTTTTCTTGAATAATTTAGTGTAATTAGGGACCAATAGAAATAATACAACCCAAAGTAAACCAAACACACTGAAATATAATTCTAATGTAAACATACTAAATATGAATGGAAAATAATAATTATAAAATAAAATTTAAAAATTTTCACGTCTTCCGTTAAATTTCAGACAACTTATGATCTTAATCTTCATCTAAAATCATTAAAAAAGTAGAATTTTTTTTATAAACATCTTTTTAATTTGTTTTACTTAAAAACTATAAGTATTAGAAATATTTCATAAAAAATTAAAATTATTTTGAAATCTGTTTACATGATTTTATGTAATTTATTCTATAATATTAGTAAATATTTTTTAAACTCTTTATACAATAATTATAACAATATTTTTCATTTTTAATGGATTATGAAGTAGTTATATATGTATCCCACCTATTACCATGTTCAATATATATATATATATATAATGTGTTTCCATATTTTAAACTCAAAATGAAATACATTTTAACAATTTAACAACAAAAATCTCAACATCGTATATAATTCTAATAAAACATAAAAATGTAATACCCAACACCACAATTATCATCTCAAGATTACCAAATAATATAAGAATAAAAAAATCATTATTATATACAAATGATAAAATAATATATTATTATCATTCAATTTATATGACCATAAAACTTTTAATGCATCAATGAAGCTACTTCCCCTTTTAGTTTAAATTCCAAACATCCACAAAAAATGGAAGATGTAAAAAAAATAACCCCTGAAAATAAAATAGACATATCTGATTCCACCCTATGAAACCATATATAAAGTTTCAATCTCAATAAAATCATTACAAACTCCATATCATACATAATACCTAAAATCAACATTATCCTTACAGTGGACAAAAATATCGAAATTTTCATCCTAAAACCTAACTGAAGATAACAACTCAATCAGTCATATAATAAATAAAACAAACACATTTACTAAAAAAGAAACTATAGAAATAAAAAATTAATTAATTCCTAACATCTCAATGGGAAACCATAAGAACCATGGGTTTATCCACAAAAACATCAACATCTTCCAAAATCCATATTAATTGAAACAAACAAGTCATAACCAATAATATGTTTTATGTTTTAAAATATAAGTTAGATGAAATGATTCCTTTTAAATAAAAATCCTGATTTTTAATTAACACATTCATTTAAAATAATTTTTTTTATAAATATGACACTTTAAAATTGAAAACAAAATATATTATATACTAGATAAATAAGTTTAGGATTTATCTTATATATACCAAAAAACACAAATTAATGTTCATTGTCCATAAAAATAAATCAGAAGTTCCCAATTTAAGCTCATTCATGTTATTATTTAATATACTAACAAAATATTATAATAACTCTCTAAAACTAGTCATTTTTTTCAAAATAATAACATTATTAATAAATAAATATACTGTTATACATATTAATTAGATTAAATTAAACCACTATATGATTTTGAATGAATTTTGACACAAAAATAGTCAATTTTCATCTGATAATACTGAAAATATTAATCCATTTATAACTCTTTGAGATTTTAATATTCTATTTCATTTCATACTCTCAAAGTGTTTGAAAATATTATTTATACATAACATCAAAATTAAAAGAAACTGTTTTATATTTAGATAAATAATATATTTTTTTGTATTCCCATTAAAACCAACCCATCAAATTAATGGCAATGAATATGAGTAATAACTTTATATAATATTTATATAATTAAAATAAATTCTACTTTTAATAACAATAAATTTCATTTGGTATACCTAAAATGACAAATAAGATTATTTTAAACTCTCATTTGTAATTTTATATGAAAAATAACATTTTTGGGGAATTCTATTTATCATAAGAAACATATGATTAATTGATGATAATATATATTTATATGAATAAATTTTTAAAACTAAATAGGTGATTATAATATATAATAATAGTAATAGATTTTCATTAATAGTTTTTTTCCACATAAAAACATATTTTCATTTAATTTTTTAATTTTATATAATAGTTAAATTTATGAAATTATAATGTAAATTTGAAGAATGATTATTATTTTTTGATTAATCATATTAATATATTGTTAAAATGATTTTTTTTTATTTTTTATAAAAAATATTTATTTAATATAAATACGACAACATACAGTTTTTAAAAATACCGCGATATACATTTATTATTAGACTATAAGAATATAATAAAAATCATTGAAAACCATTTATTCAAGAAATAGTATCTGTTATAAGTTTCATTATTAATCTTAAAATATTGATTCTAGATTACAAACTTATATATGATATTTTAGAACATATGTAATATTTTTCTCACAATTTTTCTAATATAGTACACATTTATTTACTTAAAACTATGTTTATCACTATAATGAATAGAATATAAAATGGAAGTAAAAGTTTGAATCATTAGTTAAAAATTATTTTAATAAGAAACATCTAATTTTTAGTAATAAATTTTACGTGTACTATGAAAAAATATATCTACCATGGAAAAAGTTAAAATGGTTACAATGGAAAATCTAAAAATACTTTAATAAAAATCAATTTAAAAGATGTCTGTATTTTAGTGGTAGATAATTTATAAACATTATCATTTACCCACTCTATTATTTATAAATTTATTATCCATGTTCCTTGAGAGTGACTTCCCATTATTAATTTTTTGGGGTTTTAATAAAAATGAAATCCTATATCACTTATGAAAGGTGTATTTCACCAACTCTTCAATATCACCCCTAAAATTTGGTTTTCTCTAGATTCATAAATTTTTCTCCTTCCCTTTTAATCATATATTTTCCCCATTATCTTGTAGTGACAATATTTTATAATATTTCCAACATTTCGAAGGGATCTTCTGAGGAAATATCAATGTTCTCACCAAGAGTGATATTGTTTTACTTATCTTTTTTTATTCAATTTTTCATTTATGATTCATGGTTTATCATCTATATGTAATGAAATTTGTAATGGGTATATAATTATTGTCACTATGATAGTGTAATACTTGTTAACCATATTTCATCTCTTCCCTTAAGAAATAAAATGATATTCCTATATATGTGTGGACTACCACCTCCCTAAAAACATGTTCATTTCCATTTATCATTTTTCATGAATGAACCTAATAATTTCCATAAGTTATAAATATTATTTTTATGATATCATTAAGGTTCTAGATTTGGTAGTTTTCAAGGGTCTCAATCAAACAATTTTTTTTATTTTTCCTATGGAAAACTAGTGGCTGACCATGGTCATCTCTTATGGTGTGGGACATGGGATATTTTCCAGCCTTTTAATTATGAATATTTGTTTAATTTAATTATTTTTTTTAAGATGAGATATTTTTTAATTTTTATTTATGAATGTAATAATATAATTAGAAAACACAAAAACTCTAGCTGAAAGGGTTTGATCAGGGTCAGATTACACATGTTTTTATAATCAATATTGGTTCTCGTCCAATAATCTAATCAATACCACACTCCATTTACACCTCTGTCTATTTTATGTTATAGAATGGACATATATAAATTATCTATATTTATATAAACCTTTACCTCATAAATAATGAATAGGAAATAAACACCCTCAATCGTAGATCCCTTTTTCTTCTTAATAAGAATTATCATATGTTTCATATCCCACATTCCTCATAGTTCATCTTGTATACATTTTAGACTACGGTTGGGATGGATACTTGATATTATTAATTGAAAAATAAAATACTCATCAAAAATAGAATATGAAAATAATCTATTTTTTTTATTTTAATTTTTCTCAAACATGAGGGACTATAATAAGAAAATACAGAACAAAGATTTTAGAGTGCATGTGAGATATAACCCATAGACATAGCCCTTAGGTATCTCCCCATAATTATGAAGAGATACTGTAATGACATTAAGGATAAAAAACCATATAGTAATTATGGGAGAAAAAGCACTTCAGAATTGAGTTAAAAGATCGTATTTAACATAGAAATTAAAAATGTAAAAACTATTCATAGGTTTGTAGATATGATAATAATATATTCCATAAACTATTTTATGTGGGATATAAATTATTTACAAACATCATCTTACTACATTATCCTTTCATTTAGTAAAGTTAGTGAAGGGATCTTTTTTTTCATAGGATCATATCCACATGTCCTGACTGAGGATCTTGATTGATTCTATTAAGTGTACCCCCTTCCCAAGATTAGGTGAATACATTTCAATAGTAATCCAAACAGGATGTGCTAAAATGTGTTCAAATAAATATAAAACTATATTTCTGCACAAACATGGGGAGATGAACACACTAGTAAGTGGTCATATATGGAGTTAATGTATACTAGTGTGATTTACAATAGTAGCTGGGGCTAGTGTGTATTTATAGTAATTTAATGTGGTTCTTCATGTTATTATGTTAAGTGTAATTGGGAATTAATAATTATAAATTGGGTCTATGTAAATTGGTTCTGTAATATAAAAATATCGAATGTTGTTTCTAAAGGGCCTCACTATCATTCAAAGGGGAAGTCCTGTAACTTTAATGTTGGGCTTGAAAACAGGCCTTGCAAATAGAAAATGGAATTACAATTTTCTCAATACATAAATAAATTTAGTGTGCCATTTATGTTTTAGTACTTAAAATTAAGGTGGGGGATATATGGAATGATTCATGCAACTTCATGGTGCACAACCTTGGGGAATTTGGAATGCTCATGTCCTTATTAAGGTGATAAATATGTTTATTTTATTTTTCTATGAAGGATGGAGTGGTTTGTGATATAAAATTTGGAAGGACCATATAATGATTAAAAAGAGTATAATCCATGGTATTGTAATGGAGTATTAAACAAATAAAAAATGAATATATGATCTTGTTTAGTCATCTGATCCAACATCATTAGTGATATATTTTTTAACAAAACAAGTAGTGGGACTCAAGTTTGTGTGAGAGTTGTTATTTCGTTAATTTGAAAATTGGATAGGATATTGGAAATTTGGAATGAGTTCAATCAATGGTTTATAAATGGTGGTTTCATGTGAGGATGATACTTATTTGTTTCTATACGAGGACAAACTTTTCTGTGTCTTAGGAATGGTTGTTGTGAATCCAAAAGCTATTTTTTTCATTGAATAGATTTGGTAGATGATTTTGGGCATGGTTCACAATGGTTTTTGTTTACTATTTGGAGAGATCATGTCTAATGTGTTTCTTTCATAGTGGAGGAGATGGTAAAATCCTTTTTTGTAAAGGGTCAATATTGGTTGGTGAGTTAGGTTTGGTAAGGATGTTTTCTCCATTGGGGAATTTCATCAAGTATATAGATGTATTGTATCTTAATCATGTAGTTTGTGGGTGAGAGAAAAATGAGGTTTCATTAATCCTATATAAGGAAAACACAACATCCATAAATTGAGTGATTCAAATGTAGCTATATCAATTTCAACAACCTTGATTATTTACCATGGTATTATTCCATAACGAGATTTGTTTAGCATCATTTTGAAAAATAGTTCAAATGTGAGACTTGAGTAGTTTAGGATAAAAGATTTTATCTTGTGATTTATTTTTCTACATTTGTATATCTCTGTTCTCCATTATTTGGATCAATTTAATCTTCTTATCAGGGTTGTTTTAGTTTAGGATTTCTTCAACCTTGAGTTAATTAGATTTTGTTGGATCTTCTTTATCATGATGAATCAAACTTTTAATGACCTTTGAAATATTTATCTTCATCTAATATATAGGCCCAAACCTCCATATTTCATTATTTATTTTCATATTAGAATCAAATATGATAAAAATTAATTTTCGATCAGTCATTTGAAAGGTACTGTGTTCATCTATTAATTTGTAGTTATAGAGTGTCTTCATGATAGGGCAAGGGGAAGTACCATTGATGGTGGTACCAAGGATACTTGATGGTTGATGGATTCCATGATCACATTGTCGAGGATATAAGGAGTGGTTGAATCCATGAGGGTGGAAAAAATGAACATTAAATGTTTTGGGGTAGTTCAAAGAATAGTCAAAGATTGGGAATAATGAAATAATTGGTTCATGATAGTAGGGGTTTTCAACACGTCATAATATTAGGAATGAAGATAGTTTAATAGTAGCATATAGAGATAAATAATAGCGAAATATGTAGGAGCAGGGTATATGGGTCTTCACTATTGTATGGGAGTTCTACTCTCATAGAAGTAGTTAGTTACGGACAACCATCGACGTTGTGTGATGATATGGCCACACATATTTTTTTTATATTATCAGGGTTGTATATTTCATTTTCTGTTTTTTGAACTCAATTTTAATTCATAAAATCATATTTTTTTAGTGTAAACTCACTCTACATGCACATTTCCCTATTTTAAACTCAAAATTATTTTCAAATTTTTTTTTAATATAATGATTTTCATTAAGTTCCAAAATTATTAAAACAATTGAGACTCATAAATAAATATGTTAAGGTTATTAATTCCATGTTAATAGTTGAAAATTTTAAAAATCATGAATAAAAATAAAAATAAAAATAACTTTTCCATTTTTCTTTCAAAATCTATTTATCAGTTCACCATTTACATCAATAAAGAATAAAAAATTTGAAACCCAACAAATTATCCATTTATTAATAAAATTTCATATTAAAAAAATATATAATTTGAATGATATTAATGATATTGGAATTTTTTTTGGGTAGTTTTTACATAAAAATAGGAAATTGATTTTGGCTCACATCTCTCCTCCACACATGAAATATTTAAATTAAGATAAATAGATTAAAATAAAATTATAAAATATAAAAACTAGGTGATTGTGCAACTTAAATCCAAATAATGTTTCCAAATAAGAAGAATTCATAGATTAATCCAATATAATAAATTGTATTTGTACATCTAATAATCCAGAAATTTCCTCATCTCAAATCTGTTGAGAGTTCAATACTCATGAGTGGAATTCCTTAAATATTTTTTGAAATCAATGTTTTTAAAAAATAAATTCCTTTTATGACTCTGTCATGAGTTTTTAAAACTGAATATCCCTTTTCCCCTTCATTAATAGAACTAAAATTAATTTTTATTAATTCAATTTCAGCCTTCTTCATTATGGATTAATATTATCCTAAACTAAATGAATATGTTCTTTAATATAATTTTCTTGTTCATTATTTGTTTAAATTTTCTCCGAGCCATGTATGTACATAACACTATGAAAAAAAAAATTATTATATTTATATTCAAATATAATAGAATCACATTCTCCATTCCTATTGTAAAAGGGATTTACTAAGGGATCACAATTGTATATTTTAACATAGTTTCGAAGGAAACATATGAATTTAATTTAGAGTTTCCCAAATAGGAGTTGTTTTTCATAGAGAACTAGTAACCTTGAATAGTATTCTAAATATAAATGGAATTATGTTATGATTCCAATTACTTAGAAATATTTTCACTCACTCCCCTTTTCATAGTTGAAGACCAAATTTCATTAAAAGCAATAAAAAATTCACATAAAATCCATTTATGTTTAACAATTTCAAAACCAACAACTTTCTTCAACTCTATCTAGGTATTTATCCTATGAAGGAATGAATGAGTCTTAATGAAATTTTTTAATATACAAAGGATTTACAAAATTCATTCTAAATGTAAAAACTGAAAAACAATTCAAATTCAATATGTGTTTTTCTTATTAATTTTAATAACATATAGACTAAATTATTTTTTAAAAATAAAAACTTTTGGTTACATATTCTAAATTAGTTCCTAAAAATAATTTTATAACCAATTTAACTAGGATTAAATACCCTCCCTCACACATAATTGTCACTATATATTTACGTTCTAGATGAAATGCATTAAAATTTCATTATTTAAATAGTTAAAATGCATAGGTCCTACTTGGTTTTATTTAATGACATCAATTTTGAGTTATTATATTTTAATTCTTAATTTTTAGATAGCATGAATTAACATCCATTGTGATGCGGTCTTTATGAAAAACCTATAGATGTGAAATTTAATCATTTGAAATTTTATTAAATTGAAAATTAACAAAATTGAAAAATTAAGAGAAAAGGAGTAATGGGGTTTTTTCTACCAATATGTGGTTCATTTAGACATTACATAGTGGAATAATCCTGAAAATATACATTATATGTTAGGGGATGTGGTTTTTGTGATGCAAGACAACACATTATTTTTCCTCCAATAAGATTTAGCATATTTTATTCTTGGAGGCCTCGTTTGGTAGATTTATTCAGTATAACAACTTTATTAGTGAAATTTAATTAATAAATTGGGGGTAAAAGGTTGATGTATGGAGTATCCTTGGTTCTCTTCATATATGTCATAGACACCTCCTGATCTCATTATAGGTTCAATGATATTGCATCTTAATTTTAAGATATATGTGCGTAATTACTTATTTTAAATTGAGAAAACATAAAACAAGGTTAGTTCAAGACAAAATTAGCCCACAAATATGTAACCACCATTATTCTATTCCATTCATATAATCCACAGGGTAATCTCAATTTTTATCCCTCCATGTAGTTGTCAATTGTTTTTTAGGGAATAGTTTATTTCCCATGAGTTCAAATGATTATTAATTTTTGGCCATATCTTAAGGGTAGTAATTTTCACTATCTTGGGCTAGTTATACATTTATTTAATTTAAATGATAAATATTCATTGTTTTATCAAATTTTTCATCGAATGTTGTGTCTTATTTTTCATATTCTAGAGATTTATTGAACATAATGTCAAATAATTATTCATCCAGTTTTGTTTCATCATTTTGGAAATAAATTTCTTCAATTTCCTTCTCCAGTATCTCTTCCAAGGTGGATTTCTTAGGTTATTCATCATTATCCTAGATGGAATTCAGCTAATATGAGTTCATATAATCATAAATAAAGATATTAGAAAATAAATAAATTATTATAAACATATATATTATGTGTATCTTTGCTAGTGGTATACCCTCATGAGTTTTAACATGTAGGCCATTTTCTTACGTGCAATGCCTCTTTTATGATTTCTTATGTGGATGTGGGATACAATGGAAATTATAGATTCTCTATAAACTTGATCTAATTAATTTTATATTCATCCTCCATCGTCTACAACCAACCATTCAATTTTTATTTGATATCATTAGGGATTTTATAAAAACCCAGGACTCTAAAAACTTTTAAAATGAAAATATTGAAAAATATTATCCCTTAAAAGATTCAATGTAATTTTTTTCTCAATGTACATGGGCCCTTGGAATATTTGTACAACGGTAAATACTAGAAGATATTATTATCAAATAAAATCCCCATCAAATTTTTAATTACCACATGATTAATGTCGATGGGAACTAATGATTCAACTTATTATTTTATTCTTTTCACTATGAGTTCATTGAGGGTGGATTTTATTAATGTTGAAATTCCTTTTAACTCATTCATTGTTTTTTTATATTGTCTTGATTTCATATAAAATTAATTCAAAATATATGAGTATTTTTGAATCTCCTAAAATTTATGATCATATATATTTTAATGGTATGTGGGAATGCTGAATTGATGGTATCTTGGTTTATTCATATAGTAGCTTCCATCCCCATATCCATTGATGTATACTGATGATTTCTCCAATTATGTAAGAATGTTCATATAATTATGTCAATATGGGACTATGAAATGGGAATAAAATGGGTTTTAAATTAAATAACTTCCACCAAATTAACAAATATTCCATATTGGAGAGAAAAAATAAAGTAACAAAATAGAAAAAACTTATTATTGTTTTGCATTAGAAAATATAAAATGAGCCATACTCGAAGAAAACATTTATATATTGATCACGCTGCTGTCATGGGCTAGGATCAAATTTTTTATTATTATTCATTATCTAGCCTAATAGCTAAACGGGCTCCTATATCAAGAAGTTGGGCATGCGACCTTCACTATCCTATTACATATTTATTTGTTTATTTTATAAATATTGAATGAAATATAAATATATTTTTTGGAATTTATAATTTATGAATGCATATCAAATGAAAAATAAAACACAAAAATTATGGGTGAAAGGGGAAGTCACATGTTTGATTATATAGGTTATTTATTATTAAATTTTGTTCCCATCCAATAATCAAATCAATATCATTAATCACTTGATCATTTATTTATTTATTTATTCTATATACATCCAGAAGAAATCTTTCCCTATATGTCCAATTCAAAATACCATATAGTTAAGATGAAATAAAAACAATAAATTATGGTATACACTATCTCCATACCAATATCCATTGAATTTTGTCCATCACTCAATCAACCCAGATACATTACTTTATAGTTTCAGTAAATAGAAGGATGTATAACTTATCTGTTCAATTGAAAAGTGAAACTACTTAAGAGAAAGAGCAGTTAAAAATCATTTATCAACTTCTTTCAGTTTTACTAATTCATCAACAATGTGACTATGAAATGATATAATTGAAGATGAATAGTGGATATTATGTTTTTCAGGGGTATGTAGGACATTATTAGTCCTCTATATTTATAGAGTTATGTAGAACTGGGATGATACTAATGTTGAGAAAAAAATATAAGAATCAGGGAAGATGAATAACATCAAAATTAAAAAAAATAATAGAATTGAATTATAAATAAAAATAAATTTTTTATAAAGAAATTTTAAATTTCATAGATACTATTTTTAGATTTTACATACATGTTAAAAAATGGGGAGATAAATTTTTTACCAGAAACATACTTCTTCTCCATCCTTTCATTTTGTGAAATGAGTGTAGTACACCTCTTATTTTTTGGTTCAAATTTTTCTATAAGGACCATGTGTCATGATTGATTCAGTAAATAGTACCAATGCCTAAGGATGTTTTGACTACAACTTCAATAAAAATACCCATCTGATGTACTACGACAAATGGAGTGAAAACTTAGGCTTTTTATAGTGCCCATTTGAGGAGATTCCAGTTCAAGTAAGTGGGATGGGCTTGAGTGCATATAGACTTGTGTGATGTCTGTAAAGAGTTGATCTAATGATGAATTATTAATGCTTTCATGTTGCACTAATTCTATTTGGTTCTTCATGAACAATGATTTAAACATTCTAAACTAGGTCCAAGTGGATCGAGTTTGGAACATGGAAACATGACCTGTTGTTTCCAAAAGGCCGCAATGGGCTTCAAAGGGCATGCCATGATTTGAAATATTAGGAATCAAAATGTCGAATATTAAAAGAAAATATAATATTATTCAGTTTGTAGATATAAATGTTTTTCTACATTATATTAATGTGGTGGTGATTCGGTATGTTGCATGAGGCTTTAATGTACATAACTAAGCTGTATTTGGAATATGATAGACCTTCATCAGGTGATGATGCTAGATATTTGGTTTTGATGTGATGGATGGATTTATCCAAGTAATATGTTAAGGAAGGATTAAATATCAAGGCTGAAGAGTTGTTTTCATTGTATTTTGCTGGATTCATTGACCAATCAAGAAATAATATATGGGCTAGTTTGGTCATCTGATGGAAAGAATTGAGTGTGGGGTTAATAAATGAAACATGTTTTTGGATGGATGATTTCTTGACATATGGTTAGGTAGTAATTAGATAGCAGGCTAGGACAGGGGAACTACGACAATTTTTATGGCCATAATATGGAGATGTTGGTTATATTTGAGGGAGGTATTTCATTGATTCTATGTACAAAAAACGCAATTTAGGACTTATGAATGATTATAGTGAATACTTGATATATGTTGTTCAATATGTGGCTATTTTTTAATCTTTAGTACATGATGGAAAATGTTTTTCTATGGGATGGTGGGAAATATTGAGTGAAATGTGCTTTACATATAGTGGAGAGAATTGTGAAGGCCTCCTATTGAAATGGAGATCGGTAGATTGTAGAATGTAGTGTGGGATGGATTTTGACTTTATTTTGGACTTCCATTGATCATCAGGGGTGAATTTAAAAATTATCATACAACCAATGAGTGGGATTTATATGAGGTATCACCATCTCCAACATTGTAAAGACACATCGTCTAGAAATTGAGTGTATAATGACCTTGCTTTCTCTGATGGTATGATTACAACATTTTAATGATAAAAAATGTAAAAAAATTAAAGAACCTATATCTAAATGTATAGTTTCATTGTAAAACTAATTCCATACATAAAATTTTCAAAATTAAACATAATAATTTAATTAATTCCTTTTTCTCCAACTTCTTATTGGCCATCAAATTCTCCTTTGTACATGTAGTCACTAGAGGATATACATAAAAAATGAGGAGAGATAAAATCTCAATAAGATGATTTAAAAGAACAATATAACATGGTTTGAGCATAATCATAATAATATTATCATAATAATGAGAAAAATCATTAGATAAATGTATGGAATGTGGAAATGCCTAAAAATGAAACATCATGTCTTAGTGGTAATCAATCAAACAAAGTTTTGAATAAATATATCATAATGTTCACACATATTTCACTTTTACTCATGAGATTAATCATTTTAATCAATTCATAGTATCTCTATATAATTCCAGGAACACCCATCATTTTATAATATTTAATCATCAATATATAATTCTTTGGCTAACCTATCGCATCATAATCATAACATTACATTATCATGAATGCCACATAGAATGTATGTCAATATTAGACATAAAATAACCCCTAATATGGAATAGGTTTAATTTCATACATCATACATTCATAAAAATCGAGTTCCCAAATTAAATATGGAATTTCCTACTTGATATAGGAAATATCATCCTTGAGTAAAGAAGAAACAATATCGAGATGTAAAAGGTTTTTTATTTTGAAAGAAGAGTTCCTTGGGAAAACATTGAATTTATCATTAATTATTGAAAATATATTAATATCACAGATAGAGTAATATAATTATTATGAAATTATTATTATGGAATATCCATTCTAAAGATGGGTTGAAAGATGGAAAACCCACAAAATGATAGTTGGGTTCGAGAGTTCCCCTAACCTTATATCCGAATAATTTCTTCAATTTAATGTCCTGTATAATGACATCAGATTCATTAATTATCAATTAAATACACTTTTTACATGAATATTATTCATTTGGTTTCAATATGTTCTTTTATAGGACATTTAATGAGTTATAGTGTTTATTTCTTTTTGGGAGCATTTGTTTTCTTAGTTTTAATTATCAGTTCACTTGTATAAATGAAGGGAAGTTCAGGTGAAACATTCATAAATTTCCAGAATTGTTTTTATATGTTATTAATGATGTTACAAAAATTCAAATGATCTTATCAATAATTTGGTTATATACTATGAGTACGAATCAATAAATAAAATTAAATGATTATCATTATTGGTTAATTTTGGTTGTTTTTAAGTCATAATAAACACGTTTTGTTTAAAAAATCTGTATTATATACATAATTTAGTTCTAGAACATTAGGGGGATTATAGAATATAATTTTCAATACGTTTTTAAACATTTAATGGTATCATCAACATCCTTGAAGGTGTTAAAGGGAAAATGAATGTGCATCGCCCATGATGTCGGTAAATTAACACATTATGGATGATGATTTCATTTTCAGAATAAGAGGGAGAGAGATTGTGAGGATTTTAATGAATAATAATCCCTTAAAATGATGTCATAACATTATAAAAACCATACTTTAGATATCATTCCATTTGGATGAATTTATGTTAGGATGGAATAATAAAAGAAAAAAATTGAATTGAAATGTAAAGGATAGAAAGAGAGAATTTACATCTAGAATTATTCTTTTGAGATCCATCACAAGGCTTATAAGATTGGTCTTTTGATTAGACCAATAGTTCATGTTTGTAGGGGAGAGGCTAGGGAAGAGGTTTGGGGAAAATTTGGGTAGCTCATGAAGCTTGAGAAGTGTGTGGAAATGAGGTTGTGAGGGGTGGTATTTATAGTGGACGAGAGGGGTGTTTTCTCAATATTATATTCATTAGGTTATTATTTTTACCCAAGAAAAGAAATAGTGATGATTACATGAGAAAAAAAGTTAATGAGAATGTGATTTCAATCCAATGGTGCTTACATTAGAATAACATCATCCATGTCACTATAATTAAGGTATTTAGCATTTCTCATAAAATATTAAATTCTACTCTTCAAAAAAAATTAAAATAGTTTAAAAAAAATCACAAAAATTTACCAGAATCATTTTTCAACATCTAGAACTCAAAAATGGACTCCATATTATGACAGAAATTCTTAAAATATGATTAATTTAATTTCTAATTAAAATCATCATATACTTGGTAAATACATATTTTAAAATAATAACTAATTTTTAACACATTTATAAATTACATAATGTCTAATAAATTAATCTTAAAAACATATGAGATAAAAATTATAATTTGAATTTTTTTTGAAAATATATTTTCTTTTAAATTGTTAAAATAAATAAAAAATTGTAAATAAAATAATTATTAATTATAAAATTCCTAAAACTCAATTAATAATTTTTTAAATCATTACATACTTATTCTCTGTTATAATTATATCATTTTTTAACTTATATGATTAATACATTTTATTTATAATTTCATGTTTGAGGTCACTATTCTTTTTGTTAGTTTACTATTCATATCTGTCATATTAAAATTCCTAATGTAATGTTACTATTTTATCAATATATGTTCCTTAAATTTTAGAATCATTCATTATCTCTTTAATGAATCCTTTATAAAGATTTTTTTATTGTCTCGATGTGATTTTACGGCCGTTATATAATATGAAATTACTTTAATAAGGGATAAATTCTGTTGATAAATGTTTGGGTCATTACATTGTTCACCTGTTTTGAAATTTCTCATATGAATTTTCATTTTACAGAAATAGGCGAGCGTACTTATCGTTCATTACCTCCTTTGATTCCCATGTTTATTCATTATACTTATGGTTCATCCACAACACATTGAAAATGTCTATTGTAATTTTGAAAAGAAACTTATCTCTTTGATTCAGAATCATTACTAGCTACTCCCCAAAAGAGAGATCGTCTTCTATTTGTACCATCTATGAGTTTAGAACATGTGAGTGATATGGAATGTACATCCTCAATAGTGATATGTGAAACATGTCATAAAATTGCGCCATATTTGGTGGATGTGAAAGATGATTGGACAAAGGTCCTATGCGGTCAAGGATTCGAATGGGGCCAATGTTCTCTAGGATTAGATTCTCTTTAATTACATACAATATTAATCTCTTTGAAAGTGATATTCACCGGATGACTCTATCTCCAATTTCAAACTCCAAGTCCCTTCAACAGTAGTCAACATAGCTATTATGACAAATTTGAGCAGGTTTTTATATGTTTCTATATGATTGAACCTTCTCTGTCATCTCTTGTATACGATTAGGTCCATGTAGCTTTATTTCAACAACATCATCCAAATAGGTTGGAGTTCTACATCATCTTCCATATTGAGAATTTTATGGATCCATCTGAATACACAAGTGGAAGCTATTGTGGTATTATAACTCAACCAATGGGAGATAATGATCCAATGCACCATTGAATTCAAAATTATATGCTCTAATCATATCTTACAGCATCTGAACAGTCCTTTCAGATAGGCCATCAGTTTGGGGGTGATAGGCAGTGCTAATAATTAATTCAGTAACAAATTCCTATTGAAGACTCCTCCAGACATTATGTGTGAACCAAGGGTCACGATCAGAGAAAATTGAGAGTATAACCCCATGAATTATAACCACATCCATCACATATATCTTTTCATGTTGTTCAAGTAAGAGATATTCCCAAATAGAAATAAAATATGTAGTATTTTTGAGTTGGTCTACCCCAACCCATTACACATTATTTCCATTGACTTTCATCAGGAGACCCATGATAAAGTAAAAAGTGACATTCTACCATTTTTACATGGTTATAGGAAATGGTGGAATCATCCATTTGAAAATATGTCTCTCTACATTATCTTGTTAACATATCAAGCCCCTTAAGATATACCTGGAAATCTCCCTCTTCATGTTTTCCCACAAAACATTGTTCTTGGAGATCACAGTACATCTTGGTAATCCCAAGATGGATATAGAAAGTTGATCTATGTGCATCATCAAATATACAATTCATTATTTCTGGTGATTAAGACACACAACTCCTCATTCCAAAATGAATCCCACCATCATCATCAATATGGAACTCTTGCAGCTTCTTCATTTACTGCATTCACCTTCATTTATATCTCTGGATCATCCTTATGTTCCTCTATAATATTATATTAGATATATGGTTGGGAAATCATTTTTTCATGATAATTTGTATTCCATGTCTATAAGATTTCCAAATCCATCCTTTTCATATCCATGCATATAGGATCTTTCACAATCCCCAAAAGGGATAGTTTAGCAGGTTCTTTCATGTTAAGAGAATTAGCCACCTTATATCCCTTCCTAGGATGATATTGAGTAGTGAAATCATAGTCATTTATTAAATATAATCATATCCTTTGATCCATATTTAGATCCTTTTGTGTGAATATATATTTTATGATCTTGTGATATGCATGTATGTAACACTTCTCACCATAGAGGTAGTGCCAAAAGCTTTTAATGGGAAAAATCACAACTTCTAGCTCCAGATCATGTGTTAGGTAGTTATTCTAAGGGTTCATGAATTGGAATGTGGCATATGATATCACATTATCATTTTTCATGAGTACAAAACCCAATCCCCTCTTTTATGTATGATTTTATATCACAAAAATGTCTCCACTCATTGCTAATGTGAGTAAAGGTGAAGTGATAATCCTTCTCTTTAACTCTTTGATGCTTTCATAAAATTATTTTATCTAGGTATACTTATCCCATTTCATTGTAAAAATTGGTATTATTCTAGAAAATCATGATAAAATAAAAAAAAACAGTAGTGCCAACTAATCCAAGAAAACTATACATTTCCATGACAATAGGGGGATTGGGCATTCCTCAATTGCCATTGTTTTTAAAGGTCCATAGAAATTCCCTTACTTATGGTAACATGAAAAATAAAGTTACATGTTGCATTCAAAAGTCACAATTGAGGAACTTGGCATACAAATTTTCCTTCCTTAATGTCGCTAACATATGCCTTAAATATTCTTCATGTCACTCTTTCCATTAGAGTATATGTGAATATCATTACTAAGAACTTCCACAAATTTTTCTAGGTAATTTTTGTTGACTCTATTCATAAAATCCATGAATATTGTAGGGGAATTTGTATGATTGAAGTGAATAAAAAAACTCATGGTGCACATAACTTGAACAGAATACAATATTTTAAATATATTCAGTCTTTATCTTAAGATAATGATATCCAGAATGAAGATCCACATTTGATAATTATTAAACTCCTCACAACTGATCAAAAAAGTCATTAATACTTGGAAGAGGATACTTGTTCTTTATAGTGATATTGTTGAGTTCCCAATAATCAATACAAAGATACATTGATCCATCTTTCTTCTTCACAAATAGCACTGGTGCACCTCAAGGAGATTCATTAGGGTGTAAGAACCCTTTGTATAAATTCTCTTGTAGCTAATTTTTCAACACCTCTAATTTGATAGGAGTCATACTATATGGGCACTTTGAGATAGAAGTATGTCTGGGTATGTGTTCTTTTGAGAATTCAACCACATGATCCTGGGGAAGTCTGAAAACATATGTGGTAAATACATCACTATATTCCCTCATGATGGGAATTTTTGCAAGGTCAGCACATTCCATTGACTCACCTATTTATATGAGTTATGCTTCATCATAGGGAATCAACACCCACAATGTTGAAGGATTTTTAGAATGAGATTAGTGGTATCCCTTATATTTATATTGGATCATGTAATGGTTCATAATATGAAATGATATTTCCTTTTCTCATACGATGTATTTTCTCTATATAATAAGAGCCAATCAATTCCAATTATAACATAAAATTCTACCAAGGGAAGTATCATGATATTTACTGGAAGAATCTTCCCTCATATGTCAATAGGTGAAGAGTCCAACACATGGGTTGCATGGATTATATCACTATGTTTTTTTATGGATATATCTACTACAATATTTCTGGTCTTTGATTCTATGGTTTTTTCAAAATTTAATGATATAGTGGAATGAATAGAACATGAATCAAATTATAATTCTTCTACTCTTGAGTGAATATGTTTTATACCTTGTGTGACTACATTTTATTACTCGACATCCATATTAGTTATGGAATAAGCCTTCCCTTGTTCATTTGGATTTAGTGGATGTTGACACTGATTACCCTCAAGGAAACTATGTTACTATCTTGCGTAGTGCCCTTTCTACCTATATTTTATGCGTTAGACCATGGGTGGAACTTTCCTTTCCTCCACCACATTCTACAACCTTCTCATGTATTTTCGAAATTCATGATCTTAGTGACTTTCTCTCCCAATCATGAATCATTTCACTATCCCTTTGAGGTTATTCCAACGATGCTTCTACCCAGATTTTCGGCTTGTGGGTGGTTGAGTTTTCTTTCAATATTTTTCATTAGATCCATCATCATTAAACCCCATAATTATTTTCTTATCACCATATGAATTGGAACATTATCCAGACTCCATCTCCACTTTTTGAGAAGATCAAACAACTTCTTCATAACTCCCAATGTCTCAAATTAAAAGATCCTTTCAAAGGTGTTGTCTTAATCACCCGAAGAATATAACATTTTTTCTACAATTACTGATAACTAATCTAAAATCATACCTTTAAATCCTTGTGAATCATTTTTCATACACCATGATAGATTCTCATTGCATTACATCGATATATTTTTATTATCTCTACATCATTGTATGAAGAGTGAAAGAGAAATACATGTTTTGAAACATTATACTAATGTCTTCCCACTCAATATCTTCAATTTCAAATCTCTACTTGGTGTTTTTAATCAATTCTCACCATTGGTCGGCCTCTCTACTAAGACAATAGATAGAAAAAATCACCTTATCTATCTCAAAATAGTGAATCACATAAAAGATCATATCCACTAAGTTGATCCACTATTCTGAAATTACTGGATTAGAAGATCTACTAAACATTGATGGTCAATGCCTCATGAAACACTCTTTATCAAGTTGCTCCCTCTCAGGTGATGGATGTATTTACACACTATTGAGGTTGTTGTATAAAACCAAATAAAGATGTTTAAACATCACCATGACATTTTTAACCCCCCTCACATAGTAGTGAGGATGTAATTTGGGAAATTACAACACTGTCTCTTGCATGGGTTGGTATCTTTGTTTTTCATAGTTCCCATCATTTTCTAAAATAATATAGATTTGAACAAAATATTAGTCAATTACTGAATTAATATTAGTCATGTAAAATTTTCAATTTATAGTGAAAGGATATCTTTTGGGATCCCATTGCTTAGAAATTATTCTTGTGTGCTTATATATACTTCATCTCATACTAAGGGTTTTCATTAAGGTTCTATCTTCATTATTACAAAACAAACTAAACCCTTATCTAATACAAACTATATCAACCTTGTTTTCACTAACATAATGATTACATTATTTTAATGATAAAAAACATAAAAGAACTACACATGAAAGATCCAAATGTGTAGTTTCTTGGAAAAACATGGACCGCACATAACATTTCAACCTAAAACATAAACATATATATAATTACTTATACATTAGCTTCATATTAGACTTTGAATTATCCTCAGTACAAGTAGTCACCTGAGGATATACATAAAATAAGGGTTAGATATAATAATAGTAAGAGGATAGATAAGAACAATATGAAATGGGTGATCATAATCATAAAATCATCAACATAATCATGAGATAAATCATTAGATTAATGTGTGGAATGTTTAAATGTGTAAAAAATGAAACATCATGTCTTAGTGTTAAACTACCAAACATAATTTTGAATAATGGTATCATCATGTTAAAACATATTTAATATTAACAGATGGTATTAATCACATTACCCAATGAATTTTAGCACTATGTAATTCTTGGTGCACCTATAACATCGAAACATTTACTTTGTTCTATATAATTTTAGGCACACCCATCACATAATAAATTTTACAACATACTACATGACACATAGAACACATATCAATCATGTCCATAAAAAAACAATGGAAAAGAATGGGTTTCATTTCATGAAAAATACATTTATAAAAAACGAGTTCTCAAATTAAATTGTGAATAACATACATAATATAATAATCATCTATGATGAGTGAAGAGGAATCAATCTTGAGAAGTAAAATGTGTGTTCTTTTGAAAGAAGTGTTCTTTGGGAAAACAACTTCTATTCACCATACATTCCAGTAGAAAAAATATATTTCCTAGAAAGGGTAACATAATTATGAATAAATGATTTTATGGAATATCCATACTGAAAATGCTTTGAATGTTTGAAAACCCATGGAATGAGAGATGGGTTTCAGAATTCCCCATAACTTGTATCAGAAAGTGTTCATCACTTTAATGATAGGTTTAATGGAATTGGATTAAATTAATTAATAATTAAAAAACCTCTTATAAATTAATATGATTAATTATAGTTTCACTATGATATTTTATGGGCCTACAGATGAGTTATAGAGTTTATATCCTTTTTTCTGGTGCATTTGTTTTATTAGTTTCAATGATCAGTGAACTTGTATACTTGAATAGATGTTCGTGTGAAATGTGGATAATTTTCCATAATTATTTTTACATGTTATTAATTATTTTATAGAAAATAAAATCATATTATAAATAATCTATTCATATACCTTGACGTCGAATCATCATATAAAATTTAATGATAATCATTTTTAATCAATTTTGGTGGTTATTCAATGACAATGAACTTGTTTGTTTTTATCATTTAGTATTATGTACATTAGCTAGTTCCAGAACATAATGTGAGTTGTAGAATAACATTTAATATATTTTTTAACCATTTAATGGTTTTATCAATTGCCTTAATGGTGTTAACTAAAAATAAAGTGCATCACCCACGATGTTGGTAAATTGACACATCACAAGTGATGATTTAGTTTTTAGAATAAGAGTGAGAGGGAGAGGGATAATTTAATTATTAATATTACATATGAATGATAAAATTAATTATTATCAAACATTATGGAGTTATCATACCATTTTGATGAATGTCGGTGAAGATGGATAAATAAATGAAAAGAAATTGAATGGAAATTGAAAGGAGAGAGAGAGAGTGAGAGAATTTACCTCTAGAATACTCCTCTAAAGATCCTCCCCAAGGAACCTAGACTTGGTATTTTGATCAGAAAATGATTTTGTGGTAATGAGTGAGGGGTTAGGGAAGAGTTTTGGGTATAAATTTGACAAGAATTGACGCTTTAGAGGTGTGTGGAAATGAGGTTGTGATGGGTGTTATTTATAGAGGACCATAGGGGTGTTTTCTAATCATTATATTCGGTAGTCTAATATTTTTTCAAAAGACACATAGTAGTGATGATTCTATGAATAAACAATGTATCATGAGAATGTGAGTTCAAACCAATGGTGCTTACACCAACAGAACATCATCCATGAATCTATAATTCATGTATTTTGCAATTATCATAAACTATCATATTTTACTATTAACCAAAAAATTCATGTATTTCAGAAAAATACCAAAACTTAACCATCAAAATTTCTAAATGTGTAAAATTTCGTAAATAGACTAGAATATATGAAAATAATTTTATAAATATGATTATTTTAATTTTTAATTAAAATAATCATTTTCTTGAAAAATATAGATTATAAAATAATAATTGATTTTATAATAGATTGATAAATTAATTATGGTCTTATAAAATCATAAAACATAAAAATATTAATTTATGTAATAAATTAATTAAAATATATATTAAATTTAAATAATAAATTAATTACAAAATTGCAATTAAATATTTATGAATTATAAAAATTCAAACACTTAATTAATAATTTTTAAAATATTAAATTTTTTATTCGAGGATATAATTATATCATAATTTAACATATAATTTGTAAAAAAAATTATACTTTCATGGTTGAGGTCATTATTCAATTGGTTCATTTTCTATTCATATAGGTCATTTTACTATTCCTGAGGTCAAGTTACTATTTCATTAGTATAGGTTCTTTATATTCTAGAAACACTCCTTATCTCATTAATAGATCATTTATAAAACAATTATTTTGGTCTCTAAGTGATTTTATGTGATTTATAATATATAAAATTACTATAATAAGGGATAAATTTCATTGATCAATTTATTAGTCATTATATATTGATTCATATGTGTCTAACTGATCATCAACAACCTCTAGGATTAGAGTTGTCTTCCTTCCTTATTATTATTATTTCAGATTAATCTAGAAAATGAGTTCACCTATCAGACATGGGTTTATTTGAGATCGGTGTTTGATCTTTGGCCTTCATTCATCTACTTACAAGTTTTTGAATTCTTCTAAAGGAGTGTCTCTTTGATCTTGGTATCCCCATTGTTATGATTCCAGATTGCTTCATCCTTGGTCTGATTGGATATTATTTTCACTCCTTCAAATAGATGAATTAAACATGGTTAAACCTTGTATATAATTTTGTTAATTGAATAAAATTTATTCAAACTCCATCTACTGATATATATATTCATATTGGATTAATATTTCTCCCAACATTACACTCGATCTAGTCTTCACATGTCATTAGATTCATTAGTTCATTCATTGTTTATGAGTTTTTCTTATCAGGGGGGGGTATTGTTGATGGTGGTATAATTGATAAACAATAGTAGAAGTTTTCAATAGTAGTAGGGTATAGTATAAATGGGGAGGTTTAATCCATTACTCTGGAAGACACACATAGCCAGAGGTTTGGGGTAGTTGTTTTCATAGTGAATGAAAGGGCATGATAAAATAATTGGTAAAAGATAAAATTTTCTCAACTCTTAAAATTATAATACATGGTGGAATATTAAATGTTGTGGATAGAAGGAAACATGGGTAATGTTTAAGGGTATTTAATGTTGGTGGGGAGTTCCCTATTCATGGAACTACACAAGTAAGGACAACCATTGAAGTGGTGTGATGGAAAATACAAACATATTTTTTATTCTCATGATCATAATTTTCCATTCATATTTTTGGACTCCACTTAAATTAAAAAAAATCATTTTTTAGTGGGGAATAATTCTAGATTGAAATTTTTATATTTTAAATTCATAATTATTTGAAAAAAATTCCAATTTATGTATTTTCATTAAATATAATATCAAATAAATAAATTTAAAATCTTTAATAAAATGATTAAGCATATTAATTACTGATTGAAAATTCAAAACTTTAAATATCATTGTTGAAAATCATAATAAAAATCAATTTCATATTTTTTCAAAATCAATGAATGAATTCAATATTAACATAAACAATTAATAATACCAGTAAAAAACAATATTTGACTAGTTTATCATTAAAATTACAAATTCAGGGAATTGGAAACAATGAATGATTTTTCAAGGATTTGAATTATTTGAGTGTACTTGTGAATGGAAAATAGTATTTTTTTTGAAATTTTGGGCTCATATTAGTTCTTATATTCCAAATTATAGAACCTATTAATTATATGATCTACAATGGTACACTGCTAATACAGTAATTTAAAACAAGCATTCCATGAATGATATATATTTTTATTCATGTTATTTAATATCTTAATATTAATTTTTTTCATTATGTTTGTTAATAATATTAATTATATCCAAATTTAAAATAAATAATTTAATTATTTTTTATAATGATATTATAACAAAACCACAACATAATCATCCATTAATCAAGCTATGTTCCTGTTTGGGTCGGTTTAACCACCACTTTGAATAGTTCATGGAATATATATCATGAATGACTATATAAACATAACAAATTTTATTATATGATTTAAATATTAAAATGATTATTATTTTTTCTTTAATAATATAATTATTAGTAAAATCTTTCATTAGGAAAACACCTGTAATTTTTTTTAAAATCACTGATACCTAATCATATATGATTTTAAATTGATGGATTGTAACAAAATTAACATGGAATGAAATTATACCTATAAAACTATCATGTATAAACTATTATGGTATAATTAATTCTCAATGGATGATGAACATTGTTATAAGATTAAATACCAAGAAAGTTTTTATGAAACTTTTTCAAAACTGTCACAATTACAAACACATGATTTGGAAAATAGGGAATAACTATGTAGAATTTATCCATAGAATTATTTTAAATGATGTGTTTAAATGATAAAGATAAGTCTAAGGTTATTAAATAATAAATTATGATATGTAAGTTTTTTATATATGATCTTGGGGTATTTTTGAGGAAGAAAAGATAAAATTTATTGATTTTTACCTCAATTTTCAATTCATCAGACTTATATATTATTATACGTCATGTTTTCATTGAAGTAGAATATATATATATATATATATATTTATTTATTTAAACTACAATAATTTTTTAATGATCCTATCATTATTTATGGTATTTAAAGTTTCATTTGAAATTACTTCCTTCAAGGGGTTTTAATAAAATGTTTATAATTATATAATGGGTTTCCTTGTGTCAATTATCATTCTTTTATAGATTATACATTTTGTACACCATGCTTTCCTTGTATGTATTTTTTAGTTCCCATAAACTTATTTGTCATTATTCTTTATATTATATAGTATATAATAAGATAAATATAATTCCTTTGATCAAAATGTTATTGACATAATTATTATCCCAATAGTAATGATTTTTAGTGACATAATTTTCATTCATTGAGGTGTAATAATTCATCTGGAATTTTTCTTAGGTTCTACAACCCTAAAATTTTATTATATTGTATTTTGAAATAAATATTTTTATTATTATGTTTTAGTGAAACATAATTTTTTACTATATAGGTTTTCAAAAAGAGAAATTTTATAGTATAAAAAAGGATCCATTCATAATTAATTGGTACTTATTTTGATCCACATTTCCTATAGAAAAATATTGTTTATTTTCATGTCTCCATTATGGGACATTATTTTTAAAAGAATGTTTTGTATTAAAACACCCCATCAAATTTGAAAAAATATATTTTGAATGTGAAATTTATGTCTTTAAATTCATTCAATGTTAAAATTGTTTTTTAAAATCAATTTTTTGGTCTTCACCTCTATTTTTAATATCAAATTCCAATGGTTTTCACTCATGGGATTTGTGCTACATGATTTGTTATATAATAAATACATATATTTATAATTTGGAATATTTAAATAGATGAATCAAAGAATTTAATTCTTAATCCTTTTTTTGTGATGATATTTGAGTCATTATTTTATACTATTATTTTTTATCCATTTCATCCTTCATCTGAGTATTATTTGGTACAATAGGGAAATTTTATTCTAAAATAGTCCATCTTATTTATTTGAAAGATATATGAATTTTTATTTCCTATCAAATACATGATACATAACTACATTTTCCTTACCCATCCGTAAATCATGAGTATGATTAATTTTCACCTGATGCCTTTTCACTGTGTGTAAAATGATTTCCATTAATTTTATTGAAGGCTATTCAACTAGTTGTCATCCATTTATTTATTGGATAAATTATTGATTTAATCATATATATTTAATATATATTATTTTTTCTTAATGGATGTATACATATAAAGTTGTTACATTTATTTATTGAGGAACAATTGAAAATTCATGTATCTATTTTTTTAATATGGATGTTTAAGTATTACATATGAAAGTTGACTGTGTATTGTTTAACCAAAAACTTTATTTACCAAGATGGGATGTTACCATGTTATCTATTTTATTAACATAGGGAAAAGTATTGGTATTCCATATATTTTTATTCCAATATGTATAATTTTTAGAGAAGATGATTATGTATTTTCTAATTATTCTCTCATATACCGAATACATTGGACCTAAATAGGTACTGTATGGCCCCCAAAATTGTATAGCTCATATATGAATTGGTAGGTCTCATGAGATAGTCATGTTTGGGTATTTTGGGCATGCTTTCCCAATTCCCCATGGCGTGTTGACTATGGTCTTTATATTATGAATGATATTTTGTATGAGGCCATAACTGTAAGAATATTATGTTTGATATTATTTATTCCTTCACCATGAGTTAAATTATTGTTATCCACATGATCTATTTATTTTTATTAATGTCCATGGTTTTATTATACGGTTATTTTTATTTTATTATGTAATTATAATGATTACTTATTCTTTCCATGTTATTCATTCCATCATTATCCCATGATTTCCTCAGTTGTATAGTTTCATTTATTATTCCTTCGATCTCACAACTTATTATGTTTCTATTTTCCCTCGAAATATTGAAATATATTTCACCTTCTATGAAAATATGAATAAAATGTATGTGGGATTTATAGAAGATATTAATGATCTATACTGGATTAATTAGTTTCTTCTATAGTGTGGAAAAAGATTATTATTTAAGAAAGACAGGGGATTTATTTGATTTCTATTTTCCCTAATTCTTTAACTATATAAACCTAAAAGGCCTTAGGAATTTTTGTAATACAATATATCATTTTAGAGAAGTAACTATGTGCTAGTTGTGTATTAGAATATATATTTTCATTTGAAGGCCCCATGTAAAGATTTATTTTATGTATTAAAATCCAATAGTAAACTTATGGGGAACCAAAATTAATATTAGAGAAGGGTAAAAATAACATGGCATGTTAGGATATTAGTTGAGGATAATTTGATAGTCAATATGCTATTATTGATCAAAATTTAAATGGTAGGTGTAAGAAAATAAGTACGTTCATTTAATATTATATTTTTTTTGAATTAGGATGAGATAATAATAATAATAAACTAAGGATAAATCTAGGTATAGAATACCGTGCAAATTTTTTAGGTTTTTATTTTGTGTTTTTATAGTAATGAAATCATTTTTTGGAAACTATAAGTATATATAGTATTTAACATGGATGTGTGAAGGGGTAATATCCCCAAAACAGATAATTGATTATAATCTCCTTTAACACTGGGTGCATAACAAAGGGTCTTATATGCACAACTAGTTTGACTTCCCAGAGGATATTATTTGGTTAATCATATGATATTTATGATCTTCGATGAAGGATTTATTCCAATGTTATTTTAAGGGATTATGTTAATAAGTATGAGAAAAAAACATAATGTAACCCAGGATAATTCATAAATGATATAGGTGGTTCAACGAGTTTTGTAGGATGAATTAATATAATAATAGGTTGACATGATAGTATCATAAAATTTTACATCTTGTTGTAAAATAATACCTCAAAAAATTTATTTTTTTTTTGTAAAATTTATTTTTCACAACTTTTGTTACCCCTTGTTGGATTTATTATTTCCTAGACTAAGAAATAATCAATTATGTGTGGGAAAACATGGATATTACAATCACAAAAAAACCAAAAAAAATTAGTGATGGAGTGAGAAACATTTGAATTTATCATAACAGATACTAAGAAATATGATAAAAAGATTAAAAATAGTCACAGTCAGAAACATGTGATAAAAAATATTGATATAATGATAGGGATATTAATGTGACAAGTATAATGGTGGAAATAATGTTCAATTCAGAAAATTTTGTAATTGAATAATGTTTCATGATGTAAATTTAATTAAAGTTATACCTGGAAATTATACATGTAGAGGATAAGTCCATAAAACTCACATGCGTAAGGGACTGAGAGAAGAAACAAAAATATATTGATTTAACTGTAATATAGTTGATAATTATCTATCCTAATGTCCCAATCCAAGGGACAATGATATAAATAGTTATAAAAAACCATGCGAACATGGATAATCCTTTACAATTACAACTCATGATATGTAAATGGGTAGTTAGTGAGGGGTGTCTTAAATACATGGGGGAATAATTGTAAATAAAATATTATGGTTGTTAGTCTCAAGATACACATTAATTAGTAATCTATCTACATGGAATAGAGGGGTATAATTATGGTTTAGTTAGTATACAATAATAGATTTTTCATTAGGTCAAGCCACATGCCTTAAAGATAATCAACTATTGAAGATTTATTCCTTATTCTCCCCCCATTTATTCATATCTTTATACAAAATCTACTACTATTGTAATTATTTTATGGTTCATCCATTGTAATAAATATAAATATTTTCATAATTTCTCTATCAAAATCAATTATTAATTGATTGTTTATTCCATTGAGAAAATTTAAAGAGTGAGATAGCTTGTTCGAACGAGTTATGATAGTAAAAATTGAATGTAACATATGTGTGGGAATTGTAGCTAATGAAGAATGCAAATTGAAGTGGAATTACATATTCAACTCACCACATTATAATAAACATATGGGAAAATAACATACTGGATTTTAACATTGTGAGTATAAGGAAAACATTATTCTTTGATAAATATTTTGAATTTGTACCAGTTGGTTGTCTCGAGGAATGGAATATATATTAACATATATGAAAAAAATCAATGTTAGAGTTTGTAAAATGGAAAAAACATCATGGAAATTATATTAAATAGTTTACGGTTTTTTACTTTGGATGGATGTGTTAAAGATGATAATGACACAAATGTATCATGAAATGTGAGGAATTTTATACATCTAGATAGAATGGTAAAATCATCCATTGCTGAGGTAGGAGAAAGAAGTTTGTGATCAAATGTTATGGATAAATTTTAAGGGGAGAATCAAACTATAAAGAATCATATATTTACTATAGGATTAAGTGGACATGAATGTATACTCTACGAATGGGAAAATTCATGTCATCTCAGGGGAGGATTTAGATACTTGGATCACATGTGCTGAGACTTACTCCACAATTAAATGAATATGGGTAGAATATAAGGAATTGTTGGCACAATTTATCATAGAAGTATTGGAATATTACTTCATTCCATCACTTTTTTCTACATAGGACAATATCACATGGACACAAATTATGGTTGAAATGATTGGGTGATATGATAGCATAGGTCATGAAATCCTATGATATGTCAAAAAGTACCATGGCAGTTTGGAATGGTGGGAAAATATTATATATATATATATATATATCTCCCTCTCTCTATGTTTGTGTATTTTAATGGGATAACTTGTGGATACCAGATAGCTAATAGAAATTGTATGTGATATTGTTCATTAGTGGATATAAACTAGAAATTTGGAGCCCATTGTAAACACATGTTCCTAAATACAAATCATACTTATTGATTCTTGAAAGATGCATTAAATGGGATCTGATGACCCAATAATTAAATAAACATCAAGGAACCTAATATTAAAATAATGTATTTGATATCCATGAAAGGATTTGAGGTACTATAATACTGAAAGTTGTTCATACAATGGGATACAGTGAGAAGGAATGTTTATGTGGTGATGTAGAATGTTGTGTGTGTGGGGGGGGGGTGTCTGAAATATATCGAACAAAGAATTTTAGGAATGAATGGTGAAGTTATTAAGAAACTATTTTTGAAAACAAATTATTCTTTGTTAAAGGGGACCAAATAAGGATCTCAAGATGATGTTGTGGGAGTGTATTGATCCATGGAATGAGGTAAAATGAGACCCAGTAATTTTATGACTAAGGGAAGGGTCATATGAATAGGATATTTTAAATTATGATTCACTAATCACTACTTAGAGGACAAGGTGTAAATTTTAGGGTTGGTAAATAATTTTAATACTAGTATTTAGTGAGGGTGGGGGTTTCAATATATTAGGGGAAAAAAGAAAATAACATTTAAAGATAGAAAATTTATAGTTATATATTTTTAAATATTAAATTTTTAGGGTCGGTAGGGCTACAATTGTTTTTTTATTCTATAGTAATATTTGTGTTGGTGGATTAGGACATATGAATTTTGGAGTAGTGGATTCTATGTAATTATCCCATATTCTCTCTTTATATCATTTTGAATTTAATCTTATGTGGCTATAATTATAATTCATCATGTGTATCTTCCACTAGAATAAATATAATCATAAAATTTCACCCTCCATAACATTCAACATCCTATCATCTAATGTAATTTATTGTTAGTTTTTACTATAGTTTCTTTTAATATGATATAATATGAAAATTTACACCAACTATTGTATAATGAGCTAAAATGAATACATATGGTTGTATGACTATTATAAAACCATTTTAGCGGTTTATGGGAACTTATTTATTTTATACCTAGATCTTATTCCCATAGTATAATTCTATACGAAATTCAGAATGGGTTAAATCCCTTTAAAAATGTGTTATAATATGTTATCATATTGATAAATATCACTCAAAAACATAAACAATATCATGATCCTATAGAAGTGTTGTTATATTATGATTTACCAATAGAAATTACACTGATCATATGAGAAAAATTTTGATGACACAATTTTTTAATGTGGGGCGGGGATGTAACAACCCAAGATTTTAATATACTATTACAATTAAATAAATCAATTTGTTTGAGAGATTTCTCCCAATATAACATTGCACATAAAAAATTGAAATATACTAAATGAAATATTTATATTTATATATGAATAAAAGGCTACTTATTAAATTAACAAGAATTAATATGAGTAAATAAGTTATGGAATTTATTTTTAAATAAATTTAATTCTATATTTATTTTGAAAAATTCAATTGGTACATTAGAAGAGGATAATAAAATTATTTTAATCATAGAATAGTATTTTGTTAAAAAATATATTTTATTAACTAAATTTTTTTATGAAAATAAATATATGACTAATTTTAGGAAATATATATTTATATTAAAACGTTTCTTCACTAATTATTAAATTATATGATACAATAAGGAGAAAATAGTTTTTTTAGTGCCGTTTTTCATATAAAATATATTTTCAGTATATTTTACGCATTTATTTAATATAATTTTTCTGAATTATAAAATTTATATATATAAAAAATTACATCTTTATTGTATTCATCATAGTAATATTTGATTATAATTAATTTTTTTGATAATTTTGAGAATTCTGATTTTATGGTAAATAATAGAATATAATATTCTAATAAATAAAACGATTTAATGAAATAATTATTATGTGTGTAAGTAATATAAATCTATGAAAACATTTTATAAAAAACATGTATTTTATAATTGATATTAAAAATATAAAAATATTTATTCAATTATTCAAACCAATATGAGATATTTCAGAACAAAAGTAATATTTTACTCATGAAATTGTTTTTAATAAATTAATAAATTATTAATTTGAAATTATTTATTCAAATTTATAAAAATTAAATAAATTAAATTTATTTAAAAATTATAATTTGTTTTTAAAAATTATTCTATATGGAAAATGTTAGTTTAAGCAATAAAGAATAATATTACTAATATAAAAACAAGTTATTGTGATAAAACAAAAAATTGTAAAATTGGGATATCTAATTATAAAGAGTTAAAAACATGTTTTAAATTTAATTTTAGAGTATTTATCAAGATTTTTTATTTAGCATTCAATTATTTAACAATTTTTGACCCGCAATCCCTAAGAGTTACTTACCATTATTAATTTATGCTGGGTATTTTACAAAAAATGGAATGCTTTTGTCACTTATATAAAGAGATGGTTAGAGAATCAACAATACCGCTTCAAAAATTTTGTATACTGCTAAAGATATTCCATTTTTAATTTCCCATGAATCGTTTATTTCTACCATTAACACATGGTAACAATAATGTTGCCTAATCGCTCCACTTCCAAATGATCCTATAATGAAAATCTCAATGTGCTCAGTGCATTTAATCATTTTTACTTAACATCTTTATATTTTTTATAATACCTTGAAAATGATAATTTTATCAACATTATGTAATGGAATTAGTATTGGTTATTTAATATGTTTTATTATTCAGAGGTAATAATCATTAAGTCCTTTTTCTCTATTCCCTAATAAAAAGTAAAATTGTGATTCGTGCCTATTTATGGACTACCACCTCAAAAAAGAAACATGTTTTTTTCCGTAGCCACATTTACTAGATGTTAATAATAATGGGATCAATGGATAAATATTATTTTTATGATATAATTACTGTTTAAAAAAAAGGGATAACTATTAATGATATTATCAAAAAACTATTATCTTTAATTCTGTTATTTGAAAGAAGGATACTTAGAGGAAAATGTTTTTATTCATACTATGTAATATTATCATATTCATTATTTATTCTCATAATTCATTCAAATTATGTAATATATATTTAATAAACTATTAATATAAAAATTATGCTTTTTTTATTATGAAATTTCACTAATCCATCACATAAATATCCATTAATCATTGAATGTTCATGTTTTGGTTGATTTAACCACTTACAAGAACAATGATATGAATTTATATAATTGATTATAGTTTAAATTAATTCATGATATAATATATATAGTTATTTAAATAAGGATTTGTTTTTTATTCTATAGTGGTTAAATTATTATTGAACTCATTAATAGATAAAACACCATACAATGTTTTATGAATAATTGAAACATGATCATCATTGATATCACATTAAGGGATTATAACAACAAAAATACATGTATTTAAGTTAAAAAATCATAAATATGATGTAAAATCTATTCATATAACGTATATGACATCAATATGATGAAAATATTAACAATAATTAATTCCAACCTCATTTTTTTGGAAACTAGTTCAAAACAGTTGGGATTATTTACATCAGTTATTGAAAATAATAAATAAATAACTATAACTAATTAAGGTAATTATTATAAATGAAGTGTATAAGTGCCAAATTGTTTATTAAGGTTTTAAAATTTGTTATTAAGATAAATATTTTTATTTATACATGAGGATATATTCCATTCATGGAAGTCCAGAAAAAGGTAAGGCTTTATTTCCTCAAATTTCAATAGGTTTAGATATAATTATTATTATATAACATTTTTTAATTATTATGTTTCACCTACTACCAATTAATTATGTAGTATAATGATCCAATAATTATTTTTTCTATTTAATTATAATTTGAAATCATATTCTTTTAAGGGTGTTTAACATGAATGTTTCTTTGGTTTTAACGATTTTTTGGTCTAAATTTTGATTCTTTGAGACATAATTCAATTTTTCCATGATTTCATTATATAGGGTTTTTACATGCTATTAATATTTTTATCATAATTTCATTTATTTAGTGATATATACTCATCAAAATCATATTCAATTATTTAAATAGACATTTATTCTATTACTACCAAAATATTAAGGATATTTGGTTACATAATTATAAATCATTGAGTTATAGTGTTTAATATAGAACATTTTTTGGGTTAACCAGGCCTAGTCTTTTTCATATGGAATTTTATAATAGAAATTTTATAAAATCAATTTATAATAAAAAATAATGGTTTATTATGAGGGTTATCAACAAAGGTAGTTTCAAAGTATAAAAAGGTACTTTTAAAATCAAATTCATTTTCTTTTGATCCACAATTCCTATAGAAAACATTATTTCAATATCAAGGTTAAATAATAAGATAATCAATTTAAAATATAATTTTTTTTAAAAAAATTACTTAACATTTTAAAAAATTACTTTCAAATGTGATGTATATGTTTTTATTTTAATGTAATGTTAATTTTGTTTTTAAAATATCTTTTATAGTTTTAGCTCTATTGACATTATCATATTAAAAATGATTTACACTCATAGGATTTATGTTACATACTTTATTTGGTAATATATATATATATATATATATATATTTAATATTTGTGGGAATGATCTCATAATATCAATGAATTTGATTTTTGATCCATTTTTTTGTGATACTATTAAAATAAATTGTTTTCATAGATGTTTTTCATCTATGTTAACAACTTTTGGAATTTTATTTTTTACATTAGTGATACTTTCATTGGAAAAAATCCATCACTTTTCTATGGATTTATTATGTAATGTTAATTTCTATCAAATATTTCAATAACATGTTCCTTTTATTAGAAAACCAGCTAGTTTTTATTTCCATATCTTTTATTAAAATGTATTTTTTTATGAATAACATTTTTTCAGTTACATATATTTAGGGGTCTTCACCTAGATACCAAATTTCAATTTATATGTGAAATTATTGACTTAATCAAATACTATTACTCAAAAACATTATCTTGAGGGATTCTTATATACAATGTTTTTCTATTTTTTGATTTGTAAACTATTGATAATATATATATATTTGTTACTTCAATAAAGATGTTTATTTATTACATAGGTAAGTTTAAATTTTTTTATCCATCCACGATCATTCCTTAGATTGGTTATGATCATGTTATTCCCTTTATTGAATTTTGTAGAAAGTATTAGTGTCTTTATGATGTTATTATAATAATTATTTTTATTAGAAAATTATATTATGTATTTTTTAGTCATTTCTCATATGTAGATGAATTTAATATCAACAAGTGTCGGGTCAATCATATCACTATATAATACATCATTGTATTTATCGATCTCATCCTACTAACATGTTGGGGAATTTAGTGTATCGTATCCTAATTCCATAAGATTTTATTACACTAGTACTAATCGTAAGAATGATGTATAGGATGAGGCCTTGATGGTATGATCAAGATGTATGCCATTGTACATTCCATCACCAAGAATTCAGTTACTCTTAACCTTGGAATCACATTTTTTTTCTTTACAATATATGTATATATTATTCTATTTATTTAATTTGGTTATGGAAATACAATTATTACTTATTCAATACCTAATACTTTTTCCATGTGTATGATATGATTGTATTAGAATTTTTTTTACTTACAAAGGGTATGTGCTCACATCGTAATTTGTTTATAAATCTATGGGATATAAATAAGATCATTACATATGATATGACATTAATAATAAAACATGTGGGTTATTTTTGGGATATATTGATGACTTATACGGAAGAAGTAGTTACATATGTAATGGTACAAATAAATATTTATTAGTAAACACTATGGTATTAGTGGTTTATGATTTTTAAATGTTATCTAATGATATAAACCAAAATGAACCTGGGAATACATGTAATAAAATATTTTATTTATGACTTGTAACTGTGGAAAATTATTTGGGGAATCTACATTGGGTTCTAAATGATGTATTTGAAGTCTGTGTTTATTGAATTAGAGCAGGGAGTGTGGGTTCATAGTGCAAAAAATTTTACAATAAGTTCTTCATAAGTAAACTAAATCATTAATAAAATGGATTTGGATGATTTTTTAAATATTCATAATAAATTTTAGTTGGAGCAATTGAATATTAAAATTCATTTGTGTGGAGGAATTATTATTTTTTCTATTTGGAAGAAAAAATAGAGCTGTTATGTAAATGAATAAACACGAGATAATGTAACCATTTTTATTCTACTAATTTGAGATTTTAATTTATATTTTTAACCCAATATGTCCTTTATTTTATCAATAACATGATTTGGATTCCCCTGGAAAGAAATTGGATGAAAATGATTTGCTCGACGATCATTTTTATAGATATTATGTGATGATATCCATAGAATATTCCATTATCTACTTGGGAAGAGTATTGTACCCACTCATGTTTTCCCATCATCAGTAGCCTCATAAAACATTAGTTTTATTGAGTTGTAAATGTCTTATGTATATATTGTAATGGTCCTTACAGAGGCTGTACATTTTAAAAAATAGCCACTAAGGAGTGTAAATGTTGTCCAAATGGCCAAAAGAAAATTGATAAAATCTATTCCGACATTATTTACATCTATTTAACCATTTACTTATATCATTTTTAATACAAATCATCTTGATATGGTAGTCATTATATGATTCACTCAGTGATGATGATGAAAATCCAATGTATTTTGTGGGGATATAACCTTTTTTGAGGTGATGATAATGATGATATTGGAAGATATGATGCAAGTGATAATTCTCATGATGATGCTGATAAACATAATGGACAAGATAGTTGGGGTATTCATAAGGTAGATATTGATGATATAAATTTCTAACATGATATTTATAAAAAAACACTATGGATTGTGTTTAATTAATGAAAATAATTTCATATATTCTATGATTTTCTTTAGATTATCAAGTTATTAAATGAGAATTTTAAAAAATAACTACTATTTTGAATGTGTATCTATATTGGGATATGTGAATGGATGTGATATATATATAATAGGGAGAAATTATAGTTATTGGTGGAGGGTGGATATACTAATGGTTTCTATAACTATTGGAATCAGAAACCCCCGACTAGTATTTACAAATGGTTATTGGAACCATTGGAATTCATTGTAACAATGGTTCTAGGCCTTATAAAAATGGTTTAATTTTGGTTATTATAATTTTGTTTTCAATTAGTGATAACAATTAACAAGAAAATATAAACAACTCATATTATAGGATTTTCATAAAAATAGAAATCTTATATATTATTGGGAGATCAATTTCATTCCACTTGAATATAATGTTTATTAGATAAATTCCAATCTTCAAATTAAAATTAAATTAAATTGAAAAATAGTAATTCTAAAATTTTAAAAAAACAATTATTCTAAAGATAAATAATAAATTATCTTACTTAATTAATTACAAAACAAAATTAAAATGATTTTCTCCCATTAAGTGTTAAAATAATCTCAAAATTCCTGAAAACATATTATAAAAAAAAGAATGAAATTTGAACCTCAAATGAGTAAATTTTAGTGAAAATTTTGAGGGTATTTTTATTTTTTATTATTTAAATACAATTATTCACATGATAATTCACTTATCCCACACATAAAACAGAACATTATCCCCATTATTTAATTACATGATGGATATTTTTTTAGTCACTGAAGCATGAACCATTTTACAATATTCTGTAGTAAAAAATACATTGGGGAATTAATGAAATTAAAAAAAGAATAAATTTCAAAAACAAAAATTGACTCTATTAACTATCAAATGTAATATTTTTTATTCATTCCAAGAAAATGATAGTGTACTTGTATTTTACATTTCCAGATAATATAAATTTTCATATTTACATAGAATAAAATATTTAAATATTATGTCCAACATGAAGTTAGGATTTTAGAATTTTTTAATATATTTAGAATACAGGGAGATAAGGTTCATCAATTTAAATATATTTCAATTCATATATTTTATAAATAACTGTAAATTTTACTCCTGGAGAAAGATGGAATTTTTTCTCTAATTTAATAATCCCAAAAACAAACCTTTCTTATGAAAAGGAAACCATATTAATTCCACCAAAGAACCTAATAATCAAAAAAATGTTAAATATTAAACTCTAAAAATTATGAGTTGATAAAATTGTAACAAATTTTGAAATATTGAAATATATAAAGTGTATGTGTGCTGCCAAGCTAGTTTAGGAAATTTTTTTTAGACCAATGTATATTGAGTTAATCCTAGAATAATCTATTGATTCTCTATTATATGAGTATGAAACATGTGGAAATAATAATTACTAGGTTTCATGTAGTTTTGAGAGTTACAATAAATTTAAATTATCACACAAATATTATTAATCTAAAATCCTTCAAAATGTTAGAATAGAATAAGAGGAGGTGAATAATTTCATTCAATAATTACAACTCCTGAAAATTTCAAAGAAATCTATATCATCATATAAAACACCCCTATAATGATTCCGAAATGAAATTAAAATATATAAAATTTAAAAATAAATATAGAATAAAAACTACTAAAATTTTGATAATGATCAAAATTCCATTTTAATGAATTTTTAATTTTTTTTACTAATTTTCATTAAAAACTGCATTAAAATGTCTTACATAATTAACATAAAATATAATTCCAATGACTGAACTAGTTTTTATTTCAAAATTTTATCTTGAAAATACTTTTATCAACTCACACAAATATAACAACCCAAAAAGGAAATATATAAAAAAATACATAAAATAAAATAAAATAATATAATATTATTTGTGAAAGATAATCCATTGAGTTGAGGCATTAAAATAACTAGGATGATTGATCACTAACATCACATTCATTTTTTCATGACCACTTACTCTCATTTCTACCTAAATGTAACATTTGTGGGAAATAGGATGGATGTAGAGTTTTCAATAGTGGCCTCCCTCCCATTATAGGTTTGATCATCCATGATGATCACATTTAACACTTATAATACATTAAATTTATGACATAAATTTCAGCCTGAAATTATAAAATTATATAACCACTTTAGATAATTATAATTACATATAACAAAATCAATCTCAATTTCTGGACATGGTGAATAATAATATGTCAAAAGAATAATAATTTGTGTAGAAATTTCTAAATTAACATGTAAACTACAAACTATAATTTTATATTACTTTTTATGAAATACATAATGAAAAATAAATATAAAATCATTATTTTATATAAACATATACATAGAACTAAAATCGATGTAGTAGGTTGATCAAAAAAATTCACATATTTTTAAAATGAAACATAAACATGTTACTACTTGTAATAACATATAACAATAATATAAATGGAATTGATCACTAAGTACCATGATAAATGAATTAAATGTAAAAAAAATAATCCGATTTTTTTATCATAAATAGTATACAATGAAAAATCTCAGTACTATATGAAAAAATAAAAAAAGAGAATTGTATCTTGGAATGAGATGATGTTTCCATCCTCTATTAGGTGATCCATACAAGCTCCTCTTTACAATTTAAACTCAACATTATTTATCTTATTAATAAAAAATTAAAAAAATCATTATCTTATTTTATTAGTTATGATAAATTAAAACAATATAATTTCTTATTATTAAATTTAAATGTAAATAAAGCTTGAATCTAGTTAGTAGTTATTGTAGTCCAGTGTAAACAATATAGACATGAAATTCTACACTATACTAATTTCCAAAGGTAATTTTCAATGAAATGTAAGAAAAAATAATGGGTGATATTGTTTTATTTCAAAGTTATAAGAATTCAAAAAAGAACATTTTTACTAAAAGAACATAAATTATTTTATTGATAGAATGTAAATCATGTGTGTCATCCAGTACAACACTAGGTTTTACATACCTAGTTGGACTACCCTATAGAACAATCAATGTCGACCATGTGGATGGGATTGTTTATATATAAACCATGATATAATGAAAATCCATATATATATATATATTAGATAATTTTTAGTCATTAGATATTCCAATCCTCAATTAAAACCCCCTGTTATTGCTTAAAACCCCCTTTCAAACTATATTTTATGATCATAGATAGTTTTCTATTCACTATAGTAATTGATTTTGAATTTAGGAAATTCAATTTGTATGGAATACCAAATATAGGTTATTGATAGGGATGTTACATGATCACCCAAGATCTATTCTCATTTTAGAGCGTTGTATTAAAAATGGTGAACATGGGTGAGTTTTGAAAATTAGATTGAGGAATTGGTTTTTTATTTTAGATTGAATCATTTTTTCTTGATTTGAAATCAATTCTAAATCATATTCTATGTTTTTATTAGTTTCCAAATCATGTTCAGGTAACTATGATTCCAATTCATTATACACAGATGTTTTGAGTTTTGAAAAATAATTAATGAAACTCAACTCAATACCCATAAAAAAATCTTTACATATAACAGGTTTGATTTTTCTATTTTGAGTTTTATATGTGTGGGTGATTACATATCCAAAAATAAACCATTGTTGAATGTATTAATTTCAGTTAGTTAATCAACCACATTTAATTTTTATTCAGAATCATAAAATTATTGGATATATGAATTAATAAAAATATTTAATTTTTTTCAATGATATATATTTTCAATTTTATTCAAAAATATACCCTTATAAAAAATACATTTTATATGAATATGTATAATTTTTTTTGGAATATTTCCTATCAAAAATCTAGAATAGTATCGGAAAGCCGAAAAATATCATAAAAATTTATATTTATTGTGTAAGGATCTAAAAAATATTAGAAAAACTGAAACTTAAGAGGAAGATAGTGGGAAAATAAAATTATGTAGAATGCCTCTATCTAATTCACTAGCCATGCATCTGAAGGATGTAACCCATTCACATACCAGAAAAAAATAACAATCAATATTTACACAATTCCAAATCCACTCTCCATTATTTAATACCACAAAAAATTACTAACTAAACCTCACATGATAAAACCAAAAAACAACCTAAAAATGAATAAATGAAAATATGTCCCATAGATATTAAACACTCACTTCCCTTGAGGTCGACACATGGATAACCCCAAATACATAATACTACCTCCATCTATAATTCCATATGTTCCTCAAGTTGGAACCAAAATATAATTTAAAATTACATAAATGTTTATTGTATACAATAATTGGATCATAGATAAGGTGGAACACCAATGAGGCTCAATGTATCTATCAATTGTATGTAACCCTCTCATGGTGTCGTTGTGTAACACCCAATGTTTGATTTGAGGTTAATGATGTTTTAGTTTGTGTTTAGTGGGATGATGATGTGAAGTGGTGATTCCTGGATAATTTTTATGGATTCATTTTTAGGAATTTTATTTAATTATATTAATATTCTCCAAGTAAACTCTTATGATTTTTATGTGATCTAAAATGGTAATAACATGTGTTATGGAGTTTACACATTGTATACCACAAGTGATAATAATGGGAAAAGATGTTTCCATAAGAAAATTTTTTTGACATGGAAATGTAAATTAGAATTGTATGAAGAAGAAATTGGGTAGAATAAGGGATGACAAGATGTTTAGATGGTTGGATTTTCATATTACATTATATAGGTCCTGTGTTTTTATTTTTATACCAAAATAAGATAATTTTGTAATGTTTTTCATTGTGATATTTTTTAAAAATTACTTATAACATAAAAATATGTTATCCAAACTAAACCTAAGGATTATATTGGAAGAATAATCAATCATTACCAATGAAGGGTAGTTTGGGGATGAAAGAAAGTGGTAGAGATTTGTGGGACCATGTGTATGTCCTGTGAGATTGTGCTGACCAAGAGAGAGAGAGCAGCAATAGTGCCACTAGACATGGTGGAATAACAACAGGGATGTCACAGTGATGTACTAGTGGGTATTCAAGATAATTGATTGGATGATGGAGAAACCCTTAATATATTCCACACCGTAGACATATGATTGAATGTATGTGGGACATTGGTTGTTCAGTCACTATTTAACTGTCTTAAAAATAAAGTAATTTCCACAACTTCACGATCCACATCATCGGAGCCATCCCATCAACTGATGGATTATCTTTTTCCTAGACTATACTTTATGGTAACTAATATTCTAGAGACATATATGAATTGTCATGATCATGAAACCAGCTACCATAGAAGATATTCTTGAGGGAATGGGGCTTATTCGATCACCCCAATCTGATGCATGCAGCTACATATTTCATGCATGTGATATGTTGAACAATGATCCTACATCAGAATAGAAACTATATTAGAATTCATTTATATAATTAATGAGTTTAAACTTGGATAAATTTTTAGAATGTCACCTCATTTCAGGCATGATAAGATCTCACTACAATAGATTGTCAAGGAAAAGAGACACGATGATATTCTTTGTACCCATGATAATACCTGAATCACTCAGGTGTATGAAGATGTATTCTACATGAATTAATTCATGAATATTTTAATTAGTGATTTAAATAGATAAAGATGATGAATTTATGAGGTGATTACATCCTTTATAATTGGGAGACCTTGACTGAGATAGGTTTATGGTTTTCATGAGTGAGCACTTATTTTCTATACAAGCAGAGCCTCTGGGATCCCTTTTTTAGAAAAGGGAAGGCATTTTAATGATAATATTTCCTGAATAAGGAAGATCTCTATTACCCCCAGAATAGTGATTAGCACTCTGTATGGAGCTTCATGATGTACATAGTTTCATGAATCATTTGAGGTGTGTGACACTCTCCCACATAACCCTCCTATTGGCATGAAATAAGAATCCATTTTCACCTATGCTACATGATGAAACAAATCATGTTGTTTATCACCTATAGTTATGCACTTATGTGAAATACATTGATAAACCATGTACTCAAAATTGAATAAATAATACTAAATCTTGAGAGAGGTTCTCTAGTTTTTTGGAAGGAGTATCACAACTAAGGAAAAATCATTCACATTTACCAATTTAGATTCAAGTAATGAATTATTTGGATAGAACATGAATAACACAAGTGCATTACACATAATATAATGAAACCGAAATAGTGTGTGTGTGTGTGTTTGTGTTTGAATAGAAGGTGTGGGTAATGAATAGATGTGGATAGTATATGTTTTAGTTTTCATGATACAGAGAACACATGGAATCATTCATCTATAATCATGTACTTGTGAAGAAATATATAGATAACAGAAACAAGATGTTCAGATACCATGAAATTTATACATGAATTATGAATGAATTGAGAATTCAAGAAGATGTTATTTTATAATATAAAAGGGTTTTAATTTCATAAAATACTAAAAAAATTAAAAAATATATTAACTTCATCTAAGTGAGTCCAATTCATCATCAGTTGATGAAATAATTACAGCCCATGAGTTTTTTCACTGTGGAAACTGATTATGTACAGGTGATCATAATCACTTGAGAATGACATAAAGCACATAAAACAATCATTTTTTTTAAAATGACCATATTTGACTCCTCATTCTCATTGTTTAAGATCAAAATATCATCCAATAGTAGATCATGATACAATAGAAGAATTAACATGTATTGGGGGGTATAAGAAGTTTTTGAAGAGTCTTGAGTCTAGGGGTATAACTATTCATGTGTAGATGGGGGTAAAACCTACTTATGATAGTCGATTGATGTGTGGGGGGGGGGGTAACAAACTAGTAATTGTGGGGAATGACCAATTAATGACCGTAATCACCTTCTTAAATATTGGATAATCCTTGTTGGGTAAAGAACCCACATGACTAAGAGTGGGTATTTGTACAAAAACTTGAAAATACTTATGTTCTATGCCTTTATTTTATAATATTATCCATCGTATGTCTAATAAACATAATAATACTGGATAATGGATATAACCAACCAAATAGGCTGAATTATAAAGGGACAATTCAAAAAATAAAATAAAACGATCAATTATTCTACCTCCCACTCTTAGTGTCCTTACACGAAAATGAAAAGTTCACTATGGTAGAGGCCTATGAGAACAATGATTTGGTAGATTACTGGAATTCTAATAGATGTCAAGTATGTTGTTCATTGAAATCCTGTAAAAAGATTCATTGGACAAATGAACATTAGAAAAATCAAGATGATTCATTGGATGTGAGAATATTAGACTAATAAAAATAATGTAATTGGATGGTTGATTCTATGAAGTTATATTAGATTGAGTCTTTCATTCCATGTTGTGTTTAATGTACTTACCTAAGGTATGATGGACCATGTAGAGATTTTCATAGTTATATAATAGACAAATCGTGGAAGAAATTTGAGAGTCCATTCGATATATGCAGCATGTTAAGTGCACCAGGAAAATGTTTTGGTATCAAAAGAAATGATTTAGTAAGTAAAATATTATATGGTTATGATGTCATCAGTGGAATATTTACAAATTCGTTGATCATGTTGACTTTTTATAGAGATTTATAATGTGATGTCTTATTGATGGTTATGAATATGATGATCATTGGTTGAACATATGTGATTCCATCAAATAGAGAAATTCACAACACATCAGAGGAAAAGCATGTATGAATTAATTGGTCAAAGGAGGGTAATGAATAGAATCACTCAATGATGTGTGGAGTTTATCAGACAGGTTAAATTAGTTTTATATAATAAGGGTTCCATTGGATAAATATTCAACAAGTTACTAGAAAGAAAATCTCATTGAATAGACATAATAAAAATATCTGTTAGAATAAGACCTTAAGAGATTTACATAAAAACATTGTATATACCTTTTATGTAAATGATGGAAAATCTATTCATTAGGTGTTTTTCAATATTTTAAGGGTTTATATGCGTTAAGGAAGAATCATATCACTATATTTAATTAATATTGGAGAGATGGATCAAGAAACATGTTTATAATAAGATTCACAAATATTATATAATATTATAGAGGCACTCAATGATGGTGAGTTAACCAAGTGAATCATAAATAATTTTATGAATAAGAAAAAACATATTTATCTTCCCATATATTCTAAAAAAATAGTTCTTATATAAAGGGATTCGTTTTTTATGAGAATATAAAACACTATTAAAATTCATGAAGAGGTTAAGTGTTTAATATACTAGATTAGGTTTTTCTCCAAACTAGGAAACTATTAGTTAAAAAAGAATTACACCTGATAAATCTGTAGTGGGAAGAGTCGCCAGATTGGGGATCTGATCAATGGAACTAGAGAAAGGATTTTTTGAAAAATGTTCAATAGATAAATTTTATTTTCAAAGGCACTAGTGTAACACCCCGAGATTTTATGAAAAATATTCTTTTCATTAATGTCTTGTGTTTTACGCTACACCAAAAGGAGCTTGCACAACACGCATCCTTGACTTTCCTTGCATTACACGCAATCACGACCTTCCTCGATAGCGTGTGTAGTATGCAATACCGAGTTTCACTAAACAACGATATGCTATTAAAATATTATTAAAACTAGCTGTTATGTACTGTAATAACCAATTTTTAAAATTTTTTAAATTTTATTTTTCAAAATGGACTTCATTTTTGGATTCGGAATATCGAAATTATCTTAGGGTGAAATTTTGGTACTTTTTGGATAACTTTCATATTCTGACAAATAGTGAAAATTACTAAATTTTAATTAAAAACAACTTTTTTAATAGAAATAATTAATAGTGATAAATTATTAATTTGAGTGGTTTTCAAGTATATTTAGAATATATTTTTACAATTTAATACAATGTTGGTCATTGGATGTAATTTCACATTTAAACCAGACATAAACAAGTGTCAATCTTTTGATAGTTATTATCTCATAAAAACACGCTATTTGTATTGACGATGGGAATTAATTTTTAAAATAATTAATTTAATTGATATGTTTTGAATTTGGTAAAATAGTCGTCATTTTTGAATTCATAATAACAAATATATCTTAGGCCGAATTTTTTGTATTTTTCTAGAAACGTTCATTTTTTGATGAATAGTGAAACCACTAAGTGGTAGTCAAAAAACAGAATTTTTCATAAAACTTAATTTTACCGCTTCTGTGAGTGGAATTTAGAATCTCTGAGAGACACGGTTAATATCAAGGACTAAAATGTGGTTCAATGAGATGAAAATAATTTTTGGTGAATAGTAACTTTTGAATTTTTTTTACCACGGTTAAAAGTAAATAGGGTAATTAAGGGTAAAAATGATATTATTATTACCCTAAAACATATCCTAATTCTATTGGATAAATGTAATTCGACAAAAAAACAACCTTAGGAATAAAATATGACCATTTGAGCCCACTTGGATTAGATTAGGACATTTATTATTAATTTATTTAAAGAAGGGTTAAAATAGTTAAAATCAAAGTTTAATAAGTAAATCATTTTTAATATAGGGTTATACATAAGATAAATTCGACTATAAATATTAATTAGAAAGCTAAAAATATTTCATACATAATGATATTTTATTTGTAATTTTTAGACATTAAATATTTTAATTTATTTTTGACACAACGATGATGTAGTAATTATCTTATTAATGAAATATTGACATAAATGATGTTATAAATACCCAAATAAATGTAATTTAAGACTTTTTATGAATTACAATAATTTTATAGGTTAATATTACATGTTAGTATTGATTTTATTAACTTTGTTCTAACTAATAATTCTGTTATGAGTTTTACAAAAATCAATTACTAAATAGTGTCAAAATTGACATAAAATAGTTTTTAAAACAAATATTATATTATAAATTGTTATTTTATTCCTAAAAATATAAGGTTCGGCCAAATGACTTAGATAAGGTTATATATATTAATATTAAACAACTTGGGGTTCGTTAGGCTTGATATAATATGTTTATTAACCTTATAGTATAAGAAAACAAGAAGACATGGTAAAAGTTAAATTATCTAACTTAAAGTTAAATCTAAATGATAAGGTTAAAATTGATACCTAAACTTGTCTAAATTCTATTGGTTGAGAGGATTTCGACCCCTACCCACCTTATCTTAGAAATATATCAATTTGGAGCTATCAAAAACCGAATTTGATTTTATAATAAAATAATATTTTTAGTTATTCCAAAGGTGCCCCTCTCCTCCCTTATAAAAGGGCACTTTCTCCCTCTCTTCCTCACACCACATTGAGCCTTAAATCTCGGCCAACCCCTGCCAATTTGTTCTCTCCACTTCACTATAAACATCCTAGAGGTTCTGGTCTTCTTCAAAGACCTATTTTAGTGCCCTAAAAGGAGGTCTCAAAGAAGCACTTCAAAGAAGAGGTAATGTCCGTTACCGATTCTTTCATCTTTATTTATTCTTCAACTTCTTCTTATTTAGTTGTTTCATTATGAAGTAATAACATAAGTATCACTCACATACTGATATGTTATTATAATTATGAAACAACCCTATTTCACCATCTATCCATCCTACGGAAAAAGAAATCACCGCACATGCGTACATACGAAATACCGTCTCCACGCTGTGGTGTAATCTATTTTTCACCACCACCTTACTTGGATGAGTATAATGGTGTAAATAATGACTATATATGACTATTATAAAGTGATATTGATTCTGAAATAGTATACATAAACTCCAATACAATTCCACGATCATAGGAATAATATCATCACCAGTGCGTACGTATGGAATACCGTCTCCACGATGTGATGCGACTTGTTCTACATGATCTTCATGTTATAATGATTATATAAATGCATTTAATGAATGAATATGATATATATTACACTAATACCATTCTGGAAATGAGGTATCTATAATCTAAAGAGAAGAATAAGAATTTATTCGACAAAACACGCATAAGAACAAAAAGTTATAAACACCCGAATAACAAGTGGCAATGCAATATTACTACTAAGAAGCTAAGAATATGACCATATATGATATCATAACAATAATTAGGATTCTGGAATAAGTCAATAACATTATTTAAATCATTATACATGAGGTTCAGACACTTTCGAAGCAAATCGGACCTAAGGTAAGGGAAATATCACAATCTCATTTTTATCTGAGATTGTTTATACTTTGGTATTTACTGGGGTGTATTTTATCATCCACATCCATTTTTCCTCAATATTTAATATTATTTCCATCCACCTACAATTGTTTAAATCAATTTTTACCCTTTGGTGAGTTTATAGTAAAATATATGAAAGGAATCTTTCGTTGTTTTTCATATGAGGTACTTTTTGACTTTTCCGACAAAAGTATGAGAAGAATGTTTTTTTAACTTATACAGCATGAATGAATTTTTAAAAAATTATTTCCAAGAAGCTTCCTTTACAAGTTTTCAAATTTATTTTTAATCAAATTCTTTTATTTTAGAATTGTATGACATGTTAAGAAAGGAAAAGTGTTTTTTGAAGTAGAAAGGATATTTTCCTCAGGAATGGAGTTCAAGTGTTTTATCAAAATTATTTTCCATCTAAGATAATAAAGGGTTATGTTTCTATCCCTATTATTACATTAATTTTATTATGTTGTTATAGAATTATTTTTATGAATTCCTTTATCTTATATGAATTGTTTTATGATGTCATGTTGTTTTAGAATCCCATTTTTATTACATTGGTTATGAAATGATGTATGGTTTATGATTTTGTGGAACACATAAGAATGGTATCATTATGAGATGGGTGGGACCTATATCTCTCTCCAATGCATTGGGTAAAGATTTTATATCTCATGAGATAGACATGGCTGGAACGGTAGGTTATACCGGTTCAGTGAAACAGGACTGAAACGAGGAGTGAACTCGGCTCAGAAAGGGAATTTGTCCACTAAGATAGTCTTGGCAATGAGTCTTGACTAATAAGAAATGATTCACTATGATTATGTGTGTATGCCACAAAGTTTCTTGTTTTAAGTTATGATTATTGGGATTACATTTCACTACTATGATTTATCCAATGTTATGAAATTATGATCTCTTTTGCAGGTTAAGATTTCCAAAAGATATGTTATTATGAATATGACGTGATTAATATTTCTTTTTTTTACCCTTACTGAGCATTTGAGATCACCCTTTTATGTTTTCTTTTCCCCAGGACATAAAGAGAGGATTTAGGTTTTAAAAAAAGAAGATCTTTATGGGAGATGTTGAAGATCTTTCACCACGATTAGAAGATTATATTCCAAGTTTCCAAAGACACTAAACTATTACGGTCCTTATGTGTGTGTTTTTGTTATGTACTAAGTATTCTGCAAAAGTAATGTAATGTCCATGTACGTCAAGCTTCGGGTCTCTACAGTTGGTATCAGAGGAAAGGTTTAGTCAACCTTTGGAAACTAGGATGCGAAAACGTTAGTGAGATCCCTAGAGATATTTCTAAGGTATGTCTAGGGATGTCTCTAAGGTTAAGTATACGTATATGTTATAGTCATAGAATTGCGCTAAATATCTTAGAATTTAACCTAAGATGTTAGATATTGAGGGTACTCCCCCTTTACTATGTTGTTTTCTCTAGCATGATTTTTTCCTCTCACAAAATTCTTTTTGTGTTTTAGTTAATGGAGGGAACCAGAAGGAATTCAGTTAACATTGAATCCAATGGACAAATTGGTGACTATGAGCAACAAAATTGTGTCATTCATAAAGATAAAGATATTGTGATTATGCCGAATCTGTCATCACGATATATGATTAACAAAGGGAAATTTAGTGGTATGCCTAATTCATCAAAGAAGAGGATGATAAAATATTATGCATGTTCGCATGTTGAGGAGCATAAAGAAAGGAAGATTGAGATTTCTAAATAAGGGAAGAAGAACCTTGAGGAATATCTCAAATAGAGGGACCGATGTTATCTATGTGGAGAAAAGGGTCATAGAGTGACAGACTGTTATGGAGTTCAATGTATTATTTTTGGAGAAAATGGGCATTACCCAACTCAATGCCCTGACCTAAAAAGTTACTTCTAAATCAAGGAAGGACTTATTCCAGGACAATAATTGAAGAGGATGGATTGAAGTGTTTTTGTATTGGTATTCAAGAATAATGTTGTTGAGGTACTTCTATTGTGTATTAGAATATTTTTTTGTATTATTCTATTTTGGTTTTCAATAATTTTAAGGTACCGATAACCATGAAATGTGATTCAAATATTTTGGAAAGAAGATGATATGCGCATAATGAAGGGATAAGGAGAAAATGAAATGTTTGATAGTATTCATGAGCTCATGATTGATATAAGGACTAAGTGATATCATGGTTTGAGTATATAGAATTTTGAGGATTTTGGTATGTGGAAAGTGATAACTTTTAACTGCATTCATGTTTTCACTAAGGTTCAATGGGTATTCATTTTTCAAGAGAATACATTATTAAGGCCTTCGACTGTTTGGAATATGACCAACAAGACATAACTTATGATATATGGGGATCAACGATGGTATTAAATCTCTGGTAATCGTTTTCACTATATTATGAGAGTGGACTGCAGTATTATGGATAATCCTAAAGATTGGAATGGATTATGTTGGACATAAGTTAGTATTGTTTATGGATAGAAGTTTTTTCGATATTATTGATGGGATGCTATAATAATATAGCTTTAGAAAAAGGACAACCTGCAGGATGAGCGACAGCCCATCACGTCGGACAAGGCCGTGGGAATCGAACCCACAACCGAAGTGCGACTGGCCTTTATCTCCTACCACTGGCCTACAGGAAGTCCCTGTTTAGTAGAAATTAGTTTTATTATATTAAGTAGTATGATATATGAAGTATAAGTCCATTTTAGGAACCATATATGATTAATCTCACTATAGATGGACTTATGTATTTTTTGATAACTTTTTTAACCTTTTGTTTTAGACAGATGGAATGACCCATCATTCTATCACATGATCTGCTATCACATCACGAATGAAAAATTCAACTTCATTTATTTAAGAGATGAAGTGGAAATTGTCCAATGAACAACCAACGGTGAGACTATACCAAAATCAAGAAAGTATTTCTTCTAATTCCAATTTCATTGACTTTAGGGAAACGATCCTGAAAACAAAAAATGTTGTCCTAGTGCTCTTATATCTGATTAATCAGATGGTACATTAGATCGTCACAAATTTATGGCTTTGTGATTGATGGATTTTCCATAGCCATGTTCTCTACCACTCTCCATCAGAACAAGATGGTTAGATTTCTCTTCCATATCCATATTTTCACCTATGTGGAAACCCAGTGATTAGTTTATTTGGGTAACCGATACATTTCATACTTTTGTTTTTAAATATTGGTTTTGGTATTCCTTTTTACGATGTGGGTTTCTATCAAAGAATCTTTCGAATAGTAAACCATTTATAACCCCGACGAATTTCGAGGGCGAAATTCATTTTAAGGGGGGTAGAATGTAACACCCTGAGATTTTATGAAAAATATTCTTTTCATTAATGTCTTGTGTTGTACGCTACACCAAAAGGATCTTTCACAGCACACATCCTTGAATTTCCTTGCATTACACGCAATCACGACCTTCCTCGATAGCGTGTGTAGTATGCAATACCGAGATTCACTAAACAACGATATGCTATTAAAATATTATTAAAACTAGCCATTATGAATAGTAATAACCACTCTTTGAAATATTGTAAATTTTATTTTTCAAAATGGACTTCATTTTTGGATTCGGAATATTGAAATTAGCTTAGGGTGAAATTTTGGTACTTTTCGGATAACTTTCATATTCTGATGAATAGTGAAAATTAATAAATTTTAATTAAAAACAAATTTTTTAATAGAAATAATTAATAGTGATTAATTATTAATTTGAGTGGTTTTAAAGTATATTTAGAATATATTTTTACAATTTAATACAATGTTGGTATTGGATGTAATTTCACATTTAAACCAGACATAAACAAGTGTCAATCTTTTAATAGTTATTATCTCTTAAAAACACGCTATTTGTTTTGACGATGGGAATTAATTTTTAAATTAATTAATGTAATTAATATGTTTTTAATTTGTTAAAATATTCTTCATTTTTGAATTCATAATATCAAATATAGATTAGGCCTAATTTTTTGTATTTTTCTGGAAACGTTCATTTTTTTGATGAATAGTGAAACCACTAAGTGGTAGTTAAAAAACTGAATTTTTCATAAAACTTAATTTTACTGCTTCTATGAGTGGAATTTCAAAAATTCGAGAGACATGGTTAATATCAAGGACTAAAATGTGGTTCAATGAGATGAAAATAATTTTTGGTGAATAGTAACTTTTGACTTTTTTTTACCACGGTTAAAAGTAAATAGGGTAATTAAGGGTAAAAATGATATTATTATTACCCTAACACATGTCATAATTCTATTGGATAAATTTAATTCGACCCAAAACAACCTTAGGAATAAAATATGATCATTTGAGCCCACCTGGATTAGATTAGGACATTTATTATTAATTTATTTAAAGAAGGGTTAAAATAGTTAAAATCAATGTTTAATAAGTAAATCATTTTTAATATAGGGTTATACATAAGATAAATTCGACTATAAATATTAATTAGAAAGATAAAAAGATTTCCTACATAATGATATTTTATTTGTAATTTTTGGACATTAAATAATGTAATTTATTTGTGACACAATGATGATACAGTAATTATCTTATTAATGAAATATTGACATAATTGATGTTATAAATACCCAAATAAATATAATTTGAGACTTTTTTCTGAATTACACTAATTTTATAAGTTAATATGACATGTTTTTATTGATTTTATTAACTTTTTTCGAACTAATAATTCTGTTATGAGTTTTACAAAAATCAATTACTAAATAGTTCCAAATTGACATAAAATAGTTTTTAAAACATTTATTATATTATTAATTGTTATTTTATTCCTAAAAATCTAAAGTTCGGCCACATGACTTAGATAAGGTTATATATATTAATAATAAACAACTTGCGGTTCGTTTGGCTTGATATAGTAAGTTTATTAACCTTATAGTATAAGAAAACAAGAAGACACGGTAAAAGTTAAATTATCTAACTTAAAGTTAAATCTAAATGATAAGGTTAAAATTGATACCTAAACTTGTATAAATTATATTGGTTGAGAGGATTTCGACCCCTAACCACCTTAGATTCAAAATATATCAATTTGGAGATATTAAAAACCGAATTTGACTTTATAATAGAATAATATTTTTTGTTATTCCAAAGGTGCCCCTCTCCTCCCTTATAAAAGGACACTTCCTCCCTCTCTTCCTCACACCACTTTGAGCCTTAAAGCTTGGCCAAACCCTGCCAATTTATTCTCTCCACTTCCCTATAAACATCCTAGAGGTTCTGGTATTCTTCAAATACCTATTTTAGTGCCCTAAAAGGAGGTCTCAAAGAAGCACTTCAAAGAAGAGGTAATGTCTGTTACCGATTCTTTCATCTTTATTTCTTCTTCCACTTATTCTTCTTTAGTTGTTTCATTATGAAGTAATAACATCAGTGTCACTCACATACTGATATGTTATTATAATTATGAAAAAACCCTATTTCACCATCTATCCATCCTACGGAAAAAGAAATCACCGCGCGTGCGTACGTACGGAATACCGTCTCCACGCCGTGGTGTAATCTATTTTTCACCACCACCTTACTTGGATGAGTATAATGGTGTAAATAATGACTAAATAATGACTATTATAAAGTGATATTGATTCTGAAATAGTATACATACACTCCAATACAATTCCATGATCATAGGAACGATATCATCACTCGTGCGTATGTACGGAATACCGTCTCCACGATGTGATGCGACTCGTTTAGATGATCTTCATTTCATAATGATTATATTAATGAATTGAATGAATGAATATGATATATATTACACTAATACCATTCTGGAAATGAGGAATCTATAACCTAAAGAGAAGAATAAGAATTTATTCGACAAAACACGCATAAGAACAAAAAGTTATAAACACCCGAATAACAAGTGGAAATGAAATATTACTACTAAGATGCTAAGAATATGACCATATATGATATCATAACAATAATTATTATTCTGGAATAAGTAAATAAAATTATTTAAATCATTATACAGGAGGTTCAGATACTTTCGAAGAAAATTGGACCTAAGGTAAGGGAAATATCACAATCTCATTTTTATCCGAGATTGTTTATACTTTGGTATTTTCTGGGGTGTATTTTATCATCCACATCCATGTTTCCTTAATATGTAATATTATTTCCATCCACCTACAATTTTTTAAATCCATTTTTAACCTTTTGTGAGTTTATAGTAAAAGATATGAAAGTAATCTTTTGTCATTTTTCGTACGAGGTACTTTTTGACTTTTCCGACAAAAGTATGAGAAGAATGTTTTTTTAACTTGTACGACATGAATGAATTTTTAAAACATTATTTCCAAGAAGCTTCCTTTACAAGTTTTCAAATTTATTTTTAATCAACTTCATTTTAGAATTGTATGACATGTTAATAAAGGAAAAGTTTTTTTTGAAGTAGAAAGGATATTTTCCTTCGGAATGGAGTTCAAGTGTTTTATCAAAATTATTTCCCATCTAAGATAATAAAGGGTTCTGTTTATATCCATATTATTACATTAATTTTATTATGTTGTGATGGAATTATTTTTATGAATTCCCTTATCTTATATAAATTGTTTTATGATGTCATGTTGTTTAATAATCCCATTTTTATTACATGGGTTATGCAATGATTTATGGTTTATGATTTTGTGGCACACATAAGAATGGTATCATTATGAGATGGTTGGGACCTATATCTCCCTCCAATGCATTGGGTAAAGATTTTATATCTCATGAGATTGACATGACTGGAATGGTAGGTTATACTGGTTTAGTGAAACAGGACTGAAATAAGGAGTGAACTCGGCTCAGAAAGGGACTTTGTCCACTAAGATAGTCTTGGAAATGAGTCTTGACTAATAAGAAATGATTCTCTATGATTATGTGTGTATGTCACAAAGTTTCATGTTTTAAGTTAGGATTATTGGGATTAAATTTCACTACTATGATTTATCCCATGTTATGAAATTATTATCTCTTTTGCAGGTTAAAATTTCCAAAAGATATGTTCTTATGAATATGACGTGATTGATATTTCTTTTGTTTACCCTTACTGAGCATTGGAGCTCACCCTTTTATGTTTTCTTTTCCCCAGGACATAAATAAAGGATTTAGGTTTTAAAAAAAAGAAGATCTTTATGGGAGATGTTGAAGATCTTTCACCACGATTAGAAGATTATATTCCGAGTTTCCAAAGACACTAAACTATTACGGTCTTTGTGTGTGTGTTTTTGTTATGTACTAAGTATTCCGCAAAAGTAATGTAATTTCCATGTACATCAATATTTTGGTCTCTAAAACTAGTCTTAGGTAGTTTGAGTTAGGGTGCATTGGTCAATGGCACTGTGTTTAGAATAACATAAAAGGGTGGAATAACAAATAAATATTGAGGCACACCAGATGGAGGTATAAGAAACTGAGATTGAGGAGCACATATAGAATCACACTCGATGAAAATAAGTTCACAAGATGAATTTATACATGATAGAGAAATCATATATATAGAATTTCGGAAGAAATTATTATATGTTTCTTAAGTATTTTATTTTATGTTGTCTTTGAGTTCTAGGAAAACATTTTAATAGATGGAAGTCAACATAATTACTTTTTAGGAGTAATAAGGATTATAAAGGGAGACAGAACATTTTATTTACTTTTTATATAAGTGTTATAATAAATTGATCGATGGGAATCACCATTGAAATGATGAATGATATCACAATGATAGAGAACCTTTTAAAAATACATTCATTCAATTTAAATTATATAGTATACATAACATAAGGTAAAAGTGGTGATGGTGAGTTTATAAGCATCTATAAACATGAAATGATAGTATAGGTTTCACCAAAATAATTAATTAATGATTTAATGTGGAATGTAATTGGAAAAAGTTAGTCGCCTATGATTTACCCCCTCTAAATGTGAGTGTATGATCTACCTAAGAATGATCAATTTTTATTATAGGGAAGGTTGGCACATTTTTTATATATTAGTATTTTTTAAATAATTATTTACCTTATTTATATTATGTGTATCTTTTTACATGATAATGATTTTTTTATAATAGATAAGAATGTTCATCCTAAATGATAGATTATAAAATTTATTTATTGTTATAGAAATTGGGGGGTTGAGGATAATGCCTTGATATAGTGGGAGAAAAAAATTAAAAAGAAGTAGAAGTCATCAACTCACATGTAATTGAAATAATATCAACCACTACTATATGTTAAGTGTATAATAATAATTTATGTGAATTTGAGAAAATATTTTTTTGAGAATTGTATCTCCTATGTTATGAGTCAGTTGAAACGCTTGATGATTTTTACTCAGAAATGAAAGCATACATGAAAAATGTACCTATTGATGTTGTTTCATATATAAATTCTTATATAGTGGGAAAATAGAAGGAAATATAATAGAAAAATTAGAACATGATGAAATATAGGAATCATATATAATGAATCTCATGGATTGAATATATCTAACTTAAATCAATGAACGTAAGGAAGAAGCTGTGCCTTGTTCCCATAAAAACCTCTACCATGCTGGGGAATTATTGTATAAAATTTTAAAATAGAATAATGTTATTTGGGATGTCAATGATGAAAGAGACCATGAATGAATTGTTCCCATAATAGGGACTTATACCTATGTAAAATAATTATTTGGAAGTATTAGAGATCCCTACACCTTGTTTATATGGAAGAGGAAACCCCACATTCCAAAATGACATGAATGAATTGAATATATTTTAATTAATAATGAAATGTAAAAGGTAAAATATTTATAATTTCATATTTCTATTAATGATAGATAATCTTCTAGGATTCAAGGATGAATGTATGTATTTCCTAGATGACAACCTCTCCAATCAAACAAAAAAAAGTATTGAAAGTTTCTAACAATTGAAAAAATATAATCTAGAAAAATTCCGTCTATAAGAAAAGTAAATTGGTTTGAAGGCCATTGTTGGTGATGCTGGAGGATCAGTCATAAGACTATAGAATTCTCGAACACTATATTAATATTTTCAAGACAGCAAATGCTGACAAGCCTTGAGGCGAAGTCCCAATCTCCGCATAATGGTACCAAGAACCATGTTATAAAAAGTGATCATGTGAGAGTTATTTCACTCTCAATAAAACTAGGAATAAAATATTTTCCAATTTTAAATATGACCTGAGGTATCCAAACACTATATACCATGATAATATATATATATATATATAAGTTAAAATAAATTTTAACCAAACATGAAATTATATATCTAACAATAATCTATATGATTATTCCTAATATTTTCCCCATAAAAATAAATCAATTTTAAAGAAATATTTAACAAAAAATGTAAATAAAGATAAACTGAATCGAAAGTGGGTATACATAGTGGCTAATATACCACATGACCTAAAATATATATATAACCAAACCATGAAATAAACCCCAATATCTAAATAGGACTATCAATTGAACAAGATAGCCTATAGATCTATCACTTCTTAATATATTGTGATAGAAACCAACGGGAAAGCCATAACATGGAAACATTTAGAAAAAATATAGACTTCATACTGGAAAATATGTTTATGTTGGGTGTGACATCAAGGTAAATAGGATACCACCATGGGTCTATTGCATTCATTTACTATAAAGAAACCATGTCTACTAGTTTGAATCTAAAATAATTATAGGTTTTCATTTAATTTATATAAATGAGAACTAAACACCATATCACACTTAATTAATAAAAATATACAATTTATAATATCATTACTCAAATAGGACAAACCAATAAAATGTTTTTTTTTGAAAAAATAATTGTCTACCTTTTAAAAACAAATCCATATGAATTTATAAAAGAAATAAGTTTATCATTTTCTCCAAATTTAAGATTTTCTTTTCTAAAACCAAACCAGCACTTGGTATAATAATAAATTTAATAGGATTAATTTTTCTAAGTTTCCATTAACATATATTTTCCATATTTAAAACTCAACATGAAAACATACACAAAAACATTACATGACTATAAATAATTTAAAATATAACAAAATACAATGCCATAAAAAGTTATAAAAATGTCTTTATTAACGATTGAAAATATTTAATACAATAATTATCACTAATAAATAAACAATAAAAAATAGACTCAAAACATGAGATAATACTGTCAAATTTCAATATATCAAAAAAGACATAAAATATGATTAATAACATGAGTAAAAAACTATGGAATACTGATGCGAGTACAAGATGTGAAAAATTTTAACCGACTATTGGTAAGTTAGAATTCACACATCTCATCTATTGAATCATTATCAACTATTATTGATAGAAAAAATCCCAAATAAACCTAATAAAAATCAAATAGAGGCTACTAGCTAGTGCATAACTCTCATCAAGAATATTAAACATCGATTAACTGCCTAAATAATATCCTTTTTAACCTCAAGTCGTAGATAAAAAATGTTTATTGTTATAAAACTAATTTTTTTGACACGAAAAAAACCAATGGAAATATAACATATCAATCATATATTTTAAACCTCCAACACAACCCTTTCAATAACAATCCCTTATCCAAATCTCATAACCATGAATCATAATTCATATAACATTAACACATGAAAAAAATCACAAACAATGGTTAAAAACGAGGATAAGCTATTGAGAAAAAACATCCAATAAACAAATTTCCATTGTGGTTCAAAAAATTAATTAACATTATACATATCAATAATATCATTTTCCAAACACTTATATAGTCCATTTTGAACTAAAATAAAATTCCACAAGAAACAACACTGAACACCAAATCATTACCAATACTCAACATCAAAAATCGTTTTTCAAACCCACTATCAAAACAATGTATATGGATAAAAAATTGATGATATTTATTTTAGTTATTTTACCATATTAATTATTTTATTCACTCATGTATACAATTTAGAGTGCCTAACATGGTTGATCTCTCATGGTGGCCACTCACCTGCACCATATTTCTATTATATCTATTATAAATATAACTTATATAATAATACTTTTATACAAATATAAATGGAGTGTTGATTTCTTAAATTCATGAAATATAATATATAAGAAAATAAAAATGTAAATACCAACAAAAATAATGAAAGGACACAAAGATGTTTGGGGATGAAAGTAATTGTTCACAGAGATTGATGGTGGTGTTATCATAGTTATTATAAATATCTCCTCATTAATTTACTCAATATAGATATCTTGAATATTCAATATACCACCACTCATTTGGATGATATTGCATTAAATCAATACCTCTACATGTAAGAGTAATCTCTTACACATATGAAATTAATATAAACTCTATCGTCTAAATGACATAGATGTCAGTGGGAAGGAAAATGTTTACATGAGAATGAGTAAAATAATTATAGAGAATGTGGGGTTACCTATCACCATAATAAATTTATCCACTGCTGAAATAATAAAAAAACATAAAAAATCATTAAACCATTATAATCGAAAATTCCACTACATTCCCCCTCGAACAACAATGAAGGTTAGTTATCTACAAAAATAGAGTTAAATGCATGGTGGGAGAAACACAAAATGAGAAAATCAGTAAAATGTAATAAGATGATAAATGATGTAGAAGAAAAAAAATTATATTAAAAAAAAATAACTATTACTATATCAAAACTCAAACTTATCCCCTAAAAATGGCCATATTTGGAAGAAGAAGAATAGATCCCTATATATAGAGTGAAGGGATAAAGAATAATAGTTTAAAATTTTATCTCCAAATGTTATTTTGTGGATTTACAATTAAATTTCTTAATTTGAAATATTTTACATCATGAATTTTTTTCCATAATTCCTCATGTTTTCATCCTTAAAGAATCACATTTATTGGACATAACTATTTAATGTCATGGAACTAATAACTATAATAAAGCTTTCTAGATGTGAATTCGCAAAATATTCCTCCAATGCATACCATCCAATGGACCCACTCAATTGGAGGTGTGTATCTCTTGTTATACTTCAATTAAAGAGGATGGGTCCATGTTGTCATCTCAAACAATTGTTAAACATGATTGATTTTTAGGGCCTCTAGATTTTCAAATCAGATTTTGTTTTTAAAGACAATGTTAAATCCTTTAAATTAAGGGATCCTACACAAAATAATCACATAATTTGTAATAATACTATAAAAGTTTTTCTTAAACTTCCATTGGATTAAAATTTAATAAAATACCATAATTAGACCATTTTTTTATTAATGATCATAATACATAAAAAACCAAAAAACACAAAAATTTCTCATGAAATAATAATACGGTGGTATTCAAAACATTGAATTATAGAATAATAATTATATGAACATATTATATTTATCACAACCCCACACATATGCATTTCACTCCCAGGTAGTCATCATATATCAAAATCAAAATTCACACAATAATAAAAAATTAGAAAACATTGAAGGTATTTTTCATAATAGAATCCCATCACGTCACATATATAAAAATAAACTCAAATTCCTTTTAATTCCTAACATATTAATATTTTCAACCTAAAAAATATTTCTAATGCCCAATAAAAACCTACCTCACCTTGACTTTCATTTTACTCTTTTCTCAAGAAAATTATAAATGATGTTATCCACACACTTTGTAATTTTATGATTCAACATAGGCTTGTGAAAATTTTAATTTTACCCTAGAATGACACATGAAATTAAATTTAATAATGAAGGATTTTCCAGATAAATTTTGTGCCTTAGTGTTGGTGGGAAAATGAATAGAAGTTTTCTATCTTGAAAAATGGGGTTTGACTCTTAAGTACAGTGTGTGAATAAACTACTGAAAACATTGGATAAACCTCACTCAAACCCCCTTGAGAATGTGAAATGCAACACCAAAACCTTTTTTTTGATATGGGATATGATGCAATTGGTGATTAAAAAATGACATCATCAATGTTGTCCTTTTTTAATTTAAAAATCCAGAAAGGACATCATTTATTTTCTTTTTTTAATGGATGATGAGATGAAAATTGAATAAAATTAATGAATAAAAATCATTCCCTTAATTAAATAGTGGTACATGATTCATATAATAATATAAAATGTGGAATGAAATCCCATATCTATTTGTTATTTCCATTTTTTTGATGAAGATCCAAATGAAACAAATGAAGCATAATGAATTGTGATTGAAATATCCATGCAAAAATACCAAGAGTGAGTATAGGTAAGGAAAAATTGGCTTCTAATAGGGCATAAAACTTTAAGGTAATTTATAAAATCTAATGTATTATAAAAGAAATATGTAAGGGTAGGTATCAAGATAAAATGTTTATAAAGAAAACATTTCCACAATCAAGTTAAAAATAGTCAATTAATTCCAATTCGTTGAAATAGAAAAAGAAAAAATTCTCATTCTCACCCAAATCCATGATTCTCTAAATAATGTGTGTGTACTATATAGAGTATTTCAAAGAGGATAAGAAGAACTCAGAGTATTGTAAAAATATTTTGGGGATATTTTTTCATGGGATTTAATTTAAAAAATAGTAAACCTTATAAAAATGTTTGAAAATCTAAATAAAGGAAAAAATGCCTTATATCAACAATTATTTGAAATGTATTTTTTAAAACATTACCTAATTTTTCTGAAAAAAATAATATATAAATTAAGATATCAATATTAATTAAACCTCAATAATAATAAAAAGTTAAGAAAAAGAAAAAATAACACAATAAAGACTAACAGGTTGAAACTCATGCACAGATAAATTTTATAACCCCTCATTTTGACAAAAAAAATATGGGCAGAAAATCCAAAGAAAAGGAATGATAAACAAAAATTTATTTTTTAGTTGAAGAGTTGTTATTATATCCTAGATACTAAATCATAATACTAAAAAAATGAATAAGACAAAATAATAATATAAAATAGAAAGGGAAAAGAGGATAGAAATGGTTTGAATCCCCCATTTGGGTGGTAGGATTTTATTTCCCCTATGAAAGTAGTCGAAATAGTTTAACCCCGATATAAGGTGGATGGGGATTAAGTATTAGAAATAATCACATATTATTTCTCCCAATATACCTCAGATGATGATATGAGTGAGAACCCGAATGAAAATAAAAATAGTCCCAAAACCCGGAATTGATGAAAAATAAATTTTAGATCTAGAGGGGGAGGTAAAATAATATAGTTGTGCTCTCTATTTGGTTCATGTGAAGTAGTGGAGTTCACTGATGGTGAAATTAGTATAATATAGTTCATATTATCATCTTTTTTAGGTTCCTCACTTAATTTATTAGGTATTTCATCTTTTCTCACACCACCTTTATTTGCACTAGTATAAAACTCGATTGTTTCCTCAATTCTCTCCTCAACACATCAAAGTTATTATTCTTCAACATACATGGTAAATAGTAATGGAAAAGAATATAAAAAAACAACATAAGGGAGATTATTATTCAATTTTTATTTTTTTAATATTTTTAAACAATTAATGAAACAAAATTAAATCACCCTCAATATTTTTAGATTAAACCTCATTTTTTCAAGCACATCAGCTAGAAATTCTATTATTGTAGAGGGAAGTAGATCTTAGTGGTTTTAGTAAACATCACCAATTTCATATTAAAATGTAGGAGTAATAATAATTTTATTCTCAATATCCTAAATTTTATTCCATTCCATCCATAAGTCTTGGACATCTTCATATTTGGAGGCCAATAATGAATCCATCATCCTTTATTTTTCCGATAACATTGAATTTGTCTTGAAGATACAAGGATTTTTTTTATATTTTTATATTCAAGGTATCATACCTACTAGTATTACTATAAATTTTTTCATCATGAGAATACTTATATTAATCTCTAAAAAATTAATCTTTGCTAATGAAATGAATGATATGTAATGAAATTATTTTTGGGGTTTCTGAATTTATTAATTTCTTTTTATTTTTAAGAAAAATAGTATAGGTAAGCACTTTTATCCTCAGAAACTATAAAAAATTGATGATAGATATTTTATTCATTTAACCTATTCATTATTTTACTCAAATAATAATGCAACATATAGTCTACACTAAGGTCAATCTCTCCCGGAGGTAGCTCACTCACACCGACATTCAATTTTTTTTGAAGAATGTGGTTCCTTAGCCAATGACCAGATCACAATTAATATAAAAATAATAGTTATTAAATGAGTCTAATGGGTGGATTAAAATTAATTTCCATATCATGAAGAGGAAGTAAATAATTTTGGAGATCAACCCTCCATGTTATATTTTTTTTCTCCTATATTTCCAATGAAATATTCTACTATGAATTATTCACAAAGAATAAATGTGATGATATAGTTGATGTCAAGGAGAGAGTGGAGGAAATCTATCCAATATGTATTAATCAACCAAAAAATTTCAGTCACACCATTAAAAATTTCATTCTAAATGGTTGTAGAATCACATTCAATCTAGAAACTCTTACAAACATTGTGTTTTGGGAAATAAATAGCATGAATCATACTCATCATGTTGGCATCATGGGAAAAGGAAATGCCACAACATCTAATATATAATATAAGGATCACACCATGATGATTCATGAAGATAGTTCCACATTCTTCAAGACCCGTATTTTCATTTGAGGCACAATCCATATTTAATTTAATCCAACCCGAAAATGGCTCTCATGAGAATACTTCTATAGTGCGTCGAGGTTGGAAAAAATTCCAACTGTCTGTAGAAGTAATAGAATCCCAAATTCATTATACAATTGAAATTTTGCAATGATGAAGCATCATGTTTGGGAATAAAAATACACATCCAACATGTATTAAGTCTGAATGAGAAATTATTATACTGAATAGCATTTTAATCATACCAGGTCACATGATGAAGCCCAAAAACATCATTATGGAAATGGTTCTAAATTTTATCAGGGTTGTCTATATCCGCACATTACTTTTGATGAGAGTTAACATAGTCAAGAAAATAACTTTTGTAATCATAAATGTCAAAAATATAGTTCCAAAGAGTAGAAGCAGTGTTAGAGTTAAGGAAGAGATAATTAGCATCTACAATGTAAAGATTATAGAGGCTACTTTTAGAGTAGATATGAATTGAAGAAGATTGAAGGAATGTGTCTATAGGAACCCTATTGTGAGAATGATACCATACAAGTGTGAACTCTTAAAATAAAACTAAATAAATCATTAGAGTAAAATAAACTCAAATTACACGACATCCCCTCTTCGAAAACAATTAGGATTAGTTATCTTAAAAACATGGAGTAGAAAGCATGGTGGGAGAAATATAAAAGTGGAAAAGAATAAAAATTAAAGAAGAGAAGGGAAGAATATGACTAAACTAATATACATTAAAAATAAAAACAACTATTTAAACATAAAAACTCTACCTAAGCCTCCAGAAATGGATATATTCTTAAATGGGAGATGAGAAACATATTTATAGGGAGAAAGGGTGATGAATTCCTAATCAAAATTTGATCTCAAAATTGTTTCAAGAGGATGTCCTCTTATATGGATGAATTTGAAATTGTCGTCTTCATGAATGTTGTGTTATGATATATCATTCTTTAACCCTTAATTTTATACATTGATTTAAAAAATATAGAGGATATTATAGTATAAATAGTTGTGTTGATTTTTTATTGCTGGTGATTCCAGAACTCTACCTCTAATGTTTAATGTCAAGTGGACCCATCAATTAGGAGAGGTTAGCTCCCATTTTTCTTCAGTTATCTAAGTGGGGTCCATGATGTCCAACCAAAAAATTGTTCAACATGATCGATTTTTTTCCCAATACATGTTTGAATTATATCATGTTCCTAAAGACACAGTTGAAGACCATAAATCATGGAATACTAAAAATAAATTAATCACTCAGATTTGATTAATACTGTAATATTTATTCCCAAAATACTAATGTGATTAAAATCTATTATAATTCCAGAATATAGAAATTTTCTCATCTAATATTAAAATACATAAAAATCATAATAAAATGATAATTTATAATAAACTAACACTATGGTGGGATTATAAACATTGAATTAAAGATAAAATTATATTTTAATATTAACATCATCACAAATAACCAATATCAGGTCATTAGTAGGCCGAAACAATAAAGTCTTCATCCAAGATAACTAATCCAAAAGGAATCACACCCCCATTCGAAATTAAGGTAATATATTTAATATAATATAATAAATTTATAAAAAAGTTAATCCCCATTATAAATAAGGATTATTCTTTTTTAAATAAGGGAGTAAATATTCAAATAATCAATCCCATTTAATCCAAATAACACTCCACTTTATATAATTTAATTTTATCAAAACAAAAAAAAATCATATATAACATAATAAACTATGAAAATAATTTTATCATACATATTTAATGAATAAAATAATATTTAAAACCAAAGATCTATCGATCTAAATAAATAACATATATTTTCTAATGAAAAAACCAATAAATTGGGGAAAAATTTGGTAAAAAAACAATTAGTGCCATGTATGTCACATAAATAACATATTTTAAAGTTATTTTTAATTTATATTCCATCCATGCTTTTTTTTTGTGGCTTCCAAAGGTTTTATAGAGAATAGGTGAGTTTTCATGAATTTGGCCAAACCGTGAGCCTCATTCCAAATTTAAAAATAAATTTTGTTTCTTTTATAACTTTTTCATTTTTTAATATTTTTCAATCATTAAAACTCCTAAATGTCCTCCCATGATATATAAAAAACACATTTAAATTTTTAGCCTTTATAAATCCATAATCATGGGGGATTTGTGTTTTTATTTGAGAATTGGGCCAACCCGAAAGCCCATTTTCCAGTTTAAAATTGTTTCTTTAATTTTTTAATATCTTATTCATTATAATGAATTTTTCGGTAATTCCACCTCCCTACCGACCCTATGAAGGCCAGGGGAGATCCATTTTCCTTTACCCCTTCTTTGGAGCTTGTTTTCATCACGATTGAGTCCTGAAATTATTAGGATTTCTAAAATCGGGCCGATATGAGGAGGTAAGTTATTCCCATCATAACACTCTCAATTCTTACTATTTTCCCCCATCCCAGTTCCTACAAGATCTTATAATACTTGTTAGAACTTCCCTTGAATGGTTTGATGTTTTTAGATTCATATTATGGTGGATTTGGGGTCATTTTATTCATGATTGTTTTGAGTAAGTGTTTGTCTCTTCAATTTCTTCATTCTCCTTAGGGTTTCCTCCCACTTTCATTATGTTCTAAAATGTCCAGAAGTTAGCGTTCAAAAATATGGTTTGATTTGGTGTCTTTTGGTTAAATATTGTTGTATAGGGTTGGCTTTATCATCCTTGTGATGCGTCATTGGTGTTGTTGATGTTTCACACCATGTTTTGAGGGATTCGACACTTTCAGTAGGTGGTTCCATGTGTAAACAATTATTGATGAGTTAGCTTGCTGTATTTAGTCCTTTTTCATATTCCTCATATGTTGGGTGTGGTTCAAAAATGGTTTATGATTGATTTGGTAAAGTCTTCAATTTTATATTTTCACTTTATCTTGAAATTGGGTGTATTAATGTGTTACTCACGGGGTATTATTTGGGTGTATTTTATAACATATGGAATTGGTTTACTAAATATTGTTTGGAATTCCAATTATGGTTTTGTAACGTATTTGTAACTTCCCAGGTAAATAAAGAATAAAACATTTTCATATTTATTAATATTTATGAATTAAATATTAATTTTACTTTAAAGGGGTTGCTATGTTTGATAGCGTACCTGATACGCAACAAAGAGTTTCTTTGAAATCTTACGTTGCACACTAGTAATAAAATAATATTATTTTAAATGGTAGTTAACACGAAGCCTTTGTATTGGAGGAAATTAATAGAAATAACTAAAATATGATTATATATGTTTTTTAAATGTTTTTACATTTATCCAATAAAAGATAATGGCTTAAAATACGAAAAGAATTCAATTTTAGGCATAGATACTCTAATATTCACTAAAAGGTCGAACTATCACCTTTTGATGGTGAATGATATATAAATATATTTTTTTTCACTCTTATAAATTCTATTGGACCAAATAAAATTCTTCTTTAGAATCGGGACATCAAAATTTACTTTGTGTAAATTTTTGGTATTTTTCTGATAAAGTTCCTTTTTTAATGAATAGTGAAAAATGTTATATTTTAATTCAAAACCTCTTTTTAATATAATTTTTTATATGATTATATTTTCTTTTGAATTGTATTTAAAGTTAAGTTAGAATATATTTTTACCATTTAATCCAATATTGGTTGTTGGAATTAATTTCACTTTGAAATCGGACTTAAACTAGTGTCAATCTTTTGATACATTTTGTTTCATAAAAACACGATATTTGTCATGACAGTGGGAATTAATTATTAAATTAATTTATTTAACTTATATGATTTGAATTTTTTAAAATAGATATCATTTTTAAATTCGGAATATCAAATATATCTTAGGGTGAATTTTTGGTATTTTTCTAAAAAACATCAATTTTTGATGAATAGTGAAACCACTAAGTGGTACTTAAAAAACTAATTTTTCGTTTAAATGAAACTTTACCACTTCTGTGTTTGGAATTTTAAAAATATGACATACATGGTTATCATTATGAAGTAAAATTTTGTTCAATGGGATTAAAATATTTTTTTGGTGAATAGTAACTTTTATGTTTTTAATCGCGATTAGAGGTAATTAGTGTAGTTTAAGGTAAAAATAATGTATTAATAATATGAAATGAACTTTACACATGTTATACCCTTATTTTATGTGTCATGGAAGACCAATAGAATACATGGGTTATCTTGGGGACCCCATGGAACCTCCTTTCTAGTAAAATGACATTAATATCTTTTTATTTAAAGTTAAAATAAAAATGTCACAAACATGAGTTGTTTTACCAAAACAATTTTTAAATGGGGTTATACAAGTCATAGTTTTGACTATAAATATTCATTAGAAATATAAAAAGATTTAATACATCATAATATTTTTTTAATAATTTTTATACATTAAATAAATTAAATTATCTATGACAACATGATGATGTATCGATTACCTCATTATTTAACGATTTACATGAAATGAAACGATAATGTAAAATATAAGACCTACACAAGTCAAAAACGTATTGTATGGGTGGATTTAGAACTTTATCACCTTATCCTAAAAATAAATCAATGTTTAACCTTTAAAATCCGAAAATCATTTTATAATAAAGTAAACTTTTATAACTTTCCAAGTGTGCCCCTCCTCTCCTCTTATAAAAGGCCCCCACCTCTACCACCTTACCCACACCTCTCAAGCCTTTGGCTCGGCCAAAACCTGCTCATTTTACCTCTCCACATACCTCCCCTAATCCTAGAAGCCTTACCTTGGGCAGAAAGCTCTTCAAGGAACCCTTTTGGTTCAAACCAAGAAGAGTTACCAGATTTTATGGTAATTTCTTCACTTCTGTTCTTTTGTTTTATTTTACTTCTCCAACCCTATAAACTCTTTTTATTACTTTATTTTGTAACAAAACCAGTATATTAAATATACTAGGATGTTTTTATGAGAAGTATTCAAGCTACACCTACACACACCTCCATCTAATGGTTAAAGAACATACTGTTTCTGTTCTTGGTGAAATTCTGCCTCACGAAACGACGATTGTTCAATCTTCTTTTAACACCTTTAATAGTGGACATTAAGATGTCACTATATTTATATATTATATATATTATGTTTATGTTTTCCTTATTCTTCTGTATTTTTCATTTGTGGTATACCTTTATGGTTTCTATTATGGGTAAACACGATAATTTCATTTTAGGAAGTGCGGACTACCGCCCCTCAAAATGATTTGATTCGTTAATGCCATATGTGAGATGTATAAAGGATGGAGTTAATGTTATTATATATGATGTTATACTGGAATTATAATATACCCTTATATCATTATTATTTCACTCCAATAAATATGAAATAGAAATGAAAGTAGCATTCATGCGTACGTACAACTTACCATCTCCATGAACGGTGCATTTAATTTATTACCTCTAAATGTTATGTACTATTATAAATACATGTATATGCTGGATATATATGAAATATATGATATTGAAATCATGAATATAATTTTGGATATAATGAACCTTTGACCACATAAACAACATGTAATTGTAAGAAGTCTATTTTTGACTTATGTACCAAATATCGACAAAACAAACTTTATTAAATTAAATGATTACATAACGTTTATAACATGGAAATAAGTTATATAAATGGAATAATAAACTTGAAAAAGGTTATTAAGAAAGTATAAATTAAATTTAGTTTATTATTCAGGAGATTAAAGAGCAATCAAGTCAAATTGGACAGGAGGTAAGGTACTTCATCTCAATCTCCTTTCATTGAGGCATATTTTGTTCTAATACAAGGCTTTATTTTATATGGTGTATAAACCCCTTGGACTTTTAATTTTATACAAAAGGAATCTTTTTCTACGAAGAGTTTTACAAAACAACAAAAAGGATGTTTCTTTTAACGTATGCGGTGACAACGACATTTTTCGCCGCCGTGAGTATTATTTGGTCTTTGGCTTCCTCAACAAAACATAATTTTTTTAAAATGAAATAAATACCATATAAACTTTTATGTATTTTGGTATTGAAAAGGGTTTTTATAATGTATTCTTTTTATGTCAATATATTTAAGTTATATATTGTGATTTAAATGTGGAAATGTTTTATTTCCTTTATAATTGTTATGATTTTATAATGGTACTTGGACATTTGACGGATGGTTATGTGATAAACCATATGGTGGGTGGTGCTGTGAATACCAGGACGGGTGGTTACTTTATAACCTCCAATGCATTGGGTATGGAAGTCGTCCGTATGGCTATTCCATTAAGTGATATGTGTGGAAGTCGACCGGATGGTTATTCCACTTAAGTATGTTAATGTCCCAAGTTACCTTTAAATGTTATGTGTTCTTTATATGGGTTTTATGGTAATATTTTGGTTACAAAAGGGAATGTAATGATCTTTTATTCAGTGAATAGTTTTTACTACTTCATAAAGGTGAATGGTATTACTTTGATAATGTATACAAGGTTTACTTGTTTCTTTAAAAAACTAACTGTTTTCATTCTTTGTGTATCCCTTACTGAGCTCTTTATGCTCACCCCAAGTTTTTGAAATGTTTTTCACAGGACTTAATGTGGAATAGGGTCAAGGATGGGATCAATGAAAAATCATGCTATCTAAAATATAGAACGAGACATGTTTCTTTTTAAGTGTTTTTATTTTATGTAAACTTAGTAGAAGTGTCAACTTTGTAATCTTTTGAGATGTTATAGTTATGTCCTAATTCTCTAAAACTCTAAACCTGAAAAGATACTCAATGTGAATTATTCATTTAATTCTATATTAAGTAAGGTTTAAGTTCGGGGCCCTATAGTTGGTATCAGAGGTCGATTTAGACAACTTTAGGAGTTATAAAATTGTTAAATTATAAATTAATTTATGGTATAATTGAAATGATATAGAATTTAAAGATTACCATGTTTCTTCTCCTAGGATATTTCTGTGTTAAGAATGGTTTTTCATAGAGGAAATAGAACAGATTTTTTGGGAAAGCATACAGAGGGAAATGACCTTTCAAATAAGTATCCTGAGATGGTTAGAATCATAACTAAACAGTCTTTTGTAGTGATGGCTCAGTTGACTCTGGTAAAAAGTGTTGGTTGTGTTTATTGATGATATTTTTGTGTTTTCTAAAAGTAAAGAGGAGCATAAAAGTCATTTAAGAGTTATCTTACAAACCTTAAAAGAAAAGAAACTATATGGAAAATTCAGAAAGTGTGAGTTTTGGTTACAACATATTTCTTTCCTTGGTCACATTATTTCAAAAAAATGGCATAACTGTTGATCCTGCTAAAACAAAAGTTGTTGAAGAATGGAAAAGACCCACAAATGTAAAAAAGATCAGTAGTTTTCATGGTTTGGAAGGTTACTACCCAAGGTTTGTTGAAATTTTTTCACGGTTATCTAGTCTATTGACTAAGCTAACTCGGAAGGGTGTTAAGTTTATCTGGAGAAAAGAATGTGATGATTGTTTTCAGGAGTTGAAAAGAAGATTGGTGAATGCTCCAATTTTGGCACTACCTTCCAGGAATGGTGAGTTTTTTATCTATAGTGATGATTAATTGAAAGGGATTGGTTGCATCCTAATGCAGAATGATCAGGTAATTTCTTATGCTTCATGACAGTTTAAAACTCATGAGGTAGATTACCCTACAAATGATTTGGAATTAGCTGCTGTTGTTTTCCATTTAATGATTTGGAGGCATCATTTGTATGGAGTAAAGTGTGAAATACATATCGATCACAAAAGTTTAAAGTATATATTCACTCAGAAATTATTGAACATGAGACCGAGGAGATGGCTAGAATTTATCAAGGATTAGAATTTTACAATTCATTACCATCCGGGAAAAGAAAATAAAGTGGCTGATGCTTTGAGTCAAAAAATTAATGCTTCATTAAAAATGTTACATTTGGAACGTGATCCTTTGGTTAAGGATTTGATGAACATTGGCATAGAAGTTGTTGGTGCAGGAATTTATTCTGTTTTGTTTCAGGTATCAGTGAGATCATCTCTATCAGACAGAATTAAGAAAGCACAGAAGCAAGATAGAAAGTTGCAGAAAAAGGTAGAGCTGGTTCAGAAGGGTAAGTTGCCTGAATTCAACATTGATAATGATTGTGTTTTGAGATTTGGGAAGAGATTGCGTGTGACTTGTGATTCACAGTTGAATAATGAGTTGTTATGTGAGGCTCATAGTTCCCTGTTTTCAGTGCATCCTGGTAGTACTAAGATGTATAGAGATCTGCAGGAGTATTACTGGTGGGATGGAATGAAAAGAGATATTGTTGATTTTACTGTGAAGTGTTTGACTTGTCACCAGGTTAAAGTAGAGTGGCAGTTACCGAAAGGGATGCTTCAGCCTTTACCAGTGCCAGAGTGGAAATGGGAAAATATATCCATGGACTTTGTTGTGGGATTACTGAAGACATCTAGAGGTAATAATGCAATCTGGGTTATTGTTGATCGATTGACTAAATCTGCTCATTTCCTTCCTATTCAAGATACTTTGTCTCTAGATCAACTTGCTCGATTGTATCTTAAAGAGATAGTCAAGTTGCATGGAGTTCCCCTCTCTATTGTATCTGATCGTGATCCCAGGTTTACTTCTAACTTTTGTAAAGGCCTTCAAAAGTCTTCGGGTACTGAATTAAATTTTAGTACAGCTTTTCATCTGCAATCAGATGGGAAGTCAGAACGAACAATTCAGACTTTGGAGGATATGCTACGTGCTTGTTTGATGGATTATCAGGGAAGTTGGGACCAACATATTTCTTTGGTTGAGTTTTCTTATAATAACATTTTTCATTCCAGTATACAGATGGCTCCATTTGATAAATTATATGGTAAATGGTGTCGAAATCCATCTTTTTGGGATGAAGTGGGTGAAAGGAAGCTGATGGGACCAGAATTGGTAGAAGAGATGGTAGAAAAAGTTCAGTTGATTTAGAAACACATGAGAACATCTAGAAAGATAGATTAGAATATATTTTTACCATTTAATCCAATTTTGGTCGTTGGAATTAATTTCACTTTGAAATTGGACTTAAACTAGTGTCAATCTTTTGATACATTTTGTTTCATAAAAACATGCTATTTGTCATGACACTGGAAAATAATTATTAAATTAATTAATGTAACTTATATGATTTTAATTTTGTAAAATAGACATCATTTTTTAATTCGGAATATCAAATATATCTTAGGGTGAATTTTTTGTATTTTTCTGAAAAACATCAATTTTTGATGAATAGTGAAACCACAAAGTGGTACTTAAAAAACTGATTTTTCGTTTAAATTAAAATTTACCACTTCTAAGTTTTGAATTTCAAAAATCCGACATACATGGTTTTCATTAAGAAGTAAAATGTGGTTCAATGGGATTAAAATAATTTTTGATGAATAGTAACTTTTAAGTTTTTAATCGCGATTAGAGGTAATTAGTGTATTTAAGGTAAAAATAATGTTTTAATAATAAGAAATTACCTTTAAACATGTCTTACCCTTATTGGATGTGTCATGGCCGACCATGAAAATCCATGGGTCAACTTGGGGACCCCATGGAGCCACTTTTGTAGGAAAAAGACATTAATTTCTTTTTATTTAAAGTTAAAATAAAAATGTCACAAACATGAGTTGTTTTACTAAAACAATTTTTAAAAGGGGTTATACAAGTCATATATTTGACTATAAATATTCATTATAAATATAAAAAGATTTAATACATCATGATATTTTTTTTATAATTTTTAGACATTAAATAAATTAAATTATTTATGACACCATGATGATGCAGCGATTACCTCATTATTTAACGATTTAAATGAAATGATATGATAATGTAAACTCTAAGACCTACACAAGTCAAAAACCAATTGGATGGGTGGATTTCGAACTCTTATCACCTTATCCTCGAAATAAATCAATGTGGAACCTTTATAATCCGAAAATCATTTTATAATAAAGTAAACTTTTATAACTTTCCCAGAGTGCCCCTCCTCTCCTCTTATAAAAGGCCCCCAACTCTACCACCTTACCCACACCTCTCAAGCTTTTGGATCTGCCAAACCCTGCTCATTGTATCTCTCCACATCCCTCCCCTCATTCGAGAAGCCTTACCTTGGTTAGAAAGCTCTTCAAGGAACCCTTTTGGTTCAAACCATGCAGAGATACCGGATTGTAAGGTAATGTCTTCACTTGTGTTCTTTTGTTTTATTTTGCTTCTCCAACCCTCTAAACTCTTTTTATTAATTTATTTTGTAACAAAATCAGTATATTCAATATAATAAGATGTTTTTATGAGAAGGATTCGAGCTACACCTACACACACCTCCGTTTAATGGTTAAAGAACATACTATTTCTGTGCTTGGCGAATTTCTGCCTCACGAAACGATGATTGTTCAATCTTCTTTTAACACATTTAATGGTGGCCATTAAGATGTCACTATATTTATATATGATATATATTATGTTTATGTTTTCCTTATGCCTCTTTATTTTTCATTTGTGGTATACCTTTATGGTTTCCATTATGGGTAAACACGATAATTTCATTTTAGGAAGTGCGGACTACCACCCCCTCAAAGTGATTTGATTTGTTAATGCCATATGTGGGACGTATAAAGTATGGAGTTAATGTTATTATATATGATTTTATACTGGAATTATAATATACCCTTATATCATTATGATTTCAATCCATTAAATACAAAATAGAAATGAAAGTAGCGTTCATGCGTACGTACGACTTACCGTCTCCATGAATGGTGCATTTCATTTCTTACCTCTAAATGTTATGTACTATTATAAATACATGTATATGCGGGATATAAATGAAATATATGATATCAAAATCATGAATATAATTCTGGATATAATGAACCTTTGACCACATAAACAACATGTAATTGTAAGAAGTCCATTTTTGACTTAAGTACCAAATATTGACAAAACGAACTTTATTAAATTAAATTATTAAATAAAGTTTATAACATGGAAATAAGTTATATAAAATGAATAATAAACATGAAAAAGGTTCTTAAGAAAGTATAAATTAACTTTAGTTTATTATCCAGGATATTAAAGAGCAATCGAGTCACATCTGACATGAGGTAAGGGACTTCATCTCAATCTCCTTTCATTGAGGCATATTTTGTTCTAACAGAAAGCTTTCATTTATAGGGTGTATAAACCCCTTTGAATTTCAATTTTATACAAAAGGAATATTTTTCTACGAAGCGTTTTACAAAACAAAAAAAGGAATGTTTCTTTTAACGTAGGCGATGAAAACGACCTTTTTCGCCGCCGTGATTATTATTTGGTCTTTGGCTTCCTCAACAAGACATAATGTTTTTAAAATGAAATAAATACCATATAATCATTTATGTATTTTGGTAATGAAAATGGTTTTTATAATGGATTTTTTTATGTCAATATATTTAAGTGATATATTGTGATAGAAATGTGGAAATGTTTTATTTCCTTTATAATTATTATGATTTTATAATGGTATTTGAACATTTGATGGGTGGTTACGTGATAAACCATATAACGGGTGGTGCCGTGAATACCAGGATGGGTGGTTACGTTATAACCTCCAATTCATTGGGTATGGAAGTCAGCCGTATGGCTATTCCATTATGTGATATGTGTGGAAGTTTACCAGATGGTTATTCCACTTAAGTATGTTTATCTCCCAAGTTACCTTTATATGTTATGTGTTCTTTATATGGGTTTTATGGTAATATTTTTGTTACAAAAGGGTAATTAATGATCTTTTATTCAGTGAATAGTTTTTACTACTTCATAAAGGTGAAAGGTATTACTTTGATAAAGTATACATGTTTTACTTGTTGCTTTGAAAAACTAACAGTTTTCATTCTTTGTGGATCCCTTACTGAGCTTTTTATGCTCACCCCAAGTTTTTGAAATGTTTTTAACAGGACTTAATGTTTAATAGGGTAAAGGATTGGATCAATGAAAAGTCATGCTATATAAAACATGGAACTATACATGTTTCTTTTTAAGATTTTTTATTTTATGGAAACTTAGTAGAAGTGTCTACTTTGTAATCTTTTGAGATGTAATAGTTATGTCCTAATTATCTAAAACTCTAAACCTGAAAAGATACTCAATGTGAATTACTCATTTAATTCAATATTAAGTAAGGTTTAAGGCTGGGCCTTATAGTATTAGTGTCATGTGGGCTTAAAAATAGGGTTTTTGAATAGGTTTTATTTGTAAAAGATTGTTATACTTCTTGAGAGCATTTTATGAAAATGTGTGTTTTCATTTGAATCATTTGTAATATTATTCAAGGTTATTTTATAGAACTTGAAAGGGGTTTTATAAATGTATCTAGGGATTCCAATTCTGTTTTGGACTAGAATTGGTTTGGTTCTTGGTCTTAAATGGTGGTTTTGAAATGGGTTTTGTGTGCAAGATATATTGACACCACTTGGGTTCTTTTTATGATAATTGAAAATGTTTTAGTTGGTCAAACAAAGTGGAAAAAGTGTGCTTGTGTACTATTTGGTATGTGTGTTCACCTATTAAGGGTATTTTAAAGGTGAAGTGAGGTTTTAAGATGTCAAACATTTTTATAATGTTTTTTTAAATTTATGAAATGTTTTAATAAATTGTGATGTTGGAGCGAAACTTGTTTGTGGGCTGTTTCATGTAAATTTGATGATAAAATGATTATAAAGGTAAAAAGGGTATTATGTAACAAGTGAGTGGGATGTTATGAGAGTTTTAATATATTTTAATGGTTTGATAAATTTTTTTAATGGATTTGTGGAAGTGTTAAAGAAATGTCAAAAGTGTTGTGGGCTATTTTGGTGTGAGTCAGATTTCAAAATCAATCTGAATGGAAAGTGGAATTTATTACTTGTGTTGTATACATGTGGGATGTTTGGTGAATTTTTTATATGGAAATGATATTTCCATGTTAAATGTATATTCATTGACTTGTTTAACTTTTTTGAGCACAAAGGGAAAACCCGTGTATCTAGGTGGGTGGAGATGTACTAGTATGATAGTGAATCCGTGGGGTTTGGCCTCAGTTTCACTTAGCACGATTGACGCTTAAATCTCTAACTTAACATTTATGATGATGATTGGGGACCACTAGGTTATGGGTATGTTCTCTACTAGTGTCTCGTGCATGAGAACATATATTTGTGGTGGTTACTCTCACCGAGATACGAGGTACCTGGGACCCACAACTAGCTAGTGCCTAGGGGTTATTTCCCATTGCTTGTGCTCACTGGATATTTTGTGCATACCGTCGGCATATGGTATGAGAGGCTGGAAAATTCAGTAGCTATGGTATTTATTTTAAATGTTTTTATTCTTTAAATTAGCCCACCTGAAAACTATTTTTATTTAATGTTGCATCATTTAGAAATTTTAACTAGCATATCATTTTTTTTGAAAACTTGCATGATTTTTCTCATTAAATGTTTATCACATGGAATCTATTAGTGGTTGTATCCTATTAGGATTTGTATCACACCCTACTTACACCCTTGGGTGTAAGTATACTTGGTTATTTTTGTTGTTGCAGGTTGGGTACAGTTTTTAATTCCACTGGTTCGGGTTTCTAGCAGGTCCTTGGTGGTGAAGTCTTGTGGAGATGGATTGAGGGTGGTTCCCCTTGCCATTAGGGTTCTTGGGATGTCCTTATTTGGTTTTGTACCTTTTTAATTTTCTTTCAAAATAGTTTTAACTTATGTATTTTAGTTTTTAAATTTTTTAAAAGATGATTTTAGTTGAAAAATCCATATTTGTTTTATTGAATTTGTTTGTTGTTTAATGTTTATAAAATCGGGTAAATCATTCCCAATTATCATGATATGATACCCAGGAACTTGTTCCAGCCCGTGGGGATTGGGAACGCCCTTCGGGCCTTGTTACAGGCTGGGTTTGGTGCCGGTTTGATGCCGACCAGATCTGGTTCGTGACAAAATGGTATCAGAGGAGGTTCTTGTTAAATTTTTGGGTCACGATATTTAGGGAACAGTTGGGATAGTCTAAATTTAGGATTGTTAGGACTTTGTAGTATGGTGATGGGTAGGGTGCCTGATCACCACACCTCATGATAGGATTCGAGTCGCCAGGGGAAGTCGGGATTTATCTAATTCCTTTGGTTTTCTTGGTTTGATGATGATTAGGGGAAATGAAAAGAGAGTTGGGGTAATGGTCTTAGTGAGCTCGTAGGGCCTGGAAAGCCATGTAAAGCCGGAGATATTACCTAGAACACTCTATGTGATAGTGAAATGATTGTAATATGGTCACCAACCATATTTCCAAGTCACCCACTGAAACTAGTTTCCTCTCGCATTGTTTTGTACTATAATTTTGAAATCTTGGCACTTTGGTTTTATGGTGACTTGGTTTTCAGAAGTGTAATGTTTTTATGAAATGATTTTAAAATAAAGATGGAATGGTTTGGTTTATGAAATGGCAGAACTGAATTTTTAGAATTGTTTTGAAATGTAAAATGATGTTCTTACACCTCTTTGAAAGCAGGAACTATATTGAAGTTGGTTTTGAACAATGTTTCCAATAGAGTTTTCTAAACAATCAGAGTGTGTTTTAATGGGATGAGATGTTTTTAATGTTATGTGAATATCTTGAAAGTGAGTTATTTTATAAATGGTTGTGACTTTCTAATTTTTTTTAAGATGTGAGTTGGTATTTTGATCTCGTGGTTAGCGGTTTTGAGAAAAAAGGATGTGTTGGTTGACCATTTTGGTTTTCAAAAGTGGGAAGAATTTTTGTTTTATCCTTTGGTATTTTTGTGAGAAACCACATGCATGGGGTTATATGGGATGATGGATGGTTGATGACATGATTGGATGAGTGTCGAGATGGATATGAGGAGGGTTCCCGATGTGGCACAAAAACATGCATGTGTAAGGCCCATGGGGTACCATTAGTGGATGTGCTAACCGTTGACCCGTTTGTTTTCAAAGAAATGTTTTTAAAGAGAATCATGAAGACCTGATGAATTGTTTTGAATGTTTTATATTATGTGTTTTTGGAAAATTTTGATGTTGTAGGTTGTTTTGAGTCCAAGAACTTCTCCTGTTTGAACTGTTTTTTGGGTTTGGGTTCGGTTAGTAAGTTGTGTTATAGGGACAGTTAGTGGTCTCTTTTTAAAAATGTTTTGGGACACCTTTATGATGGTTTCCTTTATGTGTTTGGATCTAGATTGTGGTATGTCTTGACTAATGGACCATCTTGGTTGGGTCCTTGGTTTCAATCATTGGATAAGGTACACCCCCATTAATGGTTAGTGCACAACTGAAGTGCAACTAGAATTGTTTCTCCGTTTGAAGACCCTAAAGTTGATCAATATAAGGAATTTTTTTTAGGATTTTTAGATTGAGTCTACACCCATTCCTTTATTTGATTTTTAGATCCTCCTGTAATGGGAGAGTGCTTGTGTAAGGTTGAAAGAGACCATAGTTTCTTATGTTTCTGATTCATCGAAGGTGGATGTGGTCTATGGTTGTTAGTGTGGATGAGTGTCTCGATGGTGTCTAAGAGGCCCTTTTGGGTTTTTCAAAGTTTCTTTGAAGCATGAGTTCATTTTAAACCACCAGTGTGGGAAATATGGTCATGATAGGATATTGTGGCCACTTTCTATAATTGTGTGTTGTTTGGGGATTTTGTATAAGGTCCCTCTCCATGCATTGTTTATATCAGTCGCAATGGCCATGTTCGGTGATGCCTTATGATGTCATGTGCTCGATTGACCATATAGGTGAATGTTGTGAAATCCTCCGAGAGTCCCTGTTATGTTGGGTGAATGTATCCCATGGAAAACATAAAAACCTTCCATTTTTGAGGAAGGTGAGTGTAGGTGTTATTTACTTCTATTGATTCTCACCTGAAGAAACAAGGTGTGATGTGTGTGCTTCTTCTTAGCCCTTGTTTCCGTGAAATATCGGGATAGGGTAAAGTGAGTATGGAATTTGTTTTGTCTAGAAAACTTATCTTGGATTGCGATGTCATTTTTGGTGTCACTGAAAGAAGAATTCTCATTCAGTGGGTTTCCGAAGACTAACTGTGAAGCCGATGATGCTTCAATCATTTGAGCACCAACCATAGGTCTCGGAGAGAAGCTGGATCATAGTCAGGGGAAATCATAGGGTCATTTAAAACCTTGTACAAAGTCTTATCCTAAATATGAAAGATATGATGAGTTTAAACCTCTGGTATGATTATCTTTCTTCTTTTGTTCACATTTTGTGGAAATAGATGGAGGGCCTTGTACCCATGACATCACCCAATGTCATTCCCTCCCCCTTTGGTTTCCATTGAGGCTTTAGAGAATGGTTGGAAATTTGGCTAGACATCCTGAGCACATGGTTTATGAATGATTAAGATAGACTGTGTGCCTGGAAGACATGCAAGAATATTGATCAGCACAGATAGTTCACAGTTTCACAAACTGTGCGGACTAACCATGCAACCTTCCCAAATCTTGAAATTTTTGGGTCTTTCTGTGTCGTCCCATGCTGGTCTATTAATATGGTTGGTTCTTATGGTGGGGAGAACCAATATGATTCTCATGTATGTTCCTTCATAAATTTTGAATGGAAGTCAACCCTAGGTTCTAGGGAGTCCGTTCAGTCCTCACCCTATTAGTGTCCTGATTCTGTCTCAGAAACAAAATATTGGTTGTCTCTTATGGTGGGGAGCATATTAGTGTCCCCCCGTACCTGTAACATAGATTTATCTATAGTTTTGGCTTGGTGTAGATAGTCTCGTTTGGAGATATCTAGCTACCAACATCATCCTTGAGTAAACGTTGGGACTGGAGAGCTCCCAATGGTTTAGTTAAAGTAAGGTAAGTGTAACCTAGTTCAAAGTTGTTGTTCGTTTGGGTGAATTTCTTGAGTCTTGTTTGGGTAGTGTTTGAAGAGTTTTATTTTGGGATAAAGTATGAATGTTATTGATCCTTTCAGGAAAGTGTTTTATGTTTCGGTTGTGAGAGTAATCCTTCATTAATTGATCACTGGAGGTGTTTTGGCCTTTGGGGGTGAAACCTCTCAAAGGAGTACCTATTGGTTTCTCAATGGTGTTTGGTTGTTGCTTTAACCTTGCTGCTACTTTATGGGGAAGATAATTTTCAAGGTGGGGTGAATTTTCACATAAATAACTTATTTTAAAGTTATTTTTAATTTATTTTCCATTGATGCTTTGTTTTGGGGGTTTCCAAAGGATTTATGGAGAATAGATGAGTTTTCATTAATTGTGCTAAACTGTGAGCCCAATTCCATATTTAAAAATAAATTTTGTTTCTTTTATAACTTTTTAATTTTTTAATATTTTTCACTTATTCCAACTCCTTAATGTCCTCCCATGATATATTAAAACCAAATTTAAATTTGGCACCTTTATAAATCCATAATAATGGGGGATTTGGGTTTTTATTTGAGAATTGGTCCAACCCGAAATCCCATTTTCCAGTTTTAAATTGTTTCATTAATTTTTTAATATCATATTCATTATAATGAATGTTTCTGTGATTCCACCTCCCTCGCGAACCTAAGAAGACCAGGAACGCTCCCATTTACTTTAACCCCTCTTTGGATCTCATTTTCATCACGATTGGGTGATAAAAGTATTAGGGTTTCTAAAATCGGGCAGATTTGAGGAGGTAAGTTATTTCCATCATAACTCTCTCAATTCTTACTCTCTTTCCCCCATCCCAGTTCCTACATGATCTCATAATACCTATTAGAACTCCCCTTGAATTTTTGGTTGTTTTAAAATGCATATTCTAGTGGATTTTGAGTCTTTTTATTCAAGATTGTTTTGATTAAGTGTTTCTCTCTTCAATTTCTTCATTCTCCTTAGGGTTTCCTCCCTCTTTCATTGTGTTCTAAAATGTCCAGAAGTTAGGGTTCGAACTTATATTTTTATTTGGTGTATTTGTGGTTAAATATTGTGGTCTAGGGTTTGATTTATCATCCTTGTGATGTGGTGGTGGTGCGGTTGATGTTTCACACCATGTTTTGAGGGATTCGACACTTTTGGTAGGTGGTTCCACGTGTAAACAATTATTGATGAGTTATCATGATTTATTTAGTCATTTTTCATATTTATCATATGTTGGGTGTGGTGTGAAAATGGTTTATGATTGATTTGGTTAGGTTTTCAATTTTATATTTTCATTTTAACTTGAAATTAGTTGTTTTAATGTGTAACTCATGGGGTATTATTTCGGTGTATTTTATAAAATACGGAATTGGTTTACTAAATATTGTTTGTAATTCCAATTATGGTTTGGTAATGTATTAGTGTCACGTGGGTCTAAAAATAGGGCTTTATAATAGGTTTCATGTGTAAAACATTGTTATACTTCTTGAGAGCATTTTATGAAAATGTGTGTTTTCATTTGAATCTTTTGTAGTATTATTCAAGGTGATTTTATAAAACTTGAAAGGGGTTTTATAAATTTCTCTAGGGATTACAATTCTAATTTGGATAGGGATTGGTTTGTTTTTTGGTCTTAAATGGTGGTTTTGAAATGGGTTTTGTGTGCAGGATATATTAACACCACTTAGATTCTTTTTATGAAAATTGAGAATGTTTTTATTGGTCAAACAAAGTGGGAAAAGGGTGATTTTGTACTAATTGGTATGTGTGTTCACCTATTAAGGGGATTTTAAAGGTGAATTGAGGTTTTAAGATTTCAAACATTTTTATAATGTTTTTTAAATTTCCGAAATGTTTTAATAAATTGTGATGTAGGAGTGAAACTTGTTTGTGGGCTATTTCGTGTAAATTTGATGATAAAATGATTATAAAGGTAAAGAGAGTATTATGTAACAAGTGAGTGGGATTTTATGAGAGTTTTAATATATTTTAATGGTTTTATAAAATTCTTTAATGGATTTGTGGAAGTGTTAAAGAAATGTCAAAAGTGTTGTGGTCTATTTTTGTGTGAGTCAGATTTTAAAATCAATTTGAATGAAAAGTGGACTTTTGTTTCTTGTGTTGTATACATGTGGGCTGTTTGGTGAATTTTTGATATGGAAATGATATTTTTATGTGAAATGTATATTCCTTGACTTGTTGAACTTGTTTGAGCACAAAGGGAAAACCCGGGTATCTAGGTGGGTGGACGTGTACTAGTATGCTAGTGAATCAGTGGGGTTTGGCCTCAGTTTCACTTAGCAAGATTGACAATCACAAGTGTAACTAAACTATGATGATGATTATTGTGGACCACTATGTTATGGTTATTTTCCCTACTTGTGGATCATGCATGAGAACATATATTTGTGATGGTTACTATCAATGACATACGAGGTACCTGAGACCCACAACTAGCTAGTGCCTATGGGTTATTTCCCATTTCTTGTGCTCACTGGATATTTTGTGCATACCATCGGCATATGGTATGAGAGGTTGGAAAATTCAGTAGCTATGGTATTTATTTTAAATTTTTTTCTCTTTAAATTAGCCCACCTGAAAACTATTTTTACTTAATGTTGCATCTTTTAGAAATTTTAACTAGCATCTCATGTTTTTGAAAACTTGCATGTTTTTTGTCATTAAATGTTTATCACATGGAATCTATTAGTGGCGGTATCCTATTTGGATTAGGCTCACACCCTACTTACATCATTGGGTGTAAGTATACTTGGTTATATTTTTTGTCGCAGGTTGGGTACAGTTTTTAGTTCCAGTGGTTCGGGTTTCTAGTAGGTCATTAGTGGTGAAGTCTTGTGGAGATGGCTTGAGGGTGGTGCCCCTTTCCATGAGGGTTCTTGGGCTATCCTTATTTGGTTTTGTACCTTTTTAATTCTCTTTAAACATAGGTTTAACTTATGTATTTCAGTTCTGAAATTTTGTAAAAGACGGTTTTAGTTGAAAAATCCAGATTTGTTTTATTGAGTTTGTTTGTTGTTTAATGTTTATAAAATCGGGTAAACGTTCCCAATTTTCATGATATGATACCCAAGAACTTGTGCCAGCCCGTGGGGATCGGGAATGCCCTTTGGGAATTGGCACGGGCCGGGTTTAGTGTCGGTTTGATGGCGACCCGATCTGGTTTGTGACAATGTACCTCAACAATATTGATAAAAAACACTTATAAAATGCAATAAATCAAGTAAATATTTAATTAAAACTATTGTAATGTAAAATAAAACATGAAGATGTAGAATCATGTCATCTCCAATGAAAATACATGGAATATACCTCAATTAGGGTCTCATAATTGTTACAAATAAAAAGCATCTAATTAAAACAACTTTTGACAACAATATATACCACCCATGTAAACTAGATTTTATAATTATTAGATAAAAATGAAGAATCAAAAATGATGATGAAGGATAATCCCTTAAATTCTGATTTGAGGAATAAACCACTAATAAATAACCATTGAATAACTATAGAAAGGATTATAAGAAAAGGAGAATACCTTGAGGTGGCTCTTAGTTCATGGGGGTTTCAATGGATATTACTAGAGGAAATCCAAATTATAAAACCCCAACATGAAAATAATTCCCCAAATATAGTTTGTTGTGAAATTTTACCACATTTTTTAGTAAACAATGCATACACAATGAGATAACCACTTCTCATAAGCTATAATGGGAGTATAGTTGTCCAAAATTGTTTAGAAATGCATTAATTGATCATGTGAATGATTTTTTCACAAAAAAACCGGTCATATATTTTCCACTAAATGAGTTCCCAAATAGTTCACATAATTGTGAAACCCTCAATAATATTCAAAAAATTCAAAAAAAAATTCCAATTAAGACCGTAAAACATACTGATAGATCCACCATAAAAAAAGAAATTGAAAATTCAATTAGTTAAAATTATCCCCATCATACCACTTTATTCACCCACAATTTCCAATCCAATAAATTAATCAATAACATAAATATATATAATGGCCAAGACCAAAAAACCAAAAGGAAGGGTCCAACCAAAATGCTAACACTGAATCATGAAACCAAAAATATGGGGCTTGAACAACCATCTTATTGGGAAAACCAAAACAAAAAATGACTTCAACTCCACTGAAGAAAAATGAATGTAATTAATTTTTTCATAAAAAAATGAAATGTTGGGAAAAAAATCCAATATCCTACCATAAAACATTTAACTCCACCAAACACACATACCAAAAAAAACATGTTCTGTCCATGTCACGAAACATACCAAAATGAAGGAAAACTCTGAAACCACTCGAATATTTGGGGACATGATATATATATATATATAACACTAGATCCCAAAACAAATAATATGTACTAAATATATGATAATAAATAGAAACATATAGATAATAACCTTAACTATCCCCACCAATTTGAAGTCATTAAAAAAGGTGAAACATAAAAAGGGAAACCAAAACGAATGATCCTTTATAAAATGGGATGATCCTCTAAACACAAACCACAATCTATGAGGACAAAAAAATATCGAAACATTTAGAAGAAACCTTATATGTCCCAATTAATTAACTCTATATTATAAGTAAAACACTACAAAACATTAAATTAACTCAATAATGAGTTATAAAACTCATAATTCAAGTCAAAATATAGAAAACGTTAACTCATTAAAGAACTAATAGAAACCATTTCTCAATGATCAAAAAGGAAAACCTCAACTTGGAATCCCTCATGGTACACTTAAAAAAACTTATTATCCTCATTACCCAATCTATTAACAAATTCCATCCCATGTAATCCATCAGACATGATATTATGTTTATCAACATGAAAAATGATGACAACCATGAAAAGGAATGAGGTATGAAATTCATAAAAAATTATAACAACAAGGTAAAATGTCTATCCTAAATTATATAAAATGATTTAGGTTATCCAAAATATATAAAAAATTCCTATAAAACAGTGTTTACAAAAGAGGATTCTACCAATACCTCAAACAATTTTATTACCGTTTCATTGAATAAACCCTATAGATGTTTCATAGATCAAGATAGGTTTTATGAGTTTTAATTCTTATGAGGTTAATTCATCTGGTAGAACCTCTAGTGGTTATTAGGATGACATCACTGATGATAGATCATCAGAGCTATAATAATATAGGTCCTAACATGGCCACTCAATCCACACATGGATCACAAAATATAATCCAAATTTCCCCTAAGTGGATTTCTCTTAATGGAATAGGGTATGGTTAAAAAATCTCTCACCACAAATTAACCTGTTAAAAATTCCTCTGAAATTATTACCCTATACACTAATCCAATAAGGCTGTCAAATGTGACCGATGCACCACAAAACTGCATTGTGGAGAGGGGCTATTAAAAAAATCATTTTTTATTCTTCACCATCCAAATAATTAGGGAAAATAATTATTCCAGTGAAACATTCATCATAATATTTCATCAACACATTACCATGATAGCAACTCATGAATTATATCAGATTTGAAATTCTCACCTTCATGGGATAAAACATTTGAATGAAGTTGATCACAAAATATCCACAATACCAAGTCACAAATATGTGAAAATAGATAGAGTGATCCCACTTCTAAAAACCCAATCCTTCATAAAGTAATGTGTTTCAGCACACCCTATATGAATCAAGAGTTCTTAGACACCCTATGAAATCTAATTTTGAAAATAATTCCTATAATGACCTTATTTCCCATTCTAAAACACCTAATGGCTTCAAAAAAGTAAACATAGTTCATACCAAACTATAAAAAGTAAATCATTTTGGGGAAAAAAATTTCAATTTAAACCTTACATATCAAAGCATTCCATGAATCCCATCACTAAAAACCTTGGTAATTATTCCCTTGAAAAAAATCGCAACCCATTTATGATTTACCTTACATAAATGAATTAGACTTGTGAAATAATATTACAATGAGTTTTTCAACACACAAATTATGGTTTTCAAAATTAATATAAATACCAAAATACATAGCATTATATTTTAAGCATTGTTAAAAAAATTAATATCTATAAAATTTCTCATAAAAAATATAAACCAACCTCAGAAAATGATATTCTAATTGAATGAATGTTAGAAAAAATAATTATTCCCAAATTTCTCCATTTTCTATGCTTTGGACACATGATTTTTCAGACTTTGTTCTAACCATGAAAGCACCACAAGATTTATTTTGAATGGTCGACATGGACTTCACATGACATTAGTGACTGTGAAGATTTATCAAGTTCCTCTGTATTTCCTCCCACTTCTATATGAGACATGTAATTTCCCCATAAATATCTCATGGAATTACTAAAGCATGGAGTACCAGTACACCACCTTTTTATATATCAAGAACAAAAAACCATAATTTAAACAATAATGGTAAGGATGCTAAAAACCCATAAAATTTGAGGTCTAGAATGAGAAATTCTTTGAAAACCACACCTATATACCCTCCAATTGAGCTCTGTTGGTCATAGATCCAATGTAACTTTACACCCAAATAACAAGAGGGTTCCTCTGTACTATGTTTTTAGAAAAAATACCACGCTCACTTGAAATATCACCTTATTTGTTCTACCATAAGGTCCAAGGTGCACTCCTGATTACATCAGGATGGGGATAAGAAACAGGGTATCACTAGTTATAATGTAATAATGAGTTCACCTTCATTAAAACTTTGATCAATATTGGATACTACGGACAACAATGCTTTATTTCCCCAATCATTGAACGACCATGCCAAATTTAATAAGAATAAATGAAAATAAACCCTATCCAAATATAGAATAATAATGATAAACATTACCAATATGATTTTACCCATCATTTTTTCCATAAATGAAACGATTTTAAAAAAATATTTAAAAATATAAAACTATACAAATATAAATTTAAATGAAATAAGGTGTCCAAAGAGGCCAATGCATCACACTACCTAATGCTGGTTGAACCAAACTATTTGAAAACTGATGTCATTTACTTATGAATATCTAGTCACTACTATAACCTAAGGATCATGTACTTCCCTAAAGAGGTAGTTAAAACCAATATAAAACACATATCAAGAGATCCTACATAAAATATGAAGACTATATACCCTCTAATGTTGGTATATAGGGTGTGATCCAGAGGCTCGTAAGGTACTTTCATGACTCAATTCCATTTATTTTCTACCTATAATCCAATTCTATTAGTTTGTAAATAATAAATAATTATATTTTCATTTACATTGTCTTTAACTAAATTAAACATACCATAAAACTTATAATTTTTCAACAAACAAAATTTCTAAAAGCACACCTCAAAGAGTACATACAAGGGTAATTTATTTTGAAAATAAAATCATTTAACATTTCAAAAGAATACGACATTAATTTGAAAAAGAAAAAAGTTAATTATTTTTTATCATTTAATATTTCATCTATTAAAACCAAAATGGGCCATTATTTAGGTTACATATAAATGGAATCAAATTTCATGTCTCATTTAACAAACATATGCATTATATTTTTAAAACTATATATACACACACAAAAAGAAAATCAAAATGAGTATAACCACGGGAAAACATAACAAAATAAAAATACATAAAGATTAATTAAAAACAATTATTATAGCCCTAAATAATCCATAAAACAAAAATGATCACACATAAACTATAAAAACATAAAATAATCTCAAAAAAATGATAAAAAATTGACAAGAAATTTTTAAAGAGGCATAACACTAGAAACATAGCATTAGGAAACAACCTAGGAAAAAAATGGGAAAGATATTATCTATAAAAAGCAAAACCAAATTCTCACAGGTTAATGGTCACATACCTCATCCCTAAAATCATTCTCTTCTAGTATAATCAGTGATATTCTATAGTCTAGTCAAAACATTCATGTAGGGATTACTTTCCCAATTCTAACTCTCAAATAGTGTAACAAAAAATTCCATGACTCCCCGCTTAGTGGCATAGTTCTTCTAATGTAACATAAAATGAATGTGGTATTCCATATTACAAATTTAAATTACATGAAAAATATAAATCTAAAATGAAATATAACACATCTAATATATATTTTTCATTTCTATCAAACCCCCGAGAATAAAAATGCCAAATAAAAACCCTATAATCACAAATTATAAGTCGTATAATTCCACACCCGAAAAAATCATAATAAAGTTATTGAAATTTGGATTAAATCATGTTCAATCATCAAACAATATTCCACCTTCTGTCATGGTACTAAATGAGCCATATCATAATATATAAGAATAATATTCATTAGGGATCCCTTTTGATAATTATTTTCAAACTAGAATAAAATTCAATGTGAAATAAAATAGAAAGCACAAATAACTAAAAAAATTAAAACAATGAATATCATCTTCCTAAAAACCATCAAAACAAGATAAATCCTAGAAAAAAACTATTATCAAAGAATCATCAGGCCTAAACAAACAAGGATTTATCCTAGAAGAAAAAGAAAAAATTAATCACCACCCCATTAAAAAGATCTCCATTTCTTTAATAAAGTGTAATCCATTATATAAATATGAAAAACACCTTACAGGAAAAGAAATGTATTTTTTTAAAAAGGGGAGACCTTTTAAAATTAGGATAACCCTTTAAAAACATGAAATCTCTAAATCATAAAACTGAATTGGTTTAAAACACAGTGAACCAAAAAATATTTATATATGAAAAACAACAATGGAATTTTATCAAGAGACTTGATTTCATAAAATACCATTTAAAACAATCTCTATACAACTATAATATTCAACAAATTATTCTGAATGAAAAACTAAAAAATGGGGAATAACAATGATAACTCAATGATATGGTATGATATAAATTATTAATGTAGTAAAAAATATTTTAAAAGGTCATTAAATAAATTACCATTTAACTAAATGGAATTATAATGGAATAAATACCTCATGTTGTGGTTTGATTCATACCATTATGAAATCCACCATAATAGGCATCATGAAGTGGATCACAAGCCATAGAAACAAATCACCCCAATTAAAAAATCATAGACAACAAAATCTAAAATCCATGGTCACCATGGTTTGATAGGATTTGTGAAAAAAGAAAAAATTTACAATAGAAGGAAGGATAAGACCTTGTCCATTTATTAAATTTATAAACCACCATAAACTCACCTCTAAAAAATTAGTGGGACTAGGAAGAATAAGATATACCCATGGGAGGCACTTAGGTAGGGGGTTCAGTTGGGGAGTCTTGGGGAGGAAGCCCAAATAAAAAATAGCCCAAAATGAAAAGGTTCTCTAAATCAAGTAGATCACATTATTACCTCATAAGTTTAACCAAATTATGCAAAGATGATATGATAAACATTGAACTAGGACTAGAGTGGTTGTATGGTTTTCTTGTTTGGTTTATTATACAATGAAAAGAATATGGAAGTGCCTCTATCCAAAACTATAGAGTGAATATGGTTTCCACTAAATTGTTCCCAAAATAATTCACATAACTGTGTAGCTCTATAAAGATTAAAAAATTTCAAATTTCAACCATGAGACACCCAGAACACCATGTAGAGACCAACTTATTAAAAATAATAATGAAAGTTCTATTTGGTGCTGCAACAAATTATATGGTTCCTAAATTTTAAAATAGTATTATAATATTATGAGGATATGAATTATAATTTCATGTAGTTTAGGGATCCCATGTTTTTAGGGGAGAATTTTATCTCACCTTTTAATTTATTTCCATTTTGTAGGGTAAAAATAAAATTGACTACTATAATAAATATGGAATTTAAAAAAATTCAAAAGTGGAAGATTGAATTTCCATTTGAGTTGACAATTGAATTTTTTTTACTTGTATAATTTGTTATTGTTATATTTTTTATTAAAGGGAACTATTTATGGTGATATATTGATGTATCCACCCAATGGATAATGTATATTTGTTTCCCATACACTATTGATAAAAATAATAATATATTGTTTGATTTCCATGAATACATTGCTAGACATATTAATGTGTTCATATGAAATATAAATTAGTGAATGAGTTTCATTTCATGGATGAACATGATCAATTTTAAAGGATGAGTTCATGTACTATCTACAGATTTTTTAATAAAAATAATTATATGTAGAATAAATGGTTTCAAGAGATATTCTAATAGGTGGTAATATGGATATCTTATTGGATTTTTACGATGCAAGAGTTGGTATTAGGACATCGTATTGTGGTATTGAATATGAAAACTAAATTCAATTATGAAGCACATGTATGAATGTTTAAGTGTAGTTTATGATGTTGAGGAGATCAAATTGGTGTGTATTCATATGCTCTTAAGTTCTAGCAATAATGAACAACTACAAGAGATATTAAATTTGTCTTGATATGGCTAGATGATTAGATTTTGATGACACAACAGTTGTGAGTAGGATATCCTAGTGGTAATCTACATATAAATACTGAATTCCATATTTTAACACTTGTGTGATGGTTAAAGATTAGTACATGATAATGAAGAAATTAAATGTGTGATTTTTCATTTACATCAACGTCCACGGTAATTGCTTAGATGTATTGAGAAGGTTTCACTTATTCCGAAATGTTTTTTTAGAGTTTTTGATAGATGGATATATTCTATAGTCAATGTGGAGTTGGAATTGATTAAATTGGGGAGAAATTTATTAAAATTTTAATTTCAAGAATAAATGTATGTAAATTCCAACAAAAGAGAATTCTTGCATAGGTGAATTCTAATGTATTTGAAAACAATCTACGTACAGATAACATGGGCATGAATGATAGCGTAGGTGAATTTATTATTATGAGAATTCCATTTTAGTTGAGTGATCAATGATGACTAAATCACAAACAAAAATATGTATAAGGAAAATCATATGTGTATCCAAATTCCAAAACAAAAAAAATGAGTGAGTCTCCCCAAATCAAAATCAAGTGATGTAGTTAAATGCCTAATATAATGGATTTCCACGGTGTATCACAATACCATATATCCAAATAATATTTCATATGTAAATTCAATATCCATATACCAAAATGTAGTTCGACATAGTCAAATGATGTGTAGTTGAATGTATTCAAGATAATATAAACTGTGTAGGGGATTTAGAGCCAACGTAGGAAAATCCCCACGTACATTATATCTAAATATGTGAATTAATCATTATGATTTATATAAATGTTTTTTCCACACATATTATGTTAAATTATAAATATTTAAAATGAATAAAATCTAATTAGTTGATGATTAAGCTATGTATATGAGTTTTGAATTCATGATTCTTATTTAAGTTAGGATCTAAATATTATACGAGGAAGAAAAAAAGGGATGAACCATGAAATAAATTAATTTATTTTTCTAAATTTGAGGTTATAAAAATTTTATGAATAATATATATGTTGATAATTTTAATATATAGATACTATTAATCATGGTGTACATATTTTGATTCAAGGATGTACGTGTGTTCATTATTTAATTTTATTAGGGACATGGATATTTCCCAATATTAGAATATTGGGAATGAATTTGAGATGATTCAATATATTGATCCAATAATAAAGGACGTTTAGTTTTTCAAGGTGAGTATCACGATGTAAAGAAATGAATTCCATGATACATATATATATTTTTTATATTAATTATTCAATGTCTATAATTTTAGTGGATATATCATGATAAAACGTGATTTTTCACCTTACTATAGAACTATTCGAATATTTATATAATAGTGTCGATAGATCTAGAGAATGAAGATTAATTTTTCACTCCAAATATCATCATAATTGAATTTATACCATATGTGTTATCAATTAAGGAAAATAATTTTTAAAATTGGATATAATATTATGTTGTACATGTAAAATCGTGAAAATCCAAAACTGAGAATTTGATTTTTAGGATTTCTATTAGAATACCGAAGATTAACATAGTATTATATTTGTGGTATATTATTTTTGAGGAAGTAATTAAATTCACTTAAATGAATCCTCACATTAAATTGATATGGAATTAATCACAAAAATACTAATAGAAAAAAAGGAAGAGAATCCATTTATTTAAGAGTTTTTGTATGCTGAGTAAACCAAGATTTTTTTAGCCATGTGAGATTATTATAAATCTTAATAAAGAATTAGAGAAGAATACACTATATAAAAATGTGAATAAGAATATCAGGATGAGTTTATATTCAATTATATATTAGTTTGAGGGAGTAAATGTTATAAAAGAGAGATGAAACTAGCAAAATAGTTTTAATTCAATAACTGGGATTATGAGATGTGTTAGAGATCAAGTTGAATACACATCATTTTAATGATTATAAGTAATTTTATGAAGAAATAATTATTTGAATAATAGATTATATTTTATAAGTAGGTTCAAATAATTATTATTATGTGATATTCTTTTAAGGAATATATAAAAATACAACACTTTCATATCAATAGTGTGATGGTGTGGACCTAGTGTGACTCGTGGAATTATTGAAAAGCATGGTGGGAAGCATTGAATTCATTGTAAATCTATTTTTGGATGTGTTTTTAGATGTAGGAATTTTTATGTCCAGTGAGGTGATCATATTTAATGTGTGGAAAACACCACCTAATGTATTTCAATTCAGATTATAGTGAAGAATCCACGATTTTGGTGAATCAAAAGTCATATTAAGGAGTCTGTATTAGTAACAAACCTTATAAAAGTATTGTGTGCCTTTATCTTCATTATTATCGTACAAAAATTTCCATATTTCATTAATTAACTATATTTTATGCATAAGAACAAACTAATAAAATGGGTTAAATTTCCAATGGGTTTTAGGATTTTTGGAGTTTTCATAATCATTAAAAGCACTTGATCCCACCTAAGGTATTTTATAGACCTATAGGTATTGAAATGAACATACATCTTAGAGAATATAAATTTTTTATTCAATAATAGTGACCATAAAGTTTAAGTGAGCTAATGTTGCACCCCTTATTTAATGTTTGTAACCATTTCATCCTACTTTTTTGGTGTGTAAAGTATACGGGTGAATCTTGGGAGAGTATTGTAAACATTTTTAGTTTCGTTACGATTATATATAGGTTCACAGTTGTTTTATTATTTGTAAAAACCATGAAACACCTACATTAAACTATGTACAATGAGAAAGAGGCCAAAGGGAAGGCACCCGAACTGGACACGGGTTTTCCAATCTACACCATAGCCTATGAAAAACCATGAAACTTGAGAATTTGGATTTGAAATTACAAGTGGATGGTTTGGAGACTGTGTAAGAGAACTATGTGATTTTCATTGTTGAGGCATTGGTTGGTGCAATGTTAGTGAACTGTTTTGTATAAATAGGGCGACTAAACATGCACAGTTTAACAAATAGATCCACAAAAGTGGGTCTATGTTGGTATAATGTATTAATACATCATTTTTACCTAAATAATCCTCGAATCAATATTTTCCAATCCCAAATGTTTTAGATGAATTTTCCATTGAACTGGAGGTGAACAGATTAAAATTCTTATTTATTAGAAGCATAATTCTCATTGTAAGTCATCCTTCTTTTTAATTCTTAATCGGGTTCATTTGATATACATCTTCACCTACATCAGTTTCTTAGATCTACATCCACTTTGGATATATCTAAGACATTTTGTGCTAATTATGAGAAGATTTCGATTTTTTAATGATTGGGTGATCTATCTAAGTGAATTTTTTGGTGATTCAACTAAAATTCTTGGGCGTTTGATTGTTGTAATTCAATTTTTCCATAAAACTGGTGGTTGATGACTTCAATTTTGACTCAAATATTTAGAATTTGAAGGAAAAATTTCAAATTTATTACATTAATTGACATGTATTGTGAACTTTTTGTTCAAATTATGATATAAATATTCATCAATGATAGTTTTTAGATTCATGTGAAATTGTGGATTTTGTATGAAAAGTGATTTGATAAATGATTTAAAATAGTTTCTTGGATTGATTTATGGAAAATGGTATTCAAGATAATGGTTGTTTTACATAAATGTTTATTTTATTTAAATGTATTTAAATTTAAATAGTTTTGTGTGATTGTATTGGCATGATTTTTTGATAAAATAGGCGGTGTGATTTCATAATATATAACGAGGATTTGTTGAAATATAATCTTGTGCCTTAAGACAAAGGTGTAATGAGACATGGGATTTAATTACCATGTAATAACTTAGTATATTTCTGAAAAACCACTCACAATAATGGAATATTCATTATGAATCATGCATGTGTATATGTGGATATTAGGATTGGAATGGGGAATGCCAAATGTGGAATACTTGAAATAGAATTAGAGATTGGTTTGGTTTCATTACATGAAACATTTTATTATTTGAAGAAAACTGTATTAATATAGATTTTTTTCATATTTATTCATAAACTATGTTTAAAAATAATTTTATATAAATTGGTTATGTAAATATGCTAACATGTTCTATCATAGTGGCATGAGTTGGGAAGTCAATGTGTAAAATCTATTGAGTTTCATTACTCACCCCTGCTTTGTCACATTGAAGATTTTTTAGATGTTGTTTATAGATTCATGGGAAAAGGTAATGTATCAAACAAAATTAGTAGTACTTCATGATGCTTTGGATGATTTGTGGATTTAGAGTTTAAAGCATGTTTTGATCTTGGATTCTTCTATGGAATCATAGATTTTTGTAGTCTTATACTGTGTACATTGATAATTTGGTCTTCTATCGTGGTTCATGGTTGTAGTTTGATTTTGATAGATGATATGTTGATTTATCATTCATTATTATCATAAATCACATATTGGTTTCTTTGGTTATGAAATTTTTAGTAGTTTATTTATTTTAAAAGGGAAAATCATCAAACACCTTTAATGAGGCCCTTAATCATTTACTTACAACCTTTGATGTACTGGGGCTATCAATTAAGTCAAAGTAAAATTCCACAAACTTTTCAATCCAATTATAAGGGGAATGAATTTATAAGTGTTATTAGTTTAGCTCATACCAAATATCCATTCAAGAGAAGTGGTATCATCTTGGACCTTCTGAATTCTTTGAGTAACTTGTGGTATTAGTCCTATTTGGTCTTTTACTTTGTATTGATTATCTATCTTGGTGTTAAATTCATTCTGGTCTATTCCAGGTTTTGGGATCATATAAATTTGTATGATTTTTGGTACATGAAATAGAGATCATAAAAGACATAGCTATTCTTTTTAAGTAAAACTTCATGTTACTAGGGAGAAGGATATGTAAGTGTTTTAGAGACACATATATGATTTGGAATCTCATTTTCATGGGATTGGAAAATGAGATAAATTTAACACCCGAGACTTTTATGAGAAATATTTTGTTTTTAAATCATCAAAGGATTCTTTCACTACACACAACACTAGATTGGCTTTCTTTACACGCAATCACAGCCTTCCTCGATAACTTGCGTCGTAGGCAATACCGAGTTTCACTAAACAATGATATGCTATTAAAATATTATTAAAACTAGCCGTTATGAATAGTAATAACCACTTTTTGAAATTTTATAAATTTTATTTTTCAAAATGGACTTAATTTTTGGATTCGTAATATCGAAATTAGCTTAGGGTGAAATTTTGGTATTTTTCTGAAAACTTTCAATTTTTGATGAATAGTGAAACCACTAAGTGGTAGATAAAAAAACTGAATTTTTCATAAAACTTAATTTTACCTCTTCTATGAGTAGAATTTCAAAAATCCGAGAGACACGATTAATATCAAGGACTAAAATGTGGTTCAATGAGATGAAAATAATTTTTTGTGAATAGTAACTTTTTACTTTTTTTACCACAGTTAAAAGTAAATAGGGTAATTAAGGGTAAAAGTATTATTATTATTACCCTAAAACATGTCCTAATTCTATTGGATAAGTGTAATTCGACCAAAAACAACCTTAGGAATAAAATATGACCATTTAGGCCCACTTGGATTAGATTAGGACATTTATTATTAATTTATTTGAAGAAGGGTTAAAATAGTTAAAATCAATGTTTAATAAGTAAATCATTTCTAATATGGGGTTATACATAAGATAAATTCGACTATAAATATTCATTAGAAAGCTAAAAATATTTCCTACATAATGGTATTTTATTTGTAATTTTTAGAAATTAAATAATTTAATTTATTTATGACACAACGATGATGTAGTAATTATCTTATTAATGAAATATTGACATAATTGATGTTATAAATACCCAAATAAATGTAATTTTAGACTTTTAGTGAATTACACTAATTTTCTAGGTTAATATGAAATTTTAGTATTGGTTTAATTAAATTTTTTAGAACTAATAATTCTGTTATGAGTTTCACAAAAATCAATTACCAAATAGTGTCAGAATTGACATAAAATAGTTTTTAAAACAAATATTATATTATTAATTGTTATTTTATTCCTAAAAATCTATGGTTCGGCCAAAGGACTTAGATAAGTTTTATATATTAATAATAAACAACTTGGGGTTCTTTTGTCTTGTTATAGTATGTTTATTAACCTTATAGTGTAAGAACACAATAAGACACGGTAAAAGTAAAATTATTTAACTTAATGTTAAATCTAAATGATAAGGTTAAAATAGGAACCTAAACTTATCTAAAGTCTATTGGATGAGAGTATTTAGACCCATCCCAACCTTATCTTAGAAATAAATCAACTTGGAGCTATTTAAAACCGAATTTGGCTTTATAATAAAATAATATTTTTTGTTTTTCCAAAGGAGCCCCTCTCCTCCCTTATAAAAGGGCACCTCCTCCCTCTCTTCCTCACACCACATTGAGCCTTCCTGCTCGTCCAACCCCTGCCAATTTCTTCTCTCCACTTCCCTAGAGACATCCTATAGGTCCTAGTCTTCTTCAAAGACCAATTTTAGTGCCCTAAAAGGAGGTCTCAAAGAAGCGCTTCAAAGAAGAGGTAATGTCTGTTACCGATTCCTTCATCTTTATTTCTTCTTCCACTTATTCTTCTTTAGTTTTTTCATTATGAAGTAATAACATAAGTATCACTCATATACTGATATGTTATTATACGTATGAAACAACCTTATTTCACCATCTATCCATCCTACGGAAAACTAAATCACCGCACGTGCGTACATACGGAATACCGTCTCCACGCCACCACCTTACTTGGATGGGTATAATGGTGTAAATAAGGACTATATATTATAATTGTAAAGTGATATTGATTCTGAAATAGTATACATACTCTCCAATACAATTCCACGATCATGTGAACGATATCATCGCTCCTGCGTACGTACGGAATACCGTCTCCGCGATGTGATGCGACTCGTTCTACATGATCTTCATTGCATAATGATTATATAAATGAACTGAATGAATTAATATGATATATATTACACTAATACCATTCTGGAAATGAGGTATCTATAACCTAAAAATAAAAATAATAATTTATTCGACAAAACACGCATAAGAACATAAAGTAATAAACACCCAAATAACAAGTAGTAATGAAATATTACTAATATGAAGCTAAGAATATGACCATATATGATATCATAAAAATATTTATGATTCTGGAATAAGTCAATAACATTATTTAAATCATTATATAGGAGTTTCGGACACTTACGAAGCAAATTGGACCTAAGGTAAATGAAATATCACAATCTCATTTTTATCCGAGATTGTTTATACTTTGGTATTTAGTGGGGTGTATTTTATCATCCACATAAATGTTTCCTCAATATTTAATATTATTTCCATCCACCTACAGTTGTTTAAATCCAATTTTTCCCTTCGCTGAGTTTTTAGTAAAAGATATGAAAGGATTCTGTTTTCGTTTTTCGTACGAGGTACTTTTTAACTTTTCTGACAAAAGTACGAGAAGAATGTTTTTTCTTAACTTATACGGAATGAATGGATTTTTAAAACATTATTTCCAAGAATATTCTTTTACAAGTTTTCAAGTTTATTTTTAATCAACTTATTTTAGTTTAAAATTGTATGACATGTTAAGAAATGAAAATGTTTTTGGATTAGAAAGTATATTTTCCTCAAGAATGGAGTTCAAGTGTTTTATCAAAATTATTTTCCATCTAAGATAATATAGGGTTCTGTTTCTATCCCTATTATTACATTGATTTGATTATGTTGTGATCGAATTATTTTTATGAATTCCTTTATCTTATATGAATTGTTTTATGATTTCATGTTGTTTAAGAATCCCATTTTTATTACATGGGTTATGCAATGATGTATGATTTATGATTTTGTGGCACACATAAGAATGGTATCATTATGAGATGGGTGGGACCTATATCTCCCTCCAATACATTGGGTAATGATATTATATCTCATGAGATAGACATGGCTGGAACGGCATGTTAAACCGGCTTAGTGAAACAGGACTGGAACGTGGAGTGAACTTGGTTCAGAAATGGACTTTGTCCACTAAGATAGTCTTGTCCATGAGTATTGACTAATAAAAAATGATTATCTATTATTATGTGTGTATGCCACAAAGTTTCACTTTTTAAGTTATGATTATTGGGATTTCATTTCACTACTATGATTTAACCCATATGCTCTCTTTTGTAGGTTAAGATTTCTAAAATGTTATGTTCTTATGAATATGATGTGATTGATATTTCATTTGTTTACCCTTACTGAGCATTTGAGCTCACCATTTTGTATGTTTTCTTTCCCCAGGTCAGGAAGAAGGTTATTAAGTAAGATATTCCAAAAGGTACTATAGATATGATGAAATAAATGGGAGACAATGTAGACGCTTTATGAACTAGTTGTTTATGTTTCCCATTTTCTAAAGACACTATACCTATATGGTCCTTTCATGGTTTCTTTATATTTTGTAATAAGTGTGCTTCAATTTTGAAGTAATAACAATTTATGTAAATTATGGGTCGTTATAGTTGGTATCAGAGGAAAGGTATAGTCAACCTTTGGAAACTAGGATGTGAAAGATTTAGTAAGAACCCTAAGGATAAGTCTAAGCATAGAAAACAATATTAGTGTTTTAGAAATGGCCATTAATAACCTAGGATAAGACCTTTAGTGTGAAATTTTATTCTTGATTATGTGGTTTTCCAATTATAATTAGTGTTTCTCACACTATTATTCTTGGTTTTAGTCAATGGCTGGAACCCGAAGGAACCGTGTTAATGCAGAATGCGATAGGCAATGCAATGATTGTCCCCCTGAGAAACCAACCATTATGGGAGTTGGAATGAAAAATCTTCTAGCCATGCTCACACAACTTTCTCAAGATATGAATCATGCAGGACTTCCAAACCAGCAAAGGAAGGAGTAACATTCTGTTGAATCCTTCATGAGGTAGCATCCACCTTCTTTCAGTGGGTCTACTGATCAATTAGTTGCTGAACAATGGATTAGTACTACTGAAAAGATATTTTCAGTTCTTCAATGTTATAAACATGATAAAGTCATCTTAGCAGTGTATCGTTTGGAAGGTGATTTTGATCAATGGTGGAATCTTATCAAGAATACGAGGCGAATATAAGAAATTGAGTCCATGGAATGGGATGAGTTCAAGAACTTATTTTTCAATAATTACTTCCCTCGTATTCTCCAAACAAAGATGGAGGAGGAGTTTCTTGAACTAAAGAAAAAGGATGATAAATCCGTTGGTACCTACGAAGAAAATTTTACAAGACTTGCATGGTACACTTCAGGTATTATTATCCAACCTGAGCGTAAGATCGATCGATTCTTTAGTGGCTTAAAACCAAGTCATCAAAGGGCGTTAGATAAAAGGGACATTAATAGCAATGAGGAAATCGTTTGATGTGCTCTCAAAGTTGAGATGGAGATTGGAGTAACCCATCAGTCATATGGGTTTGATAAGAAGAGGAATATGGAATTCAAAGGAAAATCTAAAGAGCACACTTAGAAGAAGATGAGTTTTCCCTTATTCTCAAAGTGTGGAAAGAAACATGGAAGGAGTTGTCTTAAAAGGACAAGTAAATGTTTCAAATGTGGAAAGGAAGTTCATCGGGCATTTGAATGCCGCAATGATGGGAAGAATATGTCTAATGATGGAAACAAAGGAAGGGATACACAGAATAAACCTAATACACTTCAATGTTTCAAGTGCAAGGAGATGGGGCATTATGCCAATCAATGCCCAAATCCAAGGGTTGATGATGATGGTCGACATCAACAAACTCTTAAGGCTAAAGTCAAAGGAAAGTCACATGCAATTTCTATCAGTGATGTGGAGTACGATAACGATGTGGTGAAAGGTACACTTACCATAAACTCTAAAGTATAAAATGTTTTATTTGATTTTGGATCCACCCACTCTTTTATTTCTGAAGAATTTTCTAAGGATATCACCGTATTACCTCAACAATTAGATTTTGAGTTAGCTGTGACAACACCTAATGGCACAACAGTCGCATCAAATGTTTATAATTCTTCCCCGATTGAAGTTTGTGGGAAAGTGCTTCCTACAAATATTGTGATGCTTCCTATAGTGTTATTTGATGTGATTCTTGGCATGGATTGTCTTTGTTTATATAGAGCTCATATCAATTTCCAAAGAAGGGAAGTCACATTTCATATTCCAGATCAAACTATGATCGTCTATCGATGCAAGGATGAACATAACCTTCCAATGGAAATTTCTTCCATCTTAGGGGTCCTAATTCCACTAAATGAAGGTTATTTATCTCAAATGGTTGGTGAGAAACTCATGATTAAGAATATTACCATTGTACGGGAGTTTGACGATGTCTTTCCGGAGGAATTGCCGGGTCTTCCACCAAATCGTGAAGTTGAGTTTTTAATAGAACTCGTACCGGGTGCTTTGCCTATTTCAAAGACACCTTATAGAATGGCCCCAATTGAGTTGCTGGAATTGAAGAAGAAACTCCAAGAGAATCTTGATGAGGGATTCATACGCCCTAGTGCGTCACCTTGGGGAGCACCTGTTCTATTTGTTAAGAAGATTGATGGATCAATGAGACTGTGCATTGATTATCGATAACTTAACAAGATCACTATCAAGAACAAATATCCTCTCCCACACATTGATGACTTATTTGACCAACTACGCGGAGCTCAATACTTTTCCAAGATTGATCTTCGTTCAGGGTATCATCAATTAAGGGTCAAAAGGGAGGATATACCAAAGAAGACTTTCCGTACAAGGTATGGACACTATGAATTTATAGTGATTCCATTTGGTCATACTAATGCCCCTGCTATCTTCATGGATCTGATGAATAGAGTCTTTACAGACTATCTTGATCAGTTTGTAGTAGTCTTTATAGACGATATTCTTGTATATTCAAAGAGAAAGGAAGAATATGAAGATCACTTGAGAATTATATTGAAGACCCTGAGAAAGGAGAAGCTTTATTCCAAATTTACCAAGTGTGAATTTTGGCTTCAAAGAGTTTCATTTTTGGGTCACATAATCTCAAACGAGCGGATATCTGTGGATCCATCAAAAACAGAGGTAATCGAAAGATGGTCGAGACCAACAACAGTAACAGAGATCCGAAGTTTTCTTGGTTTGGCTGGATATTATCGACGTTTTTTGAATGATTTTTCATGATTATCTAATCCACCCACCAGGTTGACTCGGAAAGGTGTGAAGTTTGTTTGGATGGAGGAATGTGAAGAGAATTTCATGGAGTTGAAAAGAATGTTATCCAGTGCACCTGTGCTCACACTGCCTTGTTGTGGAGAAAGGTTTGTGATCTACAGTGATGCATCCAAGAAGGGATTGGGGTGTGTTCTTATGAAAAATTATATGGTGATAGCTTATTCCTCACGACAGTTGAAAATCCATGGGAAAAATTACCCAACACATGATTTGGAGTTAGCTGCGGTAATCTTTTCATTAAATATTTGGAGGCATTATCTTTATGGAGAAAGGTGTGACATTTATACTGATTATAAAAGTTTAAAGTATATTTTCACACAAAAGGAGCTGAATATGCGCCAAAGAAGATGGTTGGAGCTGATTAAGGATTACGACTGCTCAATCCATTACCACCCTGGGAAAGAAAACAAGGTGGCAGATGCATTAAGTCGACAAGACCATGCCAGTTTATCCATGATGAGGATCACAAAAGATCCAATATTTATGGATTTACAAAGGATGGATCTTGGAATTATAATGGAAAGGGAAAAATCTTATCTTTCTTAAATTAATGTTCAACCATCTATACATGTGAAGATCAAAGAGGCACAGAAAGAAGATGTCGAGTTACAAAAGAAGGTGAGAAATGTTCCTGAATTCAACCTTGATTGTGATGGGATAATAAAGTTCAGGAATCGGGTTTGTGTTCCTCCCATCCCCGAATTAATGAAGGATCTTCTGGATGTGGCTCATAGTTCTTCATTCTCTATTCATCCTGGAAGCACAAAGATGTATAGGGACCTGAATGAGTACTTCTGGTGGTATTGCATGAAAAGAGATGTTGCTGAATATGCCTTTCGATGTTTGGTTTGTCAGGAAGTTAATGCTGAGAGACAGAAGTATAAGGGGATGTTACAACCATTACCCATACCCGAATGGAAATGGGAAAACATCACTATGGACATTATCACAGGACTTCCTAAAAATTCCAAAGGAAATAATTCTATCTAGGTCATAGTTGATCGTCTTACAAAGTCTTCAAACTTCATTGCTATTAGAAAGGATTTCTCTCTAGATCAGCTTGCCAGGATATATGTAAATAAAGTGGTAAGATTTCATGGAGTACCACTTTCTATTATATCAGATCGGGATCCAAGATTTACCTCAAAGTTCTGGATAAGTCTTCAACATACTATGGATACAGAGTTGAGTTTCAGCACTGCTTATCATCCTCAGACAGACGGTCAGTCTGAGAGAACAATTCAAACTCTAGAAGATATGTTTAGAGCTTGCTCTATGGATTTCAAAGGTGGTTGGGATCAACACCTACCTTTGGTGGAATTTTATTATAATAATAGCTTTCACTCCAGTATTCAGATGGCTCTTTATGAAGCTCTCTATGGAAAGAAATGCAGCACTCCAAGTTGCTGGGATGAAGTTGGGGAAAGAAAGCTATTAGGACCTGATCTTGTTGATGAGATGGTAGAAAAGGTCCGATCTATTCAACAACACATAAGAGCATCTCAGAGTCGACAGAAAAGTTATGCCGACAAACGAAGAAAAGACCTAGAGTTTGAAGTGGGTGATAAAGTGTTCTTACGAATATCTCCCTGGAAGAGGGTCATGTGATTTGGAAAGAAGGGGAAGTTGAGCCTTAGATATATCGGTCCATTCGAAATACTAGATCGTGTTGTAAAGGTAGCTTAACGATTGGAGCTTCCACCGAATCTCTCTCAAGTTCATTATGTGTTCCATGTATCTCTCTTGAGAAAGTACATACCTGATCCTTCACATGTCCTCAGCTCAGAAGTTGTACCGCTAGAGCAACATCTTTCTTATGAAGAACAGCCGATAGAGATTCTGGATCGTAGAAAAAAAGTTCTATGAAACAAGATCACTCGCTTGGTGAATGTTTTATGGAGGAACCACCAATTATAAGAAGCTACATGGGAGCTTGAGGATATGATGAGGGAGAGGTATCCTTATCTTTTTGTTACAAAGTGACGAATTTCGAGGGCGAAATTCATTTTAAGGGGGGTAGAATGTAACACCCGAGACTTTTATGAGAAATATTTTGTTTTTAAATCATCAAAGGAATCTTTCACTACACACAACACTAGATTGTCTTGCTTTACACGCAATCGTGGCCTTCCTCGATAGCTTGCGTCGTACGCAATACCGAGTTTCACTAAACAATGATATGCTATTATAATATTATTAAAACTAGCCGTTATGAATAGTAATAAACACTTTTTGAAATTTTATAAATTATATTTTTCAAAATGGACTTCATTTTGGATTCAGAATATCCAAATTAGCCTAGGGTGAAATTTTGGTATTTTTCTGAAAACTTTCAATTTTTGATGAATAGTGAAACCACTAAGTGGTAGTTAAAAAACTGAATTTTTCATAAAACTTAATTTTACCGCTTCTGTGAGTAGAATTTCGAAAATCCGAGAGACACGGTTAATATCAAGGACTAAAATGTGGTTCAATGAGATGAAAATAATTTTTGGTGAATAATAACTTTTTACTTTTTTTTACCACGGTTAAAAGTAAATAGGGTAATTAAGGGTAAAAGTGTTATTATTATTACCCTAAAACATGTACTAATTCAATTGGATAAGTTTAATTCGACCAAAAACAACATTAGGAATAAAATATGACCATTTAGGCCCACTTGGATTAGATTAGGACATTTATTATTAATTTATTTAAAGAAGGGTTAAAATAGTTAAAATCAAAGTTTAATAAGTAAATCATTTCCAATATGGGGTTATACATAAGATAAATTAGACGATAAATATTAATTAGAAAGATACAAATATTTCCTACATAATGGTATTTTATTTTTAATTTTTAGACATTAATTTAATTTATTTATGACACAACAATGATGCAGTAATTATCTTATTAATGAAATATTGACATAATTGATGTTATAAATACCCAAATAAATGTAATTTGAGACTTTTTATGAATTACACTAATTTTATAGGTTAATATGACATGTTAGTATTGATTAAATTATCTTTTTTTGAACTAATAATTCTGTTATGAGTTTCATAAAAATCAATTACCAAATAGTGTCAAAATTGACATAAAATTGTTTTTAAAACAAATATTATATTATTAATTGTTATTTTATTCCTAAAAGTCAAAGGTTTGTCCATATGACTTAGATAAGGTTATATATATTAATAATAAACAACTTGGGGTTCTTCTGGCTTGTTATAGTAAGTTTATTAACCTTATAGTGTAAGAACACAAGAAGGCATGGTAAAAGTAAAATTATTTAACTTATGGTTAATTCTAAATGATAAGGTTAAAATAGAAACCTAAACTTGTCTAAATTCTATTGGATGAGAGGATTTCGACCCATCCCCACCTTATATTCTAAAAAAATCAATTTGGAGCTATTTAATACCGAATTTGGCTTTTTAATAAAATAATATTTTTAGTTTTTCCAACGGAGCCCCTCTCCTCCCTTATAAAAGGGCAACTCCTCCCTCTCTTCCTCACACCACATTGAGGCTTCATGCTCATCCAAACCCTGCCAATTTCTTCTCTACACTTTCCTAGTGATATCCTAGAGGTCCTGGTCTTCTCCAAAGACCAATTTTAGTGCCCTAAAAGGAGGTCTCAAAGAAGTGCTTCAAAGAAGAGGTAATGTCCGTTACCGATTCCTTCATCTTTATTTCTTCTTCCACTTCTTCTTCTTTAGTTGTTTCATTATGAAGTAATAACATCAGTATCACTAATAAACTGATATGTTATTATAAGTATGAAACAACCCAATTTCTCCATCTATCCATCCTACGGAAAACGAAATCACCGCATGTGCGTACGTACGGAATACCGTCTCCACGCCGTGGTGTAATCTATTTTCCACCACCACCTTACTTGGATGGGTATAATGGTGTAAATAATGACTATATATGATTATTGTAAAGTGATATTGATTCTGAAATAGTATACATACACTACAATACAATTCCCCGATCATGGGAATGATATCATCACTCGTGCGTACGTACGGAATACCGTCTCCACGATGTGATGCGAATCATTCTACATGATATTCATTGCATAATGATTATATAAATGAATTTAATGAATGAATATGATATATATTACACTAATACCATTCTAGAAATGAGGTATCTATAACCTAAAATTAAAAATAATAATTTAATCGACAAAACACGCATAAGAACAAAAAGTAATAAACACACGAATAACAAGTAGTAATGAAATATTACTAATAAGAAGATAATAATATGACCATATATGGTATCATAAAAATAAGTATGATTCTGGAATAAGTCAGTAACATTATTTAAATCATTATACAGGAGTTTCAGACACTTACGAAGCAAATTGAACCTAAGGTAAGGGAAATGTCACAATCTCATTTTTATCTGAGATTGTTTATACTTTGGTATTTACTGGGGTGTATTTTATCATCCACATCCATGTTTACTCAATATGTAATATTATTTACATCCACCTACAATTGTTTAAATCCAATTTTACCCTTCGGTGAGTTTTTAGTAAATGATATGAAAGGAATCTTTTGTCGTTTTTCGTACGAGGTACTTTTTGACTTTTCTGACAAAAGTACGAGAAGAATGTTTTTTCTTAACTTATACGGCATGAATGGATTTTTAAAACCTTATTTCCAAGAATCTTACTTTACAAGTTTTAAAGTTTATTTTTAATCAACTTATTTTATTTTAAAATTGTATGACATGTTAAGAAAGGAAATTTTTTTTGGAGTAGAAAGGATATTTTCCTCAAGAATGGAGTTCAAGTGTTTTATCAAAATTATTTTCCATCTATGATAATATAGGGTTATGTTTCTATCCCTATTATTACATTGATTTGATTATGTTGTGATGGATTTATTTTTATGAATTCCTTTATCTTATATGAATTGTTTTATGATGTCATGTTGTTTAAGAATCCCATTTTTATTACATGGGTTATGCAATGATGTAGATTTATGATTTTGTGGAATACATAATAATGGTATCATTATGAGATGGGTGGGACCTATATCTCACTCCAATACATTGGGTAAAGATTTTATATCTCATGAGATAGACATGGCTGGAACAGCAGGTTAAACCAGTTTAGTGAAACAGGACTGGAATGAGGAGTGAACTCGGTTCAGAAATGGACTTTGTCCACTAAGATAGTCTTGGACATGAGTCTTGACTAATAAGAAATGACTATTTATGATTATGTGTGTATGACACAATGTTTCATGTTTAATTTAATGATTATTGGGATTTCATTTCACTACTATGATTTATCCCATATGCTCTCTTTTTCAGGTTAAGATTTCCAAAATGTCATGTTCTTATGAATATGATGTGATTGATATTTTTTTTGTTTACCCTTACTGAGCATTTGAGCTCACCCTTTTGTATGTTTTCTTTCCCCAGGTCAGGAAGAAGGTTATTAAGTAAGATATTCCAAAAGGGACTATAGATATGATGAAATAAATGGGAGACAGTGTAGACACTTTATGAACCAGTTGTTTATGTTCCCCAGTTTCTAAAGACACTATACCTATACGGTCCATTCATGGTTTTTTTATATGTTGTAATAAGTGTGCCTCAATTTTGAAGTAATAACAATGTATGTAATGTATGGGTCATTATAATAAAAGTGTGATGAATTATAGGAATGAATTTCCACTTAGATATCATAATTCATTTTTATTATGATTTATGATCCCATAAAAAGTGATTATTTTATAAAAATTATAAATAATTTTTCAAATAAATGATTTTTAAAGGATCATGGTTGTGGTATTTTAAAATAGATTATATTTTAAAAATTAATTTATATTTTTAAAAAAATTGTTGAACATGGAATTGGTTTTATTTTGGAATGAAAATTTTTGATAGTATAATGAGTAAGAATTTGAAATGTTAAGCGTTCAATTAATAGAGGGTGAGAATACTAATTTTAAATGTGTTCCTAGAAAATAGAACATGTTTGGAATCATAGGAAGCTATTAAAGGAGGATTTTGTTAATGTGGTGTCACCTAATCCACTGGTTAACTAACAGTTGGTCCATATCATGGCTCAGTCTTTTCAAACCGCTGAGCTGAGAAATAAAATAGTTACTCTTTTTATGATATCATTCATTTCTAAAAAACCAGGTGGAGAGAGTATGGTTGTCATCATGAGGGGAGTTTAGAAATGTAAAAATAAGTTGAAATGGAAGAGGAACACCTTTATCACCAAGGTGGAACACATATGAATTACAATATAAGAACAAATAACCTTCCTCTATGACTCAAGACCAAGACTAGATTATTTCAGCGTGGTTCGCTGAGTCACATAATGTGAATGTATACCAAAACACCTATATAATGACACAATTGAAACAAGATCAGTAAAAATCAGCACTATTCTCATAGTTCACTGAGGTTGGGTGTTCGATACACTCCTCTTGTAATGGTGAAATCAAATAATTTGACAGAATGATGGTAGAAGAACAATCTTCATCACGATAGGTGAGCAAGCCATGGAGTTTCTAATAATAATATGAATCCCAAAAAATAGTAACCTCAATAAGGCATTAATTAATAAAGAGAGGTGATCAAGAAATAATATAGAACTAATCATGTGATTGTTGACAATCATTATATTGAATATTTTGTACGATGAATGATTTTTTAAATTCCACCCTAATGTAATAATTATTTTATACAAGTGCATCCCAATTATTTATTACTTCTCGTGTTATTTATTAGATATGATTAAATGTTGATATGATCCCATTTATGATTAAACATCAAACTACTCTTGGTCAAAGAGAATGTTTAGCTTTTTTGTGTAGAGCATGTTCAATATCCATTGACTGAGCTGATCTCTCATGGGTTTTCATAGTACTAGAGATTGATGTCTGTGATATAATCTTCAGTATGTATTAGTTGAAGATGTTCAATTATAATGTGATCTATTTTACATGGTGTGTCAGTTTCACAACTGTATATGGAATCGTGCATCTATTTTGAGGAGACAAGAGTTTATAGGAAGGTGAAATGGTATTGTAGACACCAGTAGATTGAACGATCTTGTACTAGTTTGTAGAATTTTATTGGAATCGATGTATGAGATTGGCAAGAATAGTTTTACAGTATTTCTTTATATATTTCAAGATGATTTTACAGAATATTTATCAGCTTTTTCAATAATTATATAAGTGGATTTTACAATTTATCTGGTTCTAGAGACCAGTCCTATATTCCTTCCATCATATAATAATTGTCCAACAGGAGTAAGGGAGTTCATTGTGATATTTTAAGAGTTCTAAAGGATTGCGTTCATTTAGTCAAGAACATATCCATGGGTAACAATAACCATGTTTTTCAATAAGGTAAATAAAAATATTTGGATTTTTGTACATTATTAGAATCTAAAAAAAGTTATGATAAAGAACCATTATCTATTTCTGGAAATTGAAGATATTTTTGATAAACTGATATGATCCTAGTGGTTCTACAAAATCAACATGCGATCTGGACATCACCAATAATGAGTTTGGAAGGAGGATATTCTGAATAGTTTGTTAAGAAGCAGATATGGCCATTTTGGGTAAGTGTTTATGCTTATAGGTATTCTAAACTAAACAACTGTCTTTATGGAAATGATGAATCAAATATTTCAGTGGTGTCAAGATTCCTTATTGGGAATGTTTGTTAATGACTTATTTGTGTACTTAAAAAAAGTGATGAGAATGATAATCACATAGAGATGGTGTTATGAATATTTAAGGGTAATCATTTTTATGACAAACTACAAAATTGGGAATTTTTGATAGTATAGGCATGTTCTCAGGGCAATTTAATTTCTGAAAAAGTTGTTTCTAGGGATCCAAAAAATATAGAAGATGTTATATCTTGAAAATCGCTGAAGAACATCTTTGAGATACACAATTTTCATTGATTATATGGTTATTAATGATTCTTTGTTCATTAATTTTCATTACTAGAATCACCTAGAACAATTTTGAAAAATATTAATTCTCCTTTACTATTGAATGAAGAATGAAAAAATTATTTTCATGAGCATAATTTTAACCTATCATTAATACCAATATTACATTTTCCAATATCAGGAAAAGGGTTAATAGTGTATTATGATGCTTTAGAATCTATGTTGGGATGTGTTTTCATGAATGTAGATCATGTAGGTGCATGTGTTTCATGATTGTTATAGTTGTAAGAGAATAAATACCGAACACATGATTTGGAGATAGCTTCTATAGTCCATGCTTTGAATAAATGTTGTTAATATTTTTTTGTGAAATTTATAGCGTTTATGGATTATATGATCTTTAAACATATTTTATCACAATGGGATTTGAACGTGAAATAAAGATGATGGATGGAGTATATCCAAATTTCTGACATTTTCATGATGTATACACCAGGTAAGGGTAATAAAATGGAATTTTCATTCAGAAGAATGTCTTATTCTCGTTAGAAAAAAGGATATAGATCTGTGGTAGTTAATGTCAGTGGTAGGAGAAAAGAATATATAATATGAAGACCTAGGTGATGTTTTAGATTTACTTCGAGTTTCATACGATCCTAATTTGGATAATATAGTTAATTTTGCAAAGAAATATGATGGATAATGCGTGGTGATGAGTTCAAAACTCAATGGTAGGGGGACTGTTGAGGTCTAGATGTACCTTGAGAGATCCATTTTGAGGTTTAGAAATCGGATGGTTGTAACTCTAGATTCTCAAGAAAATAATTTCATTACTACAACCTTTTAAAGGGGTAGTTTATCATTGATTAATGAATATGTATATGGAATTAAACACACATTTTTGGTGGGTCGAAATAATTAGAAAGTGGAGAGTTTTTTTTCAAGATGGTTAACTTGTCAAAATGTTGAGGTAGAGAATCAGTGACCAAAAGTTTTTTTTCATTATATACATATTCTAGTGTTGAAATTGGAGTATATATATATATATTTTGTTAAAGGTCTCTAATGAATGGACTAGAAACATGATTCCATATGGGTGATGGTGGATCGACATACCAAGTCAACTCATTTCATTCAAATTCATGATTTATATATATTAGAGGAATTGACGAAAATTTATATCCAAGAAGTGGTAAAGAGGCATGGAATACTCATTTCAATATTTTTAGAAATAGTTATGGTGATTGCCTCTCATTTTTGGAAATCCATATAGAATTACATTGGGAATTAGTTAATTATGAGTTTGGTGTATCATCCATAGATGGATTGTCATTCCAAAAGGACAATATAGAAATTGGAGGACATGTTGTGGGATTGTATAATGTATTTAGATTGCATGTGGTAAGTGAACAAACCATTTTCAAAGTATTACTGTAAGAAAATATATTAGGATTTGATACATATGGTTCATTTCAATGAATTGTATGCGTGTCCATGAAGTTCACCACATTATTTGTTGGAAACATGAGATACATCAATAATGGGTCTGAGCATTGTCCAAGATACCACATAGAAGATTTATTTGATCCTGAAACTGATTGGGTTGATTAATATTCATCATATATAAAATTAATATAATATAAAATGGACTTTGTCACTCACCGCAAGTAATCAGGTGTTTTTAGGATATCTCCATGTCTTGGACATTGTTGTTTTGGGAGGAAGTTCATGTTATCTCATAGATACATATGGCCAATAGAGATATATGAATTATTGGTGAGGTGGAATATTAGTTGTGATTAATACCACAGTTCAGTGCGGTGTATAATGTGTTTCATGCAAATTAGTTGAAAAAATTTATGCCTGACTATGAACATGTGATTCAGTACAATGATGTTGAACTATATCTAGATGTTTTATTTGTACATATCCCAGTGTGAATTGTGTATAAGAAATGGAAATCCATTCATGAAAAAAATTATAGTTGTGTGTGGTTTTTGTGTACAAATGGTCCGATTTATGAAGAGACTTGGGAAATAGAGATAGAAATGAAAGAGGAATGGATGTAACTCATTCAATTCAATCATTTTTTTCAATATTTTAAGGATAAAATTTCTAATAGGGAGGAGAGTGTAGAATCCCCTATTTCATTTCATTAACCACATACATAAAACTTTTATGTACATGAAGTATATGGGTGAAGTTTGGGAGAGTTTGGAGAACTTATAGAGGGTTTTTTGGCTTTTATATAGGTGAAGAATTGGTCTACTACTTTGGAATACCATGAAACACCTACAAAAAACTATTAAAATTGAGAAATGGGAAAAGGGAAGGCACAGGGGCTGCACACAATTTATCCAATCCATGCAAAAAACTATGAAAAACCATGAAACGAGAAGCAATGGGATTTAGAATAGGTAGAAGTTATTTTTAAAATTGTGAGATCCTATTGTGAGAGGTTCATCTTTAAGACAGTGGTTGGTTCATCATTAGCACACCGTTTGTCTTAACAGAGCGACAAAACATGGAAAGATTGAGAACTAGATCCAAAATATTGGATCTAGGTCAGTTTAATGTTTTAACAACACGATTTTACCAAAATGACCCTTAATTGAGGTCTCATCCTCCCAATGGATGTAGTGGCTTCACCATTAAATATAAAGGTGATCAGAAGGCTTCTCATAGTGATTCAAATCCTGATTCTTGTAGTAAGTCATCATTCACGGTCTTTCTTGGTAGTTTTACATAGATCTACTTATACCTAAATCTTATATTGGTAGATATAAATTCGATTTGGAAATATATATATATATATATATATATATTATATTTTAGTCCAATTATGTATATATTTTGATTATTTAATAAAATGGGTAATTTTCTAAGGCATTGTTTTGGAGATTCAACCTGGTTTCGTGTGAATTTTAGTGATGATTTTTTTGTTTTCCCTAAAATACCCAAGGTATATTGCTTCACACATGAGTCACATATATAGAATATTATGTCTTAGTTTCAAATTGATTAAATTAATTTAAATTTATTGTGAAATTGGTGTTAAAATCATGATAGAAATCTTCCGTAGTGATGGTTTGTGTATATGGGTGAAATTTTGGATTAGCTATGAAAACTGATTTGATAAATGATTTTAAAATGATCCCTTTAAAAGAGTTTCTTGGTTTGATTTATAGAAAATTATTATAAATAAAAAATTTGTTTTACAGAATTGGTTTTGGAATATGAATTTGTTATCATTAAAATGGTTTTTCATGATTATATTGGCATGGTTTTTGCGCATACTTTTTTGTGTGTGTTCATATTTCATAAAAAGTATTAGTTGAAATATGACTTTATGCATGGTTCCCAGAGGGTAATGGATCCAAGGATATAATTACTAATGACAACATGGTAGATCTATGGGTAATAACTCACGATTAAGGAGATGTTATAATGAATCATTCAAGTGTGGATATGTTTACATGAAAACTGAATGAGGTATACCAAACATTGAATAATTGAAATGGTTTTAGATAAATGTTTGGTTTAATTAATTAAAAATTATTATTATTATGAAAAAATGTTATATGAAGTCACATTTTTATATTCATTCATAAACTTATTTTATAAATTTTTTATATTAACTGTTCATATAAATTTTCTAACATGGTCAATGCTAGTGGCATGAGTAGGGAAGTAAGTGGGGAAAATATACATGGTTTCGTTACTCACCCCTTCTTTGGCACATTTTTTAATTTTTAAATGTTTTTTATTGATACATGGGAAAAGGTAAAGTGTCACAAAACTTCAGATTTACATCATTATTCCTGGGTTGTTTTGTTAAGCTAGAACATGGGGCATGTTTGGTGCTTGAATTTGACTTTGGAGTCTTTGAGTTTTTTAGTCTTCTAGTGTGTACCATCACATCGTGGGGTTATACAGTGGTACATGGTTATAGATTTATTTTTATTAATGAAATAAAGAGTTTAATTTCATTTTTTTCATTCTTAATATATTGGTATCTTTGGTTATAGAATAGTTTTTGGTTGTTTTATTTTAGAATTGAAAATCCTCCGCCACATGTATTGATTTCCTCCAGAATTTAATACCATCTTTTCTAATCTTGGGGATGTCCCATAAGGAAAAGTTTCATTACATGACATACTCAAGATAATGAGAATGGATTGGATGTTACAAGTAATGTTATGGTAATGGGTTTCATGGAAACTGATTATGTGACTCTGTGGTTTATTCCAGTAGTCGTTAAAATATAAAATAGATCATTTTTTCAAGAATTTTATAATGAAATAATGAATATATGTAAGAATCCATTATATTTAAGTGAACATGTATATTCTATAATTTTATAAATTATTTTTCCTTTAATATAGTTTTATGGATTTTGAGAAATCAAAATTTTTGTGTGAGGGAAACCAATAGACTACCAATCTCATCAAATCTCATTACATGGGAACCCACCACTACTCAAATATATCACTTGGAAAGATAAAATTCTTGAATATGAATAAAATCTAGGACTCTAAACCCTAGTGCATTACCTCATAATAATACCCTATAATAAAAAAACATCAAAAAAATAGAATCATAATCAAATTAGTAGATGAAAAAGATCAAAACATGGGTAACAGTACCCAAAATTGTTGATATATAGAATTAAAAATCACACTGAGGTTACCAATAACAATAAAATTTAAAAAATTAATGAAATGATGTAATGGAACCACCACACTAAAAAACATCATCTGAATATTGTGATTTGAGGGTTGTAATACTCTAATAATGATGGAAGTTGATAATCTATCAGTGTTGATGATAGTATATAAACAGAACTAATGGAATGAAATGATCCTCTGGTGGGGGATATCCATAACAAAACATGAATGAAATATAAAATAAGAAACAAAATACTACTGAATTTCAATAATATATGGTAACATGGGATAAATTTGATCCCAATTGCCATCGATGGAACGCATCACCAAACCAAAACCAGCTCAATGAGTATTACAGAACTAGTAATCGCAGTTCCATGTCGATCCCTAATGAATAACCAAAGATACAATAGGTACATTGACATATATCCACATCTGGATAAGATACATTAATTGGGGATGGAAGAACTCTGATATAGGGTTAAAGAATAATATTACACATGAAATTTCTTGATAAAATTGACTAGGTTGTAAAGAAGATAAAGATTTTATCTTATACAGATAAACAACAAGACATATCCATAAAAATAGATAATATCTAAGGGTTAAAGTGACAATTATAGTGATGGATCAAAAAAATTGAGGTGAAAAAAGGCCTGATTATTTTGTAAATAGAAGATGTAATCTAGGGTGCATTTTCTTAAGGTAGATTTGGAGGGGGAAGCAATTATGTTGAGTGTCTTTTGTTCCTTCCCAATCCAAAGTACCGTGATCATGAACCCAATACCCATATTAGTGAAAATGTATATGGAATTTAAAAAAAATGAATTACGTAACTGATCAAATAAGATGCTTTAAACAACAGATGATGGATATAATGAAGCTTATGAAATGAGGGAATAAAGAGGATGTTGTTGAAGGGGATTCAATTTTCACATGATTGAAAACACTAAAAGCATATACATTCTAGAGAGTAGTTTCTGTGAAGTATGTTTAAGTGATAATGTCTATTATTTATAGGTATTTTAATTTATTATATCTAATTTCTATTGATATAATATTAAACACCATTGAATACAATACCTATAGTAGGTGGTTATTTCATATAGTATATTATATTGAGGTGGAATTTGAGGATTATTTATACCCAATATTATGGATAAATAATGATATTTATATATGAGGTATACCTATGTAATAAATATGTTTCTTTTATAATACTCATGACATGAAAAATATATTTATGATTATATCATTTCCCATCATACCTGTAATTGAAATTTCCAATTCCATCTCTATTATGTAAGGCGTTATTGACCAATACTATTGTATCCACACAAAATGATGGGTGGAATTACCTATAGATTTGACCTCTCAAATAAAATTATGAAAAAAAATCACTGTAATATAAATGGGAAATCCAATATAAATTACGACGCATCTAAGCATAACATGTTTCACACCAACATAATGTATGGTGATGAAAAGTAAAATCATATATAATAAGCACATACCGATATCCATAAGGTTATGAATAGATGATACAAAGGATTAATTCCTTATAAAATATCTAAAATATCAGCATTATATCCAATATACATATCCATCATCCTAGGTTTTCCACTACTTTTAGATACTGATCTACATGAAAAAATATTGAACAATGCATGAGTGCATAAGAAGATGTGAGAAATAGTTATCAATAATTTTTTCTAGGAAGTGTGGTGAGCCCCAGAATATAATGTTTCTATGAACTTCAATAATAAAGAAGAAATTGTAATATGTATAAGTTTGTATCCAATTTTACCCCATCCAATGTTTTATTAAAACAATTGAAAAAAGTGAATGCATTCTGTTAACGTAACTCACACTACCGATGTGTAATTGATTAAAAACCATAAATATAAAAATTAACAAAAAATAAAATTTAATAAAATTATGATTATAATGATTATGCGAAGAAAATTAGAAAGATTCTTGAAATATTTTCCAAGATTTCACAGATATGTGAAAATGAATTTTTATGATTAATTTTTTTGTCGGTTAAAAAAAAGAGATGATTTTTTTCAACATCGGTCATTTTATAAACCACATTGAAAATGATATTTTTTCTCCATTATTTAGTCAATAAATTACATTGAAAAGTGTATTTAAATGTCTATTATAAAATAAAAGATATAGAAACACATTAATCATTTTATTAAAATGTTGGGATCCATAATTTTCGTTTAATTATTTTCTGATTTAGGCTTTTGGTTTCCTTCCAAGAGTGATAAAAAAATTATTTATTCTCTCCCATAGCCATTTTTGATCCTAATATACTATCATATATTATTTTATTCCACTATTATCACCCACCATTCTGACATATAAATCATCAAATGGTATATTAGACCTCTCTAGGATTTCATCATCACTCTTTTTTTAATTATCGTATCTAAAATTTATTTTTAATCACGAAGTAATTGTGGGTATTATTATAAATACAAATTAGTGGTATAGTAAGTGATTGAATCATTCTTCAATGTCATTATATTTTTTCTTATTTCTTATTACTTACATATGACTTACATTTTGATGTTTTTTTGTGTATCTATATAATTTTTTCTAATTATGGGATGAAATATGGGGAATATGGGTCATGGAAAATAAGTCAATATGAAAAAAATAGTTATCATAAAATTTACAATAAATTGTTGTTTTTAGGAAATAATGCATTAGAGGCAATAACTTTTAGTTTAAAATATTATTCATTATAATCTATATATGAGAATTAATGGATCTTCCATATGATAAAAATAGTCACCATAAAATTTATAATAAATTATTTTTTACGCTATAATGAATCAAATGCCACAACATTTGTGTTTTTTGAATTGTTAATAAATAACTATTAGAGATGATTTTTTTTCCTATTTTAATATTCAATATTTTTTTATATTAAAAAATATATTTTATAAAAAATTATTATATTTGATAGGTAGAATTTTGGTTTTAGATTTATTTAATAATGGAAATAAGTATTTTTTTGTTTAACAGTTGAAATTTATTAATGTTTATTTTTTTTATTATAGATTTGAATTAAATGTATTCAAATAGTTAAATATATAATCTATTAATTATATTAAGACAATTATTATGTAATTTTTTCTTATGAAATTATTTGGTGTGTTTTGATAAGTAATTTTCATTTTTTTTCATGACAATACCTAAACTCTATAATTCCTTATCAACATTATTTTGATAATATTCTATAATTGTATTATACAATAGAATCTTGGGTTTCTCAATCTATTATGAATTTAGAAGTGATTGAATATTTTTTTTATTTTTTTCACATTTATAAAAAAATTTGATTCATTAAATGTATCATTTCATTATAACAACAAATATTTTTTACATTAGACGTCTTAATAAAGTGTTTTGAATTGTCACAGTTTTTAATCATTTATTTATTTCTTAATGAGCTCTTTTTATTTTAAATTTATCATTATATAAATTGATTTTTTTTAATATTTACTTAAATAATGACAAATGAAGAATATTTATACAATTTTCCATTTTTATTTATAAATGAAAATGAAAATTTAAATTTAAATTTGAAAATATAGTTACTTATATTTAATAATTCAATTTTTTATAGAAGATAATGGATCATAAATTTATTAGTGAAGGTAAATAATTTTTTGAATAGAAGAATTATATTGATTTTTTTAAATTAAAACTGAATTGTTATAAACAACGACCTCTTTATTTCAATACTTCAATTGTTTAAATTTTTGAATACTGCAAAAAAGAGATATAAAAGACAAGTTAGTATCCCTTGGTTATAATAAAAATTTTAGTCCCTAGATTTTTAAAGGTTTAAATTGGTAGGTTTTAAGATCTAATGATGATGGAGATTTTTTAAATTTGTTTTTCATAAAATTTATGAAACTCTTCACAATATTTAAGTTGGTATTGTAGAGAACAAAAATTTAATTAATAAATTATAAAGTGAAGTTGTATATCCATTTTATCTAGGATAAATGAAATAAAAATATTTATCAATGGTGTAAGGTTTTATGAACATGAAATCCATAATTTGATGTAGTGAAATGTATCTTATATAATTACAAAAGCTATTGAAAAATATACTTCCAGAAGATAATGATACTCGAGATTGAAATTACAATGTAACAAATACCATATCTAATGGGATGGTGGTACCAAAATATTCTTTCCTTCCCCAATGACTATTTCTATAATAGAAATATTGTGAAATTTTTTTAGAGTTCCCTAAAGGTTGGACATCATGAAGTATTTTTAATGAAAATTCATCATTTAATTCGTATATTATTACATGTTCCAAAACTCATCAAAAGGAAATATGGTATCTTCCATCAATTTAATGTCAGAATCATTTAAATAAAATATTTGAATGATGACATTTTTTTATAAAGAAATTCATTTGAGTGGATATCCAATGGAAAATTATTCCATCCTTATTTTTTTCAACTATGTAATACAATTGTTTTATAAATTAATAAAAATTGAAATGAACATTGAAATCATATAGGTGGGATCTTCATGGATGGAATGAATCCATACAAGAGACTTAGTATAAAAATAAAATCATGAACAATTTTGTGGGTAATATACAACTTATCTCTAGAATTTTGTATAAATAATAAATATATCATGTTGAGATTAATGCTTTATGGACCAAAACAACCTAGATAAGATATTTATGTTTACTTTTCTCTATTAATAAATTTTTTTGAAAATCCTATGTGAGTAAGGTATTAATGTTTATGAATCATATACAAATGAATATTTTCAATTGACAGAAATTGTTAGGACTACTATACATGTCTTCCTATAATATGGAAATGTTTTCAAAACATTTTTTAGTCCATAAATTTTTTATTCTTTGGAAAGAATGCACTAATTATTCTGAAAAAATATGATTGGAAAAAAATATTCAACGGTCATTGTATTTTTGTTTCAATAAATTAATATTATTTTAGATAAAAAATGGTATTTAATGAATTAAAATAATACAATATCAATCAAAATAATGTTTCAACTAATGAATATTTTTATAGATTAAAAAATATTCATTCTGTATTTGGAAATAAAAAATAGAAGTAGTACTGAAAAATATATATAATAAATGATCAATACCATTTGAGTATCCATATTGGATTTCTCATGATATTAAAAAAATATCTATGTTATTCATGTAGGGAAATATATCTGTGGTAATATTATTTGAATATTTTTACATGTTAATGAAATGAAAAATGATAGTATGAATTACTGAATTGGATTAATGATTATGGAAATACATTTAGAGTTATCTCCCCATCCTAAAGGGAAATTAACTTAATTTTCTACCTCCTGTTATAAATAATTCTATACTGGAAAATTATAATTTTTTTAGTGCCTATGTGATGACCCAATATTTTAGTAAGAATAATTCCTCTTGATCAAATTAAAAGTCTTATTATGTAAAAATGGTTATATAAAATACGCCCTTCCATGGTTTTATTTTTTTGGATTTCAAAATATCCTCATGAATTATTACCAATGCTAATATCACCATTGAACATTGATCAATTGTGTTGTATAAATATACGACATTGAAAACCCCAATTTACTTAGATAGTGGAATTGATGGCCTCATCTAGAAGAATGACACCGTACGAAGCCTATTTGTCGGAGCTCGAAAAGGAGGTGGCATCACTGGGCTTCTGTCATGACTAACCCCAAGATGAGATTAAATAGGTTAATCTTAAATAGAACCGCCTATGGGAGAAGTGGAAGTTGGTAGAGATTAACACCTGGGTGATGTTATCCAAGCCACCCCAAGAGTCTATCACTTTCACACACCTTACCCTATGTTATATTTCTGTTTTATAATGAGTTATGTTAAAAGGCCCTACTACTATGATTATATGACTTATTTTTTATAGAATAAAGAATATACATTTTATTATTGTTACCTTGAATACATTTATTAATACAAAAATAAATTTTTTTAATTAATATTCAATTATGAAATCTATTTTGATGAATTAATGGATTTGTTAATTAAAAATTATTTTAATAAAAAACTATTAATAAATTAATTTTTATTAAATATAAATTATCTTATAATCTTTGGAATAATATTGTAATTTTTATTATCGTTTAAAAGTAATTTTTTTTAAAACCCTTGAATTTTTGATAAATGCCATTTTTTATTTTAAAAGAAAAAAATAAAAAAATTATAGAATTATTTATATGAAATGAAGATTATTTTTGGAATCAAGATGTTGAAATTATCCAATGGTGATGTTTTCATAATTTTCTAAGACAATTGAATTTTTAGGTAAAGAATAGTATCCCAATATGTTAAGTGCATTGAGGGGGTACTCAAGAAAATTCATGTAAATGGAGGGTTTATTAATGCTCCATGTGAAATTATCCTTGGTTCATGCTAATATCATTTTAAATGTTGATTCCACATTTTCATGTTATGATAATCATGTAATATAATGCCTTAATGTTCATGTTTCTCTTGTGCTCCATTGATATGCCTATTGACTAACTTTGACTATATTTTTCTTATTATTACTTGTAAACTCCCTCATTGGGCTTTATATATCTCCCTTTTCTTATTCATATCCTCAGGTTATCCCATGCAATTCTACATACGATAGAATGTGTGTGGTCATGTAAAATAAGTTTTCAATAAAGATGTGTATCTCATGTTTTAAGTTGATTTCCAATTTTCCTAAGCCCATAAACACTAGACCTCTCTATCATATATGTTTTATAAAGTGTGGATTTTATGTAATAAATTATTTTTAAGTGTTAAATAAAGAGTAGAGTTATTATAGTTTGTATCATAGTATAGGTTTAGATATTTTTGGGATTTGGATTAGAAAAACCTCTTGAATTCAATCAGGATAAAACTATGTATAATAAAAACACACCTAAAACTCGGTGAGTATTGAGTAAGTGGTGGATCAAGTTAATACATCTCTCTCTTGATACGAGATGGTAGAGGAGGCTCTCGTACTGATGTATCTAATGGTAGAACACAAAAAACCACATTGATATAGACTCAAATGGGAACTGGTGCATGACAACGGTCTATGCTGCACACTTGGTTACAACACTCCCAAGAGAAATACTTCGGTAAATTTAGAATCTTACTATGAAAAATTATTAAGGGATTTAAAAAAATTCCCAAACAAATGCATGTAGGGAGGTAGACAATGTATAACATTGATTGAACCCAATAACTTCATATGTTAGGAAAAAAAGTAATTTAAAAGTCCTCAATATTTTATTTGGATTAACCATTATGTGTCACCACTAACATTCCATTTATTCTATCCAATGGATGGTAAAAGGAGAACTCATGCTAACAACTGATGTGAAGATCAATGTGATGAATTTTCTAATGAGATTCCCAATTAGATGGGAGTGGGAATCAAAAAAATTTCCATGATACTCACACTGTTAACTCAAGATTCGAACAGAAACATGGGTCAAGAGGAACGTTCAACCCCCCCTGGAGGATGGAAAAGTCATAATCCAGAGCATCCTGAGAAAAAGGCCACCTTCTTTTAAAGGGTCATTTGATCTCTCAATTTCTGAACAAAGGATAAATTGCTTTGAAAAGATCTTCTCCATCCTCCAATGTTTTTAAAATGAAAAGTATATTATGGATTATTATCATATATAGGCTAAATCTAATCAAAAGAGGACATTGATGTAAAATATGATGTATGAGAAGGAGATCTAGGTGTTGGAATGGAAGGATTTCAAGAAAAAAAATTCATTAAATATTGTCCTCGAACCATCTAACTTAAGATGGAAAGGGTCATCCTTTACCTCAAAAAAGTATAATAATCCATAGGAGTTTAAGATGAAAACATCACAAGACATACATGATACTCCTATGGCATTGTCTTTGTCACAGAATTAAAGGATGACCGCTTATTTGGTGGGTGAAAAGCTTGCTGAAAGAAATTCCTAATGATCCCTGACTTTGAGAGCTATGAGGAAATTGTATGATGTTCCCTCAAGGTCGAAATAGAGATATGAGGATCTCAGGGGTATCATGGGAATAAGAAGCGTAAAGTAGACTTTAATTCTTGAAGACTGATGGATAAATCAAAGGTGTAATGAAAATCCATCACCACACTTGCTAAAGGATTGGAAAGAAAAACCCTAGAAATTTTCTGAAGGGGATGAGGAAATTGTTTTGGGGTGGAAGAGATGGGAGGATGGTCATTAAAAACTGACAAGAATAACCCACAGCTATGATAGAGGAGTGGAATGCTTTGTTCAACCCTCAACATGTTGTTCATTGATTCAACTACAAAGAAACGGGACACTTTTCCAACTAGTTCCCAAAGCAAAGGGTTTTCAGAGGCCACTAACAACCTCTAAGTCAACAAGTCTGATATTTTTCCATCACCACCACTGGAGTGAACCCTGAAAACTATGTGGTGATAGGAATCATTGATATTAATTAATTAATAGAGAACATACTTTTTTATTCTGGTTTTATTCATTGTTTTATATATATAATTTTTTTAGAAAAATCCCAACACCACCACAAATTTTGGAAGTAATGAATTCAGTGAGAACACAAAATGGTCTAATCATTGAATCCCATTAATATAACTCCTCCCCTATAATAATTTATTCATTTAACTTCTCGGTGAGCCTAGTCATACCATCTATAGTGTAATTTGATTCAAATCATGGAATGGATTGGTTTTCCTTATATAGTTCCAAAATAAATTGTCATGAGAAGAAAATCACTCTCCATATGGCGAATCAACCCCTAATTCAATGTAAGTACTAGGAGGATGATGAATTTTCTTTAGCAACATAATCTCAAGCATGAATGTTACAGCAGTATGATAATGATTATCTTTCTCATATTATTGAGTCTAAGGAAACGACCATCCTTAAATTCATGGTTATTCTGAGAGAATTCGCTAAAGTGTTTCCTAAGGAATTTCCTGGTCTTCCACCTTGAAGAGATGTGGAATTCTTAATTGATATTATACGTGAGGGTTTTAAAATATCCAAGACTCCATATAGAATAGTAGTTGGGGAGCATAAGGAGTTGAAGAAACAACTACATGAGAATCTGGAAAAAGGGTGTATACACTCTAGTGATTCACTATATTGTTGACTAATTTGCTTTGTCAAGAAGAAGTATGGGTCAATGGGCATTTGCATTCATTATCGTGATCTCAAGAAAATAACAATAATGAACAAGTATCATATTCCATGAATGGACAAATTTTTATATTTTCTATGTGGAGAAAAATACTTCTCTGACATGGATCTGGAGTTCGGATATTATAATGTAAGGGTGAAGAAAGATGATATCCACAAAAATTCTTTTCATACAATATACAACCACTATGAATTCATAGTAATGTCCTTTGGACTAATAATTCTCTAGAAATATTCATGGACATGATTAATATGGTCTTTAGAGATTACCTAGACATATTGTTGGTAGTATTTATAGACTATATTATAATGTACACCAAAACCATGGAGAAGCATGTGGAGCATCTAAGCACTATACTAGAGACCTTGTGAAAGGAGAAGCTCAATGAAAAGTACAACATGTGGGAGTTGTTTTTGAAGTAGGTCCCATTTTTGGGTCATATCATCATAAGAAATGGGATATCTATGTTTCCATCCTTGATAGCCCCAATTGTGTGATGACCATGGACAACATTAGTAACATATATCCATATATTTCTAATGTTAGCATGATATTATCTTTTATTTGTTAGAAATTTCTCTCGATTGTCCAACATGAATACCATGATAACTCGGAATAGTGTAATGATTTCTTGGAGTGATGAATGTGAAGTGAGATTCAAGGAGTTGAAAAAGGGGTTTATCACTACGCCCATGCTCATAGTACCCACAAGTGGAGAACGTTTTTTGTTTTTTGTGATGATTTGATGAAGGGAATATACTGTGTGTTGATGAAAATAGAAAAATTCATTTCCTACGCTTCAAGAAAATTGATTGTTCATGAGAAAAAATATCCAACACATGATCTAAAGATGGATACAATAATATTCTCTTTAAAATTTTTGAAAAATTACATCTTTGGGGATATGTTTGAATTATATACAGACTAAAAAATCCTAAAGTATTTATTCAAACATAAAGAGTTGAATGTGGGCCAATGATAATGGTTTGAGTGGATCAAATACAATGACTACTTAATCCATTACAACCCTAGGAAAGAGAACAAGGAGGTGGAAGCTCTAATAGTAAATACCAATCAATTATATCATTGAACAGAATTGAAAAGGATATAATCTTCTTAGATTTGATAAAGATAAACATGGGAATAATAAATAAGGGTACATAATCAATCCATTCACAAATGATTACTCTGATATCTCTTTTGGAAAGGTTAAAAGATGTTCAAAAGGATGATGTCAGTATTCAGAAGAATGTGGAAACTATCAAAAATGTGAAATCCTCCGAGTTCAATATTAGTTAAAAAAGGAATTGTGAGATTTGGGTCAAGAATATGTGTTTCATAAAATCCAAATTTAGAGAATGAAATTTTGTATAATTCACATTGTTTTAATTTCTCCATTCACCCAGTAAACAAAATGATTTATTAAGATCTCTGAGAATATTATTGGTGGGATAACATGAAGAATGATATAGATGGGTATATATCAATGTTCCTGGTATGTCATAAAGTGAAGGTTGAGAGGCAGAAGTCTAAGGGGATGATGAAACCATTTCCCATACTATCATGGAAATATGATAACATCACCACATGATTTGTCACCGAACATCCAAATGAATCCATATAAAACAATTATATCTTAGTTGTTGTGTATCGTCTAACAAAGACTGCACACATCATTGTAATTTTAGAGGATTTATAATTTGATCAACTAGCATAGATATTTATCAGAGATGTGGTAAGGCTACATGGAGTACCACTATCGATTGTGTCTGACCGAGATCTATGATTTGTGTCTATGTTTTTGTAGTGTCTTCAACATTATCTGAATATTGAGCTAAACATCAGTATGACTTATCATTATCAAACCGATGGCCAATATGATTGGACTATCAAAACACATGAGGACATGTTGAGAGCATTATCAATGGAATTACAAGGATTATGTGATCAACATATTCCTCTTGTTTAGTTTTATAACAAAAACAGTTTCCACCCAACCATCCAAATGGCTGCTTATGAAGTCCTTTATGGGAAGAGGTGCATAACACAAAGAAGTTGGGATGTAGTTGGAGAGAGAAATATCTTACTTCTAGAAATATCTGAATAAATAATGTAGAGGGTTAGGACCATCCATCCTCATATTAAATCTTCTCAGAGCCGACAAAAAATATATGCTAATAATCATCGATGAGAATTATAGTTTGATGTCAGAGAAATAATATTCAGATGTATATCACAATTGAATATGGTTATGATATTTTGGATGATTGGGAAGCTTAGTCCATGGTTCATCGACCGTTTTTAGATCCTTGATCACATTGGGGCTGTGGCCTATCGACTAAAACTCCCACCAAACCAATCTCAATTACATGATGTATTCTATGTATCACTCTTGAGGAATTACAAACCTGGCCCATCACATGTACTAAATCTATAGGTGGTACCATTATAGAATGAAATCTCATATGAAGAGAATCTGTTGATGATATTAGTTATTTCCAAAAATGTAATAAAAAATTAGACAATGCCTCCCATGAAAGTGTTGTGGAGAAAGCACAAGTTTCATGAAGAAATATGAGAATTTGAGTATGTGATAAAGTAGAGTAACCCTCATTTGTTTTAATGTGGGGAAATAAAATTTTAAGTGTGAAATTTCTTACGATGGAAAGATTGTAAAGAACAGAACATTTATTAATGAAAATTATTCTTGATCTAATTAAATATCTTTTTATGTAAAATGGTTATATAATATATTCACTTCCTTGGTTTTTTGTTTTTGGATATAACAATACCATTATGAATTTTTAGTGTTGCTAATATATCCATTGAAGATTGATCAATTGATTAGTATAAATATAGGGCTTTAAAAAAATCACATTTAATCCAAAAAATAAAGGGATCGAATCATCCAGTATAATTTCTCTGTATGAAGACCATTTGTTAGATCTCAAAAATGAGTTTCCATCACTGGGTTACTCTCTTGACCAAGCCCAAGCCGAGCTTCAATAGGTTTGGCTTGGAGGGTACCTCTTTTGGGATAAGTGTAAGATGATAAAGATTACCACCTGAACGATGTTATCTGAGCTACCCCAAGAGTCTGTCCACGTTGCACACCATACCGTTAGGTCGCATGCAGGTGTTATAAGGTGTTATGTAACAAGACCCTATCACTATGATTATGTGCATTATTTTTATATAGAATAAATAATATACATTTTATTACTGTTACTTTCTAAATAGTTTTTAAAGAAAAATAATATTAATTAGTTTATATTAAATTAAGAAATCCATTTTGATGAATTAATGGATTTTTTAATTAGATAACATTTTAGTTAAATATTATTACTAAATTACTATTTATTATATAAAATGTGTGTATAATTTTTATAAATTCAATTGTAATTTTTATAATGTATTGAACGTTTTTTTATCAAAACCCATGAATTTTCGATATATTTTGGTTTTTTATTTTTAAATTTAATGTTCACATAATTAATTTTTTTTGATAAAATGAATATGTTTTTGGAATCAGGATGTCGAAAGTTTCCAATGGTGATTTTTTCACAATTTTCTGAGATAGAAGAATTTTTGGGAAAATATAATATCACGATACCTAAAGTACAACGAGGGTTTACTCATGCTAATTCAAGTTCTATGAGGGTTTAATAATTATCCATGTGTAATGATCCTTGGATCATGATAATATCATGTTAAATGTTGATTTCACATTTCATTTTTATGATAATCATGCCATATCTTTCTATTATGTTCAATTTTTTCTTGTACTACATTGATAAGCCTATTTCTCAAAATTTAATGTATTCATCCTATTATGAATTTTATACTTCCTTACTGGGTATTATAGATCACCCTTTTCTTATGCAAGTCCTCAGGTTATCCCATGAAATGTTATATATGAAGGAATGTGTCTTGTTATGTAAAAGAAGTTTTCAATAAAGATTTGCATTACATGTTTTAAGTTGTTATATAATGTTATTAAGCCCCAAAGACGCAAAACCCCTTGATCTTCTATATTGTACCAAGCCATGATTTCCTCTAATAAACTATGTTAAGTATGAAATGAAGAGAAGGCTTATTATAGCCTAGATGGTATCAAAATTAATGAAGTGTCATTTTTAAAATAAAAAAATCTAATGAAGGATTTCATATGAACATAATTGAAATATAATGATTGACATGTAAGGATGAAATAACACTTTCCAGTTTCATTGTACAGAATATTACAGACCATGTAAGAATGACTATCATGAATATGTTTTATTTGTTCAATTATATTTATAAAAAAGTTATGTATCTGAATTTTTTCAGAAAGCTAGACAATGATGAATTATTAATATTTTTTCATCTTCAAATGTGCTTTCCACTTTGTATTTTGTTGATATAGTTGTGCATTAAATGGATAATTTAGGGAATAACATTATAATGTGTGGTCCAGTATATCTGTGTTGGATGTATAATTTCGAATGTTATATGAAGATATTTGATATGTATATTAATAATTAATATCAACTAGAACCCTCTATAATTGATATGTATACTTTGGAGAAGGTTTCAATGTTTCATATAGACTACATGTTTATTATAGTGCAAATTTTATTTGTTACCTCTTATCATGATAGAGTAAATTTTAGGGGAAATGGGATTCGTGGAATGAAAATATTTTTTTTTGAAATGCGGAAATGTAAATAAAACACATTTATACATATTTAATATAAATTATGCTGCTCATCCATATATTTAATCTCATATTAATGTGTTAAAATAGTGTTTTACAATGAAGAATGTTATGTGGATTATGAATGAGCATAAAAATTATTTTCATATGGTTTAATGATTCTATTTTTGGCATATTATAAAAATCAAAAAAATTGATATAGTTAGTCAGTGTGATATGATTAAATGTGACAACATGGTTAGGGTATGACATTAAAAGCTATAAATTTTATAAAAATTGTTAAGAAAAAATTTTGATGTTATGAATTATAGAATATTATTATTTATAAAAAATATATTTTTCTACTATAAAAGACAAAAAAAAATCCTTATCAATTCAATATTATGATTATTTTGATGAAATATTTGATATTGATTACAATAAATTTTGAGTTTCTATGTTTTATAGGAAATGCGTTTTTGATAACAACAATGTTAAACATGCTGAATTTAGTTTAAAAATAATGAATTTGAAATATGTTTAATACATTTAAGAACCACTCATAATTGAAACTCATGAAAAATAAATTTTCTTTATTCATGATCCATCAAATTATTAGTGTTAAATCATTTTAAGATGATGAAAAATTTATTTTATTGATGAAAAAATGGAAATTAGGATAAAATACATGATATCCCATATTTTATTTATATATTATGAAAGGATATTGATGTTAGAATCGAAGATATTTTTTTGTATAGAATTTTCCTAAGGAAGGAATATGATAAAAACACTTCAGTAATCTAATGACATTACTAGTATAATATATGATTATCTTCTTTTACATTTCCATTTTTTTAAATGTTTGCTAAATTATTTGTAATGTTTTTAAAATTTTTTTATTTTTATTATATAATCATAGTTAATATATTATTAAATACATAATAGAACATCATTAATATTTTATTTAATCTAAATAGAGTTTTAATGAAAAATTAATTTATTTTTGCTTATAAAAAGTGTATGGGGATCCAAAATTAGTTTGTGTCATAATTTTTTCTAGAAATAAAATTAATATTTTTCTCTATTAATTTATCAAATATAAGAATTATCAATTCACGTGTCAAAAATTATCAATAAAAATTATGATGAAATTTGCCCCTTTTTAATTAAAATTATATTTGTATTTTATTTTTCACATTTTAAAATAAACAATTTATTAAATTAATATAAAATAATCTCAAAATAAGGATAATAAAATAAATTATCAATAATGATAAAACTAAGATTTATCAAATTAAATGTAGTTATATAAGAATTATTGATATAATAATAAACTATATCATTATATTAGGTTTCATTATTGATCTAACAAGATTTAGAAATTAATGGATTTGTTTCTATTTTATATTTATCAAAGAAACTATTTATATTACTTTGTTTTTCTAGGGATTTATTTCCAATTAACATAAAGATTTTTATATTAACTGTTAAATTATTTTACTGATCCTTTATTAATTTTATTTGAAGGGTAATGTCAGATCATACTTCTGATTCACCTTGGAATTCTAGTGAGGACCCTATTAAAACCATTGATGAGGGACCTTGTCTTAAAAAGTAGATTCCTTCTACTTCCACTTGGATAGACATGGCATACATGCTAGGTACAAATGGTTTAACATATTTTCCTATAGTTTTAGTTTCTCATAATTAGAAATAGAGGAATAATTTTTAGTTTTTTTATAATTGTAATCTGATGGGTCCAAATTTGATCCAATTTATTAATTCTCTAAAAATTAAGTCCCATGAATAAAATCAAAATTTTAATTTTTTATTGGTGAAATTTCTATAAGGAAAAAATAGTGAATCTGAGGTGAAACATTTTTGAAAGGACATTTATTATAATTTTTCTTATCATTATTTGTTTTTAATTATAAATGTTAATTTTTTTCTTTTAATTAGATAAAAAATGATATTCTTAAAACTCAATCTGTCAACAAGACAAATATATCTATTTCCACTATGTGATGGAGGGATTATAAATCAACAACAAACAATGATTTTGTTTTTAGTAAAAGAAAAAATGAAAATATGTGGCATATATATCCATTTATAGATGAAGATAAATAGAATAAATTTATTTAATGAAAATGAAAATATTTATTTTTTCAATGTGAAATATAATTTTTTGATGTTTTTATTTCAATATATTGATCAATATAGTATTTTTATTTTACTCAATTAACATGAAAAGGAAATATCACATCAGTATATCTGAATAAAAAACCCTCATAGTTTATCAAATAGATGGTATTCATTATTGGAAGATAAAATGATGAAGGAAAGACATAACTATTTAAGATTTGTTTTTCAGTATCAATAGATATTAACAATACCTACACACCACATAAGCATGAAAAATGAATGATTTCTTGGATGACTAAAAGGGGGATATATCATACTAAAGAATTGAGGGATATTGATAAGATGACTATAAGGATTACTTTATGATATATAAGTTATTAAATTAATTTATAAAATCATTATATTATTAAATTAAAAAATAAATTATTAAAATATTTTAATTTAGACTAATTTGAGTAATGGAATAGACCTTGGTCATCATATTTAGGGCTAAGAAGGATATTTTAGTAAATAATTTTGGAATAAATCAACACCTAGGAATCATAAGTGGATACAATGAGGTTGTTTTAATTAATAAACTATTTTATCATTATAGAATATGATCAATTGAGGATTTATGTAAAGTAATAATAGAGTCTTTATAATATAAGTTTTAAGAAGATAAGGAATTTGATTGAGGGGAGTATTAATGCTATGGTTGAGGAGATGATCAATTTTTTAATAATGTTAATTTATTATGAAATGCATATAAATTTATATGATGCATATCCTAATACACCTCTATTTACTATATATTCCACTTTTCCACCTCGACCTACATATCCCACTCCTCTACCCATGCCTGTTAATCCCACATGTACACCTAATCCTTATTATTCCATCCACTATGAGTTACATTATGAGGATACCTAGTATCATATTATTTCTTATGTGATAATATATTATATTGGGGATATTATAGATCATCCATGGATGGAGATAGATTAGATTTGGGTAAAAGTATTAAATATTATAGATGAATTTACTATATTATCATTCCATAAAGGAAAGTATTTGATTGTAGAACAAAATGTTGGAAATGTTTTATAATTTATATATTGATATGTTCAAAATATTACCAAGGAGGTATGCATATATAACAAACATTATTTAAAATATGTGTTAATGTTTTTAAAATATTTCAATTTATATGTATATATATTGGAATCCCACAAATAGATAGAGACTTTTTATATAATGTGAAGATGGGTTTAGGAAAATTTGAATTAAGATATACCATCACATTATAAATTATAAATTAGTGAATTTTATTTTTTATATTATAATTATATTCATAATATGTGGATGTCTATGGAAAAATTATTTTTCTGAGGATTTATAGGAGGAATATGATTGATTTTTCTACATTTTAAATTCTATTCCACAGAGTGGTGAAAGTAATTTTCATGTTTTTTGATTAGAATATTTACAAAAGTAATATAAATTTTATTTACCTAAAATATTAATTTTATTTATTATGTATATATATAATTTTTTTTCAAAATGATACATAATTTGGTTAAGAAAAAATGGATACCCAATTTATTTTTCATGAGGTGAGGATCATGAATAATGATGAAATAATTACATTTACTTTAAAAAAATTATTGAATCTTTTAATTTAGTGTCGGGAGATTTATTTTATTGACCGGTGTGTAACTTATATTTATATTTTATGTCAATATTACATTTACTAAAATTATTATTATTTTAATATTACTGGTCATTAGATGTTTGGTTTGATTATAAAAAGTAAAATCATCCATGAATAACATTAAAAGGTTATAATGTTCAATTATAAACTAATTGATGTTGAAAATTATATTCAACATCATTTAAAAAATATCATTGGAAAAGTACTTATAAAGATTCATTTAATGTTTTTTTAACTAACATGAATCCTTAAAACCCAATGTGAAAACCATGTTTCTCACTAGTGTGACTAGTTAAATTGAATACCATTTTGTCAACTGAGATATCAAATAAAAACAAAACACTACATATGATTCCCAATATTTCATCTTTCTTCAACAATTAAAAATATACTTGGAGGGGTCATGGATTTGTTAAATAACAACCATTTCCTGACCTTCGAGGTATGATCCAAGCAATACAATGAAAATATTATAAAACCTTGAATTTATAAAATAAAAACATTTATTGAATAAAATATACTCCACACACTATCTAGTTTCTCTTTCATTATATGCATCACTGAGTTGATCATGTGTTGCACACAACACTGTGCTTAATCAAAACGCAACATATTATTTAAATATTAATATTTCATGATAAAATTATATCATATAAATTATAATTATTGTAATGAATATGAATATAATATTTATGAAAATATTTAAAATATACATGTTATTTTTTATTATAAATATGTTAAGAGCCATTTAAATGAAAAATAAATGATTCTAAAAAAAAATTATTTTTCTAAAAGATGGATTTGTCTCCCATTGCAAAAGAAATCTAAAATTAATTTTTAAAACTTATAGATTATTTAAATTATTAAATTAAATTAATTTTTGAAATAATAATATATTAAATTTTCATAGGGTTAATATTTGGATAATTTATGAAAGGATTCTTTTTTTTGATGAATAGTGAAAAATACTGAATTATAATTTGAAACTGATTTTTCATTTAAAATTATTTATAATGTTATTTTAGATTTTAATGTTATTTCAATTTTACATTAATCCAATTATTTATCATCTAATACGATTTAGGTCATTGGAATATTTTTCATAATCAAATGTGATAAAAAAATTATAATCTTTTGGACATTTTCTCTTAAAAAACCACTTTTCCCCGCATCTCTGTGATAAATTTTAAATTCAATATTTTGAGTTATTTAAATTAATTTGGGAAAATTTATTCTATATTTTAAATTAGAATAATTTATGTAATATAATAATTTCACCTTAATATTTTCCATAATAATTTAGAAAATACATAATTAATTAATTAACACGATTAAGGTTAAATCATTGGTAGGCACATTACATGATCTTCAAAAAATGTATTTTGATAGACAAATGATTATTAAATAATAATTAGGATTTAATATTTAAAATCATTAATTTTAAATAATATTATAAGCCTTATTTTTTTTTTTTTTATTAAAATAATAATTACCAAGTTAAAAAAACAAGTTATGTGGGGGAAATTTAAATTGTTGAAAAAGCTAAATGTAATGGATATGGAAGGAATTAATTATAACATTTATTAGAGGTTTTTAGATCATATAGTACCTAATCTAAATTATTTATCAATTTTTATCCACTTTATGAAATAGAGTCATCCCATTATTGAAAAATGTTCAGTATTTACAAAAAATACCACTCCAACACAATTATAAAGGAGCACCCACATCCCTAATTTATTCACACATATCATGAAATATTACCTTATTTAAAACTAAAAAATCACATAAAAACATCCCTTATATCATACTAGAAGAATTATTTTGGGAATAAATCCATCCAAGGAAGGAGTTTGAGTAAACCTACAGAAGACACCTCAAGAAGATGTAACATTTTTCAATGAGATATTTAATTTTATTTCTTCCTAAAATTCCATAAATTATTTTTAATCCATGATGATATAATATCACCCATATAATATATATATATATTTGTTTTTTTATTAAATGACCTAAAAATTACACCACATCTATCAAATGGGTTATGAAATCATTAATCCTCTATATAACATACTACAACCTCACAAACCAATGTCATTAATGTTTTCATTACCATATCTCACAGATTGGTATAATTGTGGATAAAAAGTATATATATTATATTTATAACATAATTATACTTATGCAGTAATTATATATTATATAAAAACATTCACTTTCCATTATGTGTGTGATATGACAATTTTACTCAGGTGTACGACAAACTACCACCTCCTGAAGTGATATGATTCATTTTTCACTAATGGTGTTTATTAAAGGTAAAGAGGATAATTTTAATGAATATATGTGACATAAAATAAATAGTAATTATATTAATAAAATATATATCATTATTAAAATATAATATAAATCCTCACAATTCTAATCTTTTCATATAATGAAAGATGATAAAATATTTCTTGTACTTTTGGACTGCCGCCATCACAAAATGATGTGACTCTCTATTCATAACCACACAACATGGATGGTAGATATATGTAAGTAAATTTTAATGAAATAATATGAATTTATTTTCCTTATATAATGGTAAAAAATTACATACCTTCATTCAATAATGATATTTTAAAATGGAAATGTTACTCTTATGTATGTACAACCTACCATCCCCATGATTATAACAAACATCATTTCTCAAAACAATCTTTAATGATTTTTTATAAAATTATATTTGATGTCTAGATATGATAATTATCTAATTCTTAATAGTCATTAGACTATGTAATTATGAAATATTAATAAAATATGGTCTCCTTCCATAATTATCACGAATGTGAAAACAATGAATTTATGACTTACGAAACATAAAATAATGAAAGATTATTAATGAAGGAGTGAAAATATGTAATTAAAGGATTAGATATGATATAATAAATATCAATTTGGTTATGTAAAATTTTAATGACCTATTTAAAACAATCAAAAATTAGTTCAAATAACATATAACTGAAGGAAGCATGAGTTAATTTTTTCATCTCAATTTTAATTTTATTAAGACTTCTTTGTTATTATACAATAATTCACTTTTATGGGGTGTATACTCTTCCTCTTTGACATTCAATGTTGCGATTCATTCATAAATTATTTTATTTTTTATTTAACTGTGAATAATATCACTTAATGTGATTTGAATAAGAAATTACAAATACAAAATTTTATTGAGAATTCTCAGTATTTTGTGATTGTTAGATTTTTGTTGAAACAATAACCAATATTTGAAACTTTTTCATTATACAATAATATTTTTTAAAAAATAAGTATTCTTGAGTGATTGATTTATTTATTTCCTAAAAAATATTCCTTTTTTACATAAGGTGTTTACTTGGAATTTTATTTGATTAACTGAGGAAATATTGGAAAATTTGTAACCATTTATCAGTACATTTATTTGATGATGAGGAATATTGATTCACAAAATAAATCAATAACTAGATATATGAGGGATGATTTTTAATAGTTGTGATGGGTGGGTCTTGGATTATATATATCTATATGATGCATCAAAAGGCCTCATAATACAAATCAGTTGGCTAAATTAAATGGATTTATACTTATAGTTTTAAACCATATAATGAAAGGTTGTGATAGTAGAGTAATCATGATGCCTGATATCAATTTTTTCAAATAATTAAGAATATAAATTATATATAATTCATTTATTATTATCACTGATATTTTTTATATGTTATTATTTAAGGATACATCAAATTCCCAATTATTGAATACATGGAATGGGTGTTCAACTGTTAACCTTCCCATATTTATAATTCCCTTTTTATAATGATAATCATATTTTTTAATTATAATGTCTATTGAGTTACATATCATTCTATATTGATTATTCTTATTGACTCATTATTTATTATTCATTAATTAACCATTACTAAGAATTTCATCTCACACTTATTTTTTTCCATTCCCCATGATATGAAGAATAATTCTTGGGAGGGTTTTTAAAGGATGAAGTTCATTTTATAATATTGTTTATAATGTATTAATTTCAATTCCCATTGTAAAATGGTTACCATGTAATTATGTTTTTCTATAAATCATAATAACCTATTTTTACTTTGGGATTTGACCCTTTTTATATATTATAATGCAACAAAGCTATCACAGGCTCCAGACAACTGTTGTTAGGGTTGCTAAAGTTGTCATGACAGAATGATTAGTAAAAATCATTGGACATGGATTATGTAAAACCCATATTATGGAACATAACCATATGATATATCATAATGATATGTTTATAAGAATATCCTATTGTTTCATTAAGGTAAAAATTATGTTGTTTTTCAATTCAATACATCCTCATTTAGATCTTAAAAAATGACATGGTTTTTGACAAGATGAACCAAGGGGTAATAATTTTGAAAGAAGGGCATTACTCTTGACCCGATAATCACCTAGTACATGATAATGGGTCTTACTGCTCCAATTTTTTTTACAGTATTGGGATATATTTTTATAATAATTCAATTTTTTAAATCAATTATTATGGATTGGAATTATAGATTCCTAAAACATTCAATGTTTATGATAATTATATTATCTATCACTACTACAAATACCACTTTTATCAGTGCTAAAAATGGCCTTTATCAGCGCTAGAAAAAGCATTGATAAAGCCGGTGAAGATAAAGAGTGGGTCCCCTTCATCAACGCTCCAAAAAGCGCTGATAAAGACCCATTTTATCAGTGCTAAAAAAGCGCTGATAAAAGGGGTCTTATATCTGCGCTAAAACAAAGCACTGATAAAAGGGTCCTTTATCAGTGCTTTGTTTTAGTGATGATAAAAGACCCCTATATTAGCGCTTCCTTTATCAGCACTTTCATTTTAGTGCTGATAAAGGACCCCTATTATGAGTGCTTTTTTAAAAGCGCTGATAAAAGGTAAAAAAATTAAAAAAATAAAAAAAATAAAAAAAAAATAATTTTTTTTTAAATTTTAAAAAATACTGCCAATCGGGGGGATTTTATATTGCTTGAGCCCCCCATTTTACAGTGCTTTTCTACCCCTATAAAGCGCCCCATGCACCCCCTTAACCCTTAAACAGTGCTTGCTCCCATATTCCCCCATGCGCGCGTGCCCCTGCCTCCACCAGGATTTGAACTTGAGACCTCCCTGCTCCGCGCCTAAGCCTTTACTACTACACTATTTTGATTTGTCTTCCAATTCATGATATATATATATATATAGTTATATTTATTCTTATATTAATTTATATTTATATTAATATATATATAGTTATATTTTAATATATATATAGTTATATTAATATATATATATATATAGTTATATTTATTCGTATAGTTCTATATATTTATATTAAAATATATATATAGTTATATTTTAATATATATATATAGTTATATTAATATATATATAGTTATATTAATATATATCTATATATATATTTAGTTATATTTATTCGTATGATACTATATATTTATATTAATATATATATATATAGTTATATTAACATATATATAGTTATATTAACATATATATTGTTATATTAAGATATATATATATAGTTATATGAATATATATATATATATATATATAGTTATATTAATATATATATATAGTGATATTAATATATATATTTATAGTGATAATAATATATATTTTTATAGTGATATTAATATATATATTTATAGTAATACTAATATATATATATGTAGTAATATTAATATATATATATAGCTAGATTAATATATATATATATAGTTAGATTAATATAAAGGTATATAAATATTCATATATTTGTATTTTAAATAAAATGGATGTTAGTTATTATTTATAAAAAGATAATATTTTTTATATGTAAATGTATTTTATTATTTATATTTATAATTAAATTTTTAGGTGTGAATAATTAAAAAATTTGTATATATTGTTATATATTTGATTATAAATAGCAGTGCATTATAAAAAAGGATGAAATTTCAAAAACATAATATCAATATGAATGTAATATCTTGGAATAAATTCAGTCCCCACCAAAAAAACCAATAATACCCCCTTAAACAAGGTTGAAAATCCACAAAATGTTAAAAAATCAGGGTACTCCGACAAAAAACTCAGTTTTGGAGGCCTTCTGGGCCTCTTTTTGCCTCTAAAATCCCTTGAATGGGGTTTACTCGGTCATATAAATGTAGCTCTCCTCACAGGCATCGATTTGATATGTGGTAGAGCTCAAACGGACACCCGGCTCAAAAGTTATGTCCATTTGAAGTTTGACTAGCGTTTTCAACATATTTTGGATCTTTTTTTAAATTTTTAAATTTTTTTAGTCTTCATATTTTTATTAAATGACAATTACTCCATAATAATTAGTAAATTGTTAATTAAAAATATTTTTTTAAATTTTTTAAGAAGCCATTTTCACTAAATATCTTATATATTAAGTATATTAAATGTAAATGTACAATTATACTTATCTATTATATATTTAAAAATTATATATTACATTTATATCAATATAACTATATTTATATAATAATGTAATAATATATTTTTTTAAATTTTTTTTGAAGTCAACCCTTTATCAGCGCTTTTAAAAAATGCACTAATAAACCCCCCCTCGTATCAGCGCTACTCAACAAGCGTTGAAAAAGGGGGTCCCTTTATCAGCGCTTTTTTAGCCCTGATAAAGGCAACCCCCTTTATCAGCGCTTTTTCGTTAGCACTGATAATGAGGGGGGGGGGGGCGCTACGAAAAAATCTTTTTGTGGTAGTGTATGCATAACTATTCCCATCAATATTTTCCGAGTTTAGGGATTATATATTGTTTTCCCAAATTATAGGATTTAATCTAGTGTGTGAAATCATTTATAAATGTTTTCTATAAGAATTAACGGGAACAACATTATTTCACATAATCCACAGAGTAATAATGATATTTTTATTGATGGGTTTTGGTAAATATTTTTATGTGAACTTATGTCCCTAACATTAACATCATACGAGGACATAGTATTATGTTATAAAAAGATAAAGAAGTAATTATTTGACTATCATGGATTTGGAGGGAATCATGAGTCAAAGATTAATACTGGGAAGATAATGGACAAAGGAAATATTGGAATGATTGATTTTATCTTATGTGATAAATATAGAATGAGTCAACCCTGTAATTGCATAAATAGAATGAGAGTTTTTTAGAATTGTAGAGAGAAATGCCACCATGCTTGTGATTTCTTGTGTATGTATTGTTTTCCTAATGTATAATGCCTCATAAATATGAAGATGGGTCACTATGATTTTAAATGTATCAATCTTAAATGGAATATACCTAAAAAGTAGCTAATAGATCATGATAAATCTGTACTATTACAAAAATGAAGTGGAATGATTATTTTTCAATTGTTTGGATTTAATAATTATTTCATTTGAGTATTCATCAATGGTATCATCATTATAATAATTATAAATTTTCTAAGGATGGGGTGGTAGTACTTTTTCATTAAGGATTTTAATTAAATATTGTGTTGAACAATACCATTGACCAATACAAATGATTCCGTGTCATGTTGAATTTTTTTGAAAAATGATTGAGGGAATGATAACTTTTAATATGTTCTGAATGATAGGATAGTGATGTTTGGATAATGTGATGATTTATATTAGTAAATTAAATTGGATAATACATATACATAGGAACCAATTAATTATTTTTTTCAATGTGATTTATTTTAGAAAGAGCTTACAACAATTTTGAAGGAATATATATAATAATATCTGTTTTCTATAAAAATAATGAAAAATTCAAGTTTTAAATATTTTTTTATGGAAATTCAGGTTATTAGAATGTTTCCAAATATTACATGATGAAGGTATTAACATATTTGTTTTGTGATGTTTAAGAGATACATTATGTTTTTTGGGGATTAATGTTTAGTGTGTTTTTGAAATTCAACGACATTCTTCATTATATTTGAGATATTGATCATTTTCAAGGGTCATATGATTAACTATTAATGATATGGTTTTAGGTTAACATTGAATAAGGTTTTATGTGTTAATTTATTACAACAATATATGTATATTTATATATATTGTATAACTTGTGTTAACAATATTGGGTTTGTAAAATAATTAGAGATAAAAGGAAGGACTGTCACTCTTATATGGATCTTCATACCCATTAAATCTGAATTTTAATACACAATGAATAAAAAATAATTTATTAATATTAATTTCTTATAGTATTAGATGAATTGGAAATTTATTGAAGCATCCCTAATCAATGAAATTAATGTTATGAAGTAGAATAATATCCAGTATGTATATTTCTATATATTATTAAATCGTAAAAGAAGTCCTAAAATTTTAGAAAAAAATATTGAAAAAATATACTAATATTACATTTAGATCCATTAAATTATATTTACTTTTAAATAATCATTTATTTATTGTATTGAGACCGTTATCATTCCACTAGTCACTCAATTTCGTATGATCAATGACCTCCAACAATCTCTATAATTATTTACACTTTGGTTTAGTTTCCATATATTTACATTTCAAAAATGATCTCCTACATGGATAAATATTTAATTTTTATTACATATGATATATTTAACTGTTACCTCTTTAATTAAGAGGTTATTTTATTAACACATTATATATTTTGAGTTTTCAAAAAGAATATATTTTTAAATACAAAACCATGATTACCAAAATCAATGTTAAATAATAAGGATGAAATTTATATTAAGGTGGGGAGAATTTAAAACCACATAATAATGAAATAATAAAATTTTATTTGATATATTTCCTGCTATAAAATATTGATATTGGTTTGAATTATATGAAACTCTATGATTATCCTTTAATACACACAACACTGAACATAAATGAAACATGATATTTTATTAAAAAAATTTGTTTAATGGGATTGTTATAAATTGTCTATTAGAATGGAGGGTAAGAATTGGAATAACAAAATTAGAAAAATATATAGTTTACAATTTTTTTTATTGATCATAAATAAATTTATTTTCCATTTAGAATAAAAAGATATGTAACCTGAAAAAGTCATTTATCTAAAAGATTAATTAGTAGAACATTGTGAAAATAATATAAAATTAATATTTTCAACAAGTAAGAAATTTATGTCATTAAATTAACAGAACTTTTGAAATTAATATATAATAATTTAATTAGGGTTTTTTGTGATTTTTTGAAAATATTCCTCTATTGATGAATAATGTAAAATATATATTTTTTCATGAAATATTACTTTATATATATATTATTTTTGAGGATAAAATATATTTTAAATTGGATTTAATGAAAAAATTTTCAATTACCTATCAATTAATCCAACTAATGTCAATTTAATCAATTTAAAATTGAATATTTATATAAATAATTGTTAATATGTTTAATATTTTTTGATTGAAAAACTTCATTCTCGTCACGTCATTAGGGTTTATTTTAAAATAAAATTTTCTACTTATGTGGATTTAATTATGGAAAAACAATTCCATATTTTAAATTAGAAAAAATTATGAGATCTAATAATTTCAACTTAATGTATTACCATAATGATTATCGAAGCAATTGAAATATTAATTACATCAATTAATGTTGAAACATGATTATATGAATTACATGCGATTGTGTTCAAAATAATATTTCACACATAGGATTTTTATTCAATTATTTTTATTTAATATTTTGAATCATTTAGACAAAGTTATATAATACATAATACTTTATTTTAATCATAATTTATAAATTACCTTAGTTAAAATATGCTAGTTTTCATAGCGATAATTAAAATGTTAAAAACAAGTAAAACATGATGGTTATGGAATGAATTTTTTAGAGCATGTGTTTTCTTGTCATAGAGGAGTGGAAGAACCATATCATATATCCAATAAATTATTTATCAAAATTTTCTCCAAATTTTGTGATAGTGACTCCCAATTTTGAAACCCTTTTTGGTTTTACAAAAATTCCACTACCCCTCAATTATAAATGGGAACTCACTGATCTCACTTATTCATACCTCCCAATCCATTTATCTCAGAAAACCCACTAAAAATCCACATAAAAATTATATAATATATTCCTATAGGGATTCATTTATTACTATATATATCATATTAAATCATTTGTATAATATTATTGAAGAAAACTGAATAGGAGGTAACAGTCTTAAATGAGATTTTTTTTTATTTCTTCCTCCACATACTTAAATTATTATTAATCTATGATGATATAATAAAATATTGATATTAATTATAGTTATATATTATTATTATTATTTAATGACTTAAAAATAGATCAACTTGTATAAAATCATTTGTAATATTTTCATTCGTTTGAATGGCATAGTACCACCTCATAAACTGATGTCATTCCTGTTTTCGATTACCAACTATAAAAGTTGGGTATTATGATTAATATAATGAATCATTATGATATTTATAACATAATTATAACTATTAATTATATATATCAAATATATATATAATGTTTTTATTCTTTGAGGATATGAAGTTGTTCGTGTGTATAGAAGACTTCAACCTCATAGAGCGATATGATTCACATTTCATTATCTCTATATATTGAGAGTGACAAGGATAAAGATAATATTTAGATTTGATTTAAATGAAATTATAAATATATTCATGGAATATTTATCATTATATACAGATAATATGTATCATTTTCATTCATATCATTTCACTCAATGAAATATGATAATGTCGTTCGTGTACATGTGGACTACAACCTTCATGAAATGACGTGATTATATTTAAATTACCACACCAAAAGGACGGTATATATAAGAATATTTAATTAAAAAATATGATATTATGTTTATTATGGTGAGGTAAAATATTACATACCTTCTTTTTTTAATGATTCTTTTTAAATTGAAACATTTCTCATGTGTATATATGGCTTCTGTGTCCTTTATCACAACATACTTCATTTCTCCAAAACATATTTAATGAATAGTTTAAAAAATATAATTGATGTATAAATAGGATAGTTAATTCATTGTTACTATTCATTATATTATGGAAATATATAATATTTATAGGAATTGTAACATTCCTAACAAATCATTAATGTAAAAATTAGAGAATTAACAACCGAAATAAAGAAAATAATGATAGATTATTTATTAATGAGTGAAATGATGTTATAAAAGGAAAATAAATTACATTATAAATAATCATATATTTCTTTTATACGTTAATAATATGATTAAAATCACTATATAATAGGTCAAATAATCTTCAACTAAAAGGGAGCATGAGTTAAGATATTTCATCTAAATTTACATTTAATAGAGATAATTTGTTATTATCAACAAATTCACATTTATGTGGCGTATATACTACCTATTTGAAATGAAAAAACATTATTCTTTAATAATTCATGGTATTATATTTTTCCCTTTTAATATTTTAATCCAATGGGGTTTAACATGAACATTAACACATTTTAAAAGTTATTATGCAATCTCACATTTTTTATTGTTAACTTTATCTTAAAACAATCACATTATTGTGATAAATATAGATTCAAATTTAAATTTTCAATAAATATAATTTTTCAAGTGGGATTAAAATAATTATTTTATAAATGTAATATTATTTTTCATATTGTAATTTCATTAAATGTTATTGTGTTAAATGTGAAATATTGATAAATCTGTATACATTAATGAATAAATATATTTGTTAAGAAGGAATATTGGATCATGAATTAAAATATTTATTTTATATATGAGGGATTCCGTCATCATGTATTGATAGATGGGGAATAAATTTTATATAGTACCTCAATGGATCTATAGGTGTCATGAGACAAATTCATTTTCCAAATTAAATGGTTTTCAATATGGATTATGTTTTTTCATATATAATTCATTTTTTATTATACATGAGATTTTCACTATGATTTTTTATAAGGATACATTTCATTCCCAGTTATTGATTAAATAGAATTTTTTTCTTTTATTTACCCTTACACATTGATTATGCCTGATCATACAAGGATTTTCATGTTTTTTAAATGGAATAATATTTTAGTTATTTTCCATCATATATTGATCATTCTTATTGATTCATTATACCTACCATTGTAAAAAACCCTTATAGAGAATTTTATTTGACCTTTATTTTTTTTCCTTTCCATAGGATAATTAGAATTATTCATGGATGTGTTTATAAAAGAAGGTATTTTATTTCCATTTTTTTGTGTATTGATTTTTATTTAAATTCCTAATGAAAAATGGTTTTCATATTTCTATATTGTTCTCCAAAATGAATAACCAGACCCATCCATCAAGATTTGATCCATTTTATCTATGACAATGTAATAAATTAGAGACCTTCCCTAGGATACTAAAGTCAGATTATCTCGATATAGAAAAATTATTTCCAATTTTTTTTTAAAAACATTATAAGGTCAGTAGATAAAGAATCTAATAAATGTAAGGAACATACATTATATTTTAATATAATATTTAATAATCAAATGGATGTTTTGTAAATTTTATATTATTAACATAAAATATTTATTATCTTAAAGAATATTGTGCCTTTAATATTGTTCCAAAATAGTTGTCCCTAAACATTAACTCAAAAGACCCATAATATAGTCAAAATTCAATGAAACACATGAAAAATAGTATACCAAAATATTAAAAACTTACAACAATATAAGAAATGATGAGAAGAAGGGTAAGAGTTAAGCTTCCTTCAACTATCTTGTCATGATCAAATGAATTATTTCCAGGGATTGCTAACAAAGTGTAACTTCTGATTATGATGAAATTCTTTGTAAATTTTATAAATTAGTTTTTAATTTATTTTTCGATGATGATAAAGCATGATATAAGTAGCTATTTAATTATTCAAGTTAATTATATCTTGTTATTTAATACAAGAATAAATCTCCCCAATAAGGGATTCCTTGACAATACAATCATTCTTATGATTCTATATATAACCATTCATTTCTAAAATTGAGGAGGGATATTATTTCTCTACTACCTTTAATGGTATTTTATAATAATTTTTCTCATTGGTTTGTATTTTCTAATTACAACCCATGGATCTAATTAAAATTATCCTTTAAAAATATGAATATTTTTTTGTATTTCTGTTTTTCATAGGTGATAAGAGATGAATCGATAAGAATAAACTACTTAATTATTCTCTTTCATTACACATCAATGGAAATAATAATGCTAAATATCTCAAACATTGGAGAGAATTTGGACATGTTTAATAGAATGAAAAAAAACATACAAACATTATGTTCCTTTTCCAACATATCATATGGAGGAATTAACACATTATCCAATGAAGCACCTATAATAGTCAACCAATCAGTATTTATATTAGAATGATAAACTCCAAATACATCATCAATAACAACCTAGGAAGTCATCCTTGATTCCCTACTGTTGTGAGTTTTATTTGTTATCATGGAATGTAATTTTGTTTTGGAGGTTTCAAGAATTTTTTATTAAGATAACCCATGAATGAAGTGAAGTTACCCCAAGAATATATTCAATGATCATTAATAATCATTGATGATAATATTTGAATGTTTCTTATTATAATTCTAATGAAAAAATAAATATTATTTTATTTTTATTGGGATATATGATATTTACTATTAAAGATAAATGTTACTAAAGATTTGAATATCCATCCCTTTTTTGGATTGTTATTTTTACGATAAGATTACTAAAAGAATAGTTGAAGTGAGGATACAATATTTTGTGGAATGGTGGAATATTAGTTCATTTACAGGTTTATTTTTGAATGTGTATTGTTGGGTTTTTATAAAAGAAACGGGACAAACACTTCCATCCAAGGATATAGTTCAACCACATGATTGAGAAAATAATAATCCAAAGGAGATCCAATTCAAACTGGAAATCCATGTTGGAATGTTAGATATTTTAAAATGATAGATTATTCATGGGTAGGTAGATAGAGGACCCATAGAGTGGTTAAAAACATCTTTATCTGTGCCATGAATGGTTGTGGATGACCATAGACACACATCAAATATCACTATCCAACCTATTGAGAATGAATATTAATAATGCTGTGTAGAGAATAAAGATTAATTTGAACATGTTACATGAATGTTTTATTTAATTTTCTTCAATTTAGTAAAAAAATATGAAAATAATGAATGTTAAAAGGAAAATAATATATCGGTTTATCTTTGAACTCATTCTAGAAAGTTTGTATGTAGTGGTATTCATGCCATCTCCTAGTAAAAATCTAGGACCGGATGTTTTTAACAAGTTAATAATTCCATCAGTGATAAGATGATAACCATGGAATAACTAATGAAATATAATGAAATAATTGATGAAATCATGAAAAATAAGTTTGAATACACATATGTGAATTCAAGTGAATAGAGATCTATACTCTCCTTGGGATTCATGATTTATCAAGGGGCCACACACTCAGATGGATGACCACAAGAATGAAGAAGATATTTTCTATGCATAGTAGGTAAAGATTCCATGATCATATTATAGAATGAAATAATATTGACTAACCATAAGATTAAATATATACCAATCACCTAAAGAACCAGAGACTCAAAACACAAGGAAATTTAAACGAACTACATGATATAGATAACAAGAAACCATAATATATGATTAATTTTAAGAGAGACATTATAGATAAACCATGGTAGGCACCGTGTAGTTGAAGTAATCTTGGTATTTTCTTATTAGAAAGGTGAGGATGTATGAAACTAATGAATAAGAAGTGTGTATCATGGAATCCATTGTTTATTGAAGTATAAATTTTATATGATGAAATGTGAATAGTTTATTTAAAATTTAATTATCATGGGATTTTTTATCAATATTCTTGTTTAACAGTGAGGATGTGTGACCATGGACGAATTAGGTTTGGATTATTAATAATGGATTATTTAGGGTATGATGAGTTACCATGAAATCCGATTATATGTAGAGAAACTATACTCACATGGTATGAATATGAGACCATACAAAGATAATGAAGATGAAATATTGTTATGTATAACTATGTATATGAATTCAATATGATCAACATATTGGAAATAAACAAATAGAAAAATATTTGAAATATCAAAATTATATTTGATCAATGTCTATGATTCATGTACGGAAATTAAAAAGAAGATTGCGAAAGTATGAATATCATTCAAAGATTATTTATTTTTAATAGAACAAAGAAATTAAAACTTTTTTCATATTATATAAATGGGGATTATTTAGGTGAAGTGTTATAAAATAATGATGAATAATAACATAGTTTTATTCCCAAAATGATCTAATGTCCTGAATGAAGGAAAATCTCTAACTGAACCTGGTGCATGAATGAAAATTCATATAAGGTATTAACATAACGTTGAAAATGAGTCTTATATCATGGATGTATTTCATTGAATAAATATAGAAATTTAGATTTAAATGCATGGGTTATCATAATATGAAGGGAAACATTTTTTGAATAAGAGTTATAAAAAATTAATGTCGGTATATATTAATTTGAAATCATAAATACATAAAAATTAATATAAATAGAACAAGATATAGGTTTGATATATTTTTGTAAAATAATTATAATAATGAATATGGAATGATCAAATACTGGTACTATGAATATATTAATGCATAATACATTATTTATATGGGAAGACCATTCTGTAGGAAGAATAATGAAGAAACCCCAATTTTAAAGAGTTTGAAGAGTCCATAATAATTCTTCATGTTTGCATGCAGAAACATATTGTTTTCAAATTAGGATCACATGGATGTTATTTGGAACATATAAATCTAACAAATATAAAATTATATGATATTTTAAATACTTTAAAATAAAAATATTTTATTTCAAATAATTTTCAGAGTTCTATAAATATTACAATGAAGAAGAAGTATAAAATAAAGTAGCCAAAACTATTGGATATTATATAATTTATATTTTTAGGTATAAAGATCTATATGTATTCTCTCAATACTATTATTCATGAGAGAAGTGTTTTTTAATGTCACATGTTAGAAGAGACCCACTACTAGATGCAATAAGATATATCCTTTTGTATCAAAGAAGATATAATAACTTGTAAAATTTTTATTATGCACTGATGTAGAAGAAGAATAGAAGATGGTGGAGATATAGAAATGATTTTGTTTCATTAAAAAAGATAAATAATAAGAATGATGTTGAATGAGATTATCAACTGAGTTAGTCACTAAATTCATTAGATGAAGAAGAGATACGTGCACTCGAGTGCTTCCCTAATGAGGAATAATATGATTTAGAAGTAGAAGAGAGAAGTGTAAGATTATGATGAATTATATTAGTGTGATAATATAATGAAGAAAAAGTGTTCGGATACAATGTTGTGGACATGAACAAGAGATGTCACCCACTACTCCATTAGAGATGAAGAAAAAGAAGGTGGAATCACATTAATATCCAAAAATTATATTATGTTGGTGGTGTTATAGAATTTTTTCAAACAAAATTTAATTATAATTATAAGGCATTACCTAACCGCATGATGAACCAAAATAGTGAACATATTTCACACTTTACACTATTGGGACATATATTTATATAAATAATAGTATCAGACTAGTGTGTTTTGTGACATTGAGTTTTACCATATCAAACAACAGATTATCCTTCTCATAATAAGATGTTAACATTAGAAATTATTTTTCCATATTATATGTTTCTTTAATATTGTCACGTGGGATAGAAAACATTGGGGAATAGAGGAAATGGATTCACATTCAATTTAACATGTGACAAAGGAAAATGGAATATTGAAAAAACAATATAGTTAAAATTGTATTAAAAGTCAACAACAATGATTCACCCCCTTCTCAATGTGGTAAATAACCCTTCTGGTACCATCAATTAGTGTTATATAATAGTTCACATCTTATTGAATTATATTTTCATGATGTTGTTTACTAATTATTATTTTAATTATCATTCATATTTCACAACGTAATGCAGTTTTGGTGAAAATATATATGTTTCAGATAATACTTTTTATTCTTTCAATATATTGATTTACTGTCATGACCTGTCCCCCGGGGCTTGAGTCGTAACTACCCCAAGACCACCTTCCATAGGCCAGGGGCTGGTGACTAGCACCAATGGAATAAATCCCTATAACTGGGAAGGCATTGCCTTTATAAAATGTAACCATACATAACCAAAGAACAAATGGAAGCATACACTAAGTAAAGCAGTAAAACAAGTTTACCGAAAATACAAAATGTGCCGGAAATAAAAGCCCAAAAGAATAATAAAGCTATAACTAAATGTAAAGTACAACTCAAAGGACAACAGGTGAAAGGTGACAAGAAGCTCCTGGATCGTCCACCACATACCCTACCGGATGGTTAGGTACAGATGTCCTCCTCAACACTCTGCGTCCGTCCGTCTGTCCATCCGTCTCCTCCGTATACCGTCTCGTTGTGAGACCCACCTCCAGGTACCGTCCAGTCCTCGTACACTCCACCACGGTCAGCGTTGTCTATCGTCTGCATCCAACACATCGAGTTGCGGGCATATCCCGTGCAGGGGTGAGTATAACAATACTCTGTAGGGACCTCGAGACTGTCAAGGTCTCACAAAATCCAACAAGGATAAACCACAATGAATGATCTCATCATATAACCTTTACATAGGTATATGCCCATACATATACCTAAGTTATAATGTAACACATCTCAATCATGAGGTAAAACACAAAGGTCATTGACTCAGCTAAAACCAGGATTTTCATTAGTGATATAGAAACCACAACTGTTGAAGATCTCCTCCTCTCACGAGTACAGTGATCCTGTCATGACTCTGAGGCGCTGCTCACTAACCTTAGACTGTTGATGTACTCCTCCTGTCGAGTACCACGAGTCTACCACCCCAACATAGTAGTGCTCCCTACCATGGGTCTTCCACCCCAACATAGTAGTGCTCCCTCTACTAGCCTACAGAGGTACTCCACCTGTCGAGTACTACGGGTCTTCCACCCCAACACAGTAGTGATCCCTGCTATGGGTCTGCCACCCCAACACAGTAGTGCTCCCCACTGGGCTAGTCAAGTCACTCTGATACAAATCAGACCAGTAGTCATCAGGTCTCAACCAGCTACAAGGTCTCTTTACTCTATACGCTCATCTTCGGAAGGATCCGATCCACAAGCTATTGGTCGATACTCCAAGTATCACAATGTCACATGATGAAGTATCTCAAAGGACCGCCTCGTCAAAGGGGTCTCAACACAATAGATGGCGCGTCCATCGGACACCCAGTCTATGAGTTAATAGCATTTTAGTCCCAGGGGCCTGGTTGGTTTCGTGTATGAACCAACCCGACCATATCTCAACTATACCCTGAATTCCCATGGGGTATACTAAAAGGAACCGTTTCTCAATGAGACTACCAATGCTGTTGACGATCCGTCAAACGAACATCTGGTCTGAGAGTTATTGACTTTTCCGTTCTAGGGGACCAGTTGGTTTTTAAGCTAAAACCAACTCGGCCATACTCCAACTGTGTCCAAACCTCAAGTGGAGTATTCCAAAAGAACTGTCTCATCAAGAGAAATCCAATATAGTCGACAATACGTCAATCGGGCATGTAGTCCTTAAGTTATAAGTGTTTCCGCTCCGAGGGCCTGGTTGGATTTGGGTTCGAACCAACCCATATGTACCCAAAAATTTCTGAAACCTTGACTGTAATATACTGAATAGACCGTCTCGTTCAAATAAATCCTACTCAATTGGCGGTGCATTGATCGGAGGTCCGTAGCTCAAGATATTTCTATTTACCCAGAAATGGTCCGAAAATAGAGGGTTTGGCCCCGGTCCGACCCAGCCCAACACTCCCTGGGTCGGCCCCAACAGCATCCACCCAAATCGGGTCCGGGTCCTGCCCGGTTGGGCGTGGCCCAGCCGGTGCAGTCCTGCCCGACCAGCACGTCCCGACCCGCGTGGCCTGCCCCAGCCCGGCCGGGGGAGGCTGGCTCGGCCAGTTGGCCGAGCGCGTTGCGCTGAGCCCCCCCGTTGAATAACACCGGTGGCGCCACTGGTGCCTCCCCGCATCCCGGATCCCGCGTGGCCACGGGGTCTGATGCTTTGCCGTCGCGACAGATTTCTTCCGGCGGCGCGCTGGGGCGCCGCTACCTCCAGGCCATTGGATGGCTCCGCCCGCTGCCTCCGGTTGCCAGTGCCGCCGTGCCGATGAAACGTGCTGCCACGAGCTTCCATGGGCCACCGGAGTTGCTTCGTTGGTCCGTTTTAGCTTCCATCCACATTGGAGATCTTCTCGGGTCCCGAACATTACTGCAAAGGCTTTCAAACACCATTACAGTCCCGTTTCATCATCGCCTATCAATCCGCGCACAAATGAACAACCAGCAGAGGGTCCGATCATGTTTGTTAGCCCGTTCCCTCTGCATTAGAGGCTCAATCCTTAATTCATCAACGAAAAGGGTATAAGTTTTTCATAATAAATTATACAAACACCCTGTAATTAAATACCCATGTACGAGGGTATAAATCACACATATACTCTATAAATGAAAACCCCCTACCTCGAGAAAGATCCACGGTAGCCAAGCATCATGGATGTTAGTGTCGAGAAAGGGCGGACGTCGGCTCGTTGACGTCGTCTCAATGTAAGAGATGAAGGGGACGACAGTCATTGGCATTCATCGCTTCAATAAAGTGCATTCGATCTTGGCTCGAGCGTCATCCGTTGGATCCGACGCAGGGAAGATGTCGAAGTAAACGTAGTTCATTGCACCCGCACCATGCTACTGATCCCTGCTCGTTCATCAGTGTCTCGTCGGAGAAGATGGAATCTCAGTGGTGGTGCAACAATGGATGAAGGAGAGGATGTTCTCCAGCGGATCCCCCTCCAATAAAAAGGGTCCTCCCTTAATTAAATATTAGGCTGTGCTAATATTTTTATTAACACATCCATTTCAAAATTCAAACACCTCATTAATTAAATTGGAGGATTCAATTTATAAATTAAGGTGTTGGCATGAATTAATGGGAGAGGAGAAAGTGAAGAGGTCTCATAAATGGGTGAGTTATCAACAATAACATATTACTTACAAATGGTTTTAAGGGAGATATTTGGGGAGTTTAAAGAGGGGTTTGACAAGTGTTATGGAAGGTGGAAGGTTGGGGATCATGTGGGCCACACCTCACAAATATCCACACAAGGGTAGCTAGGTTGTTGTGGGTCCCACCCTTAACTCCCCTTTGAATGATTTAACCACCGTAGATATAAATAAAATTGTACAGAACAATTTTATTTATTTTTAAACTAATTCCCCAAAAAGTAATTCTTAACCCCCTCAAAATGCAACTGCGCTGAAGGTCCCCTTAAGCAATTACCGGCACTGCGAGTTCATCTCTACCCTCAGATTTCAATTCCGGGCACCAGGTGAAAATATTGAAAAACCCGCTAGTTCATTCACTGAACGTGCCTGAGATAAACTTTGGAAATCGATTTCGGGCATACCGAGCCTCAGAATCAAGTGTCGTTAGAAGCCATAGACTCGTAAAATTTCAAAGAAATTAAGAAAAAAAATTCATTGAAATTTCCTGGTCTTTAAATTACTCCCACCTCAGGGATTAATGTCCCCGTAAAGCTATAACACAAACTAGGGAAACAAAAGGAGGTACCGAGCACACATCTGAGCCTCCCACTCCCATGTGCTCTCCTGGAGGTTCTCGTGCTTCCAACGAAAGCGCACAAGAGGAATCAACCATCCTCATAGGACCCATTCGTGTCGATCCTCAACATTTAATGGAACCCTACAAAAGTATACCCTGTCATCGATATCCTGCTCTCCATGGTCAATGATGATGGATAGGCCATGCACACATCTCCTCAGCTGAGATACGTGGATGACATCGTGCCCCCGGTGCATCTGAGGTGGAAAGGCCAGGTGGTAAACCATCTCGCCTACCCTGCTAACGACCTAGAAGGGTCTGATGAACCTCATAGATAACTTGCCTCTTTGGCCACATCTCCATAGACATCATTGAGGCGAGACCCGTATAAAGACGTGGTACCCATCCTCAAACTCTAGAGGCCTCTGTTCCTTGTTTGAAATTGAAAACTGAAAACTCCTGCTGCCATGAGGGTAAGGTTGGCTGAATCCAGAGTGATCGGTCGCACCCTCTTATGCATCAGTTTATCCTAGGCTGCCTGGGGTTTCTTTTTCATAGACCAAGGAAAACCTATCCCATCATTGTAGGTAAAACACAACCATTTTTTCTAATACCGTTAATTTGTGTATGAACTATGGTTGCCTAGTCCATAACCTAACTAATGTTTTAAGGCCTCGACACTGCCACCAAGAGGTTCCAACCAAAATTCTCACCTTTAGGGTCAAATCAAACCGTCTGTGTAACTGTGATTATCGAGTCTCATCTAAAGGTATCTCTAGACGTGAGGGTCAAGTCAATGACATAACAGGAATATCTAGGTCTAGGACAAGATTTGTTGAAGGAATGGATGATTCGTATCAATGATTGTTGTTACGGCAACTAGTATACACTGACCTTACCTTGATGCTTTCCTAGAGCCCCTGGGTCACACTCCTTGACTGCGTGCAGATATACTCTTCCCCTTCCCTCCTGCTCCCAGAGCCTGGCGGGGAATAAAAAAGTGGGTGGTTGTAACATGTCGAAAATTAAACCACCTCATACTACTCTCCTAGCTCTACATCCACGTCTGCTGCTATGCAGATTCATCTGTCCTTAACAATTTTTCTTCATAAAACATTTTACACGCCCAAGTCTATAAGACTAGCTCCAGTATCCTGTTTTCCCACTGTTAACATTTACTGGCTGTATCCACTCACCCAATGAATTCTCAACCACAAAGGTTCCCTCTAGAACCCTAACATAAGTAGGAATGCATAGAGAAAACGTGTTGGCTCAGATATCCTTTAAACACACCTCGCTCAGAGGTCTGAGCTCTAAAGAACTGATTGAATCGTAGTCATCAAGTACGAGGAATGATCAGTATGCCTCGATGACTACTCAGCTACCGACATGTCGTCCTGCTGAAGCTGTATAGCTCTAGAAAACTCTCAGCCACCTCCTCGAGCTAGTCCTCAGCCGCCTGTGAGTCTGGATCGCCTCGAAACCTGAGGGTAATCTGATGCTGAAACATGTGTAAGCCATTGAACCTACATATTTCATCTACTGGTACAGACGGTTGTAACTGATGTCCAAGAGGTAGTGATATAGCTGGATCACTACCCGAAGGTACTATCTCAAGCATCGATCCACGTACCGAAGCCTCATCACTATGCGGACCAACCTCATGGTCGCTCATTGGGATACACCAGTAGTTAATATCTCTATCTGCTCTACTAGTGTCAAAACTAGGAAAACAAATCTAGCAATCGCCTCCATCCAGTCCTCTGCTACCTGGGAATCTATCTCGCCTCGTAACCTCAGAGGCCTCTACTGCTGGAACTCATGCAATGCACTCTTTCAGTGTGCATCGTTCACTAATAGGGCCGATGGCATATGCTACCCAACAGGTGGTGGTGCTGCTGGTACACCACCTGAAGGTGCCAACATAGCAAGAGGGCCCTGCACTAGAGTCTCATCGCTTATTGGGTAGTCATCGAGTACCCTCTTGGAACTCCAACCGACTGTCTGCGTGGAGACATCCTGAACAGATGTGACCCGGTCAAATGATTTAAACCTGGTGAGATGACCTGGTTTGAGCTAACTTAAAGAAATCTTTTGGAAACACACATGCAATCAGTGTTTTCGTGCACTGGGCAGAAAATCAGTAGTTAGGGTCCTGGTGTATGGATACGTCATCCGCCGAACCAACACTGGACTCCCTGAACTGAAAACACACTCGGTACCCTTAACACTATTTCTTCACAGAATGAAAATATCAGAGTCCTATGTTCTATGGTAGAACTGACACTTCTTATAACAATTTGTCACAAATCGTCCCACGGGGCTGGAGTCATAACTACCCCAAGACCAGGATCCATAGGCCAGGGGATGGCGACTAGAACCAAAGGTGTAAATCTTTATAACTAGGAAGGCATTTCCTTTATAAAAAGTAAACTCACACAACCAGAGAAAAAGCGGAAGCATACACTAAGTAAAGCAGTTAAACAAGTCTTCCGAAAATACAAAAGTGGTAGGAAATACAAGCCCAAAAGAATGGTATAACTACAACTAAAAGTAAAGTATAAATCAAAGGACAACAGCTGAAAGGTGACAAGCATATCCTCGATCGTCCACCACGGATCCTACCTAAAGGGTAGGTACATATGTCCTCCTCATCACTCCGCGTTCGTCCGTCTGTCTCCTCCGGGTACCGTCTCGTCGTCATAACCACCTCTGGGTACCATCCAGTCCTCATACACTCCACCATGGTCAGTGTTTCCCGTCATCTGCATCCAACACAACGAGGTGTGGGCATAACCAATGCAGGGGTGAATATAACGATACTCAGTAGGGACCTCGAGACCATCAAGGTCTCACAAAATCCAAAAAGGATAAACCACAAAAAAAGTTCTCAACAGATAACCTTTACATAGGTATATGCCCATACATATACCTATGTTATCAAGTAACCCATCTCAATCATGAGGTAAAACACATAGGTCATTGACTCAGCTCAAACCAGGATTTTCATTAATGATATCAAAACCACAATTGCTGAAGAGATCCTCCTCTAATGAGTAGAGTGATCCTCTCATGACTCCGAGGCACTGCTCACTAACCTTAGACTACTGAGGTACTTCTCCTATAGAGTACCGTGGGTGTGCCACCCCAACACAGTAGTGCTCCCCACCATGGGTCTGCCACCCCAACATAGTAGTTCTCCCCCTACTAGTCTACAGAGGTACTCCTCCTATAGAGTACCGCGAGTCTGAAACCCCAACACAGTAGTTATCCCTGCAATGGGTCTGCCACCCCAACACAGTAGTGCTCCCCACTGGGCTAGTCAAGTCACTCTGATATGAATCAGACAAGCAGTCATCAGGTCTCAGCCAGCTACAAGGACTCCATACTCCGTACGCTCGTCTCCGGGATGATCCTCTCCATGAGCTACTGGTTGATACTCCAAGTATCAAAATTTCACACGAAGAAGTATCTGAAAGGACCACCTCATCAAATGGGTCTCAACGCAACAAATGGCGCGTCTATCAGATGCTCGGTCTGTGAGTTAATAGTCTTTTATTCGCGGGGGCCTAGTTGGTTTCGTGTACGATCCCACCCAGCTGTATCTCAACTGTACCCCAAATTCCAATGGGGTATACTAACTGTATCTCAAAGAGATTACCAACGCTGCTAAAAATCCATCAAATGGACATCTGGTCTGAGAGTTATTGACTTTTCCGTTCTAGGGGACCGATTGATCTTTAAGCTAAAACCAACCCGACCGTACTCCAACTGCGTCCAGACCTCAAGTGGAGTATGCCAAATGAACTATGTCATCATGTGGAATCTAACATAGTGAACGGTACGTCAATCAGACGTACGATCCTTATGTTATAAGCATTTCCGCTCCGAGGGCCCGGTTGGTTTCGGGTTCGAACCAACCCGACCGTACCTAAACATTGAAGAAACATTGAGTGTAATATACCGAATTGAACGTATCGATCCAAGGAATCCTACGCAACTGACGGTGCAATGATCGGTGGTCTGTAGCTAAAGCTCTATCTTTTTAATCAAAAACGGTCTGAAAATAGGGGGTTTGGGCCCGGTTTGACCCGGCCCAACTCCTCCGGGGTCGGCTCAAACCGGGTCGACCCAACTTAGGTCCGGGTCCGACCCGGTTGGGTGTGTCCCGGACCAGCCCAACCGGCATGGACCGGCCCACGTGGCCCGCCCCGGCCCGGCCGGGGGTGGCTGGCTCGGCCAGTTGGCCGAGCGCGTTGCGCCGAGCTGCCCCCCCCCATTGATTGACACCGACAGCGCTGCTGGTGTCACCTCACATTCCGGATCCCGCACAGTCACATGGTCTGATGCTTCGCCACCACGGTGGATTTCATCCGGGGGCGTGCTAGGGCGCCTCCGCCTCCAGGTGGCCGGACGGCTCCGGACGCCGCCTCTGGTCACCGCTACCACCATGCCTTCGACCCACGCCACCAAGAGCATCTGCGGGCCACCAAAGTTGCTCCGGTGGTTCGTTTTATCTTACGTCAGCATTGGCGGTTTTCTCGGGTCCCGACCTTTATAGAAAAGGCTTCCAAATGCCGTTGCGGTTCCGTTTCATCATCGTCCGTCAATCCGCGCACAAAAGAACAACTAGCGGAGGGTCCGAGATTGTTTGTTTGCCCATGCCCTCCGCATTAGAGGCTTAGTCCTTAATTCATCAACGACAAGGGTATAATTTATTCCAAATAAATTATAAAAACACCCTGCAATTAAATACCCATGTACGAGGGTATAAATCACACATATACACTATAAAAGAAAACCCCCTACCTTGAGAAAGATCCACGGTAGCCGAGCATCATAGATGACGGTGTCACGAAAGGGCGGATGTCAGCTTGTTGACATCGTCGCAAGGTAAGAGATGAAGGTGAACACAGTCATTGGCATTATTAACTTCCGTAAAGTGCCTTCGATCCCGACTCGAGCGTCGTTCGTTGGATCCCACTTAGGGAAGACGTCGAAGTCAACATAGTTCATTGCACCCGCACCATGCAACTGATCCCAGCTCGTTCGTCAGTGTCTCGTCAGAGAAGATTGAATCTTGGTGGTTGTGCAGCAATGTAGGAAGGAGAGGAAGTTCACCAGCGGATCCCCCTCCCATAAAAAAGGCTCCTCCCTTAATAAAATATTATTCTTGACTAATATTTTTATTAACACATCCATTTCAAAATTAAAACACCTCATTAATTAAATTGGAGGATTCAATTTATTAATTAAAGTGTTTTCATGAATAAATGGGATATGAGAAAGTGAAGAGGTCTGATAAATGGCTGAGTTGTCAACATTAAAAAGATAATTAAAAAGGGGTTTAAGGGAGATATTTGGGGAGTTTAAAGACAGGTTTGAAAAGTGTTATGGAAGGTGGAAGGTTGGGGCTTGTGTGGGCCCCACCTCCTGAATATCCACACAAGGGTAGTTAGGTGGTTGTGGGTCCCACCCTCAACTCCCCTTTGTAGGATTTAACCACTGTAGATATAAATAAAATTGTACACCCCAATTTTATTTGTTTTTAAACTAATTCCCCAAAAATTAAATCTCAACCTGCTTAAAACGCAACTATGCTAAAGGTCCCCTTAAGAAATTACCAGCGCGACGAGTTCATCAGTGCCCCCATATTTCAATTTTGAGCACCGATTAAAAAGATAGAAAAACCAGCTCGTTCGTTCACTAAACGTAACCGAGCTAAACTTCAGAAATTGATTCCGGGCACACCGGGCCTCGGAATCAAGTGTTGTCAGAAGCCATAGACTCGTAAAATTACAAAACATTAAGAAACAATTTTCCATGAAATTTCCAGTTCTTTATATTTACATAATAAATAATGAGAATAACAAAAATTGTAAGGTACTTATCTTATGAAATGATGTAATTTCACCCACTTACATGACAAAAATGAACATAGATCTAGGTGATGTGAATAAGAATAGGTGGTTTGGTGAGACACAAGGGTGTTATATAGCACTAAAATCCTAGTAGGATCATGGAAGACATGTGATATGAGGTATGTAAATCCTCTTGTGAAAAAATTACTTATGAAGAAGAAATAAGTTGAAGTAAAGACACATATTTTAAATCACATGATATATATTTTAATATATTTTGAGATATGTTTCATTCAATTCACTGTGAAATTGTTTGTTTAAGTTGTGGGGTTTTTAAATGTGAGATGGAAAAAATAACTTAATAAAATTTAGGTAAAAAACATTGAAAATGATTTAAGAGAAATATAACTAACATACATAATTATCATTACAAAATATTTTTCTAAATAAGATGTTTTTGAGTAGAATAAAGGATATAATCTTGGTCTTAATAAGTGTGATTAAATAAAATCAATGATAAGGACGATGAACAAAGTGAAATTGAGAAAAATATCCATGAATTTGAAGTAACTTACATAAAATTAATTGGTGTTAAGAATTTATCAATTAAAAATCAAATCCAAGAGGATAAAATATTATGAAACATTATTATAATTTAATACTAAAAATAATTATGTTTAATTAAATGGCGTAAATTAGGAAGGTGAAAAAAATGAAAATATTAATTTAGAATGAAATGAGTACTACTAATATGAAGAATATTAGGATTGATGTAACTTTATAAAATATTTTATGTTCTCAATATATATATTCACAAGTTTTTAAGGAAAGGGTAGATTATACCACATGTAAATAAATGTAGAATTATGATTCAAAGACCCATATTAAGTAGAATAAAGATCATTACACTATCAATTGATCATTCTCAATAAGGATTAAAGAAGAAGGTATAATCCTTACCCTATCGTTAAAAAATTTCAAAATAAATTTTCTTTGAAAATCAAGGCATGAAAAAATATTTTCAACTATGTATGTGGATAAATGATGAGGATCCTATAGTTATGATAATGGTCGATAAGAGAATAAGTATGAATGTTGCTTCCATAGTAATAAGTTAACTAGTGATGATGAAATTCAAAAAACAACATTCTATAAAATATGGATAACTAGAAATTTTAAAAATAAGACCAATGTTTGTGGGAATTTATTGGGATAAAATATGTTTAAGAATTTTAAATTGTATTATTAGAAAAATCCTTCAAATTTTATATAATAATGGAATAAAATTTCATGAGGGAGAAAGATCATAAATATGTAAATTCACAGAATAAAAGAAATGTTTATATTAAAAATATATTATAAGTAAATAATTATTTATTTGATGTTGAAAATATTTGTGGTCATGATAGTGTTGAATAATGATATCATCATGTATAATAAATAAGAAATACTAGAATAACAGATGATAATAATGAGGATCTATTAATGGAAAGTAGTTTATAGGGTATAAAAATGTAGATATTCATAAGAAAAATTCAAAATAAGTCTGATTATTCGCCATAAGGTAAGAAACCCAAGAAGTTAAAGATGGTTGACTAATCTAAATTTACCAAATATTATAAAGGATCTGATAAGACTTAATATTATGTCTTATATATGGATTCAATTTTTCCTAAAGATATTTTATTAAATGATCTTCAACATATAAATAAATAATAAAATATGGATTAAGTATATAAAAAATAATTTTCCAATACATAAGTAAATTTTCTCTATTATGAACATGTATTTCATGATAGGTTATCAAAAAACGAGTACCCTAGTGTGGAGTATGTTCTACAGAGGTGAATCAATAAGGATAGAAACAAATTTAGAGTTTTTTAATAATATAAATCTATGAAGATATTAAAGATTACATAAGGTGGTGACTATGAATTAATAGATAAATAAATAAGAAGAATATCACACAGTGAAATTTATGGTGTAGTGTAACATGTTACCTTAAGAAAAACTATTCAAAATTACAGATGTGTACATATAGAGGTTGTAATAAATTGATAATCATGGTTGACAAAATCCACTAAACATTTTTGTTAAAATTAAGAAGAAAATAATGTCCTCCCAATACCAATTTACATTGTGTTTTGTATTTAAACTATCAATGATTGGAATCAATGGTGGAATATTGTCCCATAGGGAGATCCCATGACATTGGATGGGTAGTCAACACAAGATAAAACATTTTCAAGATGTATTCAATGTGGTTTGATCACTCAATTTTTATTCCATATGTACTGATTTAAGGATCTTCATTGATGAATATAATGTATATGATATCAAAATTAGAAGTTCAATTGAAAAAACATACCATTTGGGCTAGATTAGATATTTGGAGTTATAAAAGAATGTATCAATGAAGATCATCATCGATTATGATGTGGATATCTTCAAATATGGATATCCAAATAATGAAAATGAATCTTTTTTCTCAACCAAAAACCCAATATAATCAATATTTTGAAGATATCATCATATACAAAGGTCATTTGGTGTGTCGCCTTAAGGGGGAGATAATAAAATAAAGATAAAGAAGCTTCAAAATTAATAATATCATGAAAATATGATTACATTGGATAGTGGATTATAAAATGTCATGGAAATGGTATATTGTTTGATAAATCCCACATCCTCAGTAATATTAAAGGAGAGAAATTAAATTAATAAATAGAATACGAGGAGTGGTTTGATCAAGTTCCATGCATATGGTAAGACCTACCATGTTTTTGAATGTTATAATACAAATATTTAAGTGTAAAGTTGAAATTCATCTTGATATAATTCATTATAATGTATACCTTTATTGATATTTATCACATCAATGCATAAAAAAAATTTAAAGAACCATTGAATTCATTTTATGAGTTTTATCAATTTATTTGGTAATAATATTCTTTTAATGGTTAAAAATTGTTTTCTAGATCAACCCATTTTTTTTCTATATGTATCATAACTCAAGTTTACATAGTTTAGAATGGTTGATTGAGAATTACATTAATTATAAATTGATAAAACATTTTCTTATCTTTCCATGTATTCATTATTTATTTTCAATTAGGGATAGAAAAGGTGTGATAAATTTTTTAAAAGATAGGGACATATAGTATTTATTGGAAGAAAATATATTATCATATCATTTAGATGGTATTTCCAACCAATACAAATGATGTGTTTGTTAGGACTAGGTTGTGGTGAGTTTTATTTATTATCATGTACTTTCCAAAAAATGAAGAAGTGTTCTAGATGTTTTTTAAGGGAACCCATGAATGATGTAAAGAGATAAAAATAATCTATGTTATAGTCCGTAATATTATTTTTAGAAAATATTAGTATTTGGTTTTAAATTATTCTAAAGATAGAAGAAAAATGTTATTTTTTTGGAAGTTATGAGATAATAATTATTGATGGTAAAAATAATCGATTATTTAAATATATAACCACTTGTTTGGGAAGAATATTTAAAATATGTGATAAAAATTTGAATATAATCGAAATTATTTCACAACTTTATTGATTATTAAGGAATTTTGTGGTCTATATTTTAAGGTGTTTTGATGAGGTTTTATTTAACATGTGGTGGCTAACCATTTCTACTAAATGATCCAAACAAACTGTTTGTGTGATAATCTGATGAACTATGTGGGAGCTAGTTCAGCCAGTCTAGCAATCAATGAATTCAAAAGAATAGTGGAGTATGCCCTTTTCTTGGGTAGGTACATATATGACACATATAGTGGTAAATAGTGTCATTATAGGGTGACAAAAATGATGGTAGGAAACCACTGACACCCATCTGATTTCTATATCCAACCATATAAGCATTAAATATATTAAATAAACGTAGATTAAATAAGACAATTCGATATGTGACTTGGTAAATGGTGGTATTGTTCACCAATTTAAGACACATATATAAAGTGAAAAAAATGACATCACATGAATTTAGGAACAAAATCACACCATGCTTCTTGCATGAAAAAGAGTTATATCAATATCAAAATAGAAATCTACGACCCAATGATTGTAACAAGTTTATAATTACATGAACTACATGCTTATATCCATAAATGTACTAAAAAAGACCATATCATATTTAACACAAATCCAAGTGGTTATGTTTAAAATAACTAAAGAGAATTCAATTTAACAGTTCTATTCATCAACATCATGGTAAGATGAGTGAGCATAAGAATTAATAATGACACATATTTTTTATGGTGGGTGAAGCTAGAGTGAGATATCAACCACATTAAGTTATGTGTACTTATAATAGAAAGTATTCTGGACCACCAACATGAAATGTAAATGATTTCCAATATGATGAAATATTGATTGACTACATGGATATAATGATGACCGACTATATCATGTGGACAACTATGTGTGCCACATGCTAGATAGAGATATTATAGATAAAACATAGTTGGGAAAGTAACCAGAAGATTTTCTTATTATGAAATTGATGTATAATTAATCCAAATATTAAGAGGTATTTTTCATTTCAACATTTGTTCAAAAAAGACTAAATTCATACAATGCTATGTGAACAATTCTTTCAAGCAATAAAAATCTCAAAACTATATTTTTGATATTATTTTTGAAGGATGAAGATGGGTGACCATGGATGAAGAACATTAGTAAGATAGACCATATATTACACAATATAGGGTGAATTAAAATTACATAAAATGATATGTAAAGGAACCGTAATGACATTGTATAAAGGTGAGACAATATAAAGGTAGTGGTGAATAAATTATATGGAGTAACTATATTGTTGAGTTAAAAATGTTCAAAATATTGAAAATAATCACAGAAAAAAAATTTTTATGTATGTTAACTAGATTTTATCAATATATTTTAGTCACATTTAACAGTTTAGAATACTATTGTTGATGTATAGAGATTTATGAATGTCGATGTAGTTTTATGAGAATGAAGAATATTTTACTACAAGTATATAATATAAGGTGAGGTGATTAGGATATAGTGTAAAAAAACATGTATAAATAATAATAGAGCTTCAATCCATAAGAGATCACAGATAATGAATAGAGGAGAATCCTTGATTGAAATTGGGGTATTTTTGTATATTAATATGAAATAATAATATTCTTTTGAAATAACGAATTATATTTTGAAATTGTTTTTGGAATGAAAATGGTAATATATATTTAAAGTTATAGATTATCTTAATAATAAGGGGAAGATTATTAGAATAAAATAATCAAAAAATATATGCATGAATATGTTAATATGAATCCTCATATGCTGGAAAATTATTGTGGAAAAAAGGATATGCCTATTTTATATATTTAAGAGGAAGAAATCCAAGAATAAATTTGTAATTATCATGTAATTATATGATTGGTATATTAATTCATTCAACATGTTTTAATTCAGAAGATGATTTCTTGTGATGAAGTTGGAATAAATAATGGTTTTAATAATGTTTAAGACGATTTGATAATTCTACATGTACATATTCAATTTCTTACATTTATGTAATTATTTTATAATGGATATTATTTTGACGATTTAACACTCTGTGATTTGATATAACATGAATTTTTAATTTCAAATAAATTTGAATTTTTGAATTTATAGTATTTACATTATTTCGTAAATAGATGAATGAAGAATAAATAGATGATAATATAATTTAAAATGTTTCATATTATTCTATTAATAATTTTATAGTTTAAAAAATTACCATATTCCATTTATTACTATTATTCAATTGAAAATATTATATTATATGTGATAAGTGTAAAATGACATGATAGAAAGTAAAAGTAGAGAAATAATTCAAAATTGAAGATGGTAAAATAACCAAGGTATTTCTATTTGTGTACTTGTGTCAAAGAATAAGAAATAAAGAGGTTGAACAAGTTTTATTTTTATTACACAATGGAAGATAAAGAACAAGGGAGAGATGGAGTAATAATAATATATTAGGTTTTCAATGATGTTCTATGTTATATGAGGATATATGTACAAACCTATTTTTGTACATGAAGTAAAATAATAAGTATAAGATATATGTTGATGAATAAGTATTAGTATAATTTTTGTTACTTTAATAAAGAAGAATAATTTTTAAATCCCATTGCAAATATAAACTAAAAACACCCTAACCATAGTTTCCTAGAGTTGGTAGTTACATTATTACACTCACACTAGATATATGTGATCACATCTCATAGGAAATAATAGTTTAGTAGCCTTGGTAAAATAGTTACATAATTTAATCTCACATTACATCCAAAAATTGAAAAAATACAACATTATGAATGTAAATATTATTCATCCTTTAAATCAGTCTAATAATCATTCAGCGTATACCGGTGAAAATAAAAAAAATATTGGTTTAGCTCATATTATTAGTAAGGTTGATGTAAAAAAACTATCATGAGTAAACAATTAATAATGAATATGGAATTGTAAATTGATGAAAGCACATTTCATTTAATCAACATCTTGAACATGCAGAGTTATATAGAAGGAATAAAAGATGATCAATTAATGACATATACCAAAACACATGAGATAAAATATTTACCATGGTTATCATATCTATTCAAATAATAACATGGGTATTAATAAGTCATTTAATAATTAATTAATTCATAATGACATACATCATAAACATACCATCAAGGCCTCATTACAGGACATCATATATAAATAGTTAAGGAATCATCCAAATAACCAATCTAATTTTACTCATGAGAACTACCAATGCTTTGAGGTGATATATCATTACCCCCTCACCACTGACTATGTCTTGTGAATTAATCATATAATATGGTATAATTATAATTCAATAAAAAATAAACACATAATTATTATTAAAAAACCAATAAAATGATAATATTTCCCCCAATCAAACTATACCTAAAACCTCAATATAAAGAATAGGTATTCAATATTTTTAACATATCATCAATTGAAAATAAATAAAAGATAGGGTTTTTTTAATTTAATAATATAAATACTATAAAAATATTATTAAAAAAATATAGTGAATGTACCATTTTAATGATAAAATCACTTTTAAAATGTAATATTTAAGAAAATATTTGGAAAACCATTTGTTTTAATATAACTATTAAAAATGTAAAGGATGCTTTAATTTAATTGTTTTTCATTATGGATGGAATATTAAATTCATTTCAAAAATTTTAAATTAATTATTTATTTCACATTTTCATTAACAATTCAAAAAGTAACATGATCATAAAATCAATAAATACTCATTTTGAATGGTTTTTAAATAGTAAAAATAGGTTAAATATTTCTTTAATAAATAATTGCATAACATAGAAAATAATCTTGAAAATATGTTATGAAAAATATGGATATGTAAAAAATTATTTTTGACTAAAAATATAACTTATCCGGGATTTTCTTAAATACATTTTATAAATCATTTCATTTACGAAAGAAATAAAAATTGTACTATTAATGAAAAATTCCTAAATAAATATATCCGAAGAAAATAAATGTGAGTTTTTAGGAAACGATTAAATAATATCCTTCAACAAAATTTCATTAAATAATATTCATGATTACAATAATATTAAAGCATGAACCATTAATTCTATGGTAACATTCGAATAATAACTACCACGATACAATAACTCCAAAAAAAAAATTTATACCCTAAATATGAAGAGATTTATTCTATAACATATCAATGAAAATGTAGATAGACATCATAAAAATAAATAAGAAAATATTACCAAATATGTCTCAAGGGAGAGTAAATTTTGACGTAATCTCATAAAAAGAAAAAAACATTGAAGTGGGAATTAATTAAAGAAACTATTATGTGTATCAATTGTAAATTCACATAAAAAAGATAAATAGAACATAAATTGACAAAAATTCATCACACAAATATTATTATATTATTAACGAAAATTTATTAATAATAACCCCCAATGGAAAGAAATTGGGTTAAAGAAACATCATATAACATTTTAAATTTAAAAAAACCACCTTTGTTGAAGTAAAATTAATTTTAACATAAAACACCCTGAATTATTAATTATTAATAAAACAATACTAGGAATAGGAAACATTGAATCCATATAAAAAAGTAAATGCAAAAAACTATAATATCCCTCAATGAAAGGAGATAAAGACAAAATTTGTTACCATAGGTCCAAATTCTTTTATAAATTATGGAAACTCATTTATAATAAATTTAGATTTTATAAAAATATAATATATATCAAAAATATTATATAGCATACCACATATTTTTTAATTATAATTTTTTTAAATGTTTGGGGCCGAAACATCATTTTATTATTGAAAGCAATGACCACTTTAGACTGGGTAGAGGGAGACCCATTACATAACTCGAAGGCCCAAGGCCAAGTGGTGTGAATACTAGGATTGAAAGCCCATTTTTTGGCCCAAAGAGCCCCATAGTGAATAGTACTGCTACAGTACTTGGTCTACTATAGTGCCTGGTACAATACCGCCACCGCTACAATTCCTGCTCCAGTACCTCCTCCACTATAGTGTTGTCGCCGCTATATTCCTACCACTGCTATAGTTTTGCTACAGTTCCCTACTACAGTGCTGCTTTAGTACCCCAGAAATTAGTCACTACTCAGATTTGATCCTGGGTCTTTTGGATGCGAACCAGGATCCTGTACTACTAGGGTACATTCTCATTGCTAGTTTTTTTACTTATATCATTTTACCCCCATTTCATTAAAAATTCAATACAAAAAGCTCATTTATGGGTGATAACTACTTCGTTTTTCACGTAAATTTTGGTTCAGTACTTTTTTCATTGTAATTTAATTATTTTTCCAACATAAATAAAATGTTAAAACTGATATAAATATCATATAAATTAAATATATAAAAATATAATGAATTATATTAAATTATGAGGTTGAAAAATGAAATACAACATTTATGGAAATAATAGGTCATTTGTACACATGAACTCTATTTTTATTATTCATAATCATGATATATGTAACGTATGATTTATTTTTTTTCAAAACATATATATTAAATATAATATAATATATTTATATATACATACATATACCATCCATGTGATTTCTATCAAACTTATTTAATTAATGTAAAAACATTATACTTCATATATAATATATATAATATCATAATTTAATTAATCATATTATCAAATTATTATTTAATGTATAATATATAATTACTAAATTAATGATATTACAAGTAAAACTCGATCTTGTATGAAAAAAATCTAATCTTTGTTTTGTGTTGCATGAACATAACATGGGGTTGTGAATAAATATTTATATAGAAATAAATAATTTTTTTATAAAATGTAAATATTTTACCATTTTTTGTGTTATATTTCCCTTCCCCTAATAATTAAATTATATCTTCACAATTTAAGCATTGTCTCGGTAATTGAGGGTTTGGTTTTTGAAGATAATATTTTCAAAAAACCCACTTCATAAGCATGGTTAATAAGAAATCCTCTTAATAAGAGTTAAAATTATATTAGAAGGATGCCCCAAAACTATGCTATTTAATAGGAGAACGTTAGTGATAAAATCGACATGTTAGAAAAAACCAAGAATCATGTTATGATCAATATTTAAAGATAATATGTTCATGTGATAGTATTTGACCACAAGGGAACAAAAAAGAAGTATGAAAAAGGTCATTCATATCATCAAAAAATGATGATAATTAGAAATAACTTTTTTTCCACGAACTTTTTCCTATATTTGAGAAATTATTTTACACCTTAATAATATATGTAAATATTCTAGATTCATTTCTATTCCATAATAAAAAAATTATCATTTTTTTTATTCCTTGATTCATTTATAATTCATCACTCAGAATAGGTTGCATCATATGGTGATGTGATACATTAACCTCTAAACTATTTCCATTATAAAACATAAACCATTTCATAAATGGTTTTCATTATGACCCTTCCATGTATATGAATCTAAAACTATAGAATTAGTTCCATGGTAGCTAATAAAATTAAATATATTTTATCCATATCAATCATCTCTTTATCGAAACATAATTATCTCAAAATTAGAAACTTTTTAATTTTTACCTTTGTATCAAACATATGTTTTCCAAAAGGTTTATCTTTAAACTGAATTATTTTTATTTGAACCATTCATCATTTTATCCCAATAGTTAATGAAATAGTAATGTAGTAAAATCCATATATATTTTAAAATTCATATAATGATAAAATAATCAACTAAATAATTTTACAACATATTTCTAATATTCAAATAAAAAATTACATTACTAATTCATATTTGGTTTTTTAAATAGCATTTGTTTGACCATTAACCCATAACTTCCCTTGAATCTTAGGGGATTTATTTGTGTAGTTCCCCATTTCACTAAAGTTATGGAAATTATAGATGTTTTTTTCTTCATTCCCTTTGTACTCTTTTTCCATGTAACCATTTCCAGCAGTTTTATAACAAACACCAAATCCTTATAACCATTTACTATAGATATCCTTTCCACATTTATCCTGTTTATCTGTATCTTCCCTAGAAATTCATCTGTATTGAATAATTCTTCTCCAATATTGATAGAACATGATACTATTTCATTATATAAAGAATCATTTTGAGAAACCAATTCCCTTAAAATATCTAGTTTAAACCAATAAATGAAATGGTTGGACATTCATTCTATGTTGCTTATGTATTCCATTGCTTTTTGAGATAACCTTCTAATGGAAGATTCAAACTCCCAAAAAATTTATTCACCCTTTTCTTTATGTTATATAAAATACTCTTCTTCTTAGTTTGTTTCTCATGAGGGACATATGTTATTAAATAACCTATCCAAAAAATATTTCATTTCCATGAGTTATATTTTCCTTTTCTACTAAATATTTTGGATCAACAACCACAATTTTCCAGGATCACCATTTAGAAAGAATATTGAAAATTTAACCATTTCTTTTTTTTCCAAATTCTAATACTATAAATATCTTATCCAAATAACTAATAAATTTCTTATCATCTATTGGATTAGTAGTTCCACAAAATTATGGTGGAATCTATCACATAATGTGATCTAGTATATGATAATCTCACTATGGAATAGGTTTCTACATATAGAAAGGTTACATGTAATAACATTATTAAGTTGTCCAATTATATCCATAACATTCTCATTTATGAAATAAGATATATTGAAATTCTTAGCTATGTAACCTCTATAATTGCCATGATTATTGAGATCCGTCCTCCTTCAAGGATTAATTTATAAGAAATAGAATATACTGGATTAGATCATATCATTATAAACACAGTTTATAATCCCAAAACAAGTTATATACATATATAAATTAACCATTGTCTGATTTTATAATCTCATAATCACAAACATGATATATTGGGGTAATTATCCAATAGTTTATCATATAGTTATGTTATCTAATATACATTTTCCAAATTATAGTTCCCATATATTCTACAAAATATTCATGTAATAACAACTGTAATTCCTTGAACCTAGAAGCCTAAAGCCTATAACCTAATTTATTAAATTTGAATAATTATAAAGAATCATATCCTAAAGGACCAATCATGTTGGATGTTTTTTAAAACTATATTACATACATGGATCTCATTTTTATTGGAGATAAGAAACATAATAGGTAAAAAAATAAAATTATCATCATAATTGAAACTCATTCAAAGAAGTCATCTTCATACCCTGGGGAAATGAAACAGAATTAGGGTGATATGAAATTAATATTAAGGGTAATGAATAAGAGAAGATATGAAGAAAAAATAATGAATAATCAATATGTAAAAAATAACAAATGATAGAATAATTTCATGTAAATAATAACATGACCATAGAACATGACCTTAGATATTCTAACTAATGAAGTAATCAAATAGAATAATAATAATAATAGAATGGGTAATGTTGAATTTATTAATTATCTAGATCAATCCTAAATATTGTTATTTTCATGATCAATCCACAATATAGTTTATATTGGTGGGTAGAAACATGTCTGATTTGTTTTATAATCTATCATCCTGGAAAATAAAAATTACTTGGAAAAAACACAAAGGGTTTGTTTCCAACTAATTTATTCCAATGAGAATATAAATGCAATGAGGGGATTACATTAATAAGTCCCAACACATATGCATCATAACAAGAAAAGCTTTTTATATTGATGAAATTAATGTTAACCATAAAAAATGTTTCTTATCGAATAACCATATTGATTAAAGAATATAGATTTATCATCATTTCCCAAGTAAATCAAATAACATTCAAAGTGAAAAAACTGTTAACATGGTATATGGTTTAAAAAATGATCATATAAATAATTGAAGATATTGGATATTAAATTAAATATAATTTATAATGAAAAATGATTAATTCAAAGTGATTTTTTCAAGAGAATATTAGAAATCACAAAAGAAATTGATATTTCAAATATTACTTTTACCACACGAAATTTTTCAAATCATACCTATTGTATTAGGTTATTCAAATTGAAAAATATAATACAATTAATTACGATTTAATTGTGATGTTAAATAATAAACGAGAATAATATACACCACATAAAATCAATAAGTTATTAAAATGGTGTATGCCTCATGGAAGAAAAAGTAAAACAAGAATTATTTTGTTTGATTATGAGTTTTAATCTATTTATTTATCTTCTAGAATAATTAATATATGTGAAATATTTTATTATATAATAATAATTATAAATTTTATTATTAATTATAAATAAATTATTACAATGTTTTATACATATAAACAAAAAATTATATTTATATCAGGTGGTTTGACAAATTTTAGTTCATGTTTTAAAAATGACATTGGTAGGTCGAATATGGTAAAAGGGGTAATTATATATGTTTCAATAGAATAAAAATCTTGAAATAATTATAATATTTTACATAAATAATACTTTGAAAAACTATCTTGAATGATGTTTATGAAAAATGGACTAACGTTACAATCATGAAGACTGTTTGATGTCTCTATGCATGAGTAGCATTCCAATTATTAAAAGATCATTATTGATAGAATGTAAGTAACATTTTAAAATTTCATAATGATCATTCTATCATAAATTAAATTTTATTTATTAATATATATACTTATATATATAATCCTTGTGATGTAATAAGAATCACATGACATCGAAGTGGTGGAGGTTCACACATCCTTGAACAACATTATTAATTTTTTAGTCTGTGAAAATGGTATGAAAGAAAATGATATATTATACTTATATATTGGTACATATTTCATGAATATCATATATATATCCTTTGTGTCACATATTATTAATAAAAAAACTCATTAAAACATTCCATGTAATTTCTGAATATATCGCATTAGTTTGAGGTGGCGGTATTTTATATGTCGATAAAGGATGTGATAATATTTCAAAAAATTGGTAACCATGAAGTGGGAGTTATATGGAAATTAATTAAGTAATAAGACATAATCAATATCATATATATCATATAAAAATGGTGAGTTTATCATAATTCCCAATAATGCAAGGTTGTAATGAAAAAATGAACTTTATCGTTTCGCACGTTGGTAGCCCACCATACACACAAAAGATAATTTTGTTACCCTTTTGATGTAAGTGTTATAGTGGTAGGTAGAATCCTAATAATAAAAAAATTATTATTATATTGTTGTTACTAATTTTTATATATAATTATAGAATAATAAGAATTTAATTTTATGTCAATGAAATAAATAAGAAGCAGCCTTTGAAGAATATTACCCCTACTTTGGTAATTTTTATTGGATTTCACAAAAACACATCATTGTATTAATTTAATCTCAAAATAAAATTGGACTCTTATTTTGGATGGTTTTGGATATAAAAATTAGGATTCATAGGTTTAAGGAAGGGTGAGTGTGTGTGGATCTTTATGAGGAGGGGAAATGGAATTCTTGTAAATAAAAAAGGTAAACACTATTGGGAGGTTTCCCTTACCAATTGAGCCTCCAAAATTGAAATATAACAGTGAAAAGGTAAATTTTGGTAGATAAAAACCTCAACCAAACAAAAATATGTGAATTTGTATATTTGTTTTTCACATCTATATTTTTAAACTTTTACCATTTGTGTTTTTGTTTTGGTATGTAGTTTTCTGACATATGTAATTTTACAATTAAGAATAAAATAATTTTTTATTTATGATAAAATATAGGCATATTTAAATATTAATATGGTGTCTAATTTAAAGAAAAATACAATGAGTGTTTGAAATTAATTTTAAAACAAGATCAGTTAACAAACCAAAACACTATTTTAAACCGTAATGTGCAAAAATGTTTATTTTACTAATTTGGGGTCAATATGTTCATTATAAAAGATAAATAGATATATAAATAGATAATATTATATTTTTTTAAATATTAAATAAAATTTTAGGAATTTGGGAATTTTAATAAATTTTAAATCCCTATATGAAAAATAATCATTATTAAATAACATTTATGTCCATTTAGACATTATTTAATAAATTGAAAATTTAAAATATAAACACACTATAGGAATTTAAATTTAAATTTTAAATTCAATTTGAAATGGAATTTTAATCTAAAAAAATAAGGGAACATAATAATTCATTCAACTATCTTCATATTTAATATATTTATTTTAATTTTTTTATTTCATAATTAACTATATAATCCCTAAATTGGAATTTCTAATGAAATTTAAGAATCTAATTCATCAATAAAAATTTATAACTATCTAATATGGCAAAAATGAATTATTAATCATTCAAAAATATATTTATTACTCAAACTATGTTTTTTTCCTTCATATCTCATGGCATTATAAATTATAATGGTAAGGAATGTTTTTTTCCTTACATAACATATTATGTGGGTCACATTCATGGAATACAATTAAAATAAATAATAAAATGGATCCTAGAGGATATATGGTCAATGTATGGGTAGAAATTATCTTGTGGAAAAATATTTATGTCATTTCCCCCCCTTTCGATTAATGTTAAACCACTAAGTAAGCTAATGTTTACCTAGATAACTATAATTAATTTTAATTTCATTTACTAATCATTTTTTCCACAAAATAATTTTATCATATTATTATATATATATATTATAATTATTTAATATATGTATATCCATTTTTATAAATATAAATAGCATAAGTGGATATAATTAAATTTAAAGGTAACCCCACACACGTGGTGAGAAAGAGGTTTTTTAATGTTTAAATGTTTAGGGGTTAAATAAGTTTTAAAATTAAAAAGTTAAATAAAAAATCTTCTAATGGCTTAAATTGTATTAGTATATTTATAATTGATCTGTTTTTATTTTAAAACCAATTCAAAATTTAATTTAACATAAATTTACAATGAAATGAAAGGATGTTTCAAACTATAATACAGTTTTTAAAAATTCATCAAAAAAGATACTTCTCACACAAATACCAAAAATTCACCCTAAGATAACTTTGAAAATAAAAATAACAAAATAAAGATTATTTTGAAATATAATATTTATAAAAGTGTCAAATGTTTTTTTAAAATAGATGTTCCATTAAAAATAGATAAAACTACCATATAAAAAATATATATTTTTATGCATAAACTGGATGTGTTCTTATGATATTTTTCTCAAAATAATTAGATTAATATAAAAAATAAACTTATAATATATATATATATAATTTATATAATATTATTCATAAAAACTAATTCAATTGCTAGATTAATACTTTTAAATTAATAATACTAATGTTAAAACTCGGTCTTCCATGTAATACAAAATAACTCAGTTTTGTGTGTAGTGTAATATTAACATGGTGTTGTTTATAAATATAATCTGCACCCAAATTTTAATTTATTATGAAATGAAAATATTTTGATGTGTTATGGTGTTACACCAGATTTAGTGGTCACTGTATTGGACTAAGATTTGATACAAGTGATCACATTTCAAAGAAAAAATTGTTTAATTATTTTTATAAACTAGATATAGACATGAATATCAGATTATATCTGAAAATAATAGACCACATGTAAAAATAAATAATCTAAAACCTTAAACATATTAAAATAATCAATCATTATATACAAGTGAAATTAAACAAAATAATCAGTTTGATAAAATTATAAGTAAACGTTTCTATGAGTGGAATCTGTCAAGTGCAAATAATAACTAAAAAATATTCAAAGGTAAATAACTAAAACCACATTCCATTTAATCAATTAAATGATCATATAAAATTATATGGCTACAATAAATTATAATCAAATAATTTAAAATTAATTTTCATATGAATTTCAAATGAATACATGGATATCATAGATATTCAAATAATTAAACGGAAAACATCAACTAATCACATATTTTTTAACACATAATTCCAAGAATTATAAACTTATTATCACAACCTCATTACATGAAATCAAACATAATCCTATAAGGATATATCTAAATATAAAAGAATTTTTTTCTCTTGAGACCTATAGATTTATGATGTATAAATAGAGGTCCTGACACATCACTTACAAGGTCCAATAAATTCACCATCTGAAAGAATAGAATAAAAATTAAATGCATAATAAATATAAATATTATTATAAAAAAATACCATAAAAATATAAACATTTCCCCCAATGAAACTGATCATAACCCATCTAGAGAAATAATTAGGTTAGTATAATTACAACGTATACCCAAAGGGGAATTAGAAAAAATAAATGATTGTTTTACTAATTAATTAGAATACCACAAAAGATCATTATTAAAAATATTCTATGAAATACCATTCCACATTGAAAATAATAATTAAAAACTAAAAACCTCCAAAATACTAGGATATAAAATTTCTTTTGAAAATAACCATGTAAAACTATTATGGATGATTAATACAGTGATCTGTTATGATGATAGGAATATTCCATCTATGGTGGAACCTCCTTCTCCCTCTTATCTCCCTCCACCTCTCCCTCTCCCTCTACACCCGATCATATGAAGTCCCCCAGGGGAGTGAAAAGGTGACACACCACCAAAGATGAATGGCTAAAAATAATAAATTAGGATAATATAATAAAGGGAAAAATAAAAATAAAAATAATAATGATATGAAAATGGGACACGACCCAAACCTAGTACAAAAAACAAGGATATTCATTACCTTAAAAGATTCCACCATTCCAGAATCATCCATGATGTCAGAATCCAAATTTGATTCTCCAAATATAAGATATCATATAATCAACATGTTGGAATCAATAAAATCTAATTAAGGAAATATTAATTATTCCCCCACTATTTTAACATCTTATAATTCCACTAAACACCTTTCCTTGGATATAAAATATAAGGACCCATCTTTATTACATTATAAATATGAATTTTATTAAAGAATGCACTTCCTTACAAATTTAGGATCACTTAATCTTTAAATATTATGTGAACTTTGAAATAATATATATATAACATTTAACATATATACAGAGAAGATAAAACAATAAAAATATCGATTTCTTCCGAAATTTAAATATTTTCAAATAAAACATGTTTTCTTTGATAAATCTTCATAAAATTTAACATGGATTATTTCTTTGTCTTAAAAATCCTTATAAACAATAAAAATTCTTTAAAAATATGGTATTAGATAAAAAATGTCAATAAGCAGTTAAAAATATAGAATGAAATAAAAAGTCAACGAATACTTGTAAATGTATGAAGTCATTTTCAAAAAGATATATCTATCACCCATATATAATTACATTGTGAAACATGAGATTTCCATGATATTTCCACTACAAATAATGGATATAAATAGAACTATTTAGGTATCTTGTTTAATTACTTACTTAAATTATAACCCTCGCATATACCTTAGGATTTTTAACCCTTATGGCCACTTTACAATGTAACCCTCACGAATACCTTACAGTGTAACCATCACATTTACATATGGTGTAACCATATGGGAAACATCCAACATACACATAGAAAATTAATTAAAGGGAGATATAGGCCCCACCCTTCATCATAAACAATTCCCATGATCCTTAAAATAATCATAAAGTATTAATACTTTAATAAAAACATTTCTTTTGAATTTTATAAAACAGAATTTTAAATGATGATTTTAAAAGAAAATTCCCTTAAAATAGTATAATTTTAGTGATAAATAATAAAGTTGATATAATATGTATATGAAAAATAAATAAACATAATTCCATATAATATTAAAAAATATCATCAAACAAACAAATTTAATACCACATAATTAATGATGTAGAAGGTCAACCCAAAGAATGGAAAATGGGATAAGAATTCCCTTACCTCAGGTTCGTCATACACCAAAAATGTTAAACACACTTTTATAATGGTTAAAAGTGTGTTATAAATATATTAATGAATCACATTCAAGATAATAACACCTTATATGGTCCATTATTAAGAAAATTTCACCATTTATTTATTAGTATTTTGTTCCTACTGTTGTTGCTGGTGCATTCTTTATATGATTTCCATTGTCTGTTTGTATTTTATTATTTCATCATATAGAAATAACATTCCTAAAGTGGAATTAAATGGTATTCTTATATTTAAATAATATTATATAAATCCATAAATTATTTTGGTTATGTGTTATGAGGATGGATCATTAGTTAAATGTAAAGTAATTTCTATTTATATCATTTTAGGAGTACATTGATAATCACAAACTATATTCACTATATAACATAATATTAAGTATATATGTTAACTCTTGAACAAAAAATAGGATATATAATACAGTTTATAATATCTTCAACCATTAAAATGGTTTTATAACCATTTTTGAAAGATGTAATGGGAATTGAAGACACATCGTCCATGATATCAGTAAATCGACACATCTTGGAAAAGGTTTTTATTTTTAGAATAATAAGAAGAGAAGAGGAAGAATGATGATGAATTTTCCCATAAACATAATAATAATACATAACATAAATATAAATAAATCTTTTATTCTACATTGATATGGGTTTGAGAATAGAGTATTAGAAAAGTAAAAAATAGAAAAGAAAACACATGAAAATAAAATAGGATCTTTACATCTTGATCTCTTCTCCGTGAGAACCCCCCATAAGGCCCTTGGTTTTGGACTTTTGGTGAGACCATAAAGTCTTAGACGTGGAGGAGAGGCTTGGGAAGAGAATTTTGCAGAACATTGATAAGGCTCATGGTTTGATTGGTGTGGGATGAAGAGGGGTGATGGTGGTATTTATTGTGGTGGAGAGGAGGGGTTTTGTATTACTTTAATCATTAGTTTATTATTTTTGATAATGACTATGAACAGTCTTGTTTAATGTCACCAAAAACAGTAATAATTTCTTGTCAGTTTTAAACAATTTCTATTCACATCATCCATGTCACATGCTAGTTTCATAAAATCATTTATTTAAAATATTCTTTTAATTACTATATTTCCCTATTAACCAAAAATTCATTTATATCAAAAACATACCAAAAATTCAACATAATAATTTCCTAATTTGTAGAATTATAAAATGAACTCCACATTTTTATAAAAAACTAAATATTATTTATTGATTTTTTTAAATAAAATCGTAATTTATTAAAAAAATTAACAATTTTAAAACAATAATTTATTTTATATCACCTGGAAACATTAATCAGGATTTAAATATCTTGTAACATTAAGAAAAATAATAATATGATTTACTATTAATCAGTTTAACATTACAATTACTACTACTATTAATAATGGAATGTTACTATTCACAAAAAATCAAGTTGGTTCTCTCAGAATCCAAATAACTATCTTATCACAACCACAGATGTCCTTTTTTTAAAATTCAAATCACAGAAGGGGAAAAATTACATTTAATGGCTAGTTTATAAGTTTATCCTTAAAAATGTTCCATTATGAAGAGTCTCAGAGTCTTAGGCATTTCATTAAATTTAATTATAATTCCTTGGGGGTGTTACATTCTCCCAACCATCTGGAAATTGTGTCCTTACAAATTTTTATTTACTTATAAAACAGATGAAGATACCTTTCCCAAATAAAATTTTTATATTCCCATGTTTCAAAATCAATAATGTCGTTTCTATAAAAACCATTACATTTTGGGTTAAATTTTTCAACAATACATTATCTATATGATCAAGAATATGAACATTTTTCTCTTCATGAGAAATGTTTGGTTCAAAACTGAACTTCATCTAGTCTCATGACATGAGATGAATCTATCACATAATTTCTCAACATTGAAAAATGATAAAATTGTGTACATGAGATAAAATCCTAGGAAAATATTCTTGGTAGGCTACTAGTCCAACTTTCTCCATTATTTCATAAGGACCAATAAACAATGGACATAGCTTTCCTTTCTTACCAAAACCCATAAAATATTTCAATGGTGTGATTCTAAAGAATCACAATCCCCTAACTAAAAATAAAATCCATTCCTTATATTTTCTATATAACATTTATCTCTACTCAAAGATGTCATAATGTGTTGCGGGATCATCTTAAATTTCTCAGCCACATCCTCTACTAATTCTCGCCCCATAAACATCCATTCCCCAACATTATCCAAAAAATATGGAGTTCAACAGCCATTCCTATACAATGCCTCAAAAGGTTCCAACTTTATAATAGAATTAGTACTATTATTATAAGAAAACTCAACTATAGAATTATTTTGATCCCAACTTCCTAGGTAGTCCATTGAATAATATCAAAGCATATCCTCCAATGTCTGAATTGTTCATTCTGAATATCCCTCTGATTTAGGATGAAAAGTTGTACTAAAAGATAATTTTTCACCGAATGAAATATGAAGGCCCTTACAAAAAATTATTACTGATCCTAGGATCCTAGAAAGATACAATAGAAAGAGGCCATCAATGTATCCAATAAATACATCCGATGTATAGTCAGGAATGTTGATCCAAGGACATTATATCTCAAAAAGGAAATAAATGTTCATATTTAGTTAGTTGATCAAAAATAAACCAAATCACATTTATACCACTATATGTATTTGTTATTACACCATGAAGTCCATAGATACACTTTCCCATTTCTAAAATGGTACTATAATGTATTGAGGCATCCCCTTGGGTAACTTCTGCTCATTTTCAACCTTTGGACATGTAAAATAGTTCACTATGAAATATATAATATCTCATTTCATTCTATATGATTAGTAATACTATTTATGTTCTCGGTATATCCTAATACTTCTAAGATAAACTGAAAATGGAAAACAATGAGCTTGACACAGTAAATCCATCATAAAATGAGAATCACAAGGATCACACAATCCTTTTACAAATATTAAAACACAATCTTTCTCCAGGTAAAATTCTTGAAACAAAACCATTTCAACTAATTCATGCTTTATCTATAGCTCACATCCTTCCTTCCACAAATTCTTTACTCTTTTTAATAATAATGAATGCATGGAATCCTAAAATAGAATAGTGGTATTTTCTACACAAACAAATTCTATGAAAAAATTCATCAAATCATTAATCAATGGATAATGTTCCAAATATTTTATATTTAATGATGCATGAGGTTTTATACTGAAGGAATCAACCACATTGTCTTATTTACTATGATGGTAATTAATTGTGAAATCATAATGCTTTATTAGTTCAATCCATCTTCTCTTCATTATCTTTAACTCATTCTGTGTGAATATACACTTCAAACTTTTATAGTTAGTATATATTTGACACCTGGCTATATATAGATGATTCCTGAAGATTTTTAAAGTAAAAACCATAGCATCTAATTATAAATCATTTGTGGGATAATTTATCTAATGAGGTTTTAGTTGTATTTATGAAAAAACCAATTACCAGATTATTCCGCATCAGAACACAACCATGTACCTTAAATGAGGCATCATTATATATCAAATAATCACCATTTCTGGAAGGATGATCCAATAATAGAGAATCCACCAATATATTTCTTAGTTTTTAAAAAAACATCACATTTATCTGCCTATATAAATTTATCCCCTTTTGGTGTTAACATAGTTTGCGGGATAGAGAACCATTAAATTTTTTCAACAAACCATCGGTAGTAACATGGTAATCCATGAAAACTAACAATTTTTTTAATATTTGTAGGTATTTCATATTAATTATCTTATTTTTTTGGTATGATCAAATGTTATTCCATATTTATTCACAATGTTTGTATTAAGAGAAATATTTTGCAAACAAAAATCATACTTTTAGAATTTTCCATATAGTTTATTTTCTTTTGATGTTTGGAAAACAACCCTTTGATGTTTTTCATGATCGTTTTTACTCTTCAAAAATACCCGACTATATTAAATAATCACAAAAATAAACTTACTCATGAAATCAAGAAATATTAGATTCATAAGATACATGAATAAATTAGATTCATTTTTTAACCTAGATGGTATAAAAAAACCATAATTCCCTTATCCAGTAAGGAACATAGTCTTTAGAATTCCGGATTCCATTACATTCAACTGATTGTACCATGTCCTTATGTCATCCTTCGAAAAATAATATTCTCTCTAGAGATGATCAATCATGTAATTAATATATCAAAATTGAGATTTGTTTTTCATAGTGATATTATTCAAGGCTCTATAATCAATAAAGTGTCTTAGAGGACCATATTTTTTAATGAACAAAATAGGGGCACCCAATAGTGAAGTGTAGGGATGAATGATGCCTTTATCAAGAAACTCCTACAACTGATTTTTCATTTCATTATTATAACACCCGATATTTTTATGAGAAATATTTTGTTTTTATACATCATCAAAGGAATCATTCGCTACACACAAAACTAGATTGTCCTTGTTTACACGCAATCGCAGCCTTCCTTGATAACATGAATTGTACGCAATACCGAGTTTCACTAAACAACGATATGCTATTAAAATATTAGTAAAACTAGTCGTTATAAATAGTAATAACCAATTTTTGAATTTTTATAAACTTTATTTTTCAAAATGGACTTAATTTTTGGATTTGGAATATCGAAATTAGCCTAGGGTGAAATTTTGGTATTTTTCTGAAAACTTTCAATTTTTGATGAAAAGTGAAAACACTCGGTTACTATTTAAAAACCGATTTTTTTTTAAATAATTATTTATTTTATTTAAATTTATTTTATGTCAAAATTGATACATAATACCTATATAAGTTCAATGTAATTCATTGTAGTCATTTTCTAATAATTTTAGATATATAAAAAGTTTATTAAACTTTTGACCGTCTTTTACCCACCTCCTAGGAGAATTTGCAAATTTACATAAAACATAATTTTACCACTTTTGTGAATGGAATTTCAAAAATCTGATAGAAATGGTTGATTTCAGTAAGTAAAATGTGGTTCAATGAGAAGAAAATAATTTTTGGTGAATAGTAACTTTTTACTTTTATTTACTACGATTAAAAGTAAATAGGATAATTAAGGGTAAAAATGAAATTATTATTACCCTAACACATGTAATAATTCTATTGGATAAATGTAATTCGACCAAAAACAACATTAGGTATAAAATAGTACCCTTTAGGTCCACTTGGATTAGATTAGTACATTTAATATTATTTTATTTAAAGAAGAGTTAAAATAGTTAAAATCAACATTTAATAACTAAAAAATTTTTAATATAGGGTTATAAATAAGATAAATTCGACTATAAATATTCATTAGAAAGATAAAATGATTTACTACATAATGGTAGTTTATTTATAATTTTTAAACATAAAATAATTTAATTTATTTATGACAAAATGATGATGCAGTAATTACTTTATTAAATAAATATTAACATAATTGATATTATAAATACCCAAATTAATGTACTTTGAGACTTTTTATGAATTAAAATAATTTTATAGGTTAATATGACATGTTATTATGGATTTAATTATCTTTTTTCTAACTAATAACGCTGTTTTGATTTTCACAAAAATCAATTACCAAATAGTGTCAAAATCGACATAAAATAGTTTTTAAAAAAATATTATATTATTAATTGTTATTTTATTCCTAAAAATCTAAGGTATGGCCAAATGACTTAGATAATGGTTTATATGTTAATTATAAACATCTTGGGGTTCTTTTGTGTTGTTATAAAATGTTTATTAACCTTATAGTGTAAGAAAACAAGAAGACACTATAAAAGTAAAATTATTGAACTTAAAGTTAAATCTAAACGATAAGGTTACAATAGTAACCTAAACTTGTACAAATTATATTTGATTAGAGTATTTAGACTCATCCCCACCTTAGCTTAGAAATAAATCAATTTGGAGCTATTAAAAACCGAATATGACTTTATAATTAAATAATATTTTTAGTTTTTCCAAAGGTGCCCCTCTCCTACCTTATAAAAGGGCACCTCCTCCCTCTCCTCCTCACACCACATTGAGCCGTCAGGAACTGCCAAAACCTGAAAAATTCTTTTATAAACTTCAATAGAATCATGCTAGAGGTTCTGGTCCTCTTAAAGGACCACCCCCAGTGCCCTAAGAGGAGGTTAAGAAGAGGCGCGTCAAAGAAGAGGTAATATCCATTACCGATCCTTTCCAGTTTCTTTCTTCTTCAACTTCTTCATCCTCAGTTGTTTCATTATGAAGTAATAATATCAATATCACTAATATAATGATATGTTATTATAAATATTAAACAAAACTATTTCACCTTCTATCCATCCTACAGAAAATGAAATCACCACGCGTGCATACGTACGGAATACCGTCTCCACGCCGTGGTGTAATCTTTTTTCCACCACCACCTTACATGGATGGGTATAATGGTGTAAGAAATAAGTATACATGATTATTTTAAAGTGATATTGATTCTTAAATAGTATACATACACTTAAATACAATTAAACGATCCTGGGAACGATATCATCGCTCATGCGTACGTACGGCCTACCGTCTCCACGATGTGATGCGACTCGTTCTACATGATCTTTATTTCATTATTATTATATAAATGAATTTAATTAATAAATATGATATATATTACACTAATACCATTCTGGAAATGAAGTATCTATAACCTAAAAAGAAGAATAAGAATTCATTCGACAAAACACGCATAAGAATAAAAGAGCAATAAACACCCGAATAACAAGTAGCATTGAAATATTACTAATACGAAGCTAAGAATATGACCATATATGATATAATAACAATGATTCAAATTTAGGAATAAGTCAATAAAATTATTTAAATCATTACACAGGATGTTCGGACACATACGAAGCAACTCGAACCTAAGGTAAGGGAAAATCTCGTAAATATCAATTTTTATCCGAGATTGTTTTTACTTCAGAATTTACTAGGGAATATTTATCATCCACATCCATGTTTCTTCAATATGTAATATTATTTCTAACCTCATAAAATTTTTTAAATACAATTTTATGCTTCGGTGAGTTTTTAGTAAATGATATGAAAGGAATCTTTTGTCATTTTTCATATAAGGTACTTTTTGACTTTTCCGGCCAATGTACGAGAAGAATGTTTTCTTTAACTTATACAACATGAATGGATTTTTAGAAAATAATTTCCATTAAGCATCCTTCAAAATTTTTTACATTTATTTTTAATCAACTTCTTTTAGTTTAAAATTGTGTGACATGATAAGAAAGGAAAATGTTTTTGAAGTAGAGAGGATATTTTCCTCAAGAATGGAGTTCAATTGTTTTATCAAAATTATTTTCCATATAATATAATATAGGGTTCTGGTTCTATCCCTATTTTTACATTTATTTGACTATGTTTTGATGGAATTAATTTTACGATTCCCTTTTATCTTATATGGATTATGTTTTGATGGCATGATGTTTAAGAATCTCATTTTTATTAAATGGGTTATGCTATGATGTATGATTTATGATTTTGTGGCACACATAAAAATGGTTTAATTATGAGATGGGTGGGACCTATATCTCCCTGCAATGCATTGGGTAAAAATTTATATCTCTTGAGATAGACAGGGCAGGAATGGCAGGTTAAACTGGTTCAGTGATACAGGACTGAAACGAGGAGTGAACTCGGTTCAGAAATGGACTTTGTCCACTAAGATAGTCTTGGAAATGAGTCTTGAATAATAAGAAATTATTCTCTATGATTATGTGTGTATGACTCAAAGTTTCATGTTTTATGTTATGATTATTGAGATTACATTTCACTAATATGATTTATCCCATGACATGATATTAGGATCTCTTTTGCAGGTTAAGATTTCCAAAATGTTATGTTCTTATGATTGATATTTCTTTTGTCTTCCCTTACTGAGCATATGAGCTCACCCTTTTGTATGTTTTCTTTTCCCTAGGTCAGGAATAAGGGAATTAAGTAGGATACGCCAAAAGGGACTCTAGATATGATTAAATAAATGGGAGACAATGTAGATGATTTATGAACTAGTTGTTTATGTTTCCCAGTTTCTAAAGACACCATACCTATACGGTCCTTTCATGTTTTTGTTATATGTTGTAATAAGTGTGCTTCAATTATGAAGTAATAACATTGTATGTAATGTATGGGTCGTTATAGTTGGTATCATAGGAAATGAATAGTCAACCTTTGGAAACGAGGATGTGAAAGCCTTAGTAAGAACCCAAAGAATAAGTCTAAGCATAGAACACAATCTTAGTGTTTTTGAAATGGCCATGAATAACCTATAATAAGACCTTAAGTGTGAAATTTATTCTTGATTATGTGGTTTTCCTATTATAATTAGTGTTGATCACACTATTCATCTTGGTTTTATTTTATGGCTAGTGTAGAGACCCAAAGGATGACGTACATGGACATTGCATTACATTTACAGAATACTTAATACATAACAAAAACAGACACACAAGGACAGTAATAGTTTAGTTTCTTTAGAAACTTGGAACATAATCTTCTAATCGTGGTGAAAGATCTTCAACATCTCCCATAATGATCTACCTTTTTTTCTTACCTAAAACCTTTCTTTATATCCTGGGGAAAAGAAAACATAAAAAGGGTGTGCTCAAATGCTCAGTAAGGGTAAGCATGGGTAAAATAAAACATACCATATACATTTGATCCTAAAAACATGAACATAATGTTTAAACATCAAAAACTTGAGCGAAGACATAAAACATAGAAGTCCATAAGGCAGTGATCATAAAGAAACATTAAGAATGATAAAATATCATGGGAATAAAACATATAATTGTGGCAACCATTAAGCACATGAAATGATTTCCATATTAGCCAAGGCATTGTTGCCAATACCATCTTAGTGGACAAAGTCCCTTTCTAAATCGAGTTCACCCCTCGTTCCAGTACTGTATTACTGAACCGATTTAACATGTCGTTCCAGCGATGTCTATATCATGAGATATAAATCTTTACCCAATGCATTGGAGGGAGATATAGGTCCCACCCATCTCATAATGATACCATTCTTATGTGTGCCACAAAATCATAAACCATACAGCATAACATAACCCATGTAATAAAAATGGGAATCTTAAACATCGTGACATCATAAAACAATTCATATAAGATAAAGGAATTAATAAAAATATTTCCATCACAAAATAATCAAATCAATGTAATAATAGGGATAGAAATAGAACCCTATATTATCTTAGATGGAAAATAATTTTGATAAAACTCTTGAACTTCATTCTTGAGGAAAATATCCTTTCGACTTCAAAAATATTTTTCCTTTCTTAACATTTCATACAATTTTAAACTAAAAGAAGTTGATTAAAATTAAACTTGAAAACTTGTAAAGGAAGATTCTTTGAAATAATGTTTTAAAAATCCATTCATGCCATATAAGTTAAAAAAACATTCTTCTCATAATTTTGCCGAAAAAGTCAAAAAGTACCTCGTAAGGTAAACAAAAGAAAGATTCCTTAAATACCATGTAGTAAAAGTCAAGAATGGGTAAAAAGGACTTTAAACATACATAAAAACACTATTAGAAAACATGTACATGGATGATAAGAATAATCTCGGTAAATACATACGTATAAGCAATCTCAGATAAAAATGAGATTTGCAAAATTATCCCTTACCTTATGTCCGATATGCTTCGTAAGTATCCAAACCTCCTGTATAATGATTTAAATAATGTAATTGACTTATTACAGAATCATATTCATTGTTATGATATCATATATGGTTCACTTATGACTTTATATTACACATTCTTTTGTAAATTTCATGTTAAAGAGAATTTTGGGTAAAATCGTTTCATTTGTCATTCGTGTTTTGACTTTTAATTATTCATATGATTAATAATATCATGATTAATTAATTCCATAATATAAAACATGATTTATATATAATATATATTCAGAATATACATATACATATAATAGATCGATAAATGGAATGAAATACACCGTTCATGGAGACGGTAGGCCGTACGTACGCGTGAACGCTGTTTTCGTTTCCTTATTGAGTTGAACGGAATTAAGTAGATGACATACATATATATATATATACATAAATCCAGTAACTTTATAATTTAATATATTTCATTATTATTCCATATATATACTTTATAATCATTCTTAAATGGTTAACATGGAGAATGAATCTCATCGCGTCGTGGAGATGGTAGTCCGTGCGTACGCACGAGCGATGATATCGTTCCCATAATTATTGAATTGAATTGGATAGGATGATACAGTATATAATAATCAGTATGATGTTATAATAACTATGTATAGTTATTCATTACACCATTATACCCATCCAAGTAAGGTGGTGTTGGAAAAACAGATTACACCACGGTGTGGAGACAGTATTCTGTACGTTCGCACGCGCGGTGATTTCATTTTCCGTAGGATGGATAGATGGTGAAATAGGGTTGTTTCATACTTATAATAACATATCAGTATATGAGTGAAGCTGATGTTATTACTTCATAATGAAACAACTAAATAAGAAGAAGTAGAAGAAGAAATAAAGTTGAAAGAATCGGTAACGAACATTACCTCTTCTTTGAAGCGCCTCTTTGAGAGCTCCTCTTAGGGAACTAAAATTGGTATTTAAATAATACCAGGACCTCTAAGATGTTTCTAGGGAAGTGGAGAGGAGAAATTGGTAGGGGTTGGCTGAGCATGATGGCTAAAAGTGGTGTGAGGAAGAGAGGGAGGAGGTTCCCTTTTATAAGGGAGGAGAGGGGCACCTTTGGAAATCTTAAATTTATTAATTTATAATAAATGTAACCCCACTTAAAAACCTCCAAAAATGACTCATATTCGAATATTACATGAGATAGGGTTGTAATCGCATCAAAAAATAAAATTTAGAGATGTTATGAAATTATTATAAACATTATCAACTTGATTTATCCTTACTTAATCAATTTAAATTTATTTGTGGTAATAGCATTCTAAATTTTAAATTATAACAAATAATTACTTATTTGTTGTGAATTATATATAATTTGATAATTTAAAACATTTTAGACCATATAAATATAAATTTATAAATTTTATATATTTTTGTGATTTTTAAACAATTTTATAATATGTTATTTTTATAAAATAACAATAGTGTCAATTTTGACACTATTCATTTATTTTAATTTAAATAAAAGATATAAAGAAGATATTTTCAAACTAAAATCTTTAATAGATTCATAAAAGGTCATATGTATCTAGAAAATTAGTGGAGAACATTAAATAGTTCATATAATATTTATTTTATTATTTTTAAAACCATTTATTTGGTTTATCTCTTAATAAAATAATTACTAAAACATTTTTGTATAATTATTTAATATACTTATTTGTTGCATAAGAATTACAAATAAAATACTATAATTAATATAAATCTATTAAATTTAACAATAATACTTTTACTCGAATTTATCATCTTAAAATCACAATATTTAAATTGTTATATTTATTAAATTATGAAGGTGACAATTTTGGCATCATTTAAAATAAAATAATATAATTGTCATAATCACTTTTATAAGACTCCAAACGGTTATATAGTAGGTCATTGGATTATCAAGGTGTCTATATACACTAACAATAAGTTTTTGTCAGTTTTTTGGGCCTTTTAATGGGTATTATTATTTCAATAAAAACAATATTACTGATTTTTCACTTAATAAATAATTTCTGCATAATTAATTTATCACCATTAATGACAATTATTTAATCCCTAAAAATTCTAAATAAATTATCATGATGAAAATAATTTTATTATATTTATTTAGAATATTCATGTTCTACATTTTATGATGTTTATCACTAAATTAAAATTATTATACTTATAAGACTTAAGAGAGTGACATGTTGTCACTTTCTTTGGTTTTAATAATAATTAAATTATTTTCATGGTCTAAAGTCCATAAAATGAATCTAATCCAACCCATAGGTGATATGGGTATAGGTTTAGCCATCCAATAGAATTTATTCATGTGTTAGGTTAATTTTATAATATTTTATTTACCCTTAATTAACCGATTTACTTTTATCTATGGTAAATAAAATTTACCGTAGTTACTATTCATAATTCCCAAAAATAAAAAGTATCCTATTAAAATAATTTGGACCCACTGATTCCAAATATGGATTCCATTTTTTGAAATTCAATACAAAAAAGTTTCAGAAATTAAATTAAAACTAATACAGTTGTCAAATTATAACAGGTTTTTTATTAAAACATTGCAAAAGATTGAATTGATTTATCCTACGAATTCAATGTAAAATCAATGATAATGAAATAAATTATATTAAATGGTAAAAAAATATTCTATTTATACTTTAAAACAATTCAAATTTATAATTTATCCACATAAGTTATAAAGATGAAAAAAGTTGTTTTTAACTAAAATATAGCATGTTTTTACTATTCATTAAAATATAAAAGTTATCAGAAAAATATCAAACCTTTATACAATGTAAATTTTTATATAATGATTCAAAAGAATAAGATTATTTTGTAAAATTTAACTTATAAAGTTCTCAAAAATTATATTTAAAATGGGTGCGCCATCAAAAGGCGGCAAAACTGCATTTTTTGAAAAAATTCTTATTTTACCCGAAAAAATTTCTTTTGTTCTCATACCATGTTATAGAAAATGTGTAAGATGAATAATAATGTTATAAAATTCAAAATTTAGTTAATAATATTCATAAAGACTAGTTTATAATAATATTATAACCATATATCATTGTTTAGTGAAACCCGGTATTGCGTACTACACACGCTACCGAGGAAGGTCGCGATTGCATATAATGAAAGCCAAGTTAGGGTTGCATGTTGTGCAAGACTCCTTTGTTGTTTCATATAACAAAATCCAACCATATTTCATTTATACATTTAACATATATATATATATACACTCAATGTTGTGTAGAATGACTATTATCAAATGAACTTGAAATTGTGTATAACACGATCCAAGAATTGTGTTGCGTATACTACAAGATAATAAAGTGTTGCGTATAGTACAAGATAATCATGGTGTATCATAAAACACATGACATCAAATAAATTAAAAAGAATAAAATCTTGGGGTGTTACATTCTACCCCCCTTAAAATGAATTTCGCCCTCGAAATTCGTCGGGGTTATACATGGTTTACTATTCGAAAGTTTCTTTAATAGAAACCCACATCGTAAAAAGGAATACCAAAACTTATCTTAAAAAACTAAAGTATGAAACGTAACGGTTACCCATATTAACTAATCAATGGGTTTCCACGTAGGAGAACATAGGTGAAAATATGGATATGGAAGAGAAATCTAACCGTCATGTTCTGATGGGGAGTGGTAGAGAACATGGCTATGAAATAGACAACAATCACAAATCCATAGATTTGCGATGATCTAAGGTACCATCTGATTAATCGGATATAAGAGCACTAGGACAACATTTTTGGTTTTCAATATCATTTTCCTAAAGTTAAAAATATTGAATTAGAAGAAATACCTGATTTATTTCGATATAATCTCACCGTTGTTCGTTCCATAAACAATTTCCACTTCATCTTTTAAAGAAATGAAGTTGAATTTTTAATTCGTGAAGTGTTAGAAGATCATGTGATAGAATGATTGGTCATTCTGTCTGTCTTAATCAAAAGGTTAGAAACAGTTATATACATAAGTCCATATATCATATATCATTCCAAAATTGACATATAATTCATCTATCATACCACTTAATAAAATAAAACTAGTTAAACTAACCAGGGACTTCATGTAGGCCATTGGTAGGCGATAAAGGCATGTTGCACTTCGGTTGTGGGTTTGATTCTCACAGCCTTGTCCAATGTGATGGGTTTTCACTCGTCCTGTAGGTTGTCCTTTTTCTAAAACTACATTACTATAACTTCCCATCAATAATATTGAAAAATATTCTATCCTTAAACAATACTAACTTATGTCCAATATAATACTTTCAAATCATTAGGCTTATCCAAAATACTGTTGTCTAATCTCATATTATAGTGAAAACGATTACCAAAGAGTTCATATAACAAGCATGATAACACCATCGTTGATCCCCATATATCATGAGATATGTCTTATTGGTCACATTACAAACATTCGAAGGCCTTAATCATGTATTCTCTTGAAAAATGAATACCCATTGAATCTTAGTGAAAACATGAGTGCTGTTAAAAGTTAACTCTTTTCACATACCAAAACCTCAAACCATGATATAACTATTTCTTTATATCAGTCATGAGCTCATGAATACTGTCAAAAATTTCATTTTCTCCTTATCCCTCTATTATGCGCATATCATCTTTTTTCAAAAAATATCTCAATCAGTTTCCATGGTTACTGGTACCATAAAATTATTGAAAACCACAGTAGACCAATACATAAATATTCCAATATTCCACGATACTATATACAACATTATTTTGGAATCCCGTTAAATAAACACTTAATCAATCAACCACATCATTTTCATATTCAACATTGCCAACAGTGATCGCATGTGACTTCCCTTTGTACTTTTCCTTAAGTGGTTTCTCATGTCGATCATCACTAACCCCTGGATTAGGGAATTTATTAGCATAATGCCCCATTTCCTTTCACTTGAATCATTGAAGTGTTGGTGGTGCATTTTCTGCAGTCATTTCTTTATTCACATCTTTATAAACCCTTTTTCCATTACTTCGACACTCGGCTACTCAATGACCTTATTTTCCAAACTTAAAACATTTTCTAGTCCCTTTAAGACAATCTCCACCATGATTCTTTCCACACTTTGAGCATAAGGAAACATTCATCTTCTTTTCACCATTATTCTGAGATTTCTCCTTGAACTCCATCTTTCGTTTCTTGTCAAAACTATGAGATGGATAAGTAACACCAACTTCCATTTCTACCTTGATAGCACAACGCACAATATCTTCATAGCTACTAAAGTCTCTTATAGCTAATTCCCTTCGAAGATTTGGTTTTAAGCCACTGAAGATTCGATCAACTTTACTTTCAGGTTGGATGATAAAGCCAGATGCATACCTTGCAAGCCTTGTAAAATTCGCTTCGTATATACCAACAGATTCATCACCCTTTTTCTTTAGTTAAAGAAACTCTTTCTCCATCGTTGTTCAAAGAATACGAGGGAAGTACTTATTGAAAAATAAGTTCTTAAACTCGTCCCATTCCATGGTCTCAATTTCATCTCTTGGCCTCGTATTCTTGATAATATTCCACCATTGATCAGCCTAACCTTCCAAAAAATATACTGCTAAGATGGATTTATCATGTTCATAACATTGATGAACTGAAAATATCTTTTCAGTGGTACTGATCCATTGTTCAGAAACAAGTGGATCAGAAGACCCACTGAAAGAAGGTGGACATTGCCTCATGAAGGACTCAATAGAATATTGTTCCCTTTTCTGCTCATTTGGAAGTCCAGAATGATTCATAGCTTGTGTAAGTATAGCAATAAGATTTTGCACTCCATCTACCATAACATTTTTTTCATGAGGACAATCATTGCATTGTCCATTACATTGATCAACACGGTTCCTTCGGGTTCCAGCCATCGTCTAAAACCCAAAAAGAATAGTGTGAGAGGAAACAATCATGCTATGGAAAACAACATAATAAAGGGGGAGTTCCTTCAATATCTATCATCTTAGGTTTAATTCTAAGATCTTTACCATAATTCTAGGATTATAACCTATACTTATACTTAACCTTAGGGACATCCCTAGACATACCTTAGAAATATCTCTAGGGATCTCACTAATGTTCTCACATCCTAGTTTCTAAAGGTTGACTAAACCTTTCCTCTGATACAAACTGTAGAGACCCAAAGCTTGACGTACGTGGACATTACATTACTTTTGCGGAATACATAATACATAACAAAAAAAGACACACAATGAACGTAACAATTTAGTGTCTTTGGATACTTGGAACATAATCTTCTAATCGTGGTGAAGGATCTTCAACATCTCCCATAAAGATCTTCCTTTTTTTTCTTACCTAAAACCATTCTTTATATCCTGGGGAAAATAAAACATAAAAAGGGTGAGATCAAATTCTCATTAAGTGTAAGCATGGGTAAAATAAAACATAACATATACATTTGAACCTAAAAAAGATGAACATAATGTTTAAACATCAACAACTTGAGGAAAGACATAAAACATAGAAGTCCGTAAGGCATAGATCATAAAGAAACATTTTGAATGATAAAATAGCAAAGTAATAAAACATGTAATTGTGTAAACCATTAATCACATGATATGATTTCCATATTAGCCAAGGCATTGCTACAAAGACCATCTTACTGGACAAAGTCCCTTTCTGAATCGAGTTCACTCCTCGTTCGAGTCCTGTATTACTGAACCGGTTTAACTTACCGTTCCAGGGATGTCTATCTCATGAGATATAAATCTTTACCAAATGCATTGGAGGGAGATATAGGTCCCACCCATCTCATAATGATACCATTATTATGTGTTCCACAAAATCTTAAACCATACATCATAGCATAACCCATGTAATAAAAATGGGAATCTTAAACATCGTGACATCATAAAACAATTAATATAAGATAAAGGAATTCATAAACATATTTCCATCACAACATAATCAAATCAATGAAATAATAGGGATAGAAAAATAACCCTATATTATCTTAGATGGAAAATAATTTTGATAAAACTCTTGAACTCCATTCTTGAAGAAAATATACTTTCTACATCAAATTTTTTTTTCCTTTCTTAACATGTCATACAATTTTAAACTAAAAGAAGTTGATTAAAAATAAACTTGAAAACTTGTAAAGGAAGATTCTTGGAAATAATGTTTTAAAAATCCATTCATGTCGTATAAGTTAAAAAAACATTCTTCTCATACTTTTGCCGGAAAAGTGAAAAAGTACCTTGTAACGTAAACAAAAGAAATATTACTTAAATACCATGTAGTAAAAGTCATGAATAGGTAAAAAGGAATTTAAACATAAATAAAACACTTTTAGAAATCATGGACATGGATGATAACAATAACCCCAGTAAATACTTCTGTATAAACAATCTCGGATAAAAATGAGATTTGCAAAATTATCCCTTACCTTATGTCTGATATGCTTTGTTTGTATCCGAACCTCCTATATAATGATTTAAATAATGTCACTGACTTATTAAAGAATCATATTCACTGTTATGATATCATATATGGTTCACTTATGACTTTATATTACCCATTCCTTTGTAAATTCCATGTTAAAGAGCGTTTTGAGTAAAATCGTTTCATTTGTCATTCGTGTTTTGACTTTTAATTATTCATATGATTAATTAGATCATGATTAGTTAATTCTAGAATATAAAACATGATTTATATATAATATATATTCATAATATAAATATATATAATAGATCGATAAATGGAAAGAAATACACCGTTCATGGAGACGGTAGGCCGTACGTACGAATGAACGCTGTTTTCGTTTCCTTATTGACTTGAATGGAATTAAGTAGATGAAAGAAATATATATATATATATACATAAATCCAGTAACATTATAATTTCATATATTTCATTATTATTTCTTATATATACTTTATAATCATTCTTAAATGGTTAACATGGAGAATGAATCTCATCGCGTCGTGGAGACGGTAGTCCATACGTACGCACGAGCGATGATATTGTTCCCATAAATGTTGAATTGAATAGGATAAGATGATACAATATATCATAATCAGTATGATGTCATAATAACTATGTATAGTTATTCTTTACACCATTATACCCATCCAAGTAACGTGGTTTTGGAAAAACAGATTACACCACGGCGTGGAGACGGTATTCCGTACGTACGCACGCGCGGTGATTTCATTTTCTGTAGGATGGATAGATGGTGATATAGGGTTTTTAATACTTATAATAACATATCAATATATTAGTGATACTGATGTTATTACTTCATAATGAAACAACTAAAGAAGAATAAGTAGAAGAAGAAATAAAGTTGAAATAATCGGTAATGGACATTACCTCTTCTTTGAAGCGCCTCTTTGAGACCTCCTCTTAGGGCACTGAAATTGGTCTTTGAAGAAGACCAGGACCTCTAGGATGTTTCTAGGGAAGTGGTGATGAGAAATTTTCCAGGTTTGGCCGAGCTTGAACGCTCAAAGTGGTGTGAGGAACAGAGGGAAGAGGTGCCCTTTTATAAGGGAGGAGAGGGGCACCTTTGGAAATCTTAAAAATATTAATTTATAATAAATCTAAACCCAATTAAAAACCTCCAAAAATGACTAATATTATAATATTCGATGAGATAGGTTTGTAATCTCATCAACAAATAAAATTTATACTTGTTAAGAAATTATTTTAAACATTATCAACTTGATTTATCCTTACTTAATCAATTTTATTTTATTTGTGGTAGTAACAATCTAAATTTTAAATTATAACAAATAATTACTTATTTGTAGTGAATTATTTATAATTGGATACCTTATAACATTTTAGACCATATTAATTTAAATTAATAATTTTTATATATTTTTGTGATTTTTAAACAATTTTATAATATGTTATTTTTATAAAATAACAATAGTGTCAATTTTGATACTAATCATTGATTTGAATTTAAATAAAATATATACAGAAGATATGTTCAAAATAATAGCTTTAATAGATTCATAAAAGGTAATATGTATCCAGAAAATTAGTGTAGAACATTAAATAGTTCATATAATATTCATTTTATTATTTTTAAAACCATTTATTTGGTTTATCTCTTAATAAAATAATTACCAAAACCTTTTTGTATAATTATTTAATATACTTATTTGTTGCATAAAAATTTAAAATAAAATCCTATAATGAAGATAAATCTATTACCTTTCACAATAATACTTTTACTCTAATTTATCATCTTACAATAAAAATATTTAAATTGTTATATTTATTAAATTATGAAGGCGACAATTTTGGTATCATTTAAAATAAAATAATATTAGTGTCATAATCATTTTAATAAGACTCCAAACGGTTGTATAATTGCTCATTGGATGATTACGGTGTAGATATACACTAAAAATAAGTTTTGGTCTGGTTTGTGGGCCTTTTAATGGGTATTAGTATTTCAATAAAAACTATATTACTGATTTTTCACTTAATAAATAATTTCTGCATCATTAATGTATCACCATTAATGAAAATTATTTAATCCCTAAAAATTCTTAATAAATTATCATGATGTATATAATTTTATTATATTTTTGGAGACTATTAATGTTCGAAGTTTTATGATGTTTATCACTAAATTAAAATTATTATACTTATAAGACTTAAGAGAGTGACATGTTGTCACTTTCTTTGGTTTTAATAATAATTAAATAATTTTCATGGTCAAAAGTCCATAAAATGAATATACTCCGACCCTTAGGTGATATGGGTATACATGTAGCCATCCAATTGAATTTTTTCATGTGTTAGGTTAATTTTATAATATTTTATTTACCCTTAATTACCCGATTTACCTTTAACTATGGTAAATAAAATTTACCATAGTTACTATTCATAATTCCCAAAAATAAAAATTAGCCTATTAAAATAATTTGGACCCACTGATTCCAAATATGGAGTCCATTTTTTAAAATTCAATAAACAAATGTTGCAGAAATTAAATTAAAATTAATCCCGTTGTCGAATGAAAACAGGTTTTTGATTAAAACATTGCAAAAGATTGAATTGATTTAACCTACGAATTCAATGTAAAATCAATGCTAATGACATACATTATATTAAATGGTAAAAATATATACTATTTATACTTTAAAACCATTCAAATTTATAATTTATCCACATAATTTATTACGATGAAAAAAGTTTTTTTAACTAAAATATAGCGTGTTTTTACTATTCATTAAAATATGAAAGTTATCAGAAAAATATCAAAACATTATCCAATGTAATGTTTTATATCATGATTCAAAATAATAAGTTTATTTTGTAAAATTTAACTTATAAACTTCTCAAAAATTATATTTAAAATTGGTGCGCCATCAAAAGTCGGCAAAACTGCATTTTTTTAAAAGATACTTATTTTACCGAAAAAAATTTATTTTGTTCTCAAAACATGTTCTAGAAAATGTGTAAGATGAATAATAATGTTATAAAATTAAAAATGTAGTTAATACTATTCATAACGGCTAGTTTATAATAATATTATAACCATATATCATTGTTTAGTGAAACCCGGTATTGCGTACTACACACTCTACCGAGGAAGGTCGCGATTGCGTATAATGAAAGCCAAGTTAGGGTTTCGTGTTGTGAAAGACTCTTTTGTTGTTGCATATAAAAAAATCCAACCATATTTCATTTATACATTGAACATATATATATATACACTCAATGTTTGTAGAATGACTATTATCAAACGAACTTCAAATTGTGTATAACACGATCCAAGAATTGTGTTGTGTATACTGCAAGATAATAAGGTGTTGCGTATAGCACAAGATAATCATGGTGTAGCATAAAACACATGCCATAAAATAAATTAAAAAGAATAAAATCTCAGGGTGTTACAGCTAGAACACGAAGGAACCGTGTTAATGTAGAATGTGACGGACAATGAAATGATTGTCCCCCTGAGGAACCAATAGTCATGGGAGCTGGAATGAAAAATATTGTAGCCATTCTCACACAACTTCCTTAAGATATGAATCATACATGACTTCCAAACGAGCAAAGGAAAAAGCAACATTCTGTTGAGTCCTTCATGAGGAAGCATCCACCATCCTTTAGTGGGTATACTGATCCATTAGTTGCTGAACAATGGATCAGTACAACTGAAAAGATATTTTCATTTCATCAATGTTCTGAGCATGATAAATTCATCTTAGCAGTATATCGTTTGGAAGGCGAAGCTGATCAATGGTGGAATCTTATCAAGAATATTAGGCAAAGGGATGAAATTGAATCCATGGAATGGGACGAGTTCAAGAACTTATTTTTCAATAAGTACTTCCCTCGTATTCTTTGAAAAAATATGGAGAAGGAGTTTCTTGAACTGAAGAAAAAGAATGATGGATCTGTTGGTACCTACGAAGAAAATTTTACGAGACGTGCAAGGTACGCTTCCAGGATTATTATCCAACCAGAGAGTAAGATCGATCGATTCTTTAGTGGCTTAAAACCAAGTCTTCGAAGGGCGTTAGCCATAAAGGACTTCAATAGCTACGAGGAAATCGTTCGATGTGATATCAAGGTTGAGATGGAGATTTGAGTAACCCATTAGTCATATTCATTTGATAAGAAGAGGAAAATGTAATTCAAAGGAAAATATAAAGAGCAGACTGAAAAGAAGATGAGTTTTACCTTATGCTCAAAGTGTGGAAAGAAACATGGAGGGAGTTGTCTTAAAGGGACAAGTAAATGTTTCAAATGTGGAAAATAAGGTCATTGGGAATTTGAATGCCGCAATGTTGGGAAGAAGATGTCTAGTGATGCCAAAAAAGAAAAGGATACACAGAGTGCACCTCCTACACATCAATGTTACAAGTGCAAGGAAATGGTGCATTATGCTAATCAATGCCCTAATCCAAGGGTTGTTGATGTTGATCGACGTCAACAAACTCTTAAGGCTAAAGACAAAGGAATGTCACATGAAGTAACTATCAGCAATGTGGATTACGATAATGAAGTGGTGAAAGGTACACTTACCATCCACTCTAAAGTTGAAAATGTTTTATTTGATTCTGGATCCACCCAATATTTTATTTCTGAAAAAAATTATAAGGGTATCGCCGCATTACCTCAACAATTAGATGTTGAGTTAGCTGTGAAAACCCCTAATGGCACAACAGTCGCATCAAAAGTTCATAATTCTTCTCTGATTGAAGATTGTTGGAAAGTGCTTCCTGCAAATATTTTGATTCTTCCTACAGTGGAATTTTATGTGATTCTTGGCATGGATTGGCTTTCTTTATATAGATCTCATATCAATTACCAAAGAAGGGAAGTCACATTTCATATTCCAGATCAATCTATGATCGTCTATCGATGCAAGGACGAATATAACCTTCCAGTGGAATTTTATTCCTTCTTATGGGTCTTGATTACACTAAATGAAGGTTATTTATCTCAAATGGTTGGGGAGAAACTCATGATTATGAATATTACCATTGTACGAGAGATTGATGATGTCTTTCTGGTGGAATTTCTAGGTCTTCCTCCAGATTATAAAGTTGAGTTTTCAGTAGAACTCGTACCGAGTGCTTTTCCTATTTCAAAGACACCTTATAGAATGTCCCCAATTGAGTTTCAGTAATTGATTAAGCAACTCCATGTGAATATTGATAAGGGATTCATATTCCCTAGTGTGTCACCTTGGGGAGCACATGTTCTATTTTTTAAGAAGAAAGATGGATCAATGAGACTCTGCATTCATTATCGAGAACTTAACAAGATCACTATCAAGAAAAAATATTCTCTACCATGCATTGATGACTTATTTGATCAACTATGTGGAGCTCAATACTTTTCCATGATTGATCTTCGTTCAGGGTATCATCAATTAAGGGTCAAAAGGGAGGATATACCAAAGACGGATTTCCATACAAGGTATGGATACTATGAATTTATAGTGATACCATTTGGTCTTACTAATTCCCCTGCTATCTTCATGGATCTGATGAATAGAGTATTTAGAGACTATCTTGATCATTTTGTGGTATTCTTTATAGACGATATTCTTGTCTATTCAAAGAGCAAGGAAGAACAGGAAGATCACTTGAGAATTGTATTGAAGACCCTGAGAAAGGAGAAGCTTTATGAAAAATTTACCAAGTGTGAATTTTGGCATAAAAAGTGTAATTTTTGTGTCACATAATCCCAAAAGAGGGGATATTTGTGGATCCAGCAAAAATTGAGGTTATAGAAAGATGGTCGAGACCAACAACAGTAACCGAGATCCGATGTTTTCTTGGTTTAGCTGGATTTTATCGACGTTATGTGAATGATTTTTCACGATTATCTAATCCACTCACCAGGTTGACTCAAAAAGGATAAACGTTCTTGTGGATGGAGGAATATGAAGAGAATTTCAAGGAGTTGAAAAGCTAGTTATCCGGTGCACCGGTACTCACACTTCCTTGTAGTGGAGAAAGGTTTGTGGTCTACAGCGATGCATCCAAGAAGATGCTGGGGCGTGTTTTATGCAAAACGATATGGTGATAGCTTATGCCTCACGACAGTTGAAAATCCATGAGGAAAATTACCCAACTCATGATTTGGAGTTAGTTGCGGTAATCTTTGAATTAAATATTTGGAGGCATTATCTTTATGGTGAAAGGAGTGATATTTATACAGATCATAAATGTTTAAAAAATATTTTCTCACAGAAGGAGCTGAATATGTCTCAAAGAAGATAGTTGAAGCTGATTAAGGATTACGACTGGTCAATTCATTACCACCTTGGGAAAGCAAACAAGGTGGCAGACGCATTAAGTTAACAAGACCATGCCAGCTTATCCATGATGAGGATCACAAATGATTGAATATTTATGGATTTACAAAGGATGGATCTTGAAATTATAATGGAAGGGGAAAAATCTTATCTTTATCAAATGAATGTTCAACCATCTATACAGGTGAAGATTAAAGAGGCATTGAAATAAGATGTAGAGTTACAAAAGAGGGTGTGAAATGTTCATGAATTCAACCTTGATTGTGATGGGATAATAAGGTTCAGGAATCGGGTTTGTGTTCTTCCCATCCCAGAATTAAAGAAGGAGATGCTGGATGAGGCTCATAGTTCTTCATTCTCCATTCATCTTGGAAGCACGAATATGTATAGGGACCTAAAAGAGTACTTCTGGTGGGATGACATGAAAAGAGATGTTGCTGAATATGTCTCTCAATGCTTGGTTTGTCAGCAAGTTAAAGCTGAGAGATAGAAGTCTAAGGGGATGTTACAACCATTACCTATACCCAAATAGAAATGGGAAAACATCACTATGGACTTTGTCACAGGACTTCCTAAAACATCCCAAGGCAATAATTCTATCTAGGTTATAGGTGACCGTCTTACGAAGTCGGCACACTTTATTCCTATTAGAGAGAATTTCTCTCTTGATCAGCTTTCCAGGATATATGTAAAGGAAGTGGTAAGATTTCATGGAGTACCACTTTCCATTATATCTGATCGAGATTTGAGGTTTACCTAAAAGTTTTGGAGAAGTCTTCAGCATACTCTCGATACATAGTTGAGCTTCAGCACTGCTTATCATCCTCAGACAGACGGTCAGTCTGAGAGAACAATTCAAACTCTAGAAGACATGTTAAGATCTTTCTCTATGGACTTCAATGGTGGTTGGTATCAACACCTACCTTTGGTGAAATTTTCTTATAATAATAGCTTTCACTCCAGTATTCAGATGGTTCCTTATGAATCTCTCTATAGAAAGAAATGCCAAACTCCAACTTTCTAGGATGAAGTTGGGGACAGAAAGCTATTAGGACCTGATCTTGTTGATGAGATGGCAGAAAAGGTCCGATCTGTTCAACAACACATAAGAGCAGCTCAGGGTCGACAAAAAAAGTTATGCAGATAACCGAAGAAAAGACCTAGAGTTTGAAGTGGGTGATAAAGTGTTATTACAAATATCTCCTTGGAAGAGAGTAATGAGATTTGGAAAGAAGGGAAAGCTGAGCCCTAGGTATATCGGTCCTTTTGAAATACTAGATCGTGTTGGGAAGGTAGCTTACCGATTGGTGCTTCCACCGAATCTCTCTCAAGTTCATGATGTGTTCCATGTATCTCTCCTGAGAAAGTACATACCCGATCCTTCACATGTACTCACCTCAGAAGTTGTACCACTGGAGAAAGATCTTTTTTATGAAGAATAGCCGATAGAGATTCTGGATCGTAGTGAAAAAGTTCTATGAAACAAGACCACTCGCTTGGTGAATGTTTTATGGAGGAACCACCAATTAGAAGAAGCTACATGGGCGCTTGAGGATATGATGAGGGAGAAGTATCCTCTTCTGTTTGTTACGAAGTGAAGAATTTCGAGGGCGAAATTCATTTTAAGGGGGGTATAATGTAACACCTGAGATTTTTATGAGAAATATTTTGTTTTTATACATCATCAAAGAAATCTTTCACTACACACAACACTAGCTTGGCTTGCTTTACACGCAATCATGGCCTTCCTCGATAGCTTTCATTGTACGCAATACCGAGTTTCACTAAACAATGATATGCTATTAAAATATTTTTAAAACTAGCTGTTATGAATATTAATAACCACTTTTTGAAATTTTATAAATTTTATTTTTCAAAATGGACTTAATTTCTTGATTCGAAATATCGAAATTAGCCTAGGGTGAAATTTTGGTATTTCTCTAAAAACTTTTTATTTTTGATGAATAGTGAAAACACTAGGTTACTTTTTAAAACCAACTTTTTTATTTAAATTATTATTTATTTTATTTTAATTTATTTTAGGCTAAAATTGATACATATTACCTATATAAGTTCAATTTAATTCATTGGAGTCATTTTATATTAATTTTAGATATATAAAAATTTTATTGAACTTTTGACCGTCTTTTACCCACCTCCTAGGAGAATTTGCAAATTTACATAAAACATAATTTTATCTCTTTTGTGATTGGAATTTCAAAAAACCAAAAGACATGGTTGATGTAAGTAATTAAAATCTGGTTCATTGAGATGAAAATAATTTTTGGTGAATAGTAACATTTTACTTTTATTTACCACGGTTAAAAGTAAATAGGGTAATTAAGGGTAAAAATGATATTATTATTATCCAAACACATGCCCTAAGTCTATTGGATAAGTTTAATTAGACCAGAAACAACATTAGGGATAAACTATTACCCTTTAGGTCCAATTGGATTAATTTAAGACATTTAATATTATTTTATTTAAAGAAGAGTTAAAATAGTTAAAATCAATGTTTAATAACTAAAACATTTTTAATATAGGGTTATACATAAGATAAATTCGACTATAAATATTCATTATAAAGCTAAAAATATTTCCTACATAATGGAATTTTATTTATAATTTTTAGACCTTAAATAAGTTAATTTATATATGACACAATGATGATATAGTAATTACCTTATTAAGGAAATATTAACATAATTGATATTATAAATACCCAAATAAATTTAATTTGAGAATTTGTATGAATTAGACTAATTTTATTGGTTAATATGACATGTTATTATAGATTTAATTAACTTTTTGTGAACTAATAATGCGGTTTTGATTTTCACAAAAATCAATTACAAAATAGTGTCAAAATTGACATAAAATAGTTTTTAAACATATATTATATTATTAATTTTTATTTTATTCCTAAAAATCAAAGGTTCGGAAAAATGACTTAGATAAGGTTATATATATTAATAATAAACAACTTGGGGTTTCTTTGTCTTGTTATAGTATGTTTATTAACCTTATAGTGTAAGAAAACAAGAAGACACGGTAAAAGTAAAATTATTGAACTTAAAGTTAAATCTAAATGATAAGGTTAAAATAGTAACCTAAACATGTCCAAATTATATTGGATGAGAGTATTGAGACCCATACCAACCTTATATTCTAAATAAATCAATTTGGAGCTATTAACTAATGAATATGACCATATAATAAAATAATATGTTTAGTTTTTCCAAAGGTGCCCCTCTCCTCCCTTATAAAAGGGAACCTCCTCCCTCTCCTCCTCACACAACTTTGAGAAATCAAGCTCGTCCAAAACCTTCCAAATTATCTTCTACACTTCCTAAGAAACATCCTATAGGTACTGTTATTCTTAAAAGACCATCCCTAGTGCCCTAAGATGAGGTTAAGAAGAGGCGCGTCAAAGAAGAGGTAATATGCATTACTGATCCTTTCCAATTTCTTTCTTCTTCAACTTCTTTTTACTTAGTTTTTTAATTATGAAGTTATAACATCATTATCACTCATATAACGATATGTTATTATAAATATTAAACAAAACTATTTCACCTTATATCCATCCTACGGAAAATGAAATCACCGCACGTGCGTACGTACAGAATACTGTCTCCACGCCGTGGTGTAATCTATTTTCCACCACCACCTTACTTGGATGGGTATAATGGTGTAAATAATAATTATACATGATTATTTTAAAGTGATATTGATTCTGAAATAGTATACATACACTTCAATACAATTCCACGATCATGGGAATGATATCATCACTCATGCGTACGTACGGCCTACCGTCTCCACGATGTGATGCGACTCGTTCTACGTGATCTTCATTGCATAATGAGTATATAAATTAATTTAATGAATAAATATGATATATATTACACTAATACCATTCTGTAAATGAGTTATCTATAACCTAAAAATATTAATAATAATTTATTCGACAAAACACGCATAAGAACAAAAGAGCTATAAACACCCGAATAACAAGTCGCGATGAAATATTACTAATAAAAAGCTAAGAATATGACCATATATGATATCACAACAATGAGTAAAATTATGGAATAAGTCAATAACATTATTTAAATCATTATACAGGAGGTTCATACACGTGCGAAGCACATCATACTTAAGGTAAGGGAAAATCTCACAAATCTCAATTTCTATCCGAGTTTGTTTTTACTTCAGAATTTACTGGGTAATATTTATCATCCACATCCATGTTTATTCCATATGTAAGATTATTTATATCCTACAATAATTGTTAATCCAATTTTAACCTTTAGTGAATTTTTATTAAAAGATATGAAAGGAATCTTTTGTTGTTTTTCGTACGAGGTACTTCTTGAATTTTCTGACCAAAGTACGAGAAGAATGTTTTCATTAACTTATACGGCATGAATGGATTTTTAGAAAATCATTTCCATGAATCTTACATTACATGTTTTCATGTTTATTTTTAATAAACTTCTTTTAGTTTAAAATTGTATGACATTTTGAGAAAGGGAAAATGTTTTTGAAGTAGAAATGATATTTTCCTCAAGAATGGAGTTTAAGTGTTTTATCAGAATTATTTTCCATCTATGATAATATAAGGTTCTGGTTCTATCCATATTATTACTTTTATTTGATTATCTTATGATGGAATTAATTTTATGATGTCCTTTTATATTATATGGATTATGTTTTGATGGAATGATGTTTAAGAATCCCATTATTATTACATGGGTTATGCTATGATGTATGATTTATGATTTTGCGACACACATAAGAATGGTTTCATTATGATATGGGTGGGACCTATATCTACCTACAATGCAATGGGTAAAGATTTATATCACATGATATATACATGGATAGAATGTCAGGTTAAACCGGTTCAGTGATACATGACTGAAATGAGGAGTGAACTCGGTTCAGAAATAGTGTTTGTCCGCTAAGATAGTCTTGGCAATGAGTCTTGAATAATAATAAATGATTCTTTATGATTTTGTGTGTATGACACAAAGTTTCATGTTTTAAGTTATTATTATTTGGATTGCATTTGACTACTATGGTTTATCCTATGATATGATATTATGATCTCTTTTCCAGGTTAATATTTCCAAAATGTTATGTTCTTATGATTGATATTTCTTTTGTTTACCCTTATTGAGAATTTGAGCTCACCCTTTGGTATGTTTTCTTTTCCCCAGGTCAAGAAGAAGGGTATTATGTAGTATATTCCAAAAGGTACTCAAGATATGATGAAATAAATGGTAGAAAATGTAGATGATTTATGAACCAGTTGTTTATGTTTCCCAGTTTCTAAAGACACTATACCTATACGGTGCTTTAATGGTTTTATTATTAGTTGTAATAAGTGTGCTTCAATTATGAAGCAATAACAATTTATGTAATGTATGGGTCGTTATAATTATGATTCATTAGATCTATTAGATAAGGGTTTTTTGAAATTTCCTTATAGTCAGGAATAAATTAAATTTTGAATTAAACTTCCTAATCTTGTATAACTATAAGGTCCCGACCTTATTAAATTACATAATCATGAATTTAGTCATGAATTAAATTTCATTCACAATGAGGATCATTTCAAGTTTATAGCTTTAGATAATTGGGACATAATCCATTCATAAAATTAAAAATTATTATAGAGTGAATACCATATAAAAAATATTTATTTCGCGAAAAGTATAAAACCATTACCATACAACATGATTTCATTGAATAATCGTAAAAAAATTTAAATGGATTCCTTATTTTTATTACACATCCTAATTACATTAAAAAATCATTTAAAAACTTGGGTTGAGGACAAAATTCTCTGTAAGGGATATAGAAGGAACGAAAGAACACATTAGTTCGAGAACACTTGTAACATATGAAATCATTTTCAAAAAACATACTTTTCACCCTGATATACTTATATTGTGAAACATGAGATTTACACTAGATCTAGAAAAAACATAAAAAGAGAAATATAATCATAATGTAATCATGGTTCATTTCTTACATATTCTTGTAACCCTCTCAGCCACATTATAATTTGTAACTCTCATAAATACCTTACAATTTGGGTAACCATCACAGTTACACTTGGATTAACCATATGGTTGAACTCCAAAATACAAATACCCAATGTATTAGAGGAAAATATAGGTCCCACCCTTAATCATAAATAGTGCCCAAGAACCATAACATAATCATAAGACATGAATAATAACATAAAAACATTTCTTTTGAATTTTTTAAAATATAATTTTAAAAAAGGATTTTAAAAGAAAATCCCCTTGTAAATATCATATAATTCAAGGGAGTTAACCTAAAGAATGAAAATAGGGATATAAATTCCCTTACCTCAGGTTTTTTTTAATTAAAACTCATTTAGATAACATTTATAATTGTTAAAAAGTGTTATTAATATCTTATATAATCATATCCAGATTATAATATGATATATTATCGTTTTATTACATCATTTCACCCTTAAATTGTTAGTATTTGGTTCCTTTCATTGTTTTGGGTGTGTTCTTTACATATTTTCCATTATCGGTTCCTATTGGATGTTCTTGTCGATTGGAAGTTAAGATAAATAATTTGAATGGAGGGGTATTTACATATTTCCATAATCCATAAATTACACCATTTATAAATTTTTATTCTTAAATGAAGATCATTCATAAGTTAAAAAATTACTGATGTTTTTTAGATCATTTTAGTGGTTGTTTGATAATAATGACCACATTTTGTTTTATAAATTAAAACTAGTTGTACAAAAGAATTCCAGAACCATGGATGAGACAAAATACATTCATTATATCCTAGTTCAACTGTAAATTTGTTTTCATGACCAGCCTTGAATTAATTGAAACCAATTGAAATCACATCGTACATGATGTCGGTAATTCAACACATCACAAACAATGTTTTTAATTTATTGAAAAATAGGGAGTGGAGATGAAGATTGATGATGAATTTTCAATTAATATTAGAAAATCTTGAATATACATGATTCTAGAGCTTTCCTGCCTCTAGGATAATAGGTGGTGAGGAAAAAAATGAAAAAAAGGAACTCAAAATAAAATAAAAAATAAGAAATAATTCATGAAAATTCTGCAGGTTATCAACATCACATAAAATATCATAAAATATTTTGATGATATGAAAATGGTTCTGTTGTAATTAATACATAATATGGGTAGTAATAGGAATATGGAATGGAATATTCCAACATAATCCAATGGGAATGAAGAAGAATAACTTAAAATGAACGAAATTAATGAAATTAAAAGAGTACGTGTATCTCTTGATATATTCTCCTTGAGATCTTTATTAAGGAATTTGGTTTTGGAATTTTTGTGGGACCATAATCTCTAGGACATAGGGAAGAGCCTTGGTAGGAGTGTTTGGCAGAACATATATAAGGATCAAGGCTTGAGAGGTGTCGCATGACGAGGGAAATGAGGGTTGTATTTATTGTGTAGGAGAGGTGGTATTTTTCATTATTTAAATCATTATTTTAGTATTTTTTTACACTACTACGAATATTCATAATTAATGGGACAAAAAATAGTAATAATGGAATATCAGTTTCAACCATGTGGCCTTATATCAGCCTTGGATAACCTATTATGAAGTAAATCGTGTATTTAGCATTTATCGTATTTTATCATATTTTACAACTCATCAAAAAATTAGAATTTCAGAAAAATCAGAAAAATTAACCCTCATAATTTTTCTACTGGTAGAATTCAAAAATGGAGTCCATTTTTTGTAAATAATTTTCAAAATATCATTAATTTAATTTTCAAATTAATTCATATATAATTCCAAAATTAATAATTTAAAAACTATAAGAACTTTTATATCAAATTTAGATATTAATCAAGATATCATTATCTTAAAGCCTTAAAAAAATAATTCAATTTACTATTTATTTTGGCCATATAAGTATTCATATTACAATTCATAAGTGTATGTCAATATTCACTAAAAACCAACTTGCTTCAATTAGACTCCAAATAACATACTGAACAAAATTGTTGATGACCATTTTTTAAAATTCAAAACATATAAGTGAAAAAATTATTGTTAAAGTATAGTTATAAATATCTACATAAAACAATGTTTCATGCATTTCACATTACATTTAAAACATTGGGGTGTTCTATTATCCCCACCATTTGGAAATTGTTTCCTCGTAGTTTTATTTACTTACTAAACAAGTGAGGGTACCTTTCTCTAATAGCAATTTAAGACTACCATTTACTTGTTCGACCACATGGGTCTCTCCAAAAAATATTTACTATGTGGATTAGATTATTCCACAATGCCTATTCTTGTCTATCATGAATTTTAATTGATTCTCTTCATAGGAGAGTCTTTCTCCCAGCTAAACTACTTCTGGGCTAGTGATATGTGATGGATCTGGCACATACTTCCTCAACATAGAAATATGAAAAACATTGTGTAATTGAGACAAAATCGGAGGAAAATCTACTCAATATGAAACTGGTCCTTCTTTCTCCAATATTTCCAAGGGACATATAAATCGGGGACATAGCTTTCCTTTCTTACCAAAATGAATCACATTTTTCCAAGGAGAGGTTTTAAGGATAACATGGGCACCTACCTCGAAAGAGAAGTCCTTCCTTCTGTTATCTACATAACTTTTCTGCCAACTCAGAGCAGTCCTCATGTGCTGCTTGATCATCTTTACTTTCTAACCCACTTTGTCTACTAATATTAGCCCCATCAACATTATTTCTATGACATCATCCCAAAACGTTGGAGACCAACACCATATTCCATCCAATGCCTCTAAATGTGCCATTTTTATACTGGAATGAAAACTGTTATTATAAGAAAACTCAACTAAAGAAAGATGTTGATCCCAACTTCCCTGATTGTCCATTAAACAATCCTTATGAATATCCTCCAAATTTATAGTCATTTATTTTGACATCCCATTTGATTGCGGATGAAATTATGTATTGAAATTTATCTCTATGCCAAACGACTTCTAAAGTCCCTTACAAATGTTTTCAGTGAACATGGGATCCTAGTCAGATAAAATGTGAAGTGGAACTACATATAACCTAACAATCTCAATTATGTACAGTTGATAAAGTTGATCTGAAGATATTTTAGCTCAAATAAAAAAATTGTGCATATTTTTTCATTCGATCAATAATAACCCAAATTGAATTGTTACATCAAGAATTATGTGGTAGTGAGACCACAATTTCCATGGATAAATTCACTCATATCCACTCTAGAACTAGAAAAGGCTAAAGGATACCATTTGATAATTACCACTATGCTTGAACCTGTTGAAATATCAAGCATTTCATTATAAAATCTGCAATATCTCTTTTAATACCATCCCACCAATAATACTCCCAAAGGTTTATGTACTTCATTGTACTGCCATGATGAAATGAAAATAGAGATCTATGAGTTTTGCACAACAAATCTTTCTGCAATTGAGAACCACACATCACACACAACTTTTTTCCAAATATTAAAACACAATCTTTATCAAGGTCAAATTCTGTAAGCATACCCATTTTAAGCAATTCTACCTTTTTTCATATCTCACAGTCTTCCTTATGTGCTCACTTAATTATTTAAAACAATGAAGACTACACTAAGACCTAAAACAAAATAGATATATTCCCTGCAACAATAATTTCTAAGAAACAATTCATCAAATCATTAATCAAGGGATCATGTTACAAATGTAACATGGATACTGATGCATGAGGTTTTTCAGTCAGGGTATCAACCACTTTTTTTCTTCTCCAGGATGGTAGTTGATCATGAAATCATAATCCTTTATCAATTCAAGACATATTCTATCCCTCATGTTTAATTTCTTCTGAGTGTATATATACTTCAAACATTAATGGTTAGTATATATTTGGAATTTTGCTTTGTATAAATTCATTCTCTAGATTTTCAAAGAAAAAAATGAAACTTCCAATTCAAAATCACATGTAACATAATTTTAATCATGAGGTTTAAGTTTTCTTGAAGCATAAAAAATTACCTTATAATTCCGCATCAAAACACAATCGATTCCCTTCAAATAAAAATCACTATAGAAGACAAACACACCATTTATGGAAGGCAAGGCCAGAACTAGAGCACTCATCAGTCTCTTCATCAATTCCTGAAAAAACCATCACATTCTTATGTCCAAAAAAATTTAACCCCATTTTGTGTTAACTTATTTATTGGGAAAGATAACCGTGAAAAGTTCTCAACAAAACATCAGTAATAACCTGCTAACCCAAGAAAAATATGAATATTTGTAACATTTGTACGTATTGTCCATTCGCCGACCACTTTTGTTTGGGAAAGATCAACTGTTATTCCATTTGTATTCATTATGTTCCCATGAATAGAAATATATTACAACCAAGAATCACAATTGCTAAAATTTCAATATAAATTGTTTCTTTTATTTTTTTTTAAAATATCCCTTACATAGGTTTTATGCTCCTCTTTGTTTTTTAAAAATACTAGAATTTCATAAATAAACATAACCTCAAACTAATATTAGAACATATGAAATGTTTTATTCAAAATATTCATGAATAAAACAGGTGAATTATTTAACCTAAACGGAATAAAAAAATTCATAATGCCCATATATAGTATGAAAGGTTATTTTCATAATGTCATCCTACTTCAACTTTAGATGATGGTATTCAGATCACAAGTCAATCTTGGAATATAACTGAGCTCCCCAGAGCTGATCAAAACTATCATCGATGTGAGGAAAAGAATACTTGTTTTTAACTATTATGTAATTTAAAGCTCTATAATCATTGAAAAGTCTCATGGAACCATATTTATTTTGAATAAACAAAATAAGAGCTCCCCATGGCGATGTTCTAGGATGAATTCTGCATTTTCAATAAAATAAGGCAACTGAGTTTTCCATTCAATAACTTCTATTTGAGCCATACAATATGGGGGTTTTGAAATTGGAATAACATCAGGAACTAAATAAATTTTGAATTCAAATTCTTGATCTGGTATGACACATGGTAAATCATCAGAAAAAACATCAAAGTATTAATTTACCACTAGCACATCATTAATCTGATCAGTCCCTTATTTTCAAAAATATGAGCAAGATAACATTCATTTCCATCATTCAATAGTTTCTTAGCTTCCTGATATGTTTTCAATTAAATTGGTTCATTATTGTATACCATGTTAAACTCTTTCTGAAAAAATGGTTCTTTATCTCTATATTCAATCATAGCATGATAAACTAAAATCCAATGCATTCCCAGAATAACCTCAAACTCCACTAAGGTAAAAACAATAAGGTTCTAAGGTAATATCTTTCCACATACCACAATATAATGATTCTTATAATTCCTCTTTCCTATAATATTTCCTCTTGGTGTTTTAACAAAAAGTTATAGTTTCATTTTTTTAGGTGATATTTCCAATTTACCAGAAAATTTATCACAGATGGAGGAATGTGTAGACCCCTTATCAAACAAATCTTTAAAAAATAGAGTAAACAAACAATGTACCTGATATAACTTCATTGTATGGATTGACTTTTGTTGACATAGTTCTAAATGATCTCACTACACCTTTCTTCTTATAGAATGGATTTTGTGCATCATTTGGACCTGTCTTTGAGAATTCATTTGCATAGTGACCCATCTCAACACATTTAAAACACTTTACTGTTTTTTTATCATGATTAGTCTTCAGATCCTTTTCATTGCAATCTCGGGCAGCATGTCCAATCTTTCCGCATTTAAAATACTTCCTTGTTTTAGTATGACATTCCCCAGGGTTCTTCTTTCCACACTTTTCAAAAACAAGAAACTCTATTTTCATTCCATCAGATTTATTTTGTTGATTCTTACCCATTTCTTGACATCTAGACCTCATTTTCTCTTTATTTCCAAAATGCATGTGATCATCACCAAACTCAATCTTTACCCTTTCAGCACATCGGATAGGTTTCTCATAACTTTTCAATTCACGGGAGTCTAACACCCTTCAATACATTGGATTCAATCCTACGTAAAAGTGTTTGATTTTCTTATCAAGATCCTTAATAAGATTTGGATCATACCTCTCCATTCCATTGATGTTCGCTTCATACAGGGCCACTGAATCTTCCTCATTCTATTTTAAATCATGGAATTTCTTCTCTAGACTATGTCGCACCACCTTATGAATATACTTTTCAAAGAAAAAGACATTTAAATTCATCCCACTCTAGGTCATCAATATCCAATCTATCCCTGATATTATTTACCATTGACCACCACTAAAAAAATTCAACTTCATAATGACAAATGGAATGAATTAACTTTTGATTGTCTAAATTTCCCATAACATTGAATATATTTTCATGGGACTTTATCCATCCTTCAGCCTCTACTAGGTTAGAAGATCCATTGAAAGTAGAAGGGTGTTGTGTCATAAAATTTTCCAATATTGTCATGTAACATTGCGGAACCTCTAGTTGTTATCATTCATGGATTCCACCACAATTTATTTCATTCATTAGCTGAACCATTACAATCACAAACTAATCGGTTCCATCCCTTACCATTCGGGGCTGTAGATTCGGAAGGATATCATTCTGTGAAATCCTATCCTCTTCAGCTTCCCTATTTTATAAGCGGATAACCATTCTGAACAAACATATCATAGATAAAGCAACATGGTAATCTTTAAATTCTTTAACATTTCAAATTAACCATATAGTTAAATTCATTTATGGAATTATTTTAACATCATCTTAACCCCTATCTAAACCATCCTCTCATACCAACTAAAAAAATAGGGCCCTATTACATTACAGAATCTTGAATTTTGTTCATAATTCTCTTCTATTTAAATTATCTATCTTTTAATGTTTAGATAACATAAAATTGGGACATAAAACATTCATAAAGTTACACATTATTACCGAGTGTATACCATAAATACATTATTCATTTCATGAAAAATATATGACTTTTCACATAATTCATGATTTCATTGACTAATATTTAGATATTTAACAGGGAGTCATTCTTTGTCTTACACATCCAAATAACCTATAAATGTTATTTAAAAACTTTGGATGAGCACAAATATCTCCGAAAGCGATATAAAAAGAAAGAAAGATCACATTTTTCCATGAATAGTTGTAACGTATGAAATCATTTTCAAAAGATATACTTGTCACCCATATATACATATTTGGGAAATATGAGATTAACACTAGATCCACAAAAAACATTTGAACATAAATAGTATCATAATGGTGTCTTGGGGAATTACTTAAATAATCTTGAAACCCTCTTATCTAACATATACTTTGTAACGCTCATGGTTACCTTACAATTTGTGTTACCATCGTAGTTACACTTAGTGTGACCATATAGAAGACCTCCAAATAACAAATACCCAATTCATAGGAGTGAAATATTGGTCCAAAAAATAATATTACGTAGTTCCCATGAACCATAACATAATCATACAACATTAATAATAGCATAAAAACGTTGCATTTAAATTTTTGTTAAACAGAATTTTAAAATAGGATTTTTAAAGAAAACCCCTTATAAATATCATATAATTCAAGTGAGTATGAATTGAGCGGATAAAATATGTATAAAAAATTTAAATACCCATAAATCAACATAATATAAACATTATTTATCACACAAACGTTTTTAATACAACAAAAAAAACAAAGTAGAGTGTTATCCCAAAGAATGGATATCGAGTTAAGAAATCCATTACCTCAAGTTTTCCATAATTCTAAATCATTTAAAACTATTTTATAATAGTTAAAAGAGTGTTACTAATATCTTACAGAATCATATACATCTTTATAATACCTTATATTATCATTTAATTTCATCGTTTCACCTTTAAATTGTTATTATTTTGTTCATTACATTGTTTTGGGTGTGTTTTTACATATTTTACATAACCGGTTCATGATGTATATTCTTGTCAATTCAATGTCAAAATCTATAATTTGAATGGAGTGGTATTTACATATTTCTAAAATCCATAAATTATGCAATTTATCAATTTGATTTTTTAAATAAATATGATTCATTAGTTAAAACCTTAATGATGTTTGTTTAGATCATTTTAGAGGTTGTTTGATAATAAGAGCATAATTTTGTTTTCTAAATAAAAACAATGTGTACCATAGAATTCCAGAATCATGAATGAGACATTATATATATATATATATTAAAACCTTGTTCAACCATAAAATGTTTTATCACCATCCTTGACAGAATTAAAGCAAATTGAAATCACATCATCCATGTTGTCATTAATTCGACACATCATGGACAATGATTTTAATTGTTTTGATAAGTGGGGGAGGAGAAGAAGATTTGTGAGGAATTTTACAAGAACATGAGAAAATAAAGAATATATGTGATTCTAGAGCTTTCATGCCTCTTAGATAAGAGGAGGTGAGGAATAAAAGAAGAATGGAACTCAAAAAAATAGAAGAATTGTGAAATCTCTAATGAAAATTCTATTGGATAAAGGCGGCACAAAAAATATCATAAAATATTTTGATGAGAGAAAAAGAGTTCTCCCGTCATTCATACATAATATGGGTAGTATAGGGAATATTTAATCGCATATACCAACATAAACAAATTTGGATTGAAAAAGAATAACATAAAATAAATGAAAGGAAAAGAAATAAAAGAGGATGTTTACCTCTTGATCTCTTCCCCTTGAGATCCTTATTAAGGAATTAGGTTTTTTCCTTTTTATGAGACAAGATGCTCTAGGTCGTGGGGGTAAGCCTTGGGAGTAGTGTTGGGCAGAACTTAGGTAAGTCTAAATGCTTGAGAGCTGTGGTAGGAAGAGGGAAATGAGGGTGGTATTTATAGTGGAGGATATGTGGTATTTTTCATTATTTTAATCATTATAATAATATTTTCACTCACGACTATGAATAATCTTGATCCATGTGACCCAAATTAGTAATAATTTCATGTGAGTTCGAACTTAGTGGTCTTACATTATCCTTGCTTCACCTATTATACACTAAATCAAGTATTTATCATTTATTGCATTTTATCATATTTTACTATTCATAAATTTTTTTATAATTTCGGAAAAATACCAATAATTCTCCCTTACCATTTTTCATCATTTATAAAAAAGCTCTATTTTTTGAAAATAACTTTTTAAATATCAATAATTTAATATTAAAATAAAATCATTCAAAATTTAAAAATTAATAATTTGAAAACTATAACTGCTTTTATACCAAATTGAAAATTTTATCAAGATTTCATTATCATAAATACTTAAAAAAATTAAAATAACAATAAAATTGACTATTCATTAAGGTCATGTTACTATTCATAAGGGTATGTTACTATTCAAAAAAACAAATTGGTTTCATTAGACTCTAAATTACATACTAAACAAAATAGTAGATGACAGTTTTTGGAAATTCAAAACATAGAAGTGGAAATATTAATTTTAACGGATAGCTATAAATATCTAATTAAAAAATATTCTTTGCATTTAAAATATTTTTTTAAACATTGGTGTGTTCTAATAAAACTAGGTAACACATAAGCAAAAATTTCAAGATATTCATTTACCACTAGCACATCATTAATCTGAATAGTTCCCTTGTTTTCAAAAATATGATCATTATAATATTCATTTCCATCTATCAACAATTTCTTAGCTTCCTCATGTGTTTTCAATTGTATGGATTCATTATTTTATACAAATATAAAAAATTTCTGAAAAATGAACTTACTTTTCTCTACAATCAATCTTAGAATGATAAACATAATGCCAATCCATATACATAATGACATCAAACAATACTATGGAAAAACCAAAATGGTTAGTAGGTAACCTCTTTTCATAGACCAAAATAGAACAATTTTTATAATTCCTTCTTTTTGTAAAATATAACTTGGTGTTTTAACAATAAGTTCTGATCTCATTTGTTACAGTGATATGTCCATTTTACTAGATAATTTATCATAAATAAAGGAATCTGTAGATCTCACATAAAAATGTTAGAAAAATACGATTAAACAAACGGTGTACCAGGAACGACATTATTGTATGGATTGATGTCTACTGATGTAGTCTAACAATATCGATCTAAAACTTTCTTCTTATGCTGTGGATTCTTTTCAGCATTCAGATCTATCTTTAGGTAGACATTTTTATAATTACCCAACTCAAAACATTTAAAAAACATTACAGTTTTCTTTTTAGGATTAGTCATTTGATCATTTTCATTAAATTCCCAGGCCATATGTCTAAAAAGACAACATCGAAAAGACTTCCCAGTTTCGGTAAGGCATTCCTCATGGTGCTTTTTTCCACACATTTCTATAACTTAAAATAGAACTCCATTACAATAAATTTTCATTGATTTATTCTTAGACATAGATTTATATTTAGAACTATTCATCTCTTTATTATAAAATTGTAGATGATCATCAAAAAACACTATTTCTACCATCTCAGTACATTGAGCATGTTTCTCATAACTTTTGAACTCAGGAATCAAATTCCCTTTGATATCTTGGATTCAATCCTGAGTACAAAATATTGATGTTTCTATTATGATCCAGAATAAGAATTGGAGGGAAAATAACTAGTTAGGGGAAGTTTTCTTCATACACATCTAATGAATCATCCTAATGTTTCTTAAATTCATTGAATTTATTCTCCATTCTACGTTGAAGTGCCTTTGGAAAATATTTTTAAAAGAAAATAATTGTAAATTCATCCCACTCTAAGGATTCAAAGTCATCTCTATCCGGAATATTATTGACCATTGACCACGACTTATCAGATTTACCTTAAAATGATATATGTAAAGCCTTAAATTTTGTTTATCCAAACATCCCAAAAAGTATAATAACTTTTCAAGGGATTTACTCTAACATTCAGACACTATTGGGTCAGAAGATCCACTTAAATAGTGAGGGTATTGCCTTATAAAATGGTCTATTATCAGCATGTTTCTTTGTGGAAGATCTATTTGTTATTTTTAATGGATTCCACCACTATTTACATCCTACAATAGCTGACCCATTAATGTTAAAAAAAGTCTTGGTTCGAATTCCCACTATTCCCGATTGCAGATTCAGAAAGATATCAACCACTCAATTCCATCTGACTACATCTTCCCTATTTATTTAGTGTAAAATCATTATAAAAAACATATATTAGTCAAATAAAAATGGTATTTATTAAAGTATATAATATTTCAAATTATCCATAGAGTAATAATAATATATGGTATTATTTGAACTACTTCCAAACCCCTAATGTTTTTAATCCATCCATTAACACCAACTATAAGGACCCACCCTTATATCATTACATAATATTGAATTTTAGTCAAGAACTCACTTCCTTACTCCATGAGAATATTATATTGTTTATATCTTTAATGATCTAGGATATAATACATATATAACATTAAACATTTATACAAAGTGAATAACACAAAAGGTATCCATTTATTAAAAAATTTATAAATTTTCAAATAACTCTTGTTTTCATTGATAAATATTCATATCATTTAACATGGATTCTGTCATTGAATTACAAATCCTTATAACATGGGAAAATCATTTAAAAACATTGGATGTGAAAACAAATCTTAGTAAGGGATATAAAATGAAATAAAGAAAACATTAGTCCATAAATACTTGTAAATGTATGAAATCACTTTGAACAAAACACACTTTTCACCAATATATTCATACATTTTGAAACATGATATTTGAAAGATATTTTAAAAAAAAGAAAAAAAATTAACCATAAAGGTATATTGGAGAATTATTTACTTTTATTGTAACCCTTTCAGCTACGTTATTATTACTAACCCTCACGTTTATCATACAATGTAACCCATATAGCTACCTTATGGTGTAACTATCATAGTTAGACTAGGAGTAACCATAAAGATGACCTCGAGAAAACACATACCCAATGCATTGGAGGTAGACATAGGTTCTATACATAATCATAAAAAATTCCCATGAAATATAACAAAATCAGTCAACGTGAATAATATCTTAAAAAATGATTTTAAATTTTGTAAAATAGAATAGTGAAAAATTATTTTAAAAGGAATTCCCATACAAAATATTATAATTGAAGCGATAATTAATAGAGTTAATGGAATATGTGTATATATAGTAAAAAAATAATTTAACATAATATAAAAAAAATAATCACATAAATAATATTAAAAAAATATAATTAATGAAGTAGAAGTTTAACCCAAATAATGGAAATTGGGTTAAGAATTCCCAATCCTCGGGTACGTCTTACATAAAAAATTATTAAAACTCATGTATAATGGTTAAAAGAATATTATTAATATCATACATAAACAAATTAATTTTTATAATACCTTATACGATCATTTCATAGAAAATTTCACCCTTTAATTATTAGAATTTTGTTCCTTTCATTGTTTGGTTGTGTTCTTAACATGATATCCATGACCAGCTTTTACTTGGTTTTCTTATTGTATAAATATAAAATTCAAAAAGTGGAATGAAATGGTACTCATATGTTTCAATAATATTAAATTATACCATAAATAATTTTGGTTATATGGTATGAGGATTAATCATTATATAAATAATCAGTGGTGTCTGTTTTTGTCATTTTTGCTGTTCTTCGATAATTAGCAATTAGTTTCATTATGTAACATAATATTATGTATATATATTAAATAAAGAACATGAAGTAAAATATATAATAATAATTATAATATATTTCAACCATTAAAATGATTTTATAATCAGTTTTTAAGGAATTTAATTATATTTATGACATATCATTCATGATGTTGGTAAATCGACACATCAATGATTGTGTTTATATTTTTACAATAAAGGGAAGTGGAGAGGAAGAATATTGATGAATAATTTCCAAAAACATGATAAAAATATATAATATATATAGTACTAGATATTTCATGCCACTTGGATAAGGGGAGGATAATGGATTATAATATAAGTAGTGAATATAAAATAAAACACAAGAAAATGAAAGAGGATCATTACCTCTTCATCTCTTCTCCCTAAGTTACTACATAAGGCCAAAGGTTTTGGAATTTGGGTGACACTATCTGGTCTTTGACATGTGGGAGGGGCTTTCAATGTGTATTTGGTTGAACATGGTAATGGAGAAATGATTTAGTGGTTTTATAGGAAGAGGGGGTGTGGGTTGAATTTATAGTGGAGGAGAGGATGTTTTTTACATTATTTTCATCATTAGATTAATATTTTTGATAAAAACTATGAAGAGTACTGATTATTTGGAACAAAAATTTTAATAAGTTCATGTGATCTTAAAATAATGCCCATTTACATCATTCATGACTCATTCATGATGAAAAAATTTATTTTTTTGGCATATTTTTTTACTTACCATATTTTAGTATTTGACAACAAAATTCCAGTATTTCATTAAAAAACCTAAAATTCACCCCAATAATTTTGTGATGTGTAGAAATAAAATATTAACCCTATTTTTTATTTTTTCTAAATATGATTATTTTTATTTTTATATAAAATTATAATTTATAAAAAAATTAACAATTTTGAAATTAGAATTATTTTTATACGACCTTGAAAATTTAATCGGGATCTCATTATAAAATAAACTGATGACAAAAATAATAATAATATTTACTATTTAGAAGGTTCATATTAATATTAATATTTGTAAGGGTATGTTAATCTTAACCAAAAAATCCATTTAGTTCTATCAGACTCCAAATAACTTACTAATCACAATTGTTGGTGTCATTTTTTATTCCAATAATATAAGTGGAATAATTTAGTTTAACAATTATATTATAAGATTATCCATCATAAAATTTCCATTATTAAGAGAGTTAATGTTTCATGCATTTTATAAAATTTATTTGTGAAACCTTGGGGTGTTATACATACCCTATTATGTTTACCAATATGATGTTAAATATTGTATCTGAGATCTCCCAAACGGTGAAATTACCATTTTCTATTCCAAAACAAGTCAACAGATCAAAATGCAATTTCCCTCTATTATTCATAAATTGTCATGATATGGTTTGTGACAATTCTCCAACCATAAATTATTCTAACTACCTAGAGCCTTAGTATTTATAATTATTTTGTGGTTCACTACAAACACTATAACTTCCAACAAATTCACTAATATCTATCAACTACTCGTATGTCATCAAAGAATCTCCCAACATGGGGGAAATTCAACTGAAACTGATCTGATGCTTCCCAACATTGGATAATCGTTATCATCCCCCTTATCCAAACAACATATTCATGACCCAAATAAATTCGACTACCAACCACAATTTACAGATGTGGCCAAAATAGCCACACTTGAGCACCAAACCCATACAAGAAACCACCATTTTTCCCTATCCACTAGGAATTAAGTCCTCAATAATCTATGAATATATTAAAAAAGGACCAGAGACCATAATAGACTATAGTCCACTCCCCACCATAAAGATTCCACTACACATCATCTCAAATTCCACCATCTCGAAACAATATGTTATGCACCTAACTAGTTTTTTCATGTGATACCTCAATGAGTCTATCCCCAAATTATTCAAGAAACCACAATATACTTATCAAAGAGTGATTCTAAAAAAACACTTTCAAAAACACAAAATCAAATAAATTAATACCACAAAATACATGGATAATGTTCTTAAGCCACTAAAAATGTTCCTGATGGATGTCTATTTCAGCAAACAAGAGTACCCTCACCAGTTCTCTTCAATATAAAGAATCACCCCATCCCTTGCTCTACCTCACAATCACCCTCAACTATAATTTTGATATGAATCCATGAGTTTCCTACTACAGTCCAATTGTGATACCTTCTGATCAATCAGAACTATGAGGGAGAGGTATACATCCAAAGTAGCCATCTCAAGCTTGGTACAAAGACACCAAACCACTCAATAAACAATGACAACCACAAAGGTCCTAAATAAAAATACATAGAAAATATCAAGTTTAATGTTCAACCATTACAAGGATTCCTCAACCTTAGATAAATTCATGAACTATCAAAAAATCTGTCTTAAATCATTGACAATATCAATCCCTCAGCACCCAAAAGTGGGATACCAAAATCCTCTACAAACCCACTATGGTTTCCATGATCCCTCGATGAAGGGACTACCCATCCACCACCCATGAAATCCTCTCAAATGGATATGAATTCCCTATCACCAGAAGTAAAGTTCACATCTTTCTATTTAGTATAATTACATCATATACTTATATGAGGAAATACTATATAAGAAGTTTCTAAAAAAAATTAAAAAAATGAACATCTATAATTAGTAAAACCACACACTCAAGAAAAAGTTATGAGGGTCATACATGAATATCGTGAAGCATGAAAATATTCCCCTTTCCATCCATCAAAGATCCAAAAATATAAGAACAATAAAACTCATAAACATTAATCTATTCGTAAAGGAACAAAACACACAACAATAATAAAAGAATTGAGGAAAATCAACCCCAACATACTATAAATAATGAATTCCTACCAGAACATGTGTTTAGGACACACCTGTGGATATCCATCATAGGATCCAATATATTCCCAAATCTTTTATCTGAAAACATGTCAAATAATAGGATAATGAATAAAAAAACATGATACCATTTTTTAATGAACTGGATTAGGTTGACCAGAACCATCAACTTAACTAGCCCAAATAATTCCTAAAGCAGGACCCCTCATAAAGATGATATATTTGATGAGAGGTGAAGGCCAAAAATGTTTCATTGGGGAGTCTGTGACCATATATTTATGTGAAATAACAACAAAATAAAATTAGAGATATTAAAACCCATGAAAATCAGGGAGTTAAATAATTTTTTAAAACTAAAATAAACTGTAATAAACGTAATGTTATATATAGATTCAATAAAATGCATATAGAAACTTGAATCTCACTTGTCTGGACATAGGAAAAATAAAATAATGAAAATAAATATACAATTCTCTACAACTACTCATATAATGACATCATATGTGGTCTCTATGAATGTTCAATAACTCTAGAATTAACTTCAAACTCCCCATGAATAGCTCTATTTTACCATGAAATAGTGGTTCATTACTATATCCATCACATAATGAGATATATATAAAAGGAGATATAATATGAAAAGGTAAACCAAGGTTCATTTTCTTGGTCAATGAAATGAAACTCTTTAGGCCACCAACAATAGTGGTTCAAACATTTAATTTCATAAGATGTTAATGCAATATGAATTATTTAAAGTCTTTCCAAATAAACCAACATAAATAAAAATTCAAAAAATATAGGAAAAATGATAATGTATGAACCAAAGGGAAAAGAAACATAGGTTATAACATAACACCTAAGGTAAATCTTCCTAAGTCTATCCCCTTCAATTGAAATACAATTTTGTGGATCAAAAAACCACAAAATCCAATTTCTCTTCATGATCAAGATGTATATCCCAATTACACTAAAAGAACATGAATTAATTTTAAACCTTAGGATATCATCATTTGATTTAAATAATTTAAAATTCATCTAAGATGCCCCATGAATCTATGGGTACAATCTAAACTAGTGGTATGAACTCCTTGCCAACCTATGGAGTATCCAAATAAGTCCTAGATGTCTTTCATGTCCAACTGGGTCATAATAAACAAATTCCTCACATCTATGGGATTCCTGACCTAGCCCAAACAGATATATAACTATCTTAGATGTGAAGTATCCACTTGGTACCACTAACCCTAGCCAAAGAGATTTTCTAAACTAGGTTATCTAAACTCATCCCAATAACTAATTTCCACCCCAACCAAACCTCACTAAATCCATATAATAGAGGGTAAAATCATGATAATATTAGGGATTAAGTCTATGGTAATAATATACCAAGGGTATCTACTCTCATCATATCCTAATAAAATTTATATCCTCAATCATACAAGAAATAGCTGAAGGGATAGGGTTGACTAATAACCGCACCCTACAACCAAAACTACTAAGACCAGCTCTGATCATGTCATTGGGAAACCAGTATGGGGAACCCTCCCAAATCCCCAAAACCACATATCAAAAAACACAGAGTAAAAGTTGGTCCTCTAGTAATACTAAATCTCAAGCCAAGAATACCAAAATAACATAGAACTAGAATATAAACTCATCGAAAAATGATCACCAAACCCATAAGGGACCCCTTAACCATAAAACCCTGAAGGGAAACTATAGTTTACAATTCCCCTAGATGGGAAACATCAAAATAAACCCCACAAAGAGGGGAATTCCTAAAAAAGGACCTTTAAACCCATATCAAACTCATGAAATGGATCTCAGCCATACCCATCATCCCATAATGTCATCCTAGCCCCAAAGGATAATACAAGTACATACCTAATGAAATTAGGTCTAAACCCCAAGAAAAAAAATTAACAATATAATGTAAGTTAAAAAATAAATACTTCCCCCTGAGATATATCCAATGAACATCAAAAAAATGACTCATGAATCAAAAAATCCATGGTAATCCGCAAGATCACACCATCACATGGGCCATATGACGCCCAAACCATCACATATGTGAATTTTTGAACAAAAAAATAAATTGAATCCAACCTATCAAAACTATCTCAGTTCAATACACCATCCGGATGGAATCTAAATGATGAAATGATCCCTTCATGAGGATCTAAGAGGAAAAATGAATATAATAGACTAATCATAAGTCATATTTTGACAGTAGGTCACAAAGACTCTGAAAACACACTTACTGGAAAAAGTTACAGAGACAAGTATTTCTTAGTAAATGGTGTGTACCCCAAAAAATGAAACCTTCTATGTACTTATACATTTAAATTGCACACCAAGGGTTCACCCATGTACTTGTACATGGACATAAAATACAAGGTTTATGTATGTTTAGTATTACATTACCAGGGCATAGATGGGTTCTTCATGTTTACTAATTTATGTCCTTGTACCCCTACACATGTGGTTTCTACCAAAGAACTCGACCAGAGGTAGAAGTCTTTTTATGTAATGTGTACCAAGTATACATGATGTGTACTTAAAATAACACTGATTTCCCATTCATATGACCACATATTCCATGATTATCAAATGGACTATACTTTAGTTAATGTTTTTACTTATAATAATTTCATCTTCCTCAATAAAGAAGAAAATAAGATCAGTGATTATCAAACCACATTAAATGTGATCCATATTTCTAGTACAAAAATACCTCCAAACCTCCCAAACCACCTGTTCACAAAAAAATTGACCCTCCTTGTTTCCCTAACAAACCAAAGAATCAAAAAAATTTAAAACAATTAACCTATAAATATTTTCAATGTAAACATTAAAAGGGAATACCTCAAATAAAAAACACCAATGAATTTGTTAGATTATCAATCTATAGTTCCCATATGATGATCATGTGTAAGCCATTCCCCCTAGTTGTACATCATTCTCTATCACTACATCCCACAATATATCAATCCTATCCAACTATATATCACTCTCATCTCTCTCGGATGATGAAACCTAAGGGAGGGGATCTTGTGACACTCCAAGGAGTAAATGAAATATAAGGTAAAAGAATATAATAAACAATAAGTAAAAAATTGAAATAAAAAAATTTACAAAAAATGGGACCCATTTATACCTTAATGTGCATAATAAGGCTATTATATACATATGAAAAACCCAAATTCTTGAATCAACCAAAATATCAGAATCGAAATTTTATCTTCTAAATAGAAGATATAATTGAATAAACATCAATAAATAAATAACATTTATTTACTTAAATATTAAATATTCTAACTAAAATTCAATTGTTAATAATTACACCAAAAACCTTTTGTAGGGTAAACACCATATTCTAGGACCAACAGTGTAGTTAAAAAATTATCTGAAATATCCTCATAGGATAAATAACAGTTTTCCCCATAGAACCCAATTGAGTTAAAATAATCTAATTTTCCCTATTTATTTGTAAATAGTAATTGTGAAGTTAATTAAAATTATTTAATGATAAAATAATTTCTTTAAATGTAATTTCATGTCTAAAAAATCCAGATTAAAATGATATTGAATCAGAATGTAATAAAACATTGCCAATATTTGAATAATAACACCCATGAAATAAAAAACATAAAATTAAATTTAGATGCCATGAATATTAATAGATTAAAGATATAAAACATTGATCGGTTTGTAGATACACCTCAAAAAATAAGTAGGTGAATATTAACATATATGATTAATTAGAGTTGAAATTGAGACCAAAAATATTTGAATGATTTTATTATTGATGTGAGAATCAGTAAATGAAATTATTATGTGAATCAAATGTAAATACATATAAGAATGTGGAAATAAAATATAAAATAATCAAAATTAATTACACATAATATATTATAATATCAAGGAACTAGAAGATGTAATATAATCTAATGAATAGAAATTGAGTTATGAAATATAGTACCACTTCGGAATATTCATATAAAAACCCCCATGGATGAAGGAAAATGAAATCTAACATAAAATAAGAATATGTATGAATGATTAAGGATATATAATTTAAATTTTGATGTATATATACTATAAGAATGATATTCAGTGCAGATCATTAAAATATTATTATATTAATGGAAATTGAGGCAAAACCCCAACCCAAGGTCCGAATTCCATCATACATGTTTGAATATCTAGTATAAAAAATAATAATTTATTATAAATATATTCAAAATCAATAATTATTCAAATCATACCATATACTATTTATTATAATGTCATAGGACCCATTTGATCACAATTATTTATTAAAATAACTATTCCAAGTAAAAGTTTTTTTATTTTTAGAGTTTTTTTTCTTCGATTGTTTGGTTCCTTTTCTTTTTATTATGTTTCCAAAATATCAAAAATATTAACCATTTTTTAAATATTATATACATTCATTATTAAAAAAATTATATTCATCAATAAATTTCAGAGATAAGGAAATGTCTTAAATCGTCTATGGAGATTCTATATTGTATATAAACATTACTGTTATTTCACATTTTGAAGTATTATTATGAAAATAATGTAAGATGATTAAATATTTATAAAAATTATAATTATATATCAAATATTATATTACATCCTTATATATACAAATTTATTTCATCCATGTGATTTAGTGATGAAAAAATAATCACATCTCTTCATGGAGGTGGTAATCCACACATAGACAAAAACAACAATATCAATTTTAAATGAATAATATAATAATAAATTATACAATATTTTATCTATAAAAAATGATAAATATGTAATGAATTTAATATATATATATATATATTAAATCCCACATTATACCTACCATTCCTGGTGCTAAAAAAATGGAAGACATTAAATTGTAAGGTCGAAGTCTGCTATGATAATGAAAAATGATTTCATTTCCCATTTCAGGGAAGATGGTATGAATATATAATTGTAAATTAAATAATAAAATACTATATTGGTGATAATTATATTATTATATTTTTATGGCTGAAGACAATTCGAATGTGGTAGTAGAAAAAATAAAACAAAAACACTTCCTAAATTACAATACCCCTTCTCCATGCAACCTCTATAGTGATACACCCAAATCATAATGTAGACTATTTTTTAATAAAATATTTCTATAGGATGTGTGAAGGGATGTAAGGAATGGATTTGGAAATGGATTTTATGAAACAAATTCTCTTGAAGGCAGAATAAAAGAGGAGGGTAGGTTCCCAATATAAGTGACGAGATGAGTAATTTTTATTATCTTAATGTATTAAATTATCATGATATATTTATCATGATAAATTTAGCGTAAATAGTATATTATATATTTATGATGACTATTAGCCAAAATAATATTATCCCAGAAATTTTGGACATGTTTACATTATTATTTCACCATTATCAGATTGATTTTAAAAAAATATTTAATATTGATTTTTTTGATATTATGGTTTTTACTCATTAGTTGTTCTAAATCTTACTAGAAATGTAAAAATACCCTATAATTTGGCCATTGTTGATATTATAAAGCACATAAAACTTAATTGGAAGAAGATAAGATTTTTAATACTTTTAATTAATTTAATAAATCATTATTTATTATAAAATATACTTTATGGAAATTTTGACACAATTTAATTAATTTGACATTATAAACATTGAGACAAACATGGAATAAGAATATAAAACACTAAAATTTCACAAACATGTTATTCTTATAAAAAATGTTAGGATGAATTATTTGTAAAAATTATATTACTTTTAATTTTTTTCATGTAATTTTTTATAATATTCAATTAATTGAATAAATTATGTGATAGAATTCTATAATAATTTTATGTAATTAATCCATAAAAATTTAAAATTAATTACAATGATAAAAAATTATTTATATTTCAAATGAATATTTATAACTAAAAGTATTTTATATTTTTATTTCTTTCAAAATAATATTGTCATTAAAAGAAAGGAAGTGAGTTTTTTGGATTTTCATTAGATAAACTATTATATAAGACACAATCATGAACATATGGGTTTAGAATTAGAAATTTACTAAACATAGATTACATATGGTTGAAATATGGACAACTAATGAAAATTTTGAATGTTTTTAGGCCATTATAACCCTTTACTCTTGGTTGCAGTGCGGAAATCATAAGCATTAAATTTCCTGATTTGATACCATTAGTTGTGATGTAATTATTATCATATAATCCTTACAATATGAAATTTAAAAATAGGACAAAGTACTTTATAAATTGAATTTTTATTTTATAGGATGAACACGTACATAAAAAGAACACATTTCACTAAATGGGCATTTATCCCACTCAAACAAATTTTTCAGATTTCACATTAATTTATCATCATCATCCATATGAGTTCCCTTCTAGATATAATTATTTAACAATCATACTATATATGCAATGGTAAAATGAAAAATAAGAAGGCTGAGTTGAAATGTTCAATAAGTGTAAACATAATCATTAATAATTGAATTTCATCAATGATAATTTGAAGTGCACAATGGAATGATGAATGAATCAGAGTTCATGAATAAATAATTATAGAACTCATACACTTTAATACTATCATCATAAATCAAGAATCGTGAAAAAAGTAATTTATAATGTTGATATTTAAATGAATCAAAAATCATGAGCCATTTGATGTCAATGATGATCTAATGATACATTCCAAACCATTTTAATTTATAGATAAAATGTGTTGGTATCTTGATACATTACATTAGTATAAATCTAAATTTCCATTAATATTTTAATAACTATAGGAACAAATTAAAATATAATTATCTACATAACATAATCATTACCCAATATGTTGGAGCACTATTTGGGTACACCAATTATATAATCTATAATAAGATCACCCCGTGATATCTGGGATCACCCATTTAGTATAATTTCCTTGAATAAAAAAAAATTAAATAGATCATTCATCCTAAAACCCATATATAAATTTTTTTTACAACATGATTAACCCATATAAAATAAATTGGGTTCATATCATTATAATTGAAACATCCTTTACCTGTGGAATGGAAATGGGTTCAATAACAATTTCTTAAAAACAATCTTCATCTTTATAGTGAAAAAAATGGATGGTATCATTAAAAAATATTCCTAATAGAGGATATGTAACAACACAGGTTGTTGATATTGATAAATGTTAAGACTATTAAAATTTTTAATATTTTTTTTGATTAAAATAAAATTATTTTTTTTGAAAATAACGTAAAATAATCATAAAATATCATAAAATATTTTAAAAATACTTTTCATTGAATAAAACCCTGAAAATATATAAAATAATAATTTAAATAATTTAAAACACATCTTGAGAAAAATATAAAATCTTCTTGAATTTTTTTAATAAAACAAAAAACTTTTATAAAATAAATTTCCATGAATTCCATTTTAAAAACAAAGAGTTTCAATAATATTAGAATTATTATTTTTTAAAATATCTTTTAAAAATGTTATAATGATGATTCAATGATATTTTGGTCATGATGGTGGAAATATATATGCATGCGTACATGCTATAATAGTGATTCCGTTCACATTTTCGGTAATATCAAAATATACATTATTTAGAATATTAAATGATGATTAGACTCAAATCACTTTGTGAAAATGAAAAACATGGGTAAAAATTCTGTTTAAAATTTATTTTAAAAATGTGAAAATAATTTATTTTTTAAAAAAACATATTTTTTTGGAAGAAAAAGGGTTTCTGACAGCAGAGGGAAATAAAGATGGGTTTTCGTAATTATTAAATAAATCTGATTACAAGAATCAAGGAAAATAAAGGGGAAAAATTTATTCTCCTAAAATAATAATAACAGAATAAAATTTATGTGAATTATTTATATTTAGATGATAATATTTCAACATTGGAGACTTAATCACTATCGAACCGGACAAAAAATGAGATTATAATGCAAATTTCATTCAACTTTGTTATGTTTGAATTTTAAGACACATGATAAGATTAGATTTCATTAAAAATAAAATATAATGAGTATAAATAAATAAAATATATTAAATGTTAATGGTTCTTTATTTATACCTCCTAAAATAATATGGATGTATAACACATCAGCAGTCATAAAGATAAAAAATTATGTCAAAAAGAAATTACTATATCGGTAATCATTTGAATCATAATCCATAATGAAACATAAAACATAATTAAATTAATGAGACTCATGATATAACATGTAAAATGGGAGTAATATAAAATATATAAAATAAATTAATTTCTTAACATTATAATACTCCTCAATGAACTGAAATTGAGATGAAATCCATTACTATATGCTTTTTTTGTGGAACATTATCTGTCTTTATTTATCGTGGTTTTAATTTTTTTAAAATTTTTACAGAACTGTATTAATATTTATAATATCAAATATTATCATTTTATAATATATTTTCATATTTTCATAAATAAAATTTCAATATTTTCATTTTTTGTTTATCTCCTTGTTTTTTATTTCCTGTTTTTTATAAAAGTACAATTTATTGTGAATATATTGTAGTTATAGGATATACATTATTAATAAAAATAATTAAATAATTATAATATTTCTAAATTATTGTTTATTTTCAAACCAATAATTAATTATATTTATGAAAAATTAAGTATGCTGTTATCATAGAGGTGGTTGGTCGAACGTACACATGAGTTACCCTTCCATTTTTCAATGATACAAATTTTCAATGATCATTATGAAAAGGAATTATGTAATATTTTATCTTAATAAAATGATAATACTTGTATATATACCATATTTTATTTTAAAATACACTTATACATAGAATCCATGTGGTGTAGTGATGAAAATAGAGTCACTTCACTTCGTAACAGTGGTAGTCTAGACATATACAAATGATGTTATCATCATTTTAGTGTTAAAAATTTCATATTAATAAGTAATAATAACTGATATGTCATGAATATAAAAAATATTTAATTTATATAATATATAATATTTAAATTTATCCTTATTACCTTTCATGTAACGCATTAATAAAAAATGAATCACATCGCTACTAGAGGAATCAGTCCATCGTACACACGAACAATGTTATCATATACAATTTTTAATTGAATATAAAAATATGTATATGATGTAATAACGCCAATGGAATAAATATTGCATAAAAATAAAATATGTACTTCAAAAACATAATAATTTATAGTCCAAAAACTAAGTAATACAAGATAGAAGGACATCCGTTCATGATGTGGAATTCTACTTTATATACAAAAAATGATTTCACAACCAATTTGATAGAAGTGGAGATGTTTCTAGGACATATGTTTTTACAAATAAGTCTCATTATATTAAATTCTCTAATTTTATTATATCCAAATGGGTTAATAATAACTTATGGAGGTGGAGAAATAATTAAAATAAGGATGCTCATTGAAGAACATTGCCTCCTCTTAAGTTTTCACTAAATCCTTTTTATGTTTAATTTGTTAAAATAATGTAATATAAAATGAGAGTAAAGTATTTTATATGTTATTTGAGTAAATAATGGCTCAAATAAAGAGGTATTAAAGTGCAAGTAAGAAAGGATAGGGGTAGCCTATTATAATAAAAGTGAGTGACACACTTTTAATAGTTAAATAGATTCTGTTATAACAACATTTTATCATGCCAAAAGCTAACATAATGTTACATTTACAATCCTAGAAGATTTATGGTCAAAATATTGAAATTAATTGGTTTGATGTAAACATTTTCTGTTATTTTTTCCCCTTAAATTTTATGTTAAATCCCAAGTAAAACTATTTTTAAATTAATTATGGAAAATATTATTTACTGCATTTACTAATCAATATGGTAAAAAACAACTTTACCATATAAGATAATATAAATTGTTATGATATCAAATATGGAATAAATTATTCAAAAATAATTTCACAAAAATACGAATATCTAAATTCAAAATTAATCTCATAGATGTAATGAAAATATATGTTTTTAATAAAAAATAATCAAAATGTACAAAATGATTTTATTTCAAAATACATTATGAAATTGATTCAAATGAAAAAATCAAGAATAATGGAAATATATTTGATCACATGTAACATCGAAAAAATTTAAAATATAATTAATATATATAGATAAATTAAAAAAAGATAAAATTGTTTAATAAAATTTATCACTATTCCTCAAAAATTAAATATTCTTAGAAAATTAACAAAATTTTAAAAAAATAGTATTCAGTGTTTAAAAATAAAATTAGAATTTTCAATTAAATTTTATTAATGTTCCAAAAAACTCATATAATATTTTCTATTTTAAAAGAAATAAAAAACATTTCTAATGGAAATAATTTTTTTTTAAAATTAAATTACTTCCCTAAAGGATGATTGATTATTTATTAATCATTTTAAATAGATTTAATTTACTGTTAAATTTATTTATATAAATACTTATTTCATGAGTTAGTTAATATTATTCACACCCACCAATTTCATGGATATTTTATAATAGTTATATATATCAGATATCTTTTCTATTTGGTGTTGCCTATAAAATACAAGATCAAACATAAAAATATAAGGGGTTAAGTATACCCCAAGATATTGAAGATATTATGTTTATTTAAAAATAAATATATTATAAAGTATCATGTTTTTATATTCTCATCTAATATTAGTGTTTTGTGATGATTTTACTATCAAATAAAATTTTATTCTTTTTAAAATCGTAGGGTTTTACATTATGTATTTTGTTTAACCCCCTTTAAGCATGTTTTAACCTTAACAATGGTAACATATTTTTTATTATTTTTATTATATAATATGAATGAATTTATGTTGAACTTATTAAAAGAACTAAATTCATTGAATCAAAATATTGAATTCATTTTTATGAAATTTAATTCATTGAAGGGGAGTCTTATTTAAATATAATCCAATAAATTGTGTAAAAACCAGTTTTTAATAAAATATATTTTTCGAGTATAATATCATCATTACTTAACTATATTACTAGTGATCATTATTATATATTATCAAATTCAAAAATTTATATATCGAATTAGTAAACATCAATTAAATTATTCATTATTAAATATTATTTAAGTTAATTAATATTGAATTTCAATATTCATTTAAAAAAATCAACAAAAAGAATAATTTTTTACTAGTCATTGAAATATCAAACATTTTATAAAATCCCCAAGAACCTCCATAAGATAATTTTCATATGAGGATCTAAAAAATTAATTTTATTTTATATGATAAATTTAAAAATTGTGTAAAAATATAACTATTTTATTTTCTCATATAAAATATTAAAAATTATTTAAGAAGAAAATATAATTTTTTTAAAAAATTATTTTTCCTAAAATTGAGTGTTCATTCCTATGATTTAGTAAAAAAATTATTAATTATGAACTTTATATGTACATATAATGCGGTAAATCCTATTTTTACCTACAAATTCAATGACAAGTTTATAATTTTCAAAATTAAAAATTGTATTTCATGTGTTGTTTAAAATTAATTTTTCATGTCATATATGCTATCAAACATAATTCTCTTTTTTTAAAATAGATTGGTTTCTTATAACTAGAAGAAGCGACTTCATACTTTTCAGGTAAAAAAAGAATAAATAAAAAGGACATTAACAAAAAATAAGTATAACATATTATTGTTATATTAACTTTTCAATGATTTTTAAATTTAATTATAATAGTATATAAAATATATGAGTGAAGGATGTACGAAACCGGTGTACAGAATGCACACTATATGCCATAAATATACATAGGTGCAACACATACATATTTTTACTACCGGGTTTAATGACCTTAGGTTTTATTGAATCATAGTAAGGATTATCCATTTAATGCTCAGAGATGAACCTTATAAATTCTTGTATATTATTATGTATGTTTATGCTTGGTTGTGTAGTGGGAATGAATGATAATGAGATGAGATAAAAGAAAAACCCAATTAATTTATATGGTGAACAAGGAAAATAGGAAATTAATAATAATAGTAATGATTAGCTTGGATTAAAAGTCACCAACACTGATTCTTCCCCATGTAATTATGGTTTATTTGAAAACTGTTCCCTTTAATTATTTAACAAATATGATCCTTTGGGATCATGTTATAAATATTCTTTTTGTGACACCAAAAATAAATAAATATTTATGTATATTGGAATCACACATGATCCTACAACAAGATGATGTTGTTTTTTCCACCTATCAGTGATTCCTTTCATTGGAAATAACATTTTGTTTTCCATTAATAATGTAATTGTATTTTTATCTAACAAATAGATGAGATATATAAAAGTGGAAATTTCAATATTCATCCAATTTATTCCATGATTTTGAAAATTAGTACTATAATAAGATGAATTATCATAGGTCACCTCTTGAGAGAATCATGAGTCACTATTTCAAATGAAAATACAATATTGAATATTCTGATGAAGATAAAATTATGTGAAATCACTAAATATAGAAGGTCTTAGGATATTTTTTGGTTTCCATGTCAAAGATATGATGATTAATTTATAAAAATTATAGTGTAAAAAGGAAAAATATTATTTAACAATGAAAAATAAGATAAGGAAAATAATAACCAAATGGAAATAATCAATGATTCAAAATTAAGATTGATGTCATAAAACAATTTCATGACATTTAAAGAGAGTCCACTGAAATCCCACAATACTGATAACCATTTCAGATAATAGTAATATTTATAAAAATATATAAAAAAAACATTAAATTAATTCAAAAGTTCAATATGAAACCCGATAAATCCTATAGCATTAGGTGACTTCCTCAGATAATCTTGTGGTGGATTCCATTTAATAAATTAACCCAAAAAACCCATTGAAGACCAAAATAATTAAGACCTACCTTATTCATAGAGAACCCAAGCATGCATTAGCCCTGATACATTAATTTATTCTAAACCAAAGTTTGAGTCACTAAATTTCATAATTAATTATTCATATTACCTGATAGTATGAAAGTAAAAAATCAAGGATAGATTGAGAATTAGGGTTAGGGATTCATTACTGATCTACTTAGGGGCATTCTTCCAGTGCATTCATTAGCAGGTAACACAAAATTAACATAAATTTCAATCAATAATTAAAAATATTGAAATATGTATATTTTTAAATTAGTAAATAATTTTGGATATCATGAAATTGAGGGAACTCATTATCTCAACATTTCTATAGGTTACTAATGTCTCTAGTTCTATACCCCTCTATGAAATAATCCTCACCTAGGGATCCAATAGATTATAAATAATATCATTTTGTCAGGGACAACTACTAAACAATTCAACCCTATGGAGTGGAATAATGTCCATAATTATATAACCATATAAATAATCAAAATAAGAATATAATTCAACATACAGAGACATATAAACCACTTGTGAAAAGAAATAATGTGAAAAATTACAAATAAAAAAAGTATAACATTGTATCACATCCTTTAAAAAGATTTACATCTAGAGATTCCCTAATGATTCTATATACTATGATGATCTAAAAAGTCCTCCATAAACATATAAAACTAAATTAATAAAGAAATATTTATCTTAACTCATCCAAAAGTTGTGAGTGATAGAACAACAAAATATCCGGTTTTCATCATCAATTTTACTTTCGGTGTGATATTTTATTGATATTGTGCATCGTTTTCTATATTGATCTGAGATCCAAAGTATATAATGAGTTCCATACTCGAGTGATTCAATATATTTCACAAAATAAAGAATTTTAAATATCGACATTACAATGACTATGTGTTAGTTTGAATAAATATATGTATAATACATTACAAGACTCTACCCATACTAATGGTTGAGAAGGGAAACTATTATAATCATATAACTCGTAACCTAATAGGTTGGTAAGTGTTATGGGAAAATAATTATATCATCACTATTAATATATTCCAAATACCAGGATACTTATATTCGAGGAATGTTATTAAACTTGTAATCTCATCTCTTAATAAATAATATTCATATCAATTCATGACATTGTTTCATTATTCTATATGGATATTCATTATTGTAGCTCATTTGAACACAACAACTATTAAATATACATTATTGGTTTGGTCGGTTTATCCTTATATCCATGAAATAATTCATGATACATTTTAATGAAATAATATTCTCTATATTTCTACCTTTAACAAGATCCTCAATATAAATAAATTTTAAATTTATTTTAATAAACTTTCATATAATCATTCATCAATATCCTTAAAAAATTTACAAGTTAGACCCTTATAATATTTTCAAACACTCAAAGGATGTATTTTTTCATTTATAAAATATTATTTTATCATTATAAAATTATATTATCCCTTTTTTTGGGTTTTCCTCTATTTTAATTCAATGTCATTTAAATATATTCCATATTCATTCAAAAACTAATAAATGAAATTGATGTATGTATATGAATTAATTTAATTCCAAAAAATTATATCCTTTACAAAAAAATATGATTAAAATTTATTACATATATAACAATTAATTTTAAATCAATTATATCATAAACATATTTCACATTATTTATGACTATAATAAATTCCATAGAATTTGATATTTACATACTTCACTATAAACAGACTCAATTTTTTAATTTTTGTAAATATTCATATACATACCATTACATAAATTCCAATCTTAAATTTAATTTAATCATATTCATATTTAAAAACTCCCCAATATAGAAAAAAAATCGATAAAAAAATAATTAATTATTTAAATGAGGAAATTATTTTACGATCAATAATAATTAACTATATTTCCAAAAATATTAATAATTTACATTGATATATTATCACATTTTATTGTGTAATTATTCAATATCAAAACAAACATATGTTACTCATTTAATTTGCAAAATATCTCAGTAAAGAATATTAATTTCAATTAATAGAGCCATACGTATTTCTCAAAAGGTATATTCAACATTTCACTTCAGTGGGCCATTCCTTCAATTAATATTAATTCATTTAAAAATTAAATTCTAATGATGAAGAGAAATTTATTCATGTTTTGAAACATCTAATTTTTTTTAATTATAGAATTTTTGAAAATAAATTTTTTATAATTAGGAAAATTTAGTTTTAAAAAATATCTCAAATGACCCAAAGACACTCCAATTATGTTTGGGATGCTGGGAGAAAAAGTACAATTTTATTGGCCTCGAATTACTGTAGACCATGTTCCACAATAAGTGGATAATACTCAATATAAACCAAGTGTTCCACACAGAACACCCACACACCCAAAAAATATTCTACATAACCCTCACATAATTCCTCATTCACTATAGACCAATCCGTTAGACATTTAAATAAGATGTTGGGTGTCAATGCAACGTAGATTAGTCAATCCACACTAAGTGAATCCCCCTTATTGTCTGATCACATGGATCAATTATTTTAACCTCACCAACACATGACTCAAATAATAACATATGCTCATCTATGGGTATAGATACATGGATCACCCATTATAATCACATTAACGAGTTGGAGACACTCACCTTATTTCGACACCCTAGTTGGAACCCTTTTATAATTGTTTAATTATATTATTAATGGATTAAAACCTAGATAGAATGAATTTTTATAATGGTAAAAATTTCTATAGTGTCATCTATTTGGTCCATCTATCTTTTATTCAACCTTATTTTTTCAAAATTCATTAGTTTTTTTATCTATAATCAAGGGAGAATATAATATTGGTTAATATATATGTTTTATCAAATCAATAATTCAATTAATGTTGTTATAATACCATTTGGTTCATCTTGTTATTTTAATTCTTTGGATAAGTGTTTTGCAACATGATTCACCCAGATGAAGATGTAATATCAATTTTATCAAAAAAATACCAAAATTTTATCTTCAAATTTTTTCAATACCCATGATTAATAATTTGAAAATTAAAATGAAATTAGAAAATTTTTAATGTGAAAATCATGTTTCAAAATTTATTCAGCCATATTAAATTATTATTCAAATATAATTGAAGATATATTGCTTTATCACAATAAATTAACTATTTGATATCATATAATCCAAGGTTCAGATTTAGGATAATACTTTTCATTTTGTACTATATTAAAATGAGGATTGAAAAATAACAATCATTCTTGAGAATATAATTTCTTGGCATTTGTATCTAATATAGAATATTGGTATTTTAAACAAAACACTAGGTTTTGTTGAAATACATTTATTAGATTTTATCTGACCAAATTACATTAAATTCATCATAATATTTATAAAATAAAAACATTACCCATTTATAATTAATTAATTATATGTAGAACATTTATATGAATTCATAGCACCTAATTATCAAAATTATAGAGTCAGAATAAAAGAAGTTAACTTTTGTATCTAAACTCCTCATTTTACTAATGGATTGCAACCCCCAGTAGCATCCTATATGATAATGAAAATTATAAAACCCTATAACTCATTCTTAATCCACAAAAAAATTCATGCATTAATTATTTTTTTTCAAATTTAGATTTTATATATAATATTTAATTTCTAAACATCTTCCCTTAACACCATTAATTTTTATAGTTGAATAGATTTTTTTCCAAAAATTTCATCTTAAAGATAACAATTTATTCAAAACTCATTGATGAATTCCAATGTTCATATTGAAACTATGTTAAATAATAATTTAACATATAAAATATTATATTGAAAATTAATAAATCGAAGTAAAATAAATTGGGTGGTGAATTCAAATTTTAGAAACAATATTTTTATGATAAAATCCCATTCGTTTGCATTCTCCTCACATTTAATAATTTCTTCCAATGAAAAGAAAATTATCCATGGGATATTCAACCATAAATATTCAAGATATATATATCCACCTCATCCAATGTATCTCTATCCAAAAGTGGGAGTTTCACTCAGAACATGTCCTCAAATCTTGATGAATAGAATTATTTGTCTCTATAAAATTGAATCATTATAACCAAATTGAAAATAAAATGATCTGTGTATCAATAAAAATTCATCCGATGATATAAATTATCTTCATCAATAATTTTATAAAATATCATAATAATAACCAATGATAGAAAAACCTTAATGAATTCCAATTCAAAAAAACATAAATATACAATTCACATGAATATTTTCTATTTCATCCCCATAATTTCACATAAAAAATTAATTCATTTGGATATAATAGAATCACATTTATGATAAAAAATATCTAAATAGTGGGTTATCATTATCTTATTCAATTTTATTGAATTATAGAGAACTAAAATCTTATTTTAAAGCCACACATTAATGGTAAAATCATTAATGAAATAAAAAGGAACAATATTCCACAATAATAGAACTAATGAAAAAGGATCAATGGTTTAATTGGTAAATCAATTTATTTTATCTATAGTAAATATAAATCAAAATTGAAGAATAATTCAATTCTAGTTATTGAATATTAAATAAATAACCATTTATAGATAATTAATATATATCATCACCATCTCCTCGTCAAAAGAGGAACTAGTGGATGCATAGTTTAAGTAAGAAAATAATATTTTAGTTTAGTTTCCTTTTAAAATAATAAAATGGTCTATATCAATTACCACACACAACACCAAAATAAAACAATTTACAAAATACAATAAAATTATTATTATATAAGTTTTTCATATTATATAATAGTTGTTGGTTTTATGTGACTTAATAATTGTAACCACATCATAAAATATATGTGGAAATTTTTTCCTTATTAATAATTATTCATTACATTCTTGTAAATAATTATTCAATTTTTAATAATATAAATTACACTAAATAAGGAATAATTCCCATAAAAGTATAAAAGGTTCATTTTTCAAAAATAACATTTTTTTATTATATATTCTATTTCAATTTAAGTGATAAATTATTAAAAGTTTTAAAAATTAATTATATAAAAAGAAAATAATATTTAGATTCATCATCAAAAAATTATTTCGGATAATTTTTTAGAATTTCTCAGAAATATTCAATTTTTCGGTGAATAGTATAAAATAAAAATTTTACAAATAATGTCACATTTATTATATTATAATGATAATGAGATGAAATGAATGTTTATAAAAATATTTTCATACCCAAAATATTTATTTAATTTTTAATAAAAATCATTTAAATATATAACATTGAACATAGAAATCTATGTTTGACATTCATGAAACCTAACTGATGTATACATTCAAATAAAATATATTATTAATTCTTATCTTTTTAGTCTAGTTTTCAAAAGTTTCCTTCCCATTTTTATTTTTCATTAAATTAAACTATGTATCCTTTTATTAAATATAAAAAATCTATTAAATGTTAATCAACATTACATATGATATTTTTATAAAATTATTTCATTCAATAAAATTCCTTTCAGAATAAAGTATCCTTGAAATTAAAAAAAAACATATTAATTTTTTTACTACTTATATAATTAATGTCATAGAAAATAGATTCAATATTATGAATCAACATATTAAAATTATATATTATGGTTAATTTAAATTTTTAGTAATAATGAATTGTAACCATGGTAAATGTTTGTCACCATCGTAAGGGTAAATGGGATTAAAAAGATTAAAACTATGTGATGATGTCTAGAAACAAATTCCAAAAATGAAATTATTCAATTGATTTATCTTATTAATACCATAAAAACCACAAATTAAAAAATATAGATATTTTATGCCAAATGTTTTTTATTATAACAATTTATTATTTTTCATAATTGATTATTTCAAAATGTCACTTTCTCTTAGTTAGTACGTCATCATGATATAGATATGGAAAAAAATTATATAAGAAAAAAAGTGTGATTAATTTGATTAAAAATTACGATATTAATTATTTTAATTTAATTTATTTTGTTGTTATGTTACAATTTCGATAGAATGTTTACAAAATGCTGACGCCACCCATGTTCATGTATTAGAAAAATCATATAAAATATTTTAAAATAACTGGATTTTATAGGATTTGGATGAACTATTATGTTAGATTAATTTAATAGACAATAATAAATAAATATTAATGGTGAAATTATTTAAATTCCAATTACACTATAATGTTAATGCCTTTAATGTCAAATTATTTGAATATTCTTAAAAATTATAGAAAATTGTATTTCATGTCTAATTTTTATAAGTCATAAGATAATTTTAAAAAATATTTTCTCAAGGGTTTGGTGAAATTTATAGTATATAATTAATAGTGTAGGTATGTTATATATTAATTTATTAAAATTACTCCCATGACCCTTGATAATAAGTTTACATATTATTTAAACATTAATATTTATGTGAAGGATAAAATTAACAATTTTCCTTTTGGTAAATATTTCAACCATATACCCAATTCTCTAGAAAATGGTTCATTATTGGAGAAACATGATATATGCGTGACATATTAATATTGTGTACATTTTTTCTATTTAGATACTTTCAAATCGCATACATTAAAAAATGCTCCTATACCTACCCATCTACACACATCTTTCAAATCATTCAAGTCATCTAAACCCTAACCAAATCAACTCCCAAACTCAATCCATTAATCCTATAATACTTACATTAAGATTTAATCAATCCATAGATGTCCTTTGGTGTTAACCAATAATAGTTGCCTGATGTATAGGTATCATTCATAAAAATGATTCATTGTTTTATTTATCTCTCTACACATTCAATTCTTCTCATATATTTATTTTTTTAATAAACTCCTTATCTATAATATAGTGATATTTTTTTAAAGGGAATGGAATATATCATGGCTGGACCCAACTAGGGCTCAAGCCCCAATAACCCCGATACCGCCTCTAGGATAATAATACTAGGCTTCACAATATCAAGTGTGTTCAATTTGGAAGCCTTGTATGAGAGACTGAATCTCATTTTAGGGTCCATCATGAGATATCTTTCATCTTGGTGAGAAGGTAGATATACCACCACATTTTTAGAATGATATGGTTCTATCACATTAGTTTGACAATGTGGGCAAGCTTAGGGAACTCCGTGAGTTACAATGTTAAAGGATTATGAGGTTTTACGAAGATCTATATTAATAACAAGTAGTCAATTGATTTTATTTAATGATCTGATATTTTAGAAATTTGGATATCCTAAAAAGTCAAATGCATTCATGTGAACTATTTCTTATCATAGAAAAGTATTCAGTTAGATCTGTTCCAAGATATGGAACTTCCATTCTAAGTGTGCATTTCACATCTTAAAAATAGAGATCTCCCTTGTTTAATATTGAGTTAGATTCCCTTCCCAGGCATTTGATGTCAGGCCTCACTGCATGGTTTTAATACCTCAATCAGATATGACCCAATTTGATGGTGATCGTCACTATTTTACCACTATCAGATGTTTCTAGGCATGGGTAGAGACTTGTGAAGAAGAGTTTTCGGAATCACATTGGAACTTTTGTGAATATGAAAACATATTCCATCGAGACACATCCTTATAACATGATTCAAGACCATGAATATTAGTGAGTTCCTCATATAGTAGATAGTTTCATAGTGAGGAAGATGAGTACCTTTTAATTTCATGTTTCAGATGTGTGGATTGGATGGGTTTTTAGAGTAGGCACTGGTTTAGGATAGTAGGTAGTCAGGTGAATGGAATAGATTTTAATAAATGGGACTTCTTGCAGAGAGGAATCCGTGTGGTTTAGGGTAAAAATTATATCACTACTAATCCCGCATAAATTACTATCATAGAGTCCAAAGACACATTTCCCTAGACGTAACACCTATTCAAGTCCATGAGATTCTAGTGGAGGCCCTTTCTCTCATCCCATTATTTGGAGGTCAATATAGAATGGATTGGTGCTAACACATTTCTTCAGATTGTGTGACCTAACTCTTTGTAGAGAGAGAGCCTTAGAAAATTTCAATCCATAATAATGGTGTGAACCTATGATTATTTCCACAGTATGGATTGGTCTCCAACTATACATGCTCATATGATTGATAATAATGTGTATGGTAGTATTTTTGGGTTATATAATTTAGTTTTCCTCCTTATAATGGAGTCATCTCGAGATATAGATGGATGAGTTCATTCATAGGAGGCTACAACTAATTTATTATTTTTCTAGTATTAATCCTGGAACAATCGATGCTATAAGGTATCAGCTCCCTCTAATAATGGTATGGTATGATTATGTGATGAGTTTACCTCTCAACTATTTGGTTGATCTAAATTTATACATTCATTATAGATGACCCGATGTTTGTGGTATCATATCAGATGACCATGTGGGGTTAAAAGAGCTAGTGGTGTTGTAGGATGGTCTATAGAGGTAAGGATTCACATGATAGAGTGTGTTCATGTGGGTAACCATGTGTTATTTTCTGGATTGGAGAATGATATCTCAATGTTAGGTGTGGATTGAAATCACCTATGCTAGGTTACTTTCATGTTGGAGTATCCACCCATAAGAATAATATTCATGGTTGTGTACTTGAATCTTAGTAGGAGTACAAAAGGCACTTGAGGATGAATTGTAGACATGATTCGAGAGCACCTATGCATTTGGGGAAACATTTCGATTAATTTACTAATTCAATAGAATTGTGGAAAAATTCTTCTAGACTATATCCCATTTAACCAATATGGCACAGAATATGTAGTTGTTTACCTCAATTGAGCAGTGGTGGAGGGCCTTCGGGGAGTTGAATCAGGGGAAGATGATTTCTCAATTATTAAGACCGCTAGAGGGGGGAATGAAGTATGTAGTGTATTTTATTTCCTTAGGATCTAGGTTCTCAGAGTACATTTACATTCTGTTAATTTATGTTGGTACATATTTTTTTGGGAATTTACTTTCCCTGTATACTTTTTAGTTTTTGTGGTCATACTATTTTACACCATAGAGTTTCTTTCATTATTTTTTCAAATTATAAATGTTCAATAATTATATTATTATTCATATATAATTATTCATTATATGGTCGAATATGTGCATACATATATATTTGGAAAATGTCACCTTTTAGGATAGGAAATTCGGCAGTTTTCACCTCCCTGTTGCCTTCGGATATAAGATCTGGGTAGTTCTAGATTGATCCCCTTTTAGGTTCCAGTTGTGAAAACCCCAAAACCTAACACACATCCATTAAATGGGGAAAATCTACATTCATGTGTACGGTAGACTACTGCCTCGTGATCAGATGTATTTCATCAATCTATTAAAATATTTCAGAGTTGGTAATGATGATTGTATTATAGATAATATATGATATATAAGATATTTTTAATGCCTTTATGCTTTAGGAATTAATAATATCACATTCCTTCATGCTTTTCATTTTTTGGGTATACAACAACATTTTTTGTTTGTTTGGAATACTACCACTTAACGAAGTAATGTGATTCATTCACAAGTTATGTTAGATATATTATTTATGGGTTTAATATAAATATGTGTTATATATAACATAGATGTGATTTTGGTATAATAATATACATATATTAAATTAATATTTCATTTGTTTAATACAACATGAAAATGGATGTGTCAATAATACGTACATACGACTTATCACCTCCATGAATGCTCTATTATATTTCTTATAAAAAATATTATATGTTACAATAAATAAAAATATAATAAATATATGTGATATTTACATCATGGTTTACATTTAGTATATTATGAAATCACAATATGATTAAGAGGAACAAATAAAAAAAGAAGTGAAAACATACTTGAAAAACAAAGCAATTAACACACAAAGTAATGAAAATAATGGAAAATTATTAACAAATGGGTGATAAGGTAATATATGATATTATAAATAATAATATGGTTCTGATATATGTTAATACCATTCTTAAAAAATTACATAGGATGTAAATGTGTGTTAAAAAATAAAGTCAAGTTAAGGGGATTTCTAATCTCACTATTATTTTTGTGAGAGTTCTTCTATATTCAATACTCATTTCATAGTGTGGTGTGAATAATACAATAGGAAATGTTATATAATGAATTTAAATTAATTCATGATATTAAATGTTTCAAATAAGGTTATTTATAAACATGGACCATTATTCTAAAAAATAACTGATGTTGTAAGGAATTTGACCTCAATTGTTATTCCATTAAGAATTTTTTTTTATTATGAACCAATGCACATTAATGTGGATAGTATAAATTATCTTTTTCATTGAATATATTTAATCAATAATACATAATGTTATTTTATGTTTCAATTTTAATTATATAATGCATGTAATTTGACATGAAAATTAACATGAGGTAAATGTAAATATATAATAACATTTTCTTTTGTGATTTTTAACCTTCACAGGAAACAATTAATTCCTTGGAATTATTTACCATTTTAAATTTCCTTATCCTAAATATCCATACCACTTATCATAGATATTATTATTTATGAATCCTTATCAAATTTTTACATCCAATATTTACTTTTAAGTTATCTGAATTAGTAAATAAATATTAATAAATCTATATATTTTACTGAATATAGATATTTGATAAGGAACATTGTTCTTGAATTAGATTGATTATTCTATATATGAGAATTTTTTTGGACAATTTTGTAATTGTTGGGGCCCAATTAGTGATATCCATTTAATGATTTTGTAGTATAATGTGATGAGTCAGTAGGGTATCTTTAATGTGGTTTGCAACCAATTTGTAATATGCATTATTTTAGATGGTCTTCACGATAAATTTTTCAAGTACCTAGGAATTATGATGTCCAATAATTATGTATTTCTTTAATTTATATTTTTTTTATTATTCTAAATGATATTTTCAATTAGAAAAAAATCTATATATGGATTTCATTTATTGAAAATTGATTCAATTTAATCATTATTTACTTATTTACATTTCCATATTGATTATGCCCTATCTAGTTATTAACATGGATTGTGTTTTATGTTATTTATCATTGCATATTAATTATGTATTATCCATTTATTAACATGGAATGTGTTTTAAAGTATTTAACATTGAATATTATTTAAACACTTTTTTTAGTTTAATGAATACATGAAATGGATTTTTAGTTATTAACATTGCAAATTTATTTTACGCTTAAATTTATTTTTGCTTATGATTTAATTAAACCATACTAAGAATTTGAGAGCACTAACATTTTGTTCCTTTGCCCACCATTCATTGATCTTTTCTAAGAAATATATTCAATGGAATGACAGATAGAATAAATATATCGAGGAAAAAAACTTTATTATAAAATTTTTATTCATTTGTAAGAAAATACAAAGGTAAATATGCATTTTAACAGTGATACTAAACATTTGAATCCATTTGGATGTTATTTCCTTATAACTGAAGAAAATATATTGGTAGTATACTCAGATCATTGATTATTGGGGTTAATCCACTAGAATTTTTATTTTTATTTTCTTGGTTATTATTCTATAATTATTTTATATTTTATACTTCTTAATTAATTCTATTAATGTTTGTTGGATAATTATAATTTATCACAGAATGTTTTTATCACCTTTCATAAATTTTAATCCCTTATATATTTTATATTAAATTAAATTTTTTTGTAAATTATTTTAATATTTATTTTTCATGCTTACATATTTTAAATATATTTTTCTGTGACACTTATTTTTTTTCATCATACATGAATTAAACCGTGACGTAGTTTACATGATTTGACTATGAGTATTATTCTTCCATAAATCATATTTTATGGACAAATACAATGTATTATTATTTACTATATTCATTAATTTTCATTTTATGCCTCCATGATTAAACTATTACAACCATGATATTTTTTCTTTACTTATAAATATCATCAACTCATAAATGTTTACTTATATATCTCCATAGATTATGGATCATGTAATACACTACCTAAAGAAATTATGAATTTAATCTTTGTTTCATCATTATATCATGTTACATAATATCACACACATGAGGGAGACTATTTTTTTTATCCATGATATTTTGAATCACATTTTACAGTAATTTTATGATTCTATATATTCCATTATAAAATTATAGCAACAATTGAACATAGTTTATATGTGAGTTTAAAATCATGCGGTATTTACATTGACCATGAATTTTTTTATTGACTGTTACAAGGGAATACCTATGAACATGATATGTGTGTGTATTTGAGGACTGAACCATAAATAAAAACAATTTACCCCATCCGCGAATGTGAAATGCTACCATGGACTACAATAATGAACATTATCCGTGCGCTTTGACCAAAATGTTTATCTCCCTAGATGATACCAGAAGATCTAGATTCATTCTATAAAATCAATAGTGCATTAGTGTTTAAAAATATAAAATAAATTTTAATGTTTAATTTTTTTATGATATTTATTTCTAGTATATTTGAAAATTTTATTTTCCTCCATATTTACATTAGGACTTTATTAATTTCATTATTTTAAAATAATGTTGTTTTATAACCATTAAAATGTATTAAAAAATTAATATAGGTAATATAACTATTTTGACTGATTACATTGGAGATAATTCTAATTTTTGGATTTATATTATTATTTTACCTATTTATATGGGTATTTTTATAACAAATTAAAATTAATTTAGACCAATGTTTTTTAATGTCTAATAAATTTATCATTATCAATACTCTGGGAATCTAATTGGTTTATCGAAAAGAATTTTTAAATCATATTTACAACCTTGTTATTATTTTAATTAATTTCATTAACCATGAATCTGTTAATTAGTATTGGTAATTATATATTTAATAAGAGTTTGATTATTATAAGTATATATCGAAATATTGACAAATAAATTCATATAGAACCATTATCTATAGAAAAAAGATGATAATATTAGATTTTTTGTATAAAATTTTAAATTTATTTGTTATCATTTCTTTATATAATGGATGATAACTCATGTTTTGAAAAAAATATAGTCATTGGATAATATTTGATAGATGATAGGAACAAATCCATTTATCAACAACTCATAGGCATGCTTCTATTATTCATATTCTATTAATATTTTCCTTGGATTATTGTGTCTGTTACACTACTTCATATCTCTCACACTTATGTTCACACCATTTATAAGAGATTTGAAATTAATAATTATTCATTAATTCATTGGATATTTACTAATAGCTTATAAATTTACGAGTCTTTAGGTTATGATTACCTGATTCTAAAGTGGTGATCATTCAGGTTACGATTCCCAAATTCTAAAGTAAAGACTATTCAGTTTGCTACACCCGTAGTATAAAAATAATGTTGTATCTGTGGTGTGATATTCGTATATATTTTAGTGTGTCACTATGATCATCCAGCCACTTTGTAGATTTTTATATTCACTATTATCTTATTATTCACATTACAAATTCAGTATAGGGAATAATGTAAATCTAACAGAGTAGAGAGGTATAATATTAGAGCTTCAACTTATTAGGCCAAAATTTTATAAAAAATAACCAATGTTTATTTTATTTTTACATCAAATTTTTCTGTTAATTGATATTTCTAATTAATTTTTAGGGTTTATTCTTTATAATTTGGTCTATTACCCTCCCATCACGACCATTTCCTTCAGTATCTCTAACCAAACATGGCTGAATATACATTAGTTCCAACATAAACCTAGATAGAATGAAATCTTATGAAATCATGAATGATAAAAAACAAATTTTTATGGTACATAAAAATAAAATAATCCCATAAATCTAGTGAAAATGGAAACCCAAGAAAATGTACGTTATGTTTCCAAAATTTACGTTGATTACATAAATAAAACATCTCCACATATAAAAAAGAGATGTTTTACAATTATAACATTTTATTCCATTTATTATGAATTTTGTAACCAAGATGGAATATTGAGGCCTATGGTAACTAGAAGAATCATTTCATCAAAAAAAGTATTTATGATTTAAAGTTAATTATATTTCCTAACATCATGAAATCAAAATACTTTAATAATTGTTTTTCAAGAATAATATATGTCGCTTTGAGCATCGTATTCGTAACCTTTATTAATAATTGTTTAACACATGTTTGAATAAATAAATCAGGTTTAATTCAATATTGGAATGTAGCCGAGATATCTCACTAATTTTTACCTTCAATGAATACATCATCAAATAATACATTAGAGAGATATATCATGCTCTCTTATCATCATCTATAATTATAATGTTTTGTAATATGAGAAAAATATTTATATTATTTTTAATAATAAAATCATTGAAAATTTCATTTGATATTGTATAAAAAATACATTCCATTCTCACGTATTCATATATTTAAATATCAATTTCCATTGAAAACATATTAAAATTATAAGTACCCATAATAGAGGTAATAATATTTATACTAAAAACATGTTATCATCTAAAAGAATCTTGTTAACTAATAATGGCAATGACTATAGTAATATTAATTAAGGATATATATATTAAAACAATTATTTTTTTCACATCTATAAAAAGTAAAATAAAGTTTATATGGAAAACATTAAAATATAAAAAATTTACCTTTAAATAGAAACTAAAATATAGAAAAAAATTAAATTTATTACCTATCTAATTAAAAAAATAACATTTCAATTTTTAATAAAATAAAATCAAATTGAATAAATTCATTTGGGGGGAATACTTTTCAACTGTTTTTTTAAATGAAGTCATTTACCTCGATTACAAAATCATTTCATTTATATGTATACCATCTATGGTAATAACATTATATTGATTTTTAATATTCATAAGAACCTACTTAACTGTGATTCTACTATAATAATCCCCTTTATTTCATATGATACCACATATTATTTAGTTATAAAAATTATTATGTTCCAGTTGGATATTTTGGGGACATTCAGTTGATAACATGGAAAAAAATTGACGTATTTACCATTGTTAAAGGGATTATGGTTCAATTAACTCCAAAATATAAATTTCTATATAATAATCATATTTATATAATATATAAACATAAAAACCAACTATTTATTGAGGTCTTGAAAAAAACATGTCATTCTATGGAGATTTTAATCCACACATATGCATAAAACTCATTTTCATTTTCAATTTTTAGAAAAGAAATAAATTAAATAATTTTTTAATACTCCATAATCATAATTTTTTTAATTTAAATTATAATTCAATATACAAATTAAAATTCCGGCCTTATATGTTAAAAATAAAAAATATTTCACATTGTTTTATCATTTTGTTATTCCTCACGTACACATGATCGATGTTATCATTTTCTAATGGATGGTAGGGTAAGTTAAAAAGAATTATATTATCATCAAATAATCATAATTATTTCTGAAATATCATATATGTGTGCAAGATCAATTATTTTATCAATCCATATTATCTAGTGTGGAAAAAGTAAACAAATCAATTCATGAAGGTGGTATTACACATACACGAACAATCAATGTTTTCATTTCTAATATGATTAAAACAGAGATGAAAAATATTTATATCATAATAACATCAATATATAAACTCATATAATATAAGAATTATATTACCTCATCAGTGTTAAATATGATTTTATGAGGAATCATTTGAAATAGACACAAAACATTGGTTTAATAAATCGAACTCTTCTTTGGAAAACATCACATGAATAATGGAGTAATACATTTTATCATTTTATTATGGAAAGAAAAAATATGTTTTGATTTGGTTAGGGTCCATTATATGATATTTTTGTAGATAATTTATTTTGAGAAAAAAATATGAATGGTTATTAATAAATAGAAGAGGAGGTACACATTTATTAGTGTGGGGTGTGGCATAATTGTAATTACATAAAAATTTATATATATCATATTTATTGCACAAAATAATGTAAAACAATTGAAATATATCAAACATATTATTAGAATTATTTTATATAAAATCATTAAATAAAAATTAAATAGGTTCCTATGATATTTTAAACTATTTATCTTAGTTTACCCCTTTATTAAATATTTTAACCTTTACCATGGTGACAAGGTTTTTGCAATGTTAATTTTCATAATGACCAAAAAAAACCGATCTTATCCAAATATTTGTACCTATGGATTTTAAATATCCAATCATTTTTACCATATAAAATTTATTTAATTGGTAAAAATTAATTAAAATATAAATACAAATAAATCAATGAATAATCATATTAGAAAAAATGATCTTTTTATGAATAAAATTACATTATTAAAAAATCATGTCTAATGTTTATTAATATTCAATAAATTGAATTAAATATATATTTTGGGTAAAACTATCTTTAAAAAAAATAATGATACTTTATAAATACATGAAACAATTCAGTTTTAATGAATATTGGTATTTTTCATTATTCTCTTGAAAAATCAACCCTTTCAGAAATATCAATAATATTCACCCTATGATAAATTCTATATGTTGAATCCCAAAATGATAACCTTTATATTATACAAAAAATATAATTTTATATTTTAAATGATACCATATTATACATGGAATGTATTTTATTAAAATAAAAACTTTTTGTTTTTTGATAAAAAAATGTCATAAAATTTATATAGTAAATATCACTCCATAAAACCCATTAATTATTATTAATGAATGTTGAGATGGTATTAATATTAACAACAGTTGGGATTTTAAAACCATTCAATCTTTAATAAAGTGATTCTTCAAAATTTTATTTAATTATTAAAAATGAAAGGCTATTTTTAGAATGATATTTTTATGGTTTATATATATACTCTTCAATGAAATGATACATTGAAAAAAACATTACATAAAAAAATATCTTATTTTAGAGTGCCAATATTATAATTTACAAAAAGTGAATTTTCTTTTTCATCATAGTAGATATTCTTGTATAATTCAACTATTATGTGTCTCAAAATATAATTAGCTAAGGTAAATACTTCCTTGGAAATAAAACATAAAACACATAATGTAGGTATGATAAAATTTATTTAAGGATACTTGGTGTGAAATAAACCTAAATTTTCCCAGAATCTCATAGGTTGCGATGACCTTTGTGAAAAACATTCCTTTTTTACAAAAAAACACATTATGCATTACATAGGAGATAATTTGACAAAAACATGATCTCCTACATCATATGAGAAATGTTTTATTTGGATATATACATAACATTTCCACTGTTTTGGAAGTAAGACCATATGATTTTGAAGATTTTTAGCCTTTAAACTATTTATTTTTCCAAATAATGTTCAAATTTTTTTGTTTCACTAACATCATCGAAAAATTATTATATTTGATTATGTTTTCCTTATAATTCATAATAAGATTACATCGATATGTTAGAAAATTTTATTAAATGAAAATTAAACCAATGAATGATAGTAATCCCATGTTCCCTAATAATATAAGGAGAAATCCTAAAGCATATATTCCAAAATTCTAAATTTTTCACTCTTATAATTCATCAAATTTAAGATGAAAAGATATAATTGATTTTAATTAAGTAACCTATAAATTTTAATGTCTTATAAAAATGTTTTAGGTAACTATAGAACCATGTTCAGATAAAATAAATAGAGATACTTCATTTCATACAACAATTTTTATAAAATAATGTTTAGAAATTGGATCAAATTATAGAGTATCCCAAATATGAGAAATATATTGATATTTAGTCAAATGACTACAAATATCCCAAAACACATTGTTACCTTAAGAAATATTGGTTAATACCACCATGAAATAAATCAATATGTTCTCCTATTACCATTCACACACTATAATGGGATGAAGAATCCCTTTTATAGTTTTCATTCATCTTTAACATGATGAATATTGAAACAGTTTCTTTTCAAATCAGAAATATATTTCATCATTACACCTCCATAATAATACTTTCAATGGTCTATTTATAACGTATTTTTACCTGGATGAATGAAAAATTGAGTTCTATGATGATTAAATAATAATTACCCCCTCAAATATGAATCAATTTTAATAAAAATCCATTTCCAAATAATATAAAACCTCCATTTTCAACATCACATTAAAGAATATTACTATTGATAAAAAATTTATCCCGTTATTATAAATAATGATCATCTTTTTGAGATCACATAATTTTATATCATGTATATAACTTCACTAATATATAAAAAATAAGTGGGAGTCATTCATGTATAATTTCTTATCCAACATTCACCAAATCTTTATATAATTAATTATCTTCTAAAAAAATGGGCTTAAGAAAACATCATACATTCAACCGAAGGAATCAACTACATTGTTTGCCTCATCTAAATGATTGTGAATAATTAAATCAAAATCCATTATCAATTCTAAATACATTTTCGAAAACATATGAATTATTTTTAATTGAATATATACAATAAAATAGTATGGTTACTATATATTTAAAATTCTATACATTATAAATGTTAAATCTAATTTTTTGATAAAAAAAACTATAAGCTCAAAATATTTTCTAGGATGTTTATTCTCATAGAGTTTTAATTGAATTGAATTAAATAAAAATACCATATATTTTTCATGAAGAAACAACTAATTCCATTCAATGAGTCATCATAGTAAATAAGTAATGTACCATTTATTATCGGTGAGTATTACACTGGTATATTAAAAATAATCGATTCAAATTCTAGAATAATTTTCCCTACACCTTTATCTAGATAAATTTTACTCATATTAAATTTATTTTAGTCCTTTGGATAGATAAATAATAATTGTTTTCCACAAACCATCAGTGTTAAACCAATATTTTAGGAAAAATTAATATATAATTGGAATTTGTAAAAAATATTCACTCTTCGACCACTTCAGTTTTGGAATGATGGATGGTTATAATTATACATAAAAATAAGGACAAATTAAATTTAAATTTTCCTAAAAAATTTACATTTACATATTTTTCCTTAAAATTTAATTTCATTCAATGTTTGTAAAATATTATATAGTTATTTATTATATTGCTGATAAAATTTTGGAAAAAAAATCCATTAATGGAATCTAAAAATACATTATCATAATAAAACTGAACAAATCTATTAAAAGGATCTTTAATTATAGCGGGTAAATTAATAAACCCAAGCAGTATAATCAAAAACTCAAAATTCCCATACCTAGAATATAATATAATCCTCATAATTTTTTCCTCATTACATTCATGTGGTGAAACTTGGATGACGAAAAATCATTAAAAAATATTTACCACCTATAGGCATTCAATTATATTTTTTACATGATGAAATAATTATTATCTATAATAGTGACATTGATGTGTTCTAAATAATCAGTGAAAATACTTATGGAATCACCATTCTCTTAACAAATTGAAAAGGGTTAACCCATAGTGATGTGCTAGAGAAGATGAAACCATTATCATATATCTCTTGATATAATATTATTATTCTAAAAGTTGTACATGATCCATTCAATAATGGTGTTTTGTAATTGGATTAGAATTAAATGCAAAGTTAATAGTAAATTCATCAACCAGATCAAGAATAACAATAATAAAATCATTTCAAAATATATCATGATATTCATTAAATATTGGAACATCACTAATATGAATTTGTTATTTTATTTTAAACAATATATTAATGATAGATTTTACTTCAATATTATATAATTATATCATATTCTTGATATGTAAAAATTTTTATGAATTTATTTTTACATATAAACATAAACCAATTCAAAAAACTAACTTATTTTTTGTCAATTTAATCATTGCTTAAAAAACATAAATTTAACCATACCCATAATAAAATAAAACTCAATAATGTGAAAGAAAACATTTTTTATAAGAATAAACATTCTAATAATTATTAAAAATGATTAATATAATTTCTGGTTATCATTATAAATTCTCTAGGTGTTTTTTACCAACAGTTATGACATAATTTTTTGTGATTTTATTTCAATTTGACGTACATATTTCCAAGATATTAAAAGAATAAATTGAACATTAATTAATCAATAAATTTTTACAATCTGAATAAACATGTAACGTGCCTCTCACAATATCATGTTTTGGTACCACATCTTCTATACTTGTGGAAAAAGACTTTATCACACCATTCGGTTTGAAATATTAATTATGAACACCTTAAGTAACTAAATTTATACATGTGTTAGAAAAATTTCCCATCTAAATGAAATTAAAACATCTAACTTTTGAATGATTATCTATTTTCCCTATACATTATTGATTTTAACTATTTTAGTTTTTTTATGAGCCTAATTTCCATAGTTACATCATATATAAAATATCCAATATCCATTCTAACATTTTTTAAAATGTATTATACTATTTTTGTAATATTTTTTATATTAACTATATATTTATTTTATTACTACCTCTCCATTACTTGGGAAGAAATCCACTTCTTAATCTTGTATTCATGTCGTTTATAAGTGTTAGAATATTATTTCCAAAAAATCATGGTACAATTAAAAATATGTTCAAAACATTTAAATTTAAAAGTGACAAATGATCTGGTTGATGAATATTAGAAATTAATGTAAAATATAACAATAATATCAGGTTACAAAATTAAATATATTTCATATTTGAAATGTTTAGTATTATTTTCTCTATAAACGTCTATTGATCCTTCATGTTTTTGCTTCAACTATAGATATACACATTAAATTCTATGTTAGATAAAATTTAGAAAACACCGCTAATGGAAAATATCAATAAATATAATCTACTCATTGAAATCAATCCGATACATTTCCTTAGTATTAATAATTTATTAACAATATTAAATAAATTCTTCATCATAATTAAATATAGTATAAATTAACATTTGATGTAAATTACATCCCAAAACAATGAATATCTTCTCTAACATATTTATAAATCATTCATCTTTCACCAGGTATGAAGATCTATAAAAATAAATATGGTTCTTTTCCATGAAAAAATAGAAATGTTCCCACGGTGGGAATTAAATATTTTTCCATCATGGGTGGAACCATTAATAGGTTATTTCATCTATTATAATAGTTAAAAACATGTTTCATTCCAATCATTCAACGTTAAAAATTGGGAAGGTTATTGTCCTCTGGATTCCTTCACACATCATCTTACCTATTTTCCTTATAGAAAATATTTATGAAAAAAATGTATTACATGATTCAATACAGAAATATCCAAAATTTATCTCATAAATTAGAAAATATTTAAATTTTCTTTAATGTATCCTAATAATAAATGGAATCTAAAACATTTTCTGATAATAACTATAATGTATAATTATATAATCATTCCATATATATGTTTTTCAAATAATGGATTTGAAAATTTGAAATTACCATAATATTTTGGATTTTTTTTATAATTATAAAAAAACTTCACAATAAAGTTGAAAATTCCACATATTTTAAAATGTTTCCAAAAATTCAATCCCTTAATTTTATATCTTAGTTTCATTCAAGAAATATTTTTTTCTATTTATAAAAACCCAAAGTGGAACTTCAAATTTTTCTATTGTTCAAACTCATCCTTATATCCTATGAAAAATATATTTTAAAACATGTTTTGAAATAATGATATCTCATTAATGGATAAAAATATAAGGAATCATGTTAGTCTATAGAAAGATAGAAAACCAATTAAAATATTTACCTTCATCCATTTAAATATTCCACCAAATGAATGAAACATTTAAAATTTATAAAATTTACATTTTCTGAAATAAAAAGTTTTAGACCCATTATTAATTTTAGGAAATCCATGAATGTATATTTTGGAAAGTGGGAACTCAGGAAAAACTTTCATTAATGAATAATTTCACATTTAAAAGTTCATAAATATTATATAACTTAGGGAATAAAATTATTTATTTAAAATCCATTTTTATTGACTAATATATGTATCATAGAGAATTATATTCATAACATATTTTTAATTTGGCTTAATTTTTTTTGAAAATAACAAAATTCAATTTAATTTAATCTGCTTACCTTAGCTGATTATCTCCCTCATTTTCATATTTAAAGAATACATCATTAGCCAATGCATTGGGGGAGTAATATTAGGAACACCCATCATAATGAGCTATATTAGGCTCACTAATAATTATCTATAATTTTCATAGACCATATGAGTGACATAAAATTATAATCATTCATTTTTTCTTCATAAATCCCTTAAAACTCCTTCAATCCCATAAGTAAAATATTTCCAATATTCCCACATTTATTAGTAGAAATATCATTTATCATAATTTTTTTTTAAAATTTCCTAGAATGTAGGAAATATGAAATAATAATAAAAAAAGTTAAACTATTGTGGATTATTGAAAATTTATAATTGATACGATGATGAGAAAATCCCTTCATGCCATATATGATAAAAAATATTCATTTTTCACATTTCATGAATGTGGATTTTATGATTAGTAAAATGGTAAAATATAGTTGTAAATAATCATTATAAATCCTTGAATAATTAATAATTACATTTGTGTTACATTTAGAATAACCACTTCATAGAATAATAAGAGTTGTAAGGTAAACATTATTACATGTTTTTGATATGAAATCCCATTACATTTAGTCTTGACTTATTGTAAACCATCATGATTATTAAATTTATTTTAGTTTTTTACATTCTTAAAATCAATTTATATCATAATTCCATTATAATTATTCACTAAATCTAATTTTTCGGATTTTTTATTTATTTAAAAAACATTTATGTTCATGTAGGTCATTTAGATGACTTTTTCATTATAACATCAAAATAACATTGGTTTATTAACAATGGTAAAATTGGTTGAGGTTACATTACATGAATAATATTAAAAAAATTATAATTATAATTTTTATATAATATAAATAGATTAAAAACCCATTTATGGTGATCATGAAAAATGAACCTTGCCCTTTCAAAAAGATGGTAGTCTAAATGTATGCAGGAATGAAATTTTTTGTACTGGAAGAGAAATAAAGTAGATTATATTTCAATTTTTAATAATTATAACTATTCTATACATTTCATAAATATTTATTTTTTTTCTTAAATTTTTACCATCCTTTTAGGGCGAAATTGAAATTGACCAACATCGCTTCTTGGAGGTGGTAGTATATCCTTTAACATGAGTAATGATATCTTTTTCCAACAAATGGTAGGGTAATAAGATAAGTAATATTTTAACTCTATAGAATCATATATATATTATAAATAATATATATATATATATATACATTTGATCAAACATTTTATCCAACCATATGATTTGGTGATAAAAATTGATACACATCGCTTTGTGGTGGTGGTAGTCCACACATATACATGAGTGGACTTTTCATTTCCCATATGACGGAAAATGATATAAAAAAGGGGTATACCATAATAATAATAAAATTATTTATAAGGAATATACTAATGTTATTTTTTAATCTTGGTTAAAAACATTTTGAATGATGAGTAAGAAGAAATAAAAACAATACAATCAGTTAGCAATTATACCACTTTATTAGAAAAACTCCTCCTGACACAAGTATTCTGTATTATTAAGATGGTATTTTATTAAGAATAGAGCATATAGGATACCAGTATGGATCTTGGGAAGGGATTTAGGAATGTTTTGGACCTGATAAATGGATCAATTTTTGTGAATTAATGAGTATAAGAGATTCCTTTTATATGTGAGGAGAGTATCACACTTGTAAATACTATAATCACTAAATTATATAATATTTGTATCAAAATAATATGGAAATATTATTATATTTCTAATATAAGATATGAATGAGTCAAAAAAAATTCTAATTTTTTTAAAAAAAATGTATTAATGATATTTTAAAGAAATAATATTCGTTTTATTCCCTCATTAACACTTTTAATCATTACCATGGTGAAAATGTTTTAGCAACGTTACAATTGATAATAACCAAAAATGAAATTTGACATGATAACAAATTTATGCCCAATATTTTAAAATATGAAATATAATATATCATAGTCAACTTCATAAAGTGGTAAGAATTAATTTTAATATAAATAATATAACCATAATGAATTTTTTTTAGAGAAATTCATTTTTCAACACTTTAATAATTTCATACAAAAATTAAGAATAATATAGATTAATATAAATTTAATTGGATTATGTTTTTTAAAAGGTTACTAATTTCACATTATTTATTGTGATGTTATTTTTGAAGAACATTAATGGGGAAATAATATGAAAGAAACATATAACCATTAATGTTAATATTTTCTTTGATAAAAAGGAAAATATTGTAATTTTTTTTAAACAGGTCATCATATATTCGAAATATATGATATTTTAATGTTATTTGGTGACTATGTTAAAAAATTTATATTTTTACATGTTAAATATTTTTTGAACATGATATGATTATTCTAAAAAATATTATATTGGATTTGATATCATTTTATATAATTATAATGTTTGAGTTGACTTTAAGAATAATATAAGATTTTATTAGGTATTTATGGTGATTTTTCTTATGTATATAAATGATTAGCATATTTTAGAAATTCTACAAGTAGGGTATATAAGTTTTTTATGATAATTTATTAGAATTTAATATTAATTAATGGTAAATTTTATGTTAATCCAAGAAGAATATGTGATCAAATATCTTTGATTTTGGGATTTTAAATTTTTTAAATAATAATTTGGATGATTTTAATTGTAATATACTTCTGAAATGATATATTTTGATCACTATGAATTATTTATGAGGGTTTAGAGATTGCTATTAAATTTATTTATATCATGGTTTATTCTTATGGGATATATTCTTATATTGAGCTAATAATTTGTGTACTTTATGAACAGATGCGAATTGGAGAAGATATTCTCATCATTTTTTTGATATTATGATCATTTTAATGTTAATTTTATTGCATCAATTTTGATTAATGTTTCATTTATAATATGAGAATAAATATAGTTTTAAATGGAATTGACACTAAACCAATGCATTAACATATTATTATAGTATAGAATGATGCAAAGTAAGAATATTTTATCTTATTATCTATCTTCATTGTATATAAATTCCCATAATTGGGCAAGATGAAGAAATAACAATGGAGTCTAAAAAGAGAAATATCACTCATCTAAGATGGTGCGATTTATGGAACTCCCTTACAAGAGAATTTATCATTATGTTAAATTCATGGTTTATTAAATACATTCTAAATTATATCTTTACTACTCAAAACTAGGAAATTAATTTCTATTTCAAAAGGAAATTTTATCAAAGGGAATTAAAAAGTATTTATATTCACATATATATATTTATCATCCACACCTTTTGTATCAACCAAGATAATTTAAACATAAATAATTTTCACATTCACTTTATTTAAATTTTAAATATTTATATTCATTATAACAATATTATGTAATATTTCTGTCAAAAGTAAAAAATCATTATTTTTAACAAAATTATTGTTTCATGTTTTATAAGATTTTATTTAGAAACCAAATTTCATAATTATTGAATTTTAATATGTAAAAATGAAAATAAATTTTTGAATTCATCAGATCAAAAATATATAAAGATAAATATTTGAGAATTCACTGTGTAATGTCTCAGATCCGGGTGCCACCCAGTGGTGCCCCGAACCTGGTTGGTCACAAGACCTCAAGCACATATCTTAAAATTTTAGAGGCTTCCAACCAATAGTAAGGGTTACAGTGTGATATTGGGGAAACTATGCCCTCATTGGAAGAGTATAAATAGCGTAAAAATAATAGAAAACTTTATAAGAATAAATAATACCAAACAAAAGAAAACAACGATAGTGTGATAAAAATAATAGAAATGGAGTATATATATTTATAATGATGCATGTCATATGTATCTAGTTAAGCAGCCTAAATTTTTCACATAGATAGAAATTCAATATAATCTACTAAAAGGAAAAAGTAAGTAAACACCAATAGATTCACATGCCTCACCTTAGTCCCACGCTCTCAATCTCCAACAAAAATCAACTACATAATGAGGAAGGGTGATTTAACTTATCTATGCCTAAAATCATATAATATATTTGCGTTGAAAAGCCTAACCCAAACTGTGTGTGAGATGATTCCCAATAGGTAACCAACAATATCTCTATTCCAAACTATAAGTGAATATATATATAGTAGATAATATGCATGAATGAAACAATAAAATAGGATGTTGTCATTTCTAACAATCCTATAGTATTCAATTAATTTCATTTAATATTTATTATTCCTCCTTTGAATCATGTAACCCTATGACCTAACCAACAAATTGTATCCCATGTGTAATGTAACCTAAATAGATCTATTATAAGACCATATAACAATCAAGTATGATCAAATCCATGCTTAAGCATTGGCTTGGGAGATGCATCACAATCACTCAACTATTCAAAAATGACCATGTGGGTATGTTATCATAGTCTATACCCCATTGTCTTAAATAACATAAATTTAAAAAATAATGACTCTCTAGGAAAGCTGTCATGGTCTATCACCTTTTTCCCCACAAGGCATTAATTTATTAATTCATAACCGTCTGGGAAAGCTACCATGGTATACTCTTTAATTGTTAATCATCTAATCTAATCACCTCATGGTCCTATGTATATAATCTATTAGTCCCTTAAGTCTTCCTAACCAAGTCTCTCACAGGCAATTGAAAAAATATAGTCACACACATATCATATAAATGAAAAATACTCTAGAAGTACCCTAAGTATTCCTGATCCAAGGATCTCATAGTCCATTCAAAAGAATAGTGTGCATGTACTTTCAAAGAATCTCATGTAATCTGTAACTCCTATATGGATAAAACATTGTAATTCATGTCACATGCACTTCACATAATTTGTGACTATAGTTTAATAAAAAAGGCAAGGAATACAAGGTATGCCTCCTAGGAAACATAGAAAAAACATCCATAAAAAATCTAGTAATGGAAACACACCGAATGAGTGTCCCTTAAATAAGGTATCTAACCTTATGTATAAGAATGAACCCTTTATCAATAAACCAAACCACATCAGGAAATAATATGGTTTAAATTCTAAATCAAGAACCACCCTTAACATGGATATACATAAATTTTAGTATATAACCCAAATAAAAACAACGAATGACACAAACCGCCTACAATGATATCGTATGATCGATATATATGAACATCATCCCCTGAATCAGCATAAACCAGTTTAGATAAAAAAAAATTAGAAACATCAAACATCGAATAACTCACTAGAGAGGATGAATTGGGAAGAAGGGATCAAGAGGGTTTGATATCTCCACAGTGTGATTCCAACACAACCAAGGGTGCCTCGATCAAATTTCAAACATTGAATCATGAGATCAAACTTTTTCTTTCATTCTAGAGCACTCTTGTACAAAACATAAGAAAACGAAGGTGTTTCCGGACATGAGACATGTCCCCGCACTGATATATCCAATAAAAGAAAATAACATGGGGTGTTCATCAAAACAACATTCCATGTATTAGCCTCAATTGGACCATGACTGAAGTGGTCTACCAAGTCACTACATGGCTATGTATTTTGCCGTAACATGGTCTAAATGTGGGGTATGCGGAAATCTAGGTTCAAGATGTGTGCATAAAAGTACACGATGTGTACTTAGAAAATTTTCCTTTTCTTCTTGTTTCCTCAATACAACCCAAAATCAAGATCCATATCTTAATTAAAGATATGGGTTTTACAAACTTCCCCCCTTAAATAAATACTTTTCAAAATTACACTTCTATGAGTGGTGAAGATGAATACGCGAACAAATCTACCCATTATGATCCCACATCGGCCTCCCTCTTCCAAGTATCATTAGGCACTCGACTGTGCTACCGTAACACCCATACTGGAGGAATAGACCGGCCATAGAGAACCTTCATGATCTAATGAAAAATACGAATAGGGGGCCCCTCGAAGGATGAATCCACCTCTAAATCAACCTTCTTGAGTTGAAAAACATGATACAATTTAGAAAAAAACACCATAGCTGAGAAACATGAAAGTCAACATGCATAGCCCAATACATCTTAGGTAACTACAACTCATAGGGAATCATCATGACTCTCTCCAAAACCTCAAACAACCCAATGTATCTAGGTGAAAGCTTTCCATGTCTCCAAATCCTCTAGCGTCCCATCATGTTGTGATATACAAGACAACCTGATTCCCGACCTCAAACTCTAGAGGTTATCTCCACCTACTCAGTGGTCTACTTGACAAGAAGAGTTCCCAGCATAGCTAATTTCTCCTACCTCCAATCAACATAAGTGTGATCTTCATGGCCTACCATACAAAGCCTTATAAATTTCTATATGAATTGATTCCTGAAAACATTAATTGTCCAAAAACAACCTCGGGGGTATGTTTCTCTCTCAAGAGACCCTGAAATCTAGGATGTATTCTTAATGAAAGTCGTCTAAAACCTAAATCATTCCCATTGATTGGCCATCTGTCTGTGGATGTTACATTTTATATAGAAGTAGTTGTGTACCCAAAACCCTCTATAGTCTATGTAAGACATAAAAAGTAAACCAGAAATCCCTGTACGAAATGATAGAGTGTATAAACACATGAAAAAAATACTATATAGAGGATGTACAACTCTCCAATATACTCAGCAATAAATGTTTACTTGATCAGCAAGAAATTTCAAATATTTGTGAGTCTTTAAAAAATACCATAAAGAATCATTTCCTCGAGGAGACCATGGTTTGCCCATCATGAAATCCATCATGACATCATTACACTTCCACTCGAAAATGGGTAACTACTATAAAGTCATTCCCCATCACTAATTCTAATCCTTTACATGATGAATAGTAGAATATATCATAAAAAATATTGCTACATCCCACTTCATTCATGAACATGAATACTAATGATGTAGATCTCTATACATATTTGTGTCACTAGGATGAATATCTCAAGCTGAAGAATGAAACTCCCGCATCAAATCCTTATGAATGGCCACTAGAACCCAAACACCTCTATGGATATATAAGATATCATTATCACCATACATTCAACTTAGAGGTGGATCATCACTTTTTCCACTATCCCACAGGACTAGGCCTTCAGAATATAATATTTGTCTCATCCACACTTTGTCCAGAATGGTAGAATTCACAGGTAAAGATGAAAGGAATATCTGGATCTAATTGTCATCAACCTCTAAATATTACATATAGAAAAAATCATTAATCATCCACTCACTATTAGACTCTAGAAATTACTATTTTAGAGCCCTCATACTCTACTCCTCAGCCATTTTTTGGCCTTTCCTAGGCTTGTTGGCAAGATCAATTTCAAAATACTGATGGTACTCATCCAACCTTTATTGTCTCAAATTCAGATCATGTTGAGTAAAGATGTACTTTACGATTTTGTGGTCTGTGTACACAACAAAATGACCTCCCAAAAAATAATTTATAAACAACACAATTCATGCACAACTATAGCTTAATAGAGATCACGCATAGGGTAGTTCTTCTCATGTGGTATCAACTACTGAGATCTATACATCGCAAATTATTCCCCTACATAAGCACCACTCTCAACCTGATTCCTGATGTATCAAAATAAATGGTTTAACAATTTCCCAAATCCGAAACAATTAGGAGTAATGTTGAATTGAATTTACCTTTTAGCTCCCAAAATTCAGAATCGTAGGAATATTTACACTATTACTTCTCACCCTTTGTATAATGGCTAGTCAGTAGCACTACAATGTGGGAAATGTCTTGAACAAAGAGTTTTCAGTAACCCACCAGTCCCATAAAACATCTTACCTCAATTATGTTATTCGAATGTTCCCAGAAACTATATCTCTGACCATTTCTTGGTCTACTTATAATCCTTTCTTTGAGATGACATGACCCAAGGAATGAATCCGGTCAATACAATAATGGTACATTGAGATATTATCCAAAAATAAATTTTATCTATCTCTATGTTCACAATACAATATTAGGATGGAAAACATGGTTAGGTAGAGTGTTATAGAACCCAAATATATTGTCCATAAAGGAAACCAAAAAGGAATCCATGTAATGGAAAAATAGTCTATTGATCAGTTCCATGAAAATAGCCTGTGCATTTGTGAGACGGAATGGCATAACCAAATACATGTATAGACAATACATTATCTGAAAGGTTGTAAGATTTATATTTGTTGGTCTAACATGAAACTGATGATAACTAGATGTCAATTCAAATTTCTAGAACATCTCTACTCCTCGAAGATGAGAAAGGGGGTCATCAATCCACAGAAAGGGATATAAATTCTTGACCATAAACTAGTTAAACATTCGATAATCCATCCAATGTTTGAGGGCACCATCCACATTCTTTTTAGAAAGGATATGCAATCCCTAAGGAGAAAAACTGGTTCTAATGAAACCATTTTTCTACAAATCCTATAACTGATATCTTTGTATAGTCATGTTATAAAGATGAATGAACACCAGTGCTACTCCTGGCTTTGTGTCAATAGAGAAATATACCTCTCATTGTAGTGGTAATCCTTGAAATACTTCTAGAAAGAAATATCTAAAACAATCCACAATGTGAGAATGGTCCCTCCGTGATGTCCCATTGTCATCCAGATATAAACTAGATATCTAGGCTATTAATCCTCTAAACGCATGATTATCAAGTCCCATTCTATGTTCCCAGAAATATCATTCACCCTTTTGTTGAAAATTTCTTCCCTCTAGTGACATGAAACTCACCCAATGATGATAGTATTAAACAAAGGCATAATAGAAGTTCAACAAGTCAATTTTGAGAATGACATTGAAACATGTAATTTCTAATACATATAGGTCACATAAGAAAAAACACCCACCAATATCATCAGGTAAATCCTTGCACTATCAAACACATGTTTTTCTAATCCCTATTGGAGTGTCTTGCATAATGAAATCATAATAAGTAATGTTACAGAGCCCAATTATATCCAAATGACAAGAGATACCAAAAAATGGGATTCCACTATATAAAAAAGAAAAATAAAAAAACAAGACAACAAGAATTATACCTATAACCACAGAGATTCTTGTATCCTGATCCCATTGAGTCTGCTCCATTGAAAATGATTGACTTATACCATGGTCCTACAACCCATCCAGGATACTAGGAGCTGATCCAACTAACTATTAATGAAATCCTGCCATCTAGCTACCAAGGCCACAACCACCTTTTTGTCCCGAACAGAACAATGAACTATTTTTACCAGACTAATTAAGAAATGGTGACCCCACTCATGTGCGTGTATTCATAAACAATCTCCTGTCACTATCTACTAGAGATAAATTCATGTAAAACACTTAATATGACCCATCCTTCCAAAAGATCGACACTCGACTAGGTATCTCCCACACTACGTTCTCATGTGTCTACTATTACTGCACTAGTATCAGATCACCTAGATACCTGATGATTTATGCCTTCTAGTGGAATCACCATGCTAGGGATCACTATGGTGCTTCCTGCTATCTATCGTAGGAGTACCAGTCTTGAATGCTAAACCGCCCTGGCTTGTAGCACAAAACTCCCTCAGATTTCCCTCAGTGATCAGCGATTGGTTAACTATATAAGTTTCCAAAGAAACCTTAAAATTTTTTACCTGTAATCAAATGTCATATATGGTACAATCATTGAATCATCTATCCAGTGGTAGATGACCACTCCATTACATATGTGAAGCATGGAAGATCTGTAACATGAGAAGATTATTCCATCACTAAAAGAACTCCCTATTCCAAATTCATGAACTTCTAGCCTCGGTCAGACCTTTCTGTCTCGGGGTAGAAATAATCATAGAAGGTCATATAAAACTCATCCCAATCCCTATCATGATGACATCTCTCCTGTGAAACAATATCCACCCATCTTATGGAAGAATTACATTGAATATAGGTCATTTTCTTTACCCTCTTCTCAGGAGGTGTCTCTAAATTCATGAAAATAGAATGCATGGTATCAAAGAATAACTCTATAGCTTATGGTCCTCCGTCCCCTAAAACATGGTAGTATGATACTGCTGGAACACCTGTGTTGACTCTACCATGGTTGTGGAATGCTTTAGCACTATCTAAAGAGTCTGCATCATCCTCATAAAGCCTTCACAGAACTGTGCATCAGAACCTATGTATGGTATAACAGTGGGTTTTAAGAAAAGCGTGACTGGAGGATATTATAGTAGTCCCTGATCAACCATTACTGAGGTTTGATCATCTCCATATACCTAACGTACAACTGAAGGATGTCTTGGTGGAATAAATTTTCATGGTCAAATGAGGACCTCTGTAAAATATTAATATAACTACAATCTAGAAGTGCAAGTATGAAATAGGTGAAGGGAAAAACTCATGTTTTTTTCAAAATAGGGTTACAAAGCATGTAGAACCACCACATGGCATGTTACCTCAATCCTTGACATGGGTCTGTACCTCTTCCAAATGTATCATGTAACACCCCATAAACACATCACGTTCCTCCAGTGACACATCGTGTACTTAAATATTCCCTCATGCTAAAGTATATCAACCTGGCTAGAACTACCTAGTTATACAGGTCTAACACTACACATCGTGTGCACTATAGACATGATGTGTACAACAAATGTTCCATCCACTAGTGTCATTAGTCATATGGCTGGATACACAGTCAAATAAAACATTGTTTGTTATCATAGTACAAGACGTGATCTAGTAGAAGATTACCAATCCCCAGGTCTTTTCTGACACAATCAGACACACTATCAAAAACTACACAACATTTATATACGGTAAATTTCATGTACATAAGAAAATTAATTTCTTCTAAAATAGAATAACACATGGCATGTCTTCATAACATCACAAACCATGTTTTCTTGGTTATTTGGATAGAGTTCCTCTGAAACTTCTCTAGAACTACCAATATTAGGAAATTTTGCAACGTCATTCAATGTTTTAATCTGTGAGAGACCATTATGCCAAAAAATCAATGATTGGCATCCTAATTCCACTCATATCATAACGAAATTCGATTAATAATCCAACATTATCAACAAAATTCTGTTCTATGAGGGCCCATAACACCATAGGGACCAAAGCATAGTGTCCATCCAAATGAAACTGTATATATAAAAATACCCCTTCAAAATAGTAGTTATTTCAGTCACAACATATGTCACGACCACATAGATACCTAACACAACATCTATCACAAAAAATGTATATATTTGAAAAAATATTCCATCGTGTTTTCCCTATTTAATTATAAATTTAATTATTTCTCATATAAGATTTTAATATTGTGAAATTAATTTAGTACTATTAATTGTGGGTTCCAAATAAGTTAAAATGATTTTAGTTAATTTTGGTCTCTGAGAATTGTACACATAGTAAATTTATCAATCATTAACGGTAAATCACCTAATTTAGGTTAAAATTTGCATGATAAGGGCTCAAAATGACCACTACACATGCCTTAAAAATATTGGATGAGAATATGTTATCCATAATCATAAAAATGTTAAATATATATCCTTTTATCCATTCATCCTGGATTATAGACATCATTTTATATTTTAAAGAGAAAAGTAAAATAATTTATTCCCATTTGTTTTATTCTCATTAAATTTTTTATATATAGAGAAAAATAATATATGTTTGATTATAAAATTTAAATTTAAAGATAATATTTTTATCTAGTTGATTTATTCTTAATCATTAATTATGAAATAATTAAATTTTATTCTTTTCCAATTTTGACATAGTATTTATTATATTAATTATAAAAAATAATGAAAATATTAAAATTATTATAATTTATTATTATTTTTGGGTATTATGAAATTTTTAGATAAAGTTATTGTATTAGGGATGTTTGGAATGATTAAATTCAAATTAAATCATTGTCTTGGTGTTTTTAGAGTGAAAATAAAATAATATTTCAAAAATTTTCATTAATATTAACGTAAAATAAAAAATATTTTATTAAATTATATGAAATTTATATAAATAATACACATAAAAAATTGTCATGGACGCGATTTAAAAAACCCACTATGTTTCACTAAAGATCATATTTTCCATTTATTTTCGGTATTATGACCCTCAATGTCATAAAACGCTTTTCATCTTTGTATGTGTGAAAAGGGATAATGGTGATTAAAACCAAATGATAAGGGTAAAAACATAAACTAAACTTGTCCAAATTTATATATTGAGAATATTTTCTCCAATAAACAATTTAGATCCTAATCATATCTATTTATATCTATTTAAACATGAAATGATTTATCAATTAATTTAGTACATTATAAAATTTTAAAAGTGCCCCTCCACTCTCTTATAAAAGAGATCCTCTTATAATAATTTCTTGACACATAAATTCCATTTCAATAAAAATATCCCAATCTAAATCTATTTATTGCTTCCATAACCTTTTACTAGAGTCCTCTGTTTGATTATAAAACCAATGTAGGGAATATTTTTTGGTACACCTTAAGAGGTCATCTGAAGAATTGTATAGTTCTTAACCATCTGATTTCATATTATTTGTTGTTACACCAATATACAAACATCATTAAATGTTTTAAATTTTAAAAAATAATCATCTTAAATATATATATTTTATAGTTTTAGTTTTATAAAGAAAATACAACTTATATTCCATCAAATTGGGAAACAAAACAATTATTTGTGTTTATGGCAGTCTACCGCCTCAAGATCTGAGGTAATTTTCCTTCTATAACTTCATATCAAATATATTTATAATTATGGAATTAATAAATATATTATTTTCAAGAAATACTTATCATTAATAAAAATTAATATACCATAAATCTTTTTACCATTTCATTTATTTAAAAATGATAATGTCATTCATGGGTAGGTGAGGACAACCGCCTCCAAAAAGTGATGTGATTCATTTTTCATCACCAAATAAAAAGGGTAATATATAGAAGTATATTCAATGAGATAATATTTTTTTTACAGTATAATTATTTTTATTAAAATATAATATATCACTTAATCTCATTCCATAATGTTCATTGAAAAATTTAAATGTTACTCAAGCGTAAAAACGACCTATTATCTCTATGATTGTAATGTATTTCATTTTTCACAATCATCAGTCAAGGTTGGTATTGATGTTTTAATTGATTAATAAAAATGATAATCATTTCATCACTATTAGTTAGGAGGAGATATAATAATTATGACATTAACACTAATAAACATATAATAGTCATTTTAGATTCACATTCTAAATAACATAAAAACATATAACGTAAATATAATTTATTAAGTAATTATATATAACATGGTATTAAAAAAACATTAAAAGAATACTATTTTAAAATGTTTTTAATAATGTAAAAAATAAGGAAATTTTTGAAAGAACATAAATAACATACATGATGAGTTGAACATTATATAAGGGATTTTTTGACATAAAATCACATTTTAAAACATTTAAGGATTTATTTAAAAAATAAACCTCTTATTTTTCCATATTCAAAAAATTATTTTATGAATTGATTTATATGGACAAAAAATAATTATAAAAGACATTTTAGACTACATTTTAATTTTATTAATTGTTTCCAAAAATATGATTCAATTTTTTTTATATAGACCAGTTTGACATAAAAAGAAATGGAATATACTCTTTTAATGTATATATTGACATCATGATTTCATGCCACCATAACCCTAATTTTTTTGGAATAAATAAAGACATATTATTTTCCAATAATAAAATCGTCCTCCTTTTAATGCATTTTGGTAGGTTAAATTAGTTTTTTAAAGGAAACATTGTTTTGATATCTGAAAATTCTTAACACATTTGTTTTAATGATTTTTCAGTCATTTTATGATGAAACAATGAATGAATAAATTTATTTAATTCATGATATGACACATTTGAATTATATATGGGAAAAAAGATGGTCCCAACAATAAATATATTGTGTGTTGAGCAAAATTACGTCTCATGATGAATTGGTGTTCCTAATGTAGCATATATGAAGGGTGATCTTCAGATAGATTATATGATGGGTCCACCAAATATAGATCAAATTCATTATGAAATGTTTCTTATCATGATAGATATTTTGGGAGATGTTACTAAATGATATCTCTTATGGATTTAACTAAGATCCATATATTTCATTCAAAGGTTATTAATGTAATGATATATTTTCCAGAAATGATTTTTATTTTTCTACTATGTGATATAATGGAACTAATTTTAAAAAATAGTTTCTATTTATTCCTGTTAAAATGAATTATATATATTTTTAGAATAAACCTGAGGTAAATGTAAACACATAATTGGTTTTTATTTTTTTCACTAGACGACCAATTTTTATTTCTTATGTCTCTTACAGTTCTTTTTGAGCTCATCTAATTTTTTTAAAATACCTTTCAAACAGTTTAAGATTTTGTAAGGTAATGTACGATGTAACATTCAATGCCATGATGATCTTCCATGAAATGAAATAATATTTCCTTTTCAATGTTTTATATTTTGTTAAATTGGATACGTAAGTGAATATTTCAATTTTTAATATTTAGTATTTTAATTGATGATATATTAACTAATTCAATAGAACTCTAAACATTAATGACCATCAGTAATGACTTAAACTGCATTATAAAATAAAAACACTAGATAAAGTAATATTTAATTCCACGTCATTATATTTATTATTAGATAAAATCTTAATATAACTTTATATTTTTGGAGAATGTTGAAAACAAGCCCTTGAATGATTTTACACTATGGTTATGTTGAAATTATATTCAATATGATTATTTAAATTCTTCTTCTTCTCATTTATATCTCTTTATATTATTTTTCTATGGATGAAATTGGGATGTTGAAGTAGTAAGGTATACAGAATAAAAGATCATTCTAAATTATCATCCCAAAATTGTTATAACTAGAACCAAGACCTTTTTGGAAGTGATGGAACTATTGTAATGGGATATAAATTGTTTTAGAATATATGTTAAAGAGAAACAAGATTTATCATAGAGGAACTTATCAATAGTTGTGAATTTCATGAATCGACACCTGTAAAGATTAAATGGGACTTCAAATTTTATGGTAGCTAAATGATAAATCCATTCACAAGAAAATATGTTTTAATTCATGGTATGTTAAATACTTTAAAATGTAAATCCAATGATTTATCTTTTTAAAGATGATGTTCCACTATTTTAGAGTTCAGTGATGAATTCTAGTGAAATAGATGTGTTTGATTCTATGGAATTAGATACATATTTGAATATTTCACATGTAAAATATATCCATATTGTTGTTCAAAATAGGATGCCGAGAAATTTCATGGAATTCAGAAAAAAAAATTGATGGTTACATAGATTCATTTTAATAAAATTTTACAATATTAGTATTACAGATAGGCTTTTCCTCAAGATAATTTATATTTAATGATAATTTAAGTCATTTGGCTAAGAATGTTGAGAATTATTTCATCAAAAAATTATGTACCTAAATATTTAAGTAGTATGAAACAATCAAGGTGTTAGAAAATAGAGATATTCAAACTAAGCTGTCTAGAGGTAGGTTGACAATACATTACAAGTGTTGTAAAATACATTTTATGGAATGTTTGTAATGATTACAAATGTTTTATGGGTGTGTTATGATTTTTCACCAAGCTCAAGGCTATAATGAAAAGAGTATTCATCCGTTAATGAATGGGGTAACAGATAGAATTCCAATGATGATATATTTTAGCTATAATGAGTTGTTTTATATTTATTAAATCTATTTGAAGTTAGTTACATTTCATGAAAATCATCAATATCAAAAAAAAGTTGTTTAAAATTCATTTTCTACTACTATATATGATCTTCATCCATTGAAAGAAATTGTGATTGTTTTTAAAATTTTTCATTTGAATTATTTCAATTCCTTGATTGAATTTGGTCCATTACATTAGATTATATTCAATAAATTTTCATGTATAATTGGAATATCCCCTCATGAAATGAAGATATAAAATTAGGTAAAAAATATAGGTGGAATATTTATATAAATCAACATTTCAGTAAATATATATATTATTTTTACTTTAATGGTATTTCCTATAAATATTTTTTAACTTCCCATTTTGGAGTTTGATATTGTTTTTATGTATTGGATTAAAATTTATTATGGTAAGATATATTACACAACTAAAAAAGTTATATTAATTGACTTAAAATAATTGATAACATTCTATGAAACTGCGAAATTGATTAGATATGGTAGTCAATGTTACATCGATTATGTTGTTGAAAAAAATAATCTATTCACATTAGTGATTTAATATAAGTGACTGAATTTATGGATACTTTTTATAATGATATTCTTAGTTTCATTTCATTTTGGAGTGTTTAGGTTACTTTTGAATTATTCTATGATTATAAGATAATTAAATTAATCCCTTATCATATGGATGATGTTTAACTGCTGGAATTGAAAAATAAAAACAACATGTTTCAATAAATTCCATCATATACTTTTTCTTAATCAAAATTGGGATTATAGTGATACAGTTCTAGAAATGGATAACACACATGATTGTTGAAAGCCCATCACATCTGGAAATTCCATGGGGCTTGAACCCTCAACCAATGGATGATAAGGTTTTAGCACCTACAAAGGCTTATGTGATGTCTTTGATAATATACCATTATTTTAAGTAATAATATTTTAAAAATAAATTTTGATGATGAACTAGTTGTGTTAATATTGATGTTTATATATTAATATATTATATTACATAACATGGGCTAACAATATTGTTTCCAAAAAATAGTTAGAGACACCTAAAATGAGTTTTTACTCATTTATAGAACTGATGATCAATTGAAAGTTAATTTTAGTTATCTAGAAGTAATATATACATATATAAATAATAATTTCATGGAGTAAGAGATGAATTTTAAATTAATAAAAGAATAACATAATGATAAAATTGAGCTAATGATATTTTATTATATCAATAATGTATATTTCATTATATTTATAAATATTAATGTAATTCATCATCATTAGAAAAAATATCATTATTGTAAAATGTTATCCTTTTAAATTCTTATCCAATGGATACAATGATATTTTAAATCAAAATATAATTATGGTTTTGTGGTTATTATGTTACATCTGATCATTAAATTTTTCCCACCAATGGACCCAATCACCCTCTATAATTATTTACAGTTTTATTTCATGTCTATATCATTATATACTAAAACTATTCTAAGACATTGAATACAAGTTATGATTTATTTGTAATTCAACATCTCTATCTAATTAATAAAATTTTATTTACAATTTTTATAAATTTATCTTTTCATCAAATTAATTTTCTAATATCAGGAATTTAATCTCTAAGTTCAAGATCAAAGCTTGAGGACAAAATTTAAGGATTTGTGAATTTATCACTATGGACCTACCCTAAAACAATACTCATTCTAGTTATTAAAAAACATAAATTCACATTATTATATTTACATGGATCTATTATTTATATTTTTATAGAAATTTGATAAAATAATAAATAGTAAAACCATTTATTATAAACAGACACTTTTACACAATATCCATTTTTCCCATAAAACAAATGTCTTTAAAATAAAACATCATTTAAATTAATGTTATGAAATAAAAATATTATCCATTAACTAATAATTATCACTAACTTCCTTTAAATCCAATTACTTTTTTTGAAACATGTGATGATAAAAAAATCTCATACGGAACATAAAAACAATAAAATAAACCATTAATCCATAAATACATATAATAATTACACATTTTATAAAATTTAATTTGGGCTCAAAATAAATATTTTATTTCCCACGAAATGATCATTAATGAAAATTTTTTACGTGAATGTTTATATAAAAAATATTAAATCAAAAGTAAAATTCATATTGGTTTCATTGAATTGAGGATAAACTAATGGAATCATTTTCACTCATAATATCAATAACATGCATTATTAAAACAAGATATTTCTATAAAAACACAGAAATCATTAGAAAACTATAAGTAAATTGGTGAATAATTTTATTATTATCCTTAATCATGATGTAACCCTCCATACTACAATATGATGTAACCCTCACAGATACTATGAATTAATCCTCATGATTATAAATTGATTTTACCATCATAGCTATACTTAGAAGAACCATGAAGGTAAATAGATAAAACAAATATACAAAATTAATAGGATATTTAACACTAACCCACTATTATGTTTATATAGAAAAAACCCATCATAAATAATAATTCCCAAGAACTATAACATATTAATAAAACAAGAATTCTTCCATCAAAAAAATTTATTTGTGTAAAATATCATTTTAAAAATGATTCCCGTACACATAAAAAGGGGATATATTATATTAAAATATCTATGTAAGATTTTGAAGTAATATTTAAATAATTATGGTTTTATGAATGTTAGAAAATTCGCTCATGTCATATAAGTTAAAAAACATTTTTTTGGCTTTTGTAAAATGATTCATTAAAAAGAGGAATTTTTTAAAAATAATTCCCCTTATATGAAACATCGAAAACATTACTTTTTTAAAAATTAGAGATAAACTATATAATTAACTTTATAAAACATTAATTTCAATAAATCTATATTTAAAAAATTGATATTATAGGTAAATATATAGAATAAATAAGTTTAAATCATTTTTAATGATGTTTTTTAGTTAAAACAACCCTTACCTTTAGTCTGACTAATAACATATATTCTTTGTATTCTTGAATAAAAAATATATGTAAATATATAAATTATATGGTCACATTTGTTTATCTGTTATTCATATTATATCACTCGTTTTATTGTCATATAAAATTACATAACCATTTCAGTTCTAGTAGGAATATTCTAGAATATTCATTTCATAAGTCCAAAATGACTTTTTTAAATTGACTATGGTCGATAAGGTCATTAATCCATCATTGAAAGAATAATATTAATGAAATAATTTTAATTTATATAAAAAAATAACTATTAAATCATAATATTAAATATTTTTATACATAATAAAAATTGTTATAATAATACAGATGGTAGGTCTTACGAACACATGGGTATCATTTCTACATGTCTAAGATAATTATAGAAATTTGGTATGTATAATTTTATTAACAAAGATTGATAATAAAATATTAAATATTTTTTAAATTCATTATATATAATTATATATATCGTTCATATAATGTGGTGAATAAAATTATTCACATCGCTTCATTGGGGTACAAATCCACATATACTCACGAAAGACAATATCATTTTTTTGTTCATGGAATGGTAAAAAAGGTAAATGATATATTATCATTTAATAATGATATGAATGTATTAAATAGAAAGGTTAAATCTTAATTCTTTAACTTTATCTAATAATTGGAGACGGTGATGGAAAATTAATCACATAGAATCACGAGGCGGTACTCCACCATATACATAAATTATAGATTCCTTTACCAATTAATGGAAAATGTGATAAATAAGGGTAATTGAAAGAACATAACAACATATGTCTATATTAATTATATTTTAATTATTATTTTAACAAGTTTTAAGAATGTTTTAGGTTTGGTGGAAGAAGAAATCAAATAGAAGTACTTGGCTAAAATGATACATATTCTTCGGAAAACCTCGTTTTTATGAAACCTTAGGTCAAATATGGTTGGCATTATTCCAAAAATAATACATATATAATGATTTTAGGTATTATAGGTAGATATTTAAGAAGATAATTTGCAATTAAAAAGGGATTTTAGAAATTATGAAATTCGAATAAATGGTTCTGATTTATTTAGAAGAGGATGGGATGTCTTGGAATTTGTAAAAAATATTAAATTAATATCAATTAATGGAATTTTACAAATGACACCAAATTGTGAAATTTAAAAACTAACAAGATCATGAGTATTAATAATATGATCTAATAAATTTATATCATTTTATTTCACTTACATATGTTTATCATACAATTTTAACCCTTATTTAACAACTTTAACTCTTTTAGTGACAACATTGATTTTTACTTGTTATGGGTCAATATTGTTAGTATTAAATTCCAAAAGTATCATAATTAGATCATGGATGATATTTTAAAACCTACAATAATATTTCTGAAATTTTTTATATATTTTGGAATTTAATATCATGTAATAAAATATTGTTTATTCTAATTTATCATTAATGTGTATTGTGAAACTATTCATTACAATGAATTTAATAAATATAACAACAACATGATAAATTCAAAACAAATATTATAATAAATCCCTTAAATGTTTAGGGAATATATAAAATTATTTTTTTATATTATTTATGTTATAATTAATTTATTTTAATGTATTTGTTATCCTTTATTTGAATTTTCCATTTTTCAAATAATTACTCCATATGTGATGTGCATGAATTTATTGTAATTATTTATTCAATAAAAATAATTAAAAAATTTATAATTTTAATTTTAATATATAAATTTTAAAAATTATATTTTTTCCAAAAATATCAACAATTTAAATTAATATTAAAAATGTTATACTTATTAGAAACAAAATTTTTACATGTTTGAATTTTCTTTAAATAAAATATCATATTGATCAGAATCATATCCACGTGGGCATAAAGGGAAATATAAAGTAAAATTTAATTTTATCTATGAATATTACTCATCCAATAATATTGTGGAATGATTAATTGTGCTTTTTTAGTCCATGCCATTTGATTTTTAGTGTTAATGTTAGGACTTACCACTTTCCATTGTAATAAATATTAATATTGTTACAATTCATATTAACAAAAAATAATAGTGAAATAATTATCAAATTTATACAACATGTATAAAAATAAGGAATTGATTTTTCAAATATCAAAAAATCGAATTTTCAAAATGAAATTTAAAATTATATTTTCAAAACACAATGAAAAATCGTTTTTTCTGAAAAAAATCCATTATTAAACCTAAATTATTTTTATAATAAATTAAATAATAATCAATTTAAAATACTATACTTGGATTTTATGAAATAAAAAGAGCGAATTAAATTTCAACAATAATATAATATATAATTTTTATTAATAAATAAATACAATGAAAATGAAATTTTCAATAAAAACTGTTATTCGTCATTATTCATTGAAAATTGATTCATTTACAAAAATTATTATAATTTCACCAGAAGATAATTCTTATATAATTATTTTAATAACATATTTATTTTATTAATTAAAAATTATAATTGGTTCAAAAATTAATTATATTACATTATCATAAAAGTACTAGAAATCATTATTAAAAAAGTTTATATGATTAATAAAATGAATTTATTAAAATTAAATGCTTAATTTTATTAGAATAAATTAATAAATTTGTAATGAGTAAGACCATTTTATATTTCATAATTTATTTAAAACTATTAATTACCAAAAAGTTGGTTAGGTAATAATGGTAACATAATAAAAAAATTTAGCTATTTGTTTATGATCATGGTTGTGTATCTTGTATGATTTCAAACATAGTCTTGGATTTCAAATATTATAGATGCTACAATATTACCCCAAATTTGGAAATTTCATCCCCAAAATATTTAACTCCTGTCAGTAACTGTGGTTTGAATTTTCAAAATAACATTATGGAAATCTAACCTAACAAATAGGTTTAATTAAACATCCACATTAAATGAAATAAAAAGAATTATGGTGGTCAATTGATATAAGACATAACTTGGTATCCATATAGGAAAAAAATTGAAGTGGAGGAGAGAATATAACACTCACGTACTGATAGAGAGTGGTAGAGAACATGGAAATGAAAATGTGAACAATCGCAAAACAATCAATCTATGACATGTTAAAAAGATATTGATGTTCTATGAAGAATAATATATGAATAAATTTTTTGTTTCATGATCCTTTCCATAGAGATGATCAATTTATTTACATCCATGTATACATGAATGAGTAAATATAATTAATTGAAAAATAGAGTTTCATCATTTAAATCAATTTCCACCACACTCTAATATTTCTCTCAAAATAGTGATTATTTAAGGTCAAATTTTCAAGCCCGAATAATTAGAATAACATAATAATACACTCAAATAGGTTTAAAATCAATTATTCATGTCTTTATGAAATAAGAAAATCCAAATTGGTTAGTATAAGATAAGATAATTCCCAATAAAATTCCATTGTATAAATAAAAACAAATTTCATCTCTAAAACTCATCAACAATACCCAAAGTTCAACAAATATCATTCAATAAATAATTTTAATCAAAATTCCTAAAATTTGTCGAAAATAAGTATTTGATCACATATCCTACCATGATAACGTTAATATTTATATTCAAATAACATAAATTACTCTTTGAGAAAAATTATATACCTAAATGACCATTTATTCAAGATGTGCTAATCATTTCCTACATTATCAATCCAAAAACACATAATTGAACCATTATTCATAAAGTCAAACAAAATTTTATAATGTTTTCCTTTTTTCATTAAATCTACCAAAAATTATATTTATCTCCTTCTGATATAAAATTAATCACTTAGTTATCAAATATTTTTTTCAATCCCTTGGTTTTTTATATAATAATACATAATTTCACAAAATCATGTTATTCAACATTCATAAAATCAATTAACTAAAATAAAATGTGAAACTAACCTAAACTGTACATAGAACTGTGGTATGTGATGCACCATTTTCTCCCTTAAATTGTGGGTTCAAACCTTGAGGTAATTTTGGATGTGTTGGGTTGCCACACGGTGTATGGGAAATCCTTTTATAAAAGTATATAATTCTTAAAAAGTTCAAAAATGGAGGTTAAATCACTTAAATAACCCTGATATATTCTAATCTATAGAATTATTTTCAATTCATAAGTTATATCATACTTATAATTTTGTATCCCAAATTATAAAAACCCATAATTACATCAAAAAAATAAATATCTCCAAAAGTATCATTAGTCACATTAAAATGTAATTACATAAAGACTCAAAATAAAATTATATGGAATTGATATTATGATCAAAATTGATATGATAATCTAATGTTGATATGCATATCTCTTTTGAAAACCCCCCAAGAAACAATTATAATCTTGAATGTTTTCTGAACCATATTCTATCACAAACATTAAGGACCCATCATTAGACAATACATATTCTAGACATTTTAAAACATAAATTATCTTTATAAAATATTAATTATTATATAGGATTATAAATTTAGTTAATAAGGAAGAAATATTAAAAACAAATCCCTTAAATTGTAAGAAAACACATCTATTATGTATACATTATTTCTATAAATCAAATGTAGACCAAATAAAAAACTCTTTCTTTTCAACATAAATATACACAATGTGTATATTGACTCATCCTTGTCTGTAATTTCCATTAATATGTATGAAAATAATTTTAAAACTTGTAATGGGCACAAAATCTCTGTATGGGATATAAAAAATTGAACGAAACCATTAGTCCAGAAATTGTATTAATTTTTTTTTTCAGATTTTGAAGATAATTATTATACTCAAAAGAAAAACATTATTTATAATACAATCAAATTTCATTAAAAATTTATTACATAAATCATTTAATAATAATTGTTATTGGTAAAATAAATTTCATATAGTTTTCTTTGAAAATAGGATAAACTCATGATATCTATCCACATCTAATATCAATAACATTCCTTGAAAAAATTATATTTATGAAAAAATATAAGAAACATAATAAAATATATAGGTAACTTGGGAAATAATATTAATTTTATAGTTATTATGTACCCATAGTAGCTTCCATATGATATAAAACTAATGGATATCATGAAATAACTATCACGGTTATACATTGATGTAACCATCACATTAACAATTTGAATTTTCATCAAAGTAAAATTCTAAAAACAAAAAGAAAAATTTATTGGAGAGAAATTATAGATCCATACATATTTCCTTTATATGACAACCAGAATCCATAATAAAAAATTTCTATGAATCATAACATATTCATAAAACATGAATTCTATCATTATAAACCATATATTAATGAAAAGTAGTTATTAAATTTTAAAAAAATCTTACATAAATGAAACAAATTCGTTGAAAACAACACAATTAGAATATAAAGGAAGCTTCAAATATATATGACACCGTAGAAGATGGAAAACCCTATCATTTCAAATATCATTAAAAAATATTCCTTTTTCAAAAGTAACATATTTTCTTAAAAGAGGAATTTAAAAAAAATTTCTCTTATAAATCCCTTAAAATGATTCATTTTTTAAAATATTTGAGATAAATTGTAAATAAACCCATTAATAAATTTATTTCAACTAAAAAAATTAATAAAATGTAGCATGAGAGAAAAAGATTTATAAAAAACATTTTGAAATCATTTAAAATGTAGATTTTATTTAAAGAGTCCCTTAACTTGAGTTCGAATCCTCATGTATCCCTTTATATTCAGGAATGATAAACATATATTAATATCTACTTGTTTGATAATGCTTTTCATTTCTATTTTTCGTATCCCAAATTTATATATTATATATAATTACTATATTATTTATGTTAACATCTATCTTTTCGAGGATATTAATTTTGTAACTCCAAAATGGATTCGGTAAGATGAAATTGGTCAAAGGGATCCTTAATGCATCATATACCGAATAATATTAATGGAACAATTATGATTTTAATTCATAAAGTATACATCTAAATAAAAATATTTAATAAGTTTATGAACAATTAACTACGTTATAATCATGTAGACAATAGGTCATACGTATTCAAGTGTAACATTTCTATTTCTTAATGTCCCTTATGGAAATATGGTATGTTTATTTTTATCTTTACATAATGATAATAATAAATTAATATGATATTAATTATTTAATTATTATAATATATTTAATTCCTAAGATGTGGTGATGAAAACTAATCACATAGTTGCATGGAGGTGGTAGGCCACACTTACGCAGAAATGATGTTTTGATTTTTATGTGAATAAAATGGTAAGAAATTAAATAAAATATCATCATATAATGTCTATAAATATTTCATTAATAGTATGTATAAACATTAATTCCATTAGTATAAACTATCTTGTGATATTGTTAAGGAATTTGAATCACATTGAATTATGGTGTGGTAGTCCTCCGTACAGATGAATGATGAATTATTTTAAACCTTTATGGAAACAGTTATGGGAAAGGGTAATTCCACAAACATAATAACATATATATTTATGTAGTATATTTTATTTATTAGTTTATCATGGATTAAAAATATATTGAGCATGTGGAAGAAAAAATAAAACCTAAACACTAGATTAAAAATGACACCTCTTCTTCGAAAAACCACTTTTGTATGACACCTTAATACCACTAAGGTTGGTGTTTAGCATAATATGTTACCTATAAAATGAGGGTAGAGAATAAATTATGGTATTTAGATATATATTGAATAAACAAAATAGGTTTTTACATTTGAATAAATGATAACAATATGACCACATTTTTAAGAGAGAAAAAGGGAACTTAAGGAATTTCTCCACATATTAAAATAATATAAATTAATTTTTAAATATAAATTTCACAAAATTGATGTATTTATAATATAACATAATAATGGGTATAAATCGTCTCATATAATTATTTTTAGATAAATTTAGGCCAGTTTCATGCCTTTATCATTTAGTTTTATCGCTTATCTAATCCCTTCAACTCATACAGTGGAAACATGATTTTTTTACACATTGAGGGTACACATTGTTACTAAAACTGATAAAATAACCACAATTAAATTAGGGTTGATATTTTAAAACCAACCCTAATAGTTCATCAGGATTTAATAATTCTATGAATTTTATATCTATTAATAAATTATAATGTTTTTTGAGGTATCATTAAATTAAATTTATGAACTACTAATTACATTGAATTTAATGAATATCAAAAAAAACTTCCAAAAAATAGTTTAATAAATTCCAAACAAGTGAAATGAATATATAATTTTTTTATTATATTATTTTTCACATATTATTTTAATTTTTCTATTTTTAATATCATTTACTTTATATTTATATTAATTAAATAGTTATTGCATTATTTTTGTGAAAGCATATAAGCCAACATGTTTTCCATGAAAAATAAAAAAAATTAAAAATTTGAAGATAAATCAATTTTATATAAAAATAATATGAATACATGAAAATATATTCTGTATTACACAAAATTAATAATATTATACTTATTTAAAACAATTGTCTGACATGTCTGAATTTTCTTTTAATTAAATACTATAAATCTCATAATATAATAAAAATGAAAATAATTTTCTCAATAAACAAAAATTAAATTATAGTGGATACATATTAATCATCAAATAATTTATTTTAAGTTTATGGGTCACTTAATTGTCCATTCCATTTTATTTTTACACTAATTACTAGATTTATCCTTTACTATAGGGAAAAAAATTAATACATTTTCTATTCAAATTACCAGAAAAAGAAATTGAAATATTTAAAAATGTTGAAAGTTATGATTTCATATTTTCAATCCATTTTCCAAAAAATTAATACATATTTTTCTTGTTTATGTATAATGAAATCAAAAAAACATAATAAAAAATAGTTTTTCAAAAAAAATTCCCTTTGTTAATATGAAATGTTTTAATATTTAATTTATATATAAAATTAATTTAGAAAATTTAATTATATTATTTAAAATAATAAATAACTAATTATTATATAAAAAAATATAAAATTTAATTTTAGTTTTAAATACTTGAATATATATAAAATTATCAATAAAAATTAGTATTTTTCACTTTTCATTAAATATACAACATTTTCATACAACTACTAATATTTCAAGACAAGATAATTATGATATTATGATTTAAAAAAAGTTTTTTATTTAATAATAATATATATAAAACTTTGAAAAAATATTTATTCTTTTCACTCATAAAATAAATAAAAATCATCTTATAATAAACTTTTTTTGAGGAGTAAAAAGAAATTACTAAAATTAAGTAATTAATATTTTAATAATTGAATAATAATTTATTGATGAGTATGAAAAATTAATTTGTCATGTTTTAGTTAATACTTTCATTTCCCTCCAATATATTGGATATATTATAATTTCATATGAAAAATTATTTTTTTAATCATTTAAACTCCATGTTTCATATCTTCTACGCTATCGAATATAGTATTTCCTTTTAAAAACACATGATGTTACAAAAAACATGAAATTATAAAATAAAAATGTTTTATTAAATATTGTATGTGATGTGTAATAGTAATATTATAAATTAAAGAAATATATTTCATTAGATTCATTTCTTTTGATATTAGTATAATCATGAAACACCGACCGTAAATTAAAAGCAATACAATGTATCGTCATAACCAAGGTGTTAATTGAATGGTATAAATTGTTCTAAAAATTAAATAAAATAATATTAATTACAAATATAATTTAACATTCATTGGTTATATATTTATTAGGAATAAAATAACTACCATTTCAAGGGAAAAATGTATTCAGAAAAAATGTATTTTTCATTAATACGGTTTAGTCAAACTTTTCAAAAATAATATCAAAATAAATATTTAGTAACATTAGAATTATTTTTATAAAACAATTAACATTATTTTTGAAATCATAATATCTAAATTATATTATGGTTACATCTTCTTATTTTTATGGAATGATTCTTTTTTATGAATTGTGAATAATAAATAATTTTGATAAAAAACTACCATTTTGATTAAATTATTTATATTGATAAATACTATGTCACATTTTTATTAAATTAAAATTAGATAAACTATATTTCCATTAAATAAACATGGTTAGTAATAATCATATACATATTGAATTTATATATAATTATTTTTAAAACTTTTGATAATGAATTTTTTTGAAAACCTTTATTCTTATTAATTCTGCGAGAAAAATGTTAAATTAATTTTTATAATTTATTGAATAGAATTATTAAAAATAAATTTAATATTTAAAATTATATAAATTTGAAATATATTATATATTAATAATATTTTTTGACAAAATTCATAGTGATAAAAATGAATACTATTTACTGGAGTAATGGAAAAAATCGATTTAATGGGGTACTAAACTACAAAGTGAAGAGTTAAAATGAAATATTTTTTATACACATTGGATGGACATATTTATACCCAAAAATGTATAAATATCTATAAAAATCCATTTCATAACCTTTTTTCCTTTAAAAAATTGTTGGTAACCCTTTTTCATTAAGGAAATGAAAAGTGTATCACTAACCTCACTTCTAATGGAAACCCCCTATCTGATACTCTTTACACCTTAAAATATTTTTTCAACCAATAACATCCCAATTAACTTAATAAAAATCCATTATATAATCATATAATACATATTATAGAAATCAAACCTCCAAATAAGGGATTGTTTTGAAAACAAAAGGTGGTTTTCAGACGAAGAGGTATCATTTTTCAACAAGCATTTATATTTTATTTATTTATCCCCATATTTAAATTATTTTTAATCCCTGATGAAATCATATCCAAATAATATTAAAACTAAAAATATGTTATAAATTTATTGAAATTAAATAATATCATCCCCAATTCCATCAAATGTGTTACATAATCATCATTCAAGGTACGGATGACTACCGTCTCGTGAACCGATGTCAATCATTTTTCCATTAAACCTCTCGTGGTTTGGTATGATGATGATCATTTAATATATATATATATATATATATGATATTTATGACAAAAGTATACCTTTTTAGTCATTATATCATATATTCTATTTTTTACTTTCCATTATATAGGGGATACAATAAAGTCACTTGTTTTTAGGACAAACAACTTTCTCATGAAAAGATATGATATATTTTTCAGTAAAAACTTATATGGAAAGTAATAAATATAATCTTAAGGAATATATATGGAAAAAATATGTAACTATTATATTAATTAAATATTTATCATTATTAAAATATAATATTTTATTTTATTTCTTTCACCGATATATGATAAGAATAGTTTTTCAAGTGTGGATTGCAACCTTCATGAATTGATGTGACCCTATTTTCTTCACCAAACCACAAGGAGGATATATATTAGTATATTTAAATAAATAATATGATATTTATGAAATTATGGTATTTATGGGAATTTGAAATATTACTCTTATCATTTCAATAATTAGCATTTATGAGGTGAAATGTAACACATGTGTATGTGCAACCTATGGTATTTATGTTTGTAAAGTACATCATCTCTAAAACCATATCCCTTGATTGATATTAATAATATAATTTATTTAAATATATAATAAATCCTTCAGGATTATTATTATAGATATTTTGGTTATATATAATATGCACAAGAATCATAACTCTTTTGATAAAGAATAAATTAGAAAATAATGAAATTTTCCTCCCTATGAAAAAAATTAATAAAGGATTATAAATGAATGGGGGACAAGATATCCTAAAAAATCATATATGATATTAAAATTATTAATATTTTTTATTTTTAAATTAATAAAATTTTTAAGACCATTATATAATAGTTCAAATCAAATTTAATAAAAAATATGTGTGAGGTAAAGGATTTTATCTCAAATTACATTCCAAAATTTACAATCATATGTTATGAAGAAAAAATTTTTATATGGTTCAAATTTAATATTCTTCATTCTTCATAATTCATGGTAATTTTTTCATCAATTTTAAATATCTCACCCATGGGAATTTAAAATAGAAGTAAGCATGTTGTAAAGGATATCATAACTGAATTCCTATTCATTAGGTTGTACTATATTTTCATTGTAATTTATATTATAATACAATATGGGTAATGAATTTTGTGTATCTATTTTTGATTTATTCCTATGGATTTAAATACGATATACATATTCAATTCAAAGGTTAATTACCACTTCAAAGTTATGATCATTGTATGGTTTTATTTCATAATCTCATTCTAAACATGATTTTTTTCCTAAATTTCAGTTGAAGGAAAATATTTGATCATTTCATAATAAAATCATTACACTTTATTATAATATTTTTATTCATGACATTTTTATGTAATATCAAAAGATTTCAACTATTTGGATCTTATAAAAATTGGGAAAACATTTTTAAGATAATCGACTCCCTTTCATTCTATTGTATGAAACCTATATTCAACCAAAACCATATATTGTAATAATATTTTCAGAAAAATATTTTAACCCTATCCCAAAATGTTTATCATATAATTGTTTTATGATATTTACTTTTTAATTTTTTTTTACAGAATCATCATTTCATTTTCAAGAATAAAGAATATTTTGATTTTACTGAAAATGTTAATGGAATATTTGTTTTAACATACATAGAATATACGAAATGTACTTCCATTATGTCAAATCAATGTTTTGAAAAACATTTCATAATTTTGAATGGTATTTTAAATGAAAATTACATTCAGTATAGATTGAGATCTTCTTGTTTTAAAAGTGAATTTTTAAAAAGATAATTATTTTTTCAACAATAATGTTTCTAAAGATATATTTATGGTATTTATATTCAATAATGGCATATAAACATTAATGTTTTATATAATACATTGTAGCTATGAGGTATTACTATCATCATAATTATTTGTAAGGATAGATTATTATATATTAACTATGGAATGTAATTACATTCACATTCATAATTAATAATTGTTTTCATTAACATTCCCTTGAAATATTAAGATTTATGTTATCATGGTACATTAATTTTTCCCTATATATCCATATTATTTATCATGTATACAAATATATCATAAAATATATTTCATTTTTACCAAGAATTTTTAACATTGATTTTTATTTTATGGACTGAGGAAACATTCATAATTTTTATTCATTCTAGAGTCTAGTAATTTAATAGAAGTTCATATTGATTCATGAATCGAATAACCCATTCACTATGTGATGAATTATTCGGACATTAATTGATGTTGGGTCCTGATATTATATATTCCCTTGATGCATTGTTTCGTAACATGCTACAAATAAATAATCAAGCATTAAATAAGGTTTTACCTATAGTTTTATTCAACATTATGAATGTAATTGATGCTAAAGGTATCATTTCCATGAGACATGAAATCCAATAATTAATAATTTTATTTCATAGTAATTTTGTTTTAATTTTTCATTATATTTTCACAATTATATTATCTCTAGCTGAATTCCATTCTATGTTTACCGATTAAATGGAATGCATTTTTAGTTATTTACAACTATATAAAGATTATTTCTTATTAAATTATGATATTTATGTAATTTATATAGTGGAATGTGTGATAAATTATTTTCTTTTCCATATTTATTATTCATTGCTGATTCATGATTGGTTCTATAGTACACAACCCTAACTGGGAATTCCAGCTTTCCCTTATTCAGTTCCCTTTATAAATAATATATGGTGTGTAATATGTCTGATATGAAAGGATATGTTAGAGGTAATAATTTTATTATGAAAATAATTATGTTTTAATATTTCTTGATATTGAATTTGGGAATTATTTATGTATATATTTTACCAAGACTATAAAACTAATCTTTTCTTTTGGATGTGATTCCTTATACAATATGCCTATATTACGAAGTAGAACACTAGATCTAGGTAAAAATAGTGAGGTTTATAAATTTTTTTGACTATATTTAAAAATTAATTAATTATATTTGATTAAACATATTCTAATTATGGACTTTTAAATTAAAATTATACTTGAATTTTTTTAAAAAATGAATTTTTTACATAAAAGGCATTTTTCTAAAAAACCAAATTTCATCATTTTTTAGTTTAATTTTAAATATCATACATCCACTTTTATGATTTGAATTAATTTAATAGGATTGATTATGGGAATCATAAGGTCCAAATTTGTTTAATATCCCCTTTCATTTATGGTCATTACGAATATTAACATTAGGAAACATATGTTCACTTGGTAAGGGTCAATCAGGTAAATTAGATAAAAAATTATATGATACAGAAACAAATGACCACAATACTTTCCTCAATTTTATTCCATTAATATATTACTTCTATAAATATCAACATTTTTAATATATGTCTCTTTTTTCCATTTGTCCAGGATTTTTGCCTTTATAACATATTATACACAGAAAGATCAAAATTATCATTCTTCATTATTATTATCAATAAATTATTGATATTAGGATTAAAAGAAATAAATTTCCTTTATAAATACTCATTTGAGTGATAAATGATTTTTTAATGATTTTTTATAATTTTTCTGTGAAAAAATATATAATCTAATTTTTAACCTATATTGACATAGTAATTATTCAATTTACAGGAAAATAAAATAAAATATTCAAAAAAATATTAAAAGAAATTTGAATTGAAATAATTATTTTGTTTCAATAAATTTTTTTACATGACATACTATGGATTTTTGTAAGGATATAATTTTAATTTCATTATAGTCATGGTGTTAATGATGTAAAATTAAATGAATCCTCAAAAAATTGATATTAATGATAAATTATAAAAAAAAATTATGAAAAAATTAAAGCTCCCTAAAGTCATAGAATTAGTAATTTTATTGGCTTATAGATTTAAAAAGAAAAATTCTTACATGTTTGGTATTCTTTTTCATTAATTGTAAATATATAGAACCAAGAAACATACAAAACCTTGTTGTTATGGTAATTGTGAACATGTTTACCAATGGAAAAACCCAATAGATAAGGGTAAAAACATAGACTATACAAGGGTAAATTTTATCATATGAGATTATTTGTACTCATCATGATATAATATATTAATATATTATATTTTTAACCATTTAAAAAATAAAATAATATTATATTAATTTAATATTTTATAATGTTCCAAGCATTCCTCTCCCCTCTCTTATAAAAGGGAGCCACCTCTTCCTTTTTATTCACACATCGGAAGAATTTTTGGTTAGATAGGACCTTGTCAAATATCTCTTAAACCCCTACATATCATATAATCCTCAATTATACCATAAAACAATCATGTCGAATCATTTAGAACGACATATAAGAGGTTTCCTGAAGGAGAGGTTTAATTCATAACCAAGTGTTATTTATTTTATTTCATCTTCAAACTCCATCAAATATTATTGAACCATGATAATATAGTAAAATAAAAATCTACCATATATAAGAGATCTATTTTTAATGGAATAATTCACATACATCACTTATTCACTCAAAAATGTAAATGAAACCATCATTCTTGTGTACGAAAAACTACGACCTCCTGAAACGAATTAATTCAATCTCTATCATTGGTTTTTGTTTCTATTTATAATAATTTTATATATATATTATTAATTAAATAATTATTGTAATATAAATTTATTTTATGATAAATCTTTTTATAATTCAAATTATTGAAAAATTTATTTGATCGTTCATGTGTATGTGTGGTCTACAACCTCCACGATGTGATGTGATTCGTTTATCATCACATAATCACATGGATGCTATATAAATGTTAATTTATATATTAAAAAAAGAATTTATGATTTTATTTTCATTATTTATGGATAAAATAATATATACATTCTTACCATATTAGTAATTGAAAAATTAAAACGTCAATTATGTGTTCATACAACCTACCACCCCTATAATTGTATCATTTTTCATTTGTCCAAATTAATTTTCAAGATTGTTTTAAAAAGTTATAATTTAACATAAAAATTTATAATTATTTCATAGTTATTATTTCAGATATGGTGGAATTACAAACTACTTTACCATTTTCAACCAACAATAGTCATTTTGGATATATGAGCAAAACATTGTCAAAATATCAGACATAGAGGTAATTTATTAAGTAATTGAATAAAAAAATGAATCAAACAAATTGAAAAGTAATTATGATGTTTAATTATTTTTATGACCATAAATAAATAAAATTTTCTTATTGAAAAATATAAAGTACATACTTTAAGTGTCATACTCAAGATAAGTGAATCTTTAACATAAAAACATGATTTTAATTTTCAAAATAAATATTTTAAAAATATGTCTCATACATGTCCATATTCTAATAGTTATATTTTTGTTTGAATTCATATGTTTAGAAATAAATATTGAATGAAAATCCAAATTCCCATTTGACATTCCATCAATGGTTTTCATAAATAATAATTCTATATGGTTAATGGGGAAACAATTGAAAACAATGAAAAAGGAATATTCTATTTTAAAATATATGAAGATAATTAATTTTATGGCCACAGTAAAAGTTATTTTATGATTTTATTCATTTAAATTCCTTCATGTATTATTCAAAAAAACCTCATATAACTGTTTTTGGATATATTATCTTTGAAAATGTGGTTAAAATTTGAATAAGAATCTCTATATAAAAAACGTTTTAAACAATAATTTAAAAAAATTCAATTGAATTATGATTATATGGAGGAAGAAAGAAAATTGTCTAATATTTATTTTTGAGCTTGAGAATTAAATATAAGAAATAAATTATCCTAATAAAAATTATAAAATGGATTGATCCCCATTATATCTAATGATGAATGGGAAATTGTGATTTATCATATAAGTCTTTTGAGACCGAAAGAGCATATACGATGAGTACTAATTGATAGTGCACTATTCCAATATATAATGTACCTTGTATTAAAATAAAATAAGTATGGAGTTACTAGTGACTTTCTTTTATTAATTAAAAAGGGTTCCAATTATTTCTAATATGGGTTACGAATTTAATTGTCCATATTCCCTAAAATGTTGTTTATTTTATGATATTGATTTTGAAATATTTTTTTTGAGAAAAAAGTTTGTATTCTTTTTATGTGGAAGTTATTTATTTCATTCACTGAAATAACATTAAGGCAAGGAGGCCATATCAAGGGTTTTAATATTTTTGATTGGAATAATTATCTTCTTATTTTTTTTGTTTATCAGTGAACTATTTGATTTCATTCATCATTTTTAAAATGTTTTTATCTAGGTATAATTATGGTCAAGGGAGAAAAATAATTCAAGATCAATATTTTGATGATTTTTCATAAAATTAAATCACATATTTTTTTTATTTTTTTATTTTTGAAAAAATATATACCTTGTAGAAGTGTCCACATTGTAATATATGGGATTATTGTGTACAATTTTTAATAAGTATCATTGAAAATATAAACCTAAATAATCATTAGGAATGGATAAAATTTTATTTGAGTCTAAATACCATAAATTATTTCATGATTAAGGATGAGCCTTTATACATTAGAATTCATTATGAATTTTTCTTTGAACATTTTAACGAATATGATATAATAATATAAAAATGAAATTTATTTATGTGTAGAAGAATATATCACATAATTATTATTGTCCATTTTTATGAAAATAATATGAATTTTTATAAAGTGTAAGACAGGAAATAGAAAAATAAAAATAAAAATTATATACCATTGACATATTTTTATTTAAACGAGTCCATTAAAACATATTTATTTGATTGATCGGTCTGATTAGGAGAAACAAAATTATGAAACGTATGTTTAAAATTTTTCCTTTTTCAAATATATATCTTATTAAATAGTAAATATGTCCTAAATTTTTAATAATAATAAACTAATCTTATAAGGATTTAGTCCTTTAAAAAAACAAATTTCCATTTTTCAATAAAAGCATATTTTCATAATATATTTTCTCCATAAAAAGGTGAGTTTATAAATTTTTGAAATTTAGTTTTGAGAAAAGAAACCTTAATTTATGGATTTCTCATATGAAAATTAATTTGGGGAAAATTATTTGGACTTGTTAGGAATATTTTATTTTTTGTAAATAATTAAAATTAATAATCTTAAAATAATGTTACTTTATAACATTATAATGATATAATACATATTTTAATGTTTACGAATCCTTTTCAAAAGAAAAAATATATATTTAACATGTAATTTAATGTATTTAATGAGTAAATTTGGAAATTATAGATCCATGTTTGACATTTTGAAACCCTAAGTAAAGTATATATTAAAATAAAAACTATTATTAGTTGTTCTCTTTAATCTAGATTAATAAAGGTTCCAGTAATTTTTAATTTGTTTTTAATTCAAACTGTTCTATATTAGTTATTGATTATATAATTTATTTCCATTGTAATCATAAATATATATAATTTTGGAATAAAATAATTTTTTTTCCTAAACATGATATCAAAAAATCTTTCATTATTTTTTGGGAAATTTTATTAAAATAATTTTATATAAATTAAAGAAAATAAATTACAGGAAATGTATTTCCTATTTTGAATCATAATATCTAAATTCATTAATTAGTTATATTTCCTTTTTAGTCATAAGTAATACTAACTATAGTTAATTTTTTGGCACAGTGAATGATAAGATGGGTTGAACAAGATTAAAAAAGGAATATGGTCTATAAAGCAACACAAAACATGTATTTTTTGTTGTATTAGTAGATTATTTTGATAATTTTACTAGCATAAAAAAATATTTAATTTTGGTTGCACATTACTCTGATAATAAAATTTATATTATTTTAAATAATGTATAATTAAAAAATATCACTCTATCTCAATTTTTATGTTTTCAGGAAGTCGATACAGATAAAAATAATTTTTAAATGAATCTAGATTAATAATTTGATTGTGAATAAGCTATATTAATGATATTAATTTTTAAAATTTTTTATTTATCATATAATAACTATAACCTTTATACAATGACAACACAACCCATATGCACATAGTAGAAAATGTAAGAAAATGATTTTAAAATTAGAAAAATTATAATTAATGGGATGAATTATGGTGTTACATGAATTAAATGGATAATTATAAAGTATTAATGTTGGTAGAATTTTTTATATTATAATTGCATATTTATCACAATGAATATAAAGTCAATATTATTGGGTTGTCTTAAAAATTATATTTAATGGTATTTAATGATTAAAATTTATTTTTAAATTAGTAGAAAAATAAAAAAATATTAAATTATGTCAATTGGATTGAAAATTTTCTAAAATATTACAAATGTTCAATTTATATGACACTTTTTATTTTTTAAGTAACATTCATGACCCTTTTATATTGAAAATTTGTTACCATGGTTAATGTGAAAATTGATTACCCAGGGGGTTAAAATAAGAGATAATTTTTAAAATGAAACCTAGCCTTTCTTAAACCTGATTGGATCAATTTATATTGACCTTATCCTCCATTTTTTTTGAAATACTGAGTTCCTATATATAAAGATAACATAGTATCTACATTCAGACACTCCAATCCACTATAAGAATATTTTATCAATCGTGAATATATATATATATATATATATTACAACTTCCACGAATGACATGATTTTCATTTAAATTTACTCATTGTATGACTATTAATATATATATGATTACCTAATTTATATAATATAAATGATATAATTATGATTTTTAATTGTGAATTATTGTTACCATTCTTTCATTCCATCCACTAAAATATGGAAACATCACTCCTCCGTAGGTATGGAATGTCGTCTTCACAAATAGTTGTAATTAATTTTTTAGCACCACATTATATTAATTTTTATAAAAGTGTAAATGATGAAAATAATTAATATATTTATATGATTATTCAATTTTCAATATGATTGACCAAAACCACCTTACCAAAACACGAAAGAAAAACTATAATTGTTAACACTCAGGATGCTGGTTTTAATAATGAGAAATTACGTACTAGGTGAGAAGGTGTTATAAGTGAATCATATATAGTAGTATATATATGTTATTTCATATATTTACAAGAAATATAAATCACTAATAATTTAGTTTATGGGAATGTATGAAAAAATTCATGTCTAGAGGTAAGATTTTCTGGTCAAACTTTTATTTCAATGAGTAATATATTATATTCACCACATGTTTCATTTATGTGGTGAATATATTTCCCCTTAAATTATAACATAAATTTTTTCTAGAAAATTATTTTTAATTAAAAATAATTTTTTTACTATTTTATGAGGTTTCAATTCAATGATTACCAAAACTATAAGGGTTCAACATCTCAATGTACTTCTTTGAGACATGATTATTGTAATAAAAATATTTTTTATATGGTGTATATAATACCCATTGATATTTCATATCAATAATATATTTATATTAATGTTATTTAATACTTCATTTGAGTCTATTTATATGATATAGGTTACGATTCAAAATGTTACCAAATCAGTAAAGGTTAGTCTTACTACCTTTATTATTTCTGTGATTGTCTATGTTAATTATCCATTTATTGAAATTAAATGATATGTGACATAAAACCCAATGATATAGACTATAATTTAGTAGGTCCTAATGTTTTAAAATATTAATACAAATTTGTCTAAATTTTACCTAAAAGTGTGAATAAAATATTTTTAAAAAATGTCATCAATAATTCCTATTTTTTTGGTCAGGAATATTTTTCCTCTATGCCAATTTTCATTAAAATGATTTATACAATTCTCTTTTCCCTTATCAAATAACTATATATATTAATTTTTAACAATACAATAATTTATTTTAAAAATGTATAAAATTTATTATTTCTATTATATCTAAATAGATTATTTATGATTTTTTATAAAATGTCTAAAATGTGGAAGTATTTGTAACAGTCACTACAGAAGTAGCTTTACATGACATCATTATTATTATTTTATTTTTAAAATATTTTATTTGATTTCATGTTTATTTTCATTGAATATAATTTTATTAATATTTTCAGAGTTTTTATTTTGAATGTTACCAATATAATGGGATAATTTTTCATGTTTTCAAGAAAGGTTAAAAGGTTATTTTGAATACATTTTTAATTTATTCCCATATCCATTGATGTATCCTTTCATTCACTAGGTATATGATCTTATGATACAATCCACCTATTTTAAATTTTTTTATTATGATTATGTTATGATGATATTTTTATGAAACTCACTAATTTTCAGTGTGTAATGCTATGAATATATAATGAATGTTATGATGATCCCATTATAACTATATATATGTTTTTCATTATATGACTATTGGTTCCCTTAAATCCCTATAATTAATTGGGTAAATATTTCTATCTCATGATTAAAAAAGTTCAATAATGGGGAGTGAACATAATTTAGAAGGGGATTCATTCCTCTCTGATATTCTAGGGATTGATTTTTTGATTAAATAAATAAATGAATTATGAGTTAAAAATATACAATAGGACTATGTAGACTATGATATTCCTAGAAATGATAATTGACTAAGGAAATGATGCATTAAGTAGTGAACCAAATACACTATTGGACATTTCAACAATGATAGTGTTGTTGGTGATACTTAACTATAAAGATAAATTTCTATAAATCTATTTCTTCCAAAAAAATATATATTATTGTTTGGATATGTTATTATGGACCATGGTTGATTATTGATGATTCCAAAATCTAATGAATGTTTTTTTATATTATGAAAAATCTTTATTCCATGATTCACGACTAATGATAAATTATTTATTTTCAATTCATTTAATAATTTATGATCATGTTTTCATACCCATATGAATGTTTTAAACATACATATTATCAGTGAGTAATATATCATATAGTTACCTTTACTAGGAATCTAATCCCATAGTTTATTATGTTTCTATTTCCCATGTTTGGAATTTTATATTATTTTAGATAAGAATATAAGGTTCTTATGTGTAGATAATTTTATGGGGCATGTAGAGATATGTTTATTAATTATAAAAATATAGGTATAAAGAAATAAACTCCCACTTGATGTAAATTTTAAGAGTTTTCTATTGTAAAGGGGTTTTCATAATTATCAAAAACATTAAACTGAAATGGTATTCGTTATGTAAGTGAAACAATTATGGATATGGATATAGTAATTAAGGATGATTAATATTGTGTCAGTTTTTATAATCAAATGCAGTATGTAAAGATTGAGTTTCTAGAACACATATTTGAGTACAAGACTCTAGATATATTTTGATATCAATTGTATTAGTGATAATATCTTTTAAAAAACCAATTATTTCTAGGTAGAATGATAATGCTACATAGATGAACACTATATCACTAGAACTTTCGTCCTTGTGATTTTTAATACCATAATGTGATTGTAATTATTTATTTAACAAATTGTGTCAATAAATTCAATATAATTCTCTATGATAACCTTAATGTCATCTATAACATTTTAAAAATGGGCGAAATGTTTTATTTCTAATATTATGATAAGGATAAAAAGAACCTCCTCATATCCTTAAATTTTCATACAAACGACTAATTCCTAATAATATCACCTAACTGATACATATTCTAACTCACCGTAGAAATTACTAACCACTGGATTTCCCAAACTAGTAAAGGAATATTATTTTATTCATCATTTATCTTCTCTAGAAGATACAATCATGAAGGACTCATATTTCTAGACCACCTCTTCTATACATTGTTTAAAATGGTTTAAAATTTTATCATAACTAATTTGATCATATCTATATGCAATGGAATGGTAACAGTGTAGGATCTTTGAGTGTATTTCTTTAGATCCATCAATAGATCGTGGGATGATTGATGTGTGAAAAGGTGTGTTTTGGAGAGAGTGATTTGAACACTACATGTTGGATGCATAGGATTGAGAAATAATTTGACCAGAGAAGTGGTGTCGCACCCTTCCCGACATTCCAAATCCCTCTCTATGAAAAATAAGATCTTTCTTAGAGGCTATGTATTAGTAGATATCCAGTTGTTTATAATCATGAGGAGAATACCTACTTTGTTTTTTCTACACCGCAATAGACACATGTGGACCCCTTAACCTGGGGATGGATCATGGAAAATCTGGGAAAGCCACATTGACAAATACTTAAATAGATATAAAAGAGCTATATCATGGAAGTGAAATATGTAATATGTTGCAGCGTTTTCAACCATTGAGGTCGAGTACAAAACATTGGCAAAAGCCATCAAAGAATCCATATTTCTAAAGGGTAGTTTCATCGGTGTGGGATCCCTGAGAGTATTTTTCTAAGCCATAACAGTAGTGATGTAACCTTACAGACATACCAAATCCATCATTATTTAGAATGGATGCTTTCCCCAGTGCTATGATTAGATGGAGATCTAGTTACTACCTATTTCTAGGAGTCTGTTTGCATGCTTTATTGGACACCAATAAAGACACACACAAAACCCTTGACTTGGGGATTGTTGGTAAATTTGGTAGTAAGTGAGAGTTTATTTTCCCCCATTCTTTTGTGTTTCCATTGTTTTGGTTCTCATTTTCTCAATGGATTGATTTTTTTGTGTTCTCCTCTGAGATTATTATTCTTTAACTCTGTATGCTTTGTTTCTACTTTTCAGTTGTTTAATTTTTTTGGTCTAATTGCCTTTTGATTTTGTTTGGTTTGAGAATTTTTAATAAATATATTCAATGTAATGGTGCACTTTATTATTGTTACCAACGGTATAGTCTATACTGAATAGTAACAAATACAGAAGACACACAAAAAATACATTTAAAATATATTTCATCTTATAAAAATGTAATAAATATGATATATATATGTATCCCTTCATAAGTAATGAATCCCATATCAATAGGTAGTCGTGGAGAAAATGATATTTATTATAAAACATTTACCTATTGAGTCATCTCATTTTTGAAAATGGGAATTAATAAATTGAATAGCCTTCCATATAAATGTTTCACACATACTATAATCCAATGTAATTCTATAAGGAAAAAAATATCATGAAAATGTATGTGTGAATAAAAGAAAATATTCCATTTTCCACCACTCTAATGAATCATCCTGAACCACCCCAGAACCTGGATGTCGAGCCGACCATTCACTAGCTCAAAGCACATTATCGGTCCCTCGGTATAGGTGGAAAGTTATAAGAGATCGACAATGAATAATCTCAAAATGATTTTACACATGACATATAAGATAAAAAACATTAGTTTATTTTTTAATTATATATAATATAACACATTATATGAATAAGAACTAATCATAAGATCTGAGGTACAACCCTTGAAAAATTCTAATTCTATACCAATTGCTTGACACAATATCCAAAAAATAAAATAAAAGTAAAACCATAAAAATAACCATACTCCACATGTGACCAACTGGTATCTCCCAATATCCATAAAAAACATATCAAGCTAGGATACCAACATAATTTGTACTAATTTTAGGAACCTTAGAGGAAACCATAAAAATTTTTGGAATCAAATGGTGTGTATAGTGTGTAAATAATACCAATCCCAGTATGTAAGAACAAAAATGTTCATAAAGTTCCATTCAGATGTAATTTCATTTATTCAAGATTAAAAATAAATATATATGATCGTTTTTTCATGTTTAAGAAAAAAATAAAATCAAAATAAATTAAAAAATATATTTGTTACTAAGAGATTCATTATTCTTTTTAAATTTAAAACCAATATTGAAAAATTATCATTCAAATCACACACACCATGAAAATGTCCCATTTTCTATTATCAACAACTTTGTTAAAATTTTCTCCAAAATGATATAGCAAAACCTAATCTAAAATCATAAATTTTAGATAAATCAAAATGGAAAATTTTCAATATAATATATGTGTACATACAATAAATAAAATAACCCTGATTTTTTTTCTTTCTAGAAAATGGGTAATGTTCAAAGAATCCATGCGATTCCATTACATAATACTTCCATGAAAAGAACAGTAATCATGGTGTCTACCTTATATCCTAGTACGATACCATCCTAGATATTACAAATTGGGTCTATCCTTTATCCATTGGTTCATACCAACACAATACACATGACTAGCCTACCCCAAGCCATGTGATATGGGACCACCCCATTTGGTCATAACCTATACTATATGGGGAACTGCTGACATTAACCAAATCAGTGGAATATAAGTATATAAATCCCATAAATATACCTAGGTTCCCATAAACAAAAAATAAATTTAGGGTGAGAATGAATTATGAAAATTCAATAAAATTATCATTGGATATGATAATTACATTGCCCACACATCTAACATACTCGCAATGAACCACACCTGACCTCAATAAATGACAACCACACAACCAAACATGATGGGAAGTAATGTATGTGTATTAAAGAGGCTCACATATTACCACATAAATAAAAATATATTTTATTGTTCTAGAATGTCCACATGAAAATATAAGTTTAGTGTTTCATGAATTCTTCCTATTTTCAATTTATTAAATTTCAAACCATTATTTCAAAACATATTAAAAATATTAAACCATTTTTCATTAGAAACTATTCAAAACTAAAACATCCCCATTTTATCGAATTTTACCTAAATGAGGTAAAATATTTCTAATACCCAATTATTTTAACAAAGATGTTCAATCCTTTTTCCAAACACATGTGATATAAAAATCCACTATAATATCAAAAAACTACAAAACCCCCTTATTCAATGAGGGGAACCATTCCAAACACTTACAAAGTAGAACTATCACATATAATTATAATTTTATAAAAAAATTAAATCACCAAGAACAAAATGACATGTTAAATGGAGAAAGAACATGAAGAAAACAACCTTGGTTTAGTGAAGAATGATATTAATTAATGTTTTTGATGAAGTATGCTCAAGAAAGGCCCAATTATAAATGAATAATCCCTAACAAAAAACCCAAACAATTAAATCAATAGAAACACAAAAACTAAATATGATATCCCATATGTTTCATAAGAGGATGTGAAACTGAGTGAATCATGTGGAAAGATGGATATAAATAGAGTAGTAAGAGAAGTGAAGGGATTTACCTTCGTAAATAAAATGAAAAGGTGGTGGATATATGTTGTATCTAAAAATAGGTAGAGGGTAGATTCCTACACAATTTGGGTGTTTGGATAAAAAACGAGCTGGAGATAGGGTAAATATCATGTTAAATGTATTAGAGATAAAATTTTAAATTAAAAATAACTAGGTAAGCTATATTATTTTCCAAATAGTGTGCTAATAATGTAGGTTATCCTCTAGAAAACAAATGAGTTGATATGTTATAATAAAATAACCACATGGTCTGGAAAACCATGATTATGACACTAAAAGTGAATTTTGGTGATTATGGACCCCATCACATGGTTTCACAAGGTTACTGTTAATTGTTTACTAACCATTCACATAAAAAAATCACATACAAATACAAAAAAAACTAGCTTAAAACTCATATAAATCTCGTATTCCAAAATAAAAAAATTAACATAATATAATTGATAAAAATATATATATGTGGTGTTATAATTTCCCAAATAACTCAATGTATACCTTAGAATGTCAATTATATGAGTGGGTGACTATATGGATGTTATAGAAACACATCAAAACATGATGGGTGAAAAAACAAATATATAATATCAAAAAAAACTTCTCAATAATTTAAACCCACTAAAAGACCAGAAAAACCCAAGAATTCAAGGAATTGTATTTAAATGAAACATTATTTATTACTTTGTTATGAAAAAGGTAAAGGAGTTCGATGGAAGTCATAGTATCCCTACAATATATAATTAGACTAAATGGTGTGATAAGGAAGAATTCGCCATTAAACAAACAGTAACCATGATTATTTATGTAACATCATTGCATTTTCATTCATTGATATAATATTATTGTAGATGAATATTCATTCCATAAAATAATTTTCCAAACCGTAATGCTATAAGTCAAGTGCATTTGGAAATATGGACACATAAACTGATATACTATAAAATATTGACATCTTCTCAATGTATGTTCTTCATAATTATCAACCTTCATAAAATATCACACATAGTACCATTCTTCATAACAAGTGGAATGGAAACATTAGAAAGGGAGATCTCAGATTCTCATTAATATTAAACAACGATGATATCAGTTATAACATATGAATGTCATGAATATAGTGGTATAATAACATGATCAAATAATTTTAAAATCATACCATGCAGGTCATAGATCATAATTTTGATTCCTGGAATAAATATTTGATGTTTATAAGGCAATGACCTTAAATTAATTAAATAACACAATACACAAGAGATAACCAATGGAATAAGACCTAGAATTGTGTAATATATATAAGAATAAAAAATTCTTCCATAGTATTCAATAGTTATTTACAAGACTATCATAGTATATTTTTATCACTCCATAAGACATCTAAGTTTTCATGGATCAATCCCAAGACTATCATAGTTGATTGATTCCCTTATTGAATCGGGTTCACTCCCTATTCTAGTATATTTATCTAATTAGATTTCAAATTTTACCCAATGAAATAAATGAAGATATATGTCCCCACCTTTATATAATAAAAATATTATATATGTGTTCCATAAAATCATAAAACATCAATCATTTCATAACATATAGAATGAAGTGGGTTTCATAAGAATTACAGTATTTCATACCCAAGAAAAAGAAACAAGCTTCCTAAAAATATTATAATCATTATCAAAAACCATCTAGATAATTGATAAAAATTGTTTCCATGAATCATATCCCCAATAAAGCATATATAATATCAAGTGTTTTTAGAGTAAATGAATATAAATACCATTAAATGATCATATAATCTTTCAGATATAAAATAACACTTCACCATTAAAAACCAATCCACCAAATATTAAATACCTAGAACATATTAATGAAATCATATAATTGAAAAATAATTTTGGAAAATTATAATTTAATATTAAAATAACTGAGTGGTCATGACCTCTGGAAAATTATTTTATGTTATATATGATAAAAAATTATATGTCTTATATGAAACTATTTTTTTAAAAAGTAAAAACGTTTCTCATTCAGATAAAGATAATAAGATAGCTTTTAAATAATTTTGAAAAAAATAAAAATTGTGTAAAAAATAATATTTTTAATCCTTTTAGAATTTTTGATATAGGAATGGAAAAAATTAGAAAATTATCAATGGGAAGAGAAATATTTTTCACCTATAAAGAGACTTAAAAATGATTTTATGTAAAAATTATTTCTAGCCACTTGATTTATTTAAGAGAGAAAATAAAAGGAATATATTTATTCAAAAGAAATAAAAAATAATAATAAAATTAATTTGATTCATGAGTGATAGATCATAATACTTTATCATTAAAAAATATTTCATACAAAATCTTGATAAACAACGAGATGAAAACAGAAAACCATTACATTGACTTCCACATTCTTCAAAAGCACTATAATCTCCAATATAAAAATTTAAAATTATTATAATTCCCTTTTATCATCGTAAAAATTTTCAATATCATATATCTTCCATTTATATCATTACAACACCCATTTTCATGTATAATTTCTTAAAATTATCATTTTTGAGTGTTAATGGTTTCATTTCTCATAAGTATTTTAGTTAGGTAGTTTTAATCAATATAATTTTGTCATAGTGACATTCTATTAAGAAATTTATTCCTAAAATAAATATAAAAAAATATTAATTATTTAAAGATTCAGAGTTTCATATAAAATATTGATATAAAAAATGAATTACACCATTCATAGAGAAGGTATGTTGTGCTTATGCATGTGTACTATTTTCACATCTTGATAGATGGAAAAAAATAAAAGTACATAATAAATCATATTTTTAAATAATTATCATATTTTGGACATCATATTTAGTCATGTAATATATTCAACTTACTATCCACATATAATGGAAATAAAAAATGAAACACATAACTTTTATGAGGTGGTAGTCTACATGTATGCACAAGTGAAGTAATAAATTTATAATAGATTAGAAGAAATGAATAGATGTTATATAATAATTCAATAAGTATAAATTTTTTTGTTGGAATGGTGATGATAAGAAATTTATTGGGTGGTGAGTTCTGTCCTTTTAAAAAAACATGAAAAATTCAAAACATCCCTCTTGAAATGAATAGATCATTTCCATATCTCATAAAAACAAAAGAGTATAGGAAATAAATAATTAAAATATCATAAATAAGTACATAGGTTCAATGAAATAATAACCCCTAGTAAAATCAAAGAATACTCTACTCTATGAGATTAATGATTTTTATTAGATGGTCCATTTTATAGGTATCTCTATAACTTAGTTCCTGTAGTTGTAAATTTACAATCCACTTATGAAGACATCATGTTATTATATAGGGAACTAATGTTTATACTATTTTGTACAAGAAACAAACACTCCACCACTACTGATTCTGTGTTGTTGATACTCAAATAAATCAGTAATAATTTTTTTTATTTAAAAACATATTTATCTTACTACTTCATAGACAACATATAGATTTATTTGATCCTCAATAAATTATTGATGAACCAATATAATCGTTAATTATGTTGATGCTTCATTTTCTTCCTTAAACAATATAAAAAAATTATTTCTATTTCTTGACACATATTTTATTTTTATTGTTTTTCTTCACATAAAGGGTTCATAATAGATATAAAAAGTGTTTTAATTACCTCTTAAAACCCATCAAGATTCAATATTAATATTTTCATTAATTTATTTTTAAAAATAGTATTCATGTTTTTCCCATACATATATATTCCATACCCTTCTAGAGATAAATAAAAATAAATAATATATATCCAATATTTACATCATTTTCAATTTCTTCAGATATTAAAAATAATTCCATCAATGAGTTATCAAATTCTCCCAGTTAAAAATGCAGCATCATTTCATATTTATTCTTGGTGAATAAATTTATATTAAGAGAATTAAAAATAATTTAAATTACTCATCTCGTAATATCATAATAATATTAGTATTGATGAATTAAAATCAGAAATAAATTTAAATTCAATAAAATAGACGATTCAAAATAACTATAATAATCTTTAAAAATTATAGGTTCCATGCACAAGATAATTCAATTATTTGAATTCAAATATTCTTGTGTCCTCTAACATCATTATAAATTATTTTATAAAAAAATTTCTCTCTAAATTAATAAACTAAAATCTTCAATATAACTTTGATCATAATACTTTTAAATATTCATGTATTTTCTAAAAGATACACTGGTGAAATATTTATTGATAAAAATATAACATATTTAAATACTAAGAAACATATATACCAAAGTATTGTATCCTTGGTCAAACTAAATTCTAATCTTGTGGTTCACTTCACCATTTAAATATTTATTTTTGATAAAATATTTAATTTTTATATAGGTATTAGTGTGAATATATATATATATATATATATATATTAAAAAATAGGCAGCACATGTTATGCCTCTATAGAAAACACAACATAATATAGAATTCAAACTACTCAAGATATGATTTCTATAACATCTTTCATTAGTAGTAATTTCTCCATATAGAGGAACTATATTTTCAAATATCTATTTTGAGTTTCAGATTTCATAATTAATACATGTTATAGTAACATAAAGCAATGTAGAAAGACGTGGAGAGACCTTCATGTATGATATCTATATGTCACAACATCACACTAAAATCTATTCATGGTGTACATAATATTGGGAAATCACATCACAATTTCCTAATGCATTAAGGTGAATACATGTATTTTCCGGATAAATTTATCATGTACATCAACCATGTGTGGAATGGTGTTCTCTATCGTTAGTACATGGAATGAATTTACCTATCTTCAGTGAAAATATTCTCTTAGCGGTACATTTTAACATAAAATCAATCATCATAGACAAGAATAATTCTATATCCCTAATTATATGTTTCATCATCTATGAATGATATAATAGAACAGATAAAAATTTTCACCATCATTGACCACTTTTTAATTAGTATTGTTATGAATAACATCAATTGAGTATGAAAATATAGGGTTTATGTATATAGAACATATTGTAGTTTTCACAGAATTAGGTATCAGGAACATAGGATCCATTGAGTGATCTTTATTAGTCACTTCAAATTAATGGTTTATTTAAATTTTTTTTTGTTAAAAGTAACATTTTTTAATGTTCTGTACGGTTCATTTAATTCCAATGTATGGTAGATGAACCATACAATTTTAAAATTGTATGGTTGAAATTTTGGAAACATACCACTACATTCATCATGGATTTTTGTTGTCTCTTAACAATGGAATCAGTCTTTGACCAATAATTTTATTTAATGAAATGTCAATTGATTTAAAACAGATCATGAGGATAATCATTATGAAATATATATCTAAATATATCCTTGAAAAACTAATGCAAAAAACTATAAAAACTCCATAGCATGGAAACAAAAATGTAGAACTTCTGATTATTTATTGACCATCGAAACAATCATTTAAGAATTTGATATAATCCAATAAAAATCAAGATATTTTTATTATGTTCCATTAAATAATGTTGTTGGTGAATATTATATCTATAGTATATAATTTAAATGAAAAATATTATCTACTCAAATATGTTCACAATATTGTTTCTAAAATGTTGTACCAAATATTGGGAATTTTTATGGTTCCCAAAAATACTTTATTATATCCTCATAAACAAATAATGATTATACAAATAAAATTTATATCTAATATTAAAAAAATAATTTGATTAATTTATTTGTACCATGTGATATAATAAATCTTTATAGATAAGTTAAAGATAAAAAATAAAATTTCACTTTAAAATCATTAAAACGATTCACTGAATTATTGCACCATCGAAAAAATTGGACTGGCTTTTGAAATAATATGATGAAATGATGATAATGTTATTATATTTTCATTGTATCAAACTACCTTTAAATCAGATCAGTAATGATACATATATAAAAAAAATGTAATGACATAAAAAATCGAAATCCCCCGAAACAAATTGGTTAGAAAATAAAAAATGATGGGTCGAAGTAATTATCAATTCCAAACCAATAAGAGAATGAAAAAGTGACAGCCAACAATATACACCATTTTTATAATTACAAATCCATAATCAGCTCCCATATTTCACTTCCCCATTTTGTAAGGTTAAAATTTTGAGTTTTTATGAATATTCAATAACACAAAATATTTATGCATTTAAAAAATAATTGGAATTCCAAATTTAAGCAGGAGAATACAAATGATGTAAAATTTGAAGAAAAAAATTCTTCCAAATATATATAACATAAAAAGATGAGTTATTTTGAGTGATATGATAAATATGTTCTAAATTCATGATTCAATATAAAATACACTAAAATTCATACTTCATTATAAATTATTAATTGATATATTCCAGGAACCATAGAAACCTATTAAATATTATTCAATGTTTAAAAAGTGTTTTTAATGAATATATTAAGCAATTTAATTCATTTTTGTAATATATTATTTAATCACATTAAAAATATTTCTAATCACCCTAAATACATATAATAATTATAAAATATATTCAAAAAAATTAAATAAAATATTATCATGGAATTTTAGGAAAAATACTTTCAAATAATTTTAAAATAAATGATTTTCAATGAATTTATAATAATATATTTTAAAAAATTTAATTATTGTCCAAAATATATTAATTTATTAATAGAATATATATTTTACATAAAATGATAGATTATTTTTTTCACACGTAATAAATTTAAATAGAATGTGATTAAAACACATGATTATAAGTAAAATAAATTTTAATAAACTGACACATGTCAACAAAATATTTTAATTAGAGTTAATGATGCTTAGAAATTAATTCATTGAATTAATTAACCACATAATATAATATAATGGGAAAAATACTAATGAGATTAAATATAAGAAAAATTATATTTATAGGGAATGAATATATAAAATTTTCACATATTTCTCCTCTAGTGAAAAAATGAGTGCATATAAATTGAATATGAAAATGATAAAAAAAATACTCACTAGAATTAATATTACATGTTATACAAGAAATTTGTAAATAACAAAAGTCTACAATGTTATCAATCATTTATAAAATATTTAATTTACATATCTATATATTTTTTGAAAAAAAACATGGTGATTGAATAATGAGGTATCTATATTATTTTAGGTCTGTTAATTTGATGATCTAATGAATTTGGTCACCAATTATTTTTACTTTGATTAGAAATTTCAAAATTATATATATTTTCTTATTTTGATTAATTAATGTGATTGATACGATTTTGTTTTGGATTTTAAAAAATATCATTCATTAATTTAATATTCACTACAACCCCAATAATAAAATTTGCAAAAATGAAATCGTTATTTTTTGAACCATGAATAAATATAATTCTTATATAGTATCGAATTGTCTCCATTACTACCAATTCATAGACTTCCATTATGAATTGTATTTTTTAAAAATATTATTCAAAATTTTTTCTATAATTATATGCACACTACAATATTATCAAATTTTTTATAAATTCATCCAATAATTCATTAATTCTTGTTTCATATAGATAAAATGAAATTTTGAGTGAATTTGATCATAAATATTCCATATATTTTTCAAAATATCTTTATCAATTTAAATATTATCATAATATTTTTTACATTTTATATTTTCTTTCATTAAGGATTATAGTTGTTCATCAAACAGAAAACAATATTTATCATGTTGAGAAAAAGAACTGTGTTTTGAATAAGAACATTACCAGAAAAATTATCATTCCTTATTAGTGTGAGCTATAACACATATATTAAAAATATTATTTTTATGATTATCTAGAGAGTTTAGAATAGATTCATCACATGAATCCAAATGAATAAAAAAATTCATCTACCAAAATATTGACTGAATAATATTACATTATGAATGATATATTACTATCAGATTATTAATTAATGTCAACTTCACACATCTCAATGAATTCCATTATGTTTTTATCTATTTCTGAAGTTAGAGTTCCAAAGGATGGAACGACATTTCCAACTTCTATCAATTTAATTGTTTCTCTGCAAGGAACAATAATATTTTGATACATTTCCTGGGTATTCTCACTATATGAAACATGATTAAATTCATTAGGAGAAAAATTGCTACAAATGAATTTGGAGATTTTGAAATAATATAAAATTCATCATCCATCACATCATCCTAAATTATTTTTTCTCTAGGGATTTCATTAGTAATTATTAAATTCATGTTACCAATGAAACTAAGATTATTCAAGTAGAAATTCATGCATTATATCCATCATATATAAATATATATTTTTAAAAAAGGACCCCAAGACATTGAAATAAATTATCTATGGTCATACATTGAGATCTTTCTTCATCTAAATTATTAATTAATCTTGTTAGAGGAAAAATAAATCTTCAATATTCCAAAATATCTCAACCATTGATACAAATTGTTTTGTTGGAATAGAGATAGTGAATACACAAAAGTGGGAGGGGTGTGTTGAAATGTGTCATTTTAAAATATTTGATTAATTTGAAACAACCCTCTTGAAATGATGAAATCCATTCATCTTTGATAAATATGTGTGAGAAGGGGGAAAAATATAAAAAACACTATGAGGTATAGTTGTTCCAGGAAAAAAGATCCCTTAGTACACTACACCAACACTCTATTCCCAAATCATTATTATATTCACTATAAGATCATTTTATTATGGAAATCTTCAATAATTAATAAGTAGTTGAAACCATACTTTGATTTTGTAGGAACTTATAGTTCATTTAAAAGTTACCAAAAAATCAACATATTAGTTAGAGAATCTAACATTACCCTAATTAAATAGTGATCCAGGACTATCAAATAATAATATTACATCATTTTTATGAATATCCAGTACATTTCATGAAAACATGCACAATGTCCATAATAGTTTACTACATTTGTAAACATGGAAACAAAATATACTATCCCAATGAAACATATTCAAAATCCCCCATAATGATATCCAACATTAGTATTTTTAGTTAAAACATTTCTTCATAACATAGATAAATTATGTAATGACCCGTAAAATTCAAGGGAAATTTTTTCTTAATTTTCTTTGAGATTTTACAAGAACGCAGTTTCTGATGACATCTGATTCTGAGGCCCGGTGTGCCCGGAATCAATTTCCGATGTTTACCTTGGGTATGTTCAGTGAAAGAATGAGTGGGTTTTTTCTAACTTTTGAACCGGTGATCGGAATCGAATACAAGGTCACCAATGAAATCGTAGCACTGATAATTGCTTAGGAATACCTTTTCTGGAGTTGCGTTTGCTCATGTGTGGTTTTAAAAAAAGGGGATAACTAATGAATAAAATAAAATTTGTGTAACAATTTTTATTTTATGTTCTAAGTAGTTTGAACCTACTTATGGAAGTTGAAGTGGGACCCACTATATCCTAACCACTCTTGATAAGATATTAGTGAGGTGGGCCTCACACGAGCCCCACCTATTCAACTTCCTCAAACCCCCATTATTTTGTAACACACCTGCACCCCCTTATTAAATTCCAAGTCAACTCTCACATTTATTGGACTGTTGAGACTCTTAAATTAATTTAATTAATTGAATTAATTCTTTTGAATTTCAAATGGAAAGTTGGCTTGTGTGTGTTAATTAAATAAGACATGTCTTATTTCAATAGGGGTTGCTTCGTTGTGTTGAGAGGAAGAGTTCCACAAAGAACTTCATCTTCCTCCATAAAGAATGCGAAGAACCCACCAACACAGAAAAAGAACGCTAATTCCTTGAAGATCAACGACGCAATGCCATGTACCACGGCGCCGATGATCCTCTTCACCACGACGTTGTGTACCATGAGGTCGACGACGCTTACGGAGCCTCCTTCCACGACGCCGTCTTCCGCGACATCTTATTTCTGCGACGAACCTCGTTCGACGACTTCATCTAGGTAAGGGATAATTTTTTGTTTGTGTTGTCATTGTCATTCATCGACATTAATATCAGGCCGCCTGTTATCATAATAACGGGAGGAGGTCTGAACGTACGATTATGGCCGACCCTCATCCCCCTTTGATGTTGTATTGTTGCGGTACGATGAAAGGAAGCGCGGTGCAACGGCACCGCGCGGAAGCAAGAGGAACGGGCGAAGATGTGTGGCGCCGTCGCGCCGTGCCATTGAGGCTGAACGAAGTCGCAACACCGTCGCGCCGCGCCGGAGAACCACAAATAGACTGCGGCCAGAGTGGGGCTGTGACGGAGGGGTGCGACGCCATCACGCCACGCCGATCGGAAAAGGCCGCGGTGGTGCGGGGAGTGGTGGCTGGAACCGCCGGCTGCCGGTGCAAGGAGGGCGGGACACTCGGGGGTCCCGCGGCGACACACCGGCTGGACAAACCGGCCAGATGGTTCCAAGAAAACCCGGGGGTCGTAACCCCTAGCTGGCAAGGAGCAGCCCCACGTGGGAGCCGCAGTTTCTGAATCAGGGGGGCAGCGCCCCCCCCCCCCCCTGTTCGACATCTCGGCCGAGCCGAGCTGTCTAACCATGTGGGCCGCGCTCGTGCCAGGCCAACCGTCCCCCCAGGCCGGGCTGGGTCACACAGGCCGGGCCACTCCCTAATGGGCCGGACCCGGACCCGGTTCGGGTCGACCCAGGGGTTCTTGGGCTGGGCCGGTCCGGGCCCAAAACTCCCTATTTCAGGACAGTTCCGTTCAAACGGCCGTATCTTGGGCTACAGACCTTCGATCGATACATCATAAGTTGAGATGCGATACTTTGATAGATACAGTCGTTTCGGTATATTACACTCATGGTTTCGGAGAAATTTGGGTAAGGCTGGGTTGGTTCGAACACGAAACCAACTGGTCCCTCGGAGCGGAAACACTTATTACTTGAGCTTCGGATGTTCGATTGACATGCCGTCAACTTTTTTGGATTCCTATTAGTGAGATAAACCTTTTGGCTTACTCCTATAGAGGTTTGGACACAGTTGGAGTGCAGTCGGGTTGGTTTTGACTTAAAAATCAACCGGGCACCTAGAACGAAAATGCCAATAACTCTCAGACCGGGCGTCCGATTGACGCGTCGTGTGTCGTGTTGAGTTCCTATCGATGAGACGGATCTTTGGGATATATCAACTCTGGAATACATGTAAGTTGATGTATCGAACCCCTTTTCTCGTGGAGCGAACCCTCTCGGAATTGAGCATGCTATGTGTGGGAACCCTAGAGTTGGCTGCGATTGCGACGACGAGGAAAATTGCACTGAAATCCTCCGTGGGTTCGACAACGACGACGACTGCACTGAAATCCTCCGTGGGTTTGGCAGCAATGAAGACCATATTGAAATCCTCCGTGGGTTCGACAACGATGACTACTGTTCTTGAATCCTACGTGGGTCTGGCAGTACTAATGTTCTTGTATCCTATGTGGGTCCGGCAGTATTAGACCTCTGTTGTAGCATCCTATGTGGGTCCGATAGAGTGGATGGTCTTGTATCCTACGTGGGTCCGACAGCTTAGCTAGTCTAGTATCCTACGTGGGTCCGATCTTAGATGAATCAGTGGCTACATCTAATCATCTCTATTATGTTACGAAGAAGTATACCTATGTGAGCTGAGTCATGACTTTAAATCATTATCTTCGATATGATTGACTTGATTTCCTATGTGGATTGTGTTGTGTTTTGTTGTTTGGATTGGCTTGTACTATCCTGTGTAGACGTGATCGAACTTGGGCTCAGATGTTGGATCCGAATTAGAATTTATGAATTAGGTATATGTATGGGGATATACCTAAGTAGTGTTGGATTGTACTTCGTGATTATATCTTTCCTTTGTGGAATATCCTTGTGGATTATGGGAGACCTTCGGGGGTCTCGGGCTCCCTACTGAGTAGCGTATACTCACCCCTGCATGGGATATGCCCGCACAACGTTGTGTTGGATGTAGACGATGGACAATGCTGATCGTGGTTGAGGCTTGTGGAGAAGGTCGGTACCTGGAGGTGGACCACTCGGCGGGATGTACACGGAGCAAACATCTGGACCCGAGTAGCTGAGGAGGGTATCTGTACCCACCCTTCAGGTGGGACTTCCTGTGGACGGCTCGACATTACTGCTTTACTTTTAGTTCTGTACTTTCTTTCCAGTTGTACTTTACTTTCAGTTTCGGTTTGTATTTTGGCCCATTTACATTCCACACTTACTATTGTACCAAGTTTTACTTAGTGTTTACTTCTACTGGATTACTATGTGGTGTTTGTATACTTTATAAGGCAATGCCTTCTCCTTTTTATCGGGATTTACGCCTTTGGTTCTAGTCGCAAACCCCTGGCCTATGGGAGGCGGGTTTCGGGTAGTCACGACACGGGTCCTGAGGACGGGTCGTGAAAAATTGGTATCAGAGGAGTTCAGTTCTACCGCAGAACTCATGGCTCTGATGTTTCTTCTATTTGGAGAAATAGTGTTAAGGGTATTGAGTGTGGATATCAGTCCAGGGAGTCCAGTGTTGGTGCGGAGGCCGACGTATCCGTACACCAGTATAACGACCCATACTTTACATACATTGTTAATACTTCAAAATTGAAGCATACTTATTACAACATATAACAAAACCACAAAAGTACCGTATAGGTATAGTGTCTTTAGAAACTGGGAAACATAAACAACTGGTTCATAAAGCATCAACTTTTCCTCCCACTTATTTCATCATATCTAGAGTCCCTTTTTGGAATATCCTACTTAATAACCTTCTTCCTGACATGGGGAAAGAAAACATACAAAAGGGTGAGCTCAAATGCTCAGTAAGGGTAAACAAAAGAAATATCAATCACATCGTATACACAGGAACATAACTTTTGGAAATCTTAACATGCAAAAGAGATCATAATTTCATAACATGGGATAAATCATGGTAGTGAAATGTAATCACAATAATAATAACTTGAAACATGAAACTTTGTGGCATACACACATAATCATAGAGAATCATTTCTTCTTAGTCAAGACCCATTTCCAAGACTATCTTAGTGGACAGAGTCCCTTTCTGAATCGAGTCACCCTCGTTCCAGTGCTGTTTCACTGAACCGGTATAACCTACCATTCCAGCCATGTCTATCTCATGAGATATAAAATCTTTACCCAATGCATTTGAGGGAGATATAGGTCCCACCCATCTCATAATGATACCATTCTTATGTGTGCCACAAAATCATAAATCATCCATCATTTCATAACCCATGTAATAAAAATGGGAATCTTAAACATCGTGACATCATAAAACAATTCATATAAGATAAAGGAATTTAAAAAAATAATTCCATTACAACATTATCAAATCAATGTAATAATAGAGATAAAAATAGAACCCTTTATTATCTTAGATGGAAAATAATTTTGATAAAACACTTGAACTCCATTCTTGAGGAAAATATCCTTTCTTCTTCAAAAATATTTTTCCTTTCTTATCATGTCATACAACTTTAAACATAAAGAAGTTGATTAAAAAGAAACTTGAAAACTTATAAAGGATGCTTCTTGGAAATAATGTTTTAAAAATCAATTCATGCCGTATAAGTTAAAAAAAACATTCTTCTCATACTTTTGTCGGAAAAGTCAAAAAAGTACCTCGTATGAAAAACGAAAAAAGATTCCTTTCATATATTTTAATAAAAACTCACCGAATGGTAAAATAGGATTTAAACAATTGTAGGTGAATGGAAATAATATTACATATTGAGGAAACATGGATTTGGATGATAAAATACACCCCAGTAAATTTCAATGTATAAACAATCTCGGATAAAAATGAGATTGTGATATTTCCATTACCATAGGTCTGACTTGCTTTGTAAGTGTCTGAAAATCCTGTATAATGATTTAAATAATGTTATTTACTTATTCTAGAATCATACTTATTTTTATGATATCATATATGGTCATATTCTTAGCTTCTTAGTAGTAATATTTCATTGCTACTTGTTATTCGGGTGTTTATAACTTTTTGTTCTTATGCGTGTTTTGTCGAATAAATACTTATTCTTCTCTTTAGGTTATAGATACCTCATTTCCAGAATGGTATTATTGTAATATATATCATATTCATTCATTCAATTCATTTATATAATCATTATGAAATGAAGATCATGTAGAACGAGTCGCATCACATCGTGGAGACGGTATTCCGTACGTACGCACGAGTGATGATATCGTTCCTATGATCGTGGAATTGTATTGGAGTGTATGTATACTATTTCAGAATCAATATCACTTTATAATAGTCATATATAGTCATTATTTACACCATTATACCCATCCAAGTAAGGTGGTGGTGGAAAATAGATTACACACGGCGTGGAGACGGTATTCCGTACGTACACACGCGCGGTGATTTCTTTTTCCATAGGATGGATAGATGGTGAATTAGGGTTGTTTCATACTTATAATAACATACCAGTATATGAGTGATACTGATGTTATTACATAATAATGAAACAACTAAAGAAGAAGAAGTGGAAGAAGAAATAAAGAAGAAAGAATCGGTAACGGACATTACCTCTTCTTTGAAGTGCTTCTTTGAGACCTTCTTTTAGGGAGCTAAAATTGGTCTTTGAAGAAGACCAGGACCTCTAGGATGTCTCTAGGGAAGTGGAGAGGAGAAATTGGCAGGGGTTGTCCGAGCATGAAGGCTCAAAGTGGTGTGAGGAAGAGAGGGAGGAGGTGCCCTTTTATAAGGGAGGAGAGTGGTACCTTTGGGAAAACAAAAAATATTATTTTATTATAAAGTCATGTTCGGTTTTAAATAGATACAAATTGATATATTTAGAAGATAAGGTGGGGATGGGTCGAAATCCTCTTATCCAATAGAATTTAGGCAAGTTTAGTTTCCTATTTTAACCTTATCATTTAGATTTAACTTTAAGTTAAATAATTTTACTTTTACCGTATCTTCTAGTGTTTTTATACTATAAGGTTAATAAACTTTCTATAAGCATCCAAACGAACCCCAAGTTGTTTATTATTAATATATATAACCTTATCTAAGTCATTTGGCCGAACCTTAGATTTTTAGGAATAAAATAACAATTACTAATATAATATTTGTTTTAAAAACTATTTTATGTCAATTTTGACACTATTTAGTAATTGATTTTTTGTGAAAATCATAACAGAATGATTAGTTCGAACAAAGTTAATTAAATCAATAATAACATGTCATAATAACCTATAAAATTAGTGTAATTCATAAAAAGTCTCAAATTACATTTATTTCTATTTTTATAACATTAATTATGTTAATATTTCATTAATAAGATAATTACTGCATCATCTTTGTGTCATAAATAAATTAAATTATTTAATGTCTAAAAATTAAAAATAAAATACCATTATGTAGGAAATCGTTTTATCTTTCTAATGAATATTTATAGTCTAATTTAGCTTATGTATAACCCCATATTAAAAATTATATACTTATTAAACGTTGATTTTAACTATTTTAACACTTCTTTAAATAAATTAATAATAAATGTCCTAGTCTAATCCAAGTGGGCCTAAATTGCCATATTTTATTCCTAAGTTTGTTTTTGGTCGAACTACACTTGTCCAATAGAATTAGAACATGTGTTAGGGTAATAATAATATCGTCTTTACCCTTAATTACCCTATTTACTTTTAACCGTGGTAAAAAAAAGTAAAAAGTTACTATTCACCAAAAAATTATTTTCATCTCATTGAACCACATTTTACTTACTGACATCAACCGTGTCTCTCAGATTTTTGAAATTACACTCACAGAAGCGATAAAATTATGTTTTATGAAAAATTTAGTTTTTTTAACTACCACTTAGTGGTTTCACTATTCATCAAAAATTGATAGTTTTCAAAAAAATACCAAAATTTCACCGTAGGCTAATTTCGATATTCTGAATCCAAAAATGAAGTCCATTTTGAAAAATAAAATTTATAAAATTTAAAAAAGTGGTTATTACTATTCATAACGGCTAGTTTTAATAATATTTTAATAGCATATCGTTGTTTAGTGAAACTCGGTATTGCGTACGACGCAAGCTATCGAGGAAGGTCGTGATTTAGTGTAAAGAAAGCCAAGCAAGTTTTGTGTGTAGAAAAATATTCCTTTGATGATTTATATAACATAAAAGTCTCGGGTGTTACATTCTACCCCCCTTAAAATGAATTACGCCCTCGAAATTTGTCACTTTGTAACAAACAGATGAGGATACCTCTCCCTCATCGTATCCTTAAGCTCCCATGTAGCTTCTTCTAATCGGTGGTTCCTCCATAAAACTTTCACCAATCGAGTGGTCTTGTTTCGTAGGACTTTTTCGCTACGATCCAGAATCTCTACCGGTTGTTCTTCATAAGAAAGATCTTTCTCCAGTGGTACAACTTCTGAGCTAATTACATGTGAAGGATCAGGTATGTACTTTCTCAGGAGAGATACATGAAACACATCGTGTACTTGAGAGAGATTCGGTGGAAGTGACAATCGGTAAGCTACCCTCCCGACACGATCCAGTATTTTGAATGGACCGATATATCTAGGGCTCAACTTCCCCTTCTTTCCAAATCTCATGACCCTCTTTCAGGGAGATATCCGTAAGAACACTTTATCACCCACTTCAAACTCTAGGTATTTTCTTCGGTTGTCGGCATAGCTTTTCTGTCGACTCTGAGCTTCTCTTATGTGTTGTTGAATAGATCTGACCTTTTCTGCCATTTCATCAATGAGATCAGGTCCTAATAGCTTTCTTTCCCCAACTTCATTCCAACAAGTTGGAGTCCTGCATTTCTTTCCATAGAGAGCTTCATAAGGAGCCATCTGAATACTGAAGTGAAAGATATTATTATAAGAAAATTCCACCAAAGGTAGGTGTTGATCCCAACTACCTTTGAAATCCATAGAGCAAGCTCTCAACATATCTTCTAGGGTTTGAATTGTTCTCTTAGACTGACCGTCTGTCTGAGGATGATAAGCAGTGCTGAAACTCAACTTTGTATCCAGAGTATGCTGAAGACTTCGCCAGAACATCGAGGTAAATCTCGGATCCCGATCAGATATAATAGAAAGTGGTACTCCATGCAATCTTACCACTTCCTTTACATATATCCTGTCAATATGATCCAGAAAGAAATCCTCTCTAATAGCAATGAAATGTGCAGACTTGGTAAGATGATCAACTATGACCCTGATAGCATAATTTCCTTTGGATGTTTTAGGAAGTCCTGTGACAAAGTCCATAGTGATGTTTTCCCATTTCCATTCAGGTATGGGTAATGGTTGTAACATCCCCTTAGACTTCTGTCTCTCAGCTTTAACTTGCTGACAAACCAAGCAACGAGAGACATATTCAGCAACATCTCTTTTCATGCCATCCCACCAGAAGTACTCTTTCATGTCCCTATACATCTTCGTGCTTCCAGGATGAATAGAGAATGAAGAACTATGAGCCTCATCCAGCAGCTCCTTCTTTAATTCGGGGATGGGAGGAACACAAACCCGATTCCTGAACTTTATTATCCCATCACAATCAAGGTGGAATTCAGGAACATTTCTCACCTTCTTTTGTAACTCGACATCTTCTTTCTGTGCCTCTTTAATCTTCACATGTATTGATGGTTGAACATTCATTTGAGAAATATAAGATTTTTCCCCTTCCATTATAATTCCAAGATCCATCCTTTGTAAATCCATAAATATTGGATCTTTTGTTATCCTCATCAGGGATAAACTGGCATGGTCTTGTCGACTTAATGCATCTGCCACCTTGTTTGCTTTCCCAAGGTGGTAATGGATTGAGCAGTCATAATCCTTAATCAGCTCCAACCATCTTCTTTGACGCATATTCATCTCCTTTTGTGTGAAAATGTACATTAAACTTTTATGATCAGTATAAATATCACACCTTTCACCATAAAGGTAATGCCTCCAAATCTTTAATGCAAATATTACTGCAGCTAACTCCAAATCATGTGTTGGGTAATTTTGCTCATGGATTTTCAACTGTCGTGAGTCATAAGCTATCACCATATCATTTTGCATAATAACACACCCTAATCCCTTCTTGGATGAATCACTGTAGTTCACAAACCTTTCTCCACTACAAGGCAGTGTGAGAACAGGTGCACTGGATAACCTTCTTTTCAACTCCTTGAAATTATCTTCACATTCTACCGTCCAGACAAACTTAACTCCTTTCTGAGTCATCTTGGTGAGTGGATTAGATAATCGTGAAAAATATTTCACAAAACGTCGATAATATCCAGCCAAACCAAGAAAACTTCGGATCTCAGTCACAATTTTTGGTCTTGACCATCTTTCGATAACCTCTGTTTTTGCTGGATCCACAGATATCCCCTCTTTTGAGATTATGTGACCAAAAAATGCAACTTTTTGAAGCCAAAATTCACACTTGGTAAATTTGGCATAAAGCTTCTCCTTTATCAGGGTCTTCAATATAATTCTCAAGTGATCTTCATGTTCTTCCTTGCACTTTGAATAGACAAGAATATCATCTATAAATACTAGTACAAATTGATCAAGATAGTCTCTAAAGACTCTATTCATTAGATCCATGAATATAGCAGGGGCATTAGTAAGACCAAATGGCATCACTATAAATTCATTGTGTCGATACCTTGTACGGAAAGCCGTCTTTGGTATATCCTCCCTTTTAAACCTTAATTGATGATACCCTGAATGAAGATCAATCTTGGAAAAGTATTGAGCTCCTCGTAGTTGGTCAAATAAGTCATCAATGCGTGGTAGATGATATTTATTCTTGATAGTGATCTTGTTATGTTCTCGATAATCAATGCAGAGTCTCATTGATCCATATTTCTTCTTAACAAATAGAATAGGTGCTCCCCAAGGTGACACACTAGGGCGTATGAATCCCTTATCAAGATTCTCTTGGAGTTTCTTCTTCAATTCATGCAACTCAATTGGGGCCATTCTATAAGGTGTCTTTGAAATAGGCAAGGTACCCGGTACGAGTTCGATTGAAAACTCAACTTCACGATTCGGTGGAAGACCCGGTAATTCCTACGGAAAGACATCATCAAACTCCCGTACAATGGGCATATTATTAATCATGAGTTTCTCACCAACCATTTTAGATAAATAACCTTCATTTAGTGTAATCAATACCCATAAAATGAAAGAAATTTCCACTGGAAGTTTATGTTCATCCTTGCATTGATAGACGATCATAGATTGATCTGGAATATGAAATTTGACTTCCCTTATTTGGAAATTGATATGAGCTCCATATAAAGAAAGCCAATCCATACCAAGAATCACATCAAATTCCACTACATGAAGTATCACAAGATTTTCATGAAGCACTTTCCCACAAACTTCGATCGGAGAATAATTATAAACTTTTGATGCGACTGTTGTGTCATTAGGTGTTGTCATAGCTGACTCAAAATCTAATTGTTGAGGTAATACGGTGATACCCTTAGAAAATTCTTCAGAAATAAAAGAGTGGGTGGATCCAGAATCAAATAAAACATTTACTACTTTAGAGTGGATGGTAAGTGCACCTTTCACCACATCGTTATCGTACTCCACATCGCTGATAGAAATTGCATGTGACATTCCTTTGTCTTTAGCCTTAAGAGTTTTTTGACGTCGACCATCATCATCAGCCCTTGGATTAGGGCATTTATTGGCATAATTCCCCATCTCCTTGCACTTGAAACATTGAAGTGTAGTAGGTTGATTCTGTGTATCCCTTTATTTGTTTGCATCATTAGTGATCTTCTTCCCATCATCGTGGCATTCAAATGCCCGATGACCTTCCTTTCCACATTTAAAACATTTACTTGTACCTTTAAGACAACTCGCTCCATGTTTCTTTCCACACTTTGAGCATAAGGGAAAGCTCATCTTCTTTTCAGTGTGCTCTTTAGATTTTCCTTTGAATTCCATTTTCCTCTTCTTATCAAACCCATCTGACTGATGGGTTACTCCAATCTCCATCTCGACTTTGAGAGCACATCAAACGATTTACTCGTAGCTATTGAAGTCCCTTATGGATAACGCCCTTCGAAGACTTGGTTTTAAGCCACTAAAGAATCGATCGATCTTACTCTCAGGTTGGATAATAATACCATAAGCGTACCTTGAAAGTCTTGTAAAATTTTCTTCATAGGTACCAACAGATTCATCATCCTTTTGCTTCAGTTCATGAAACTCTTTCTCGATCTTTGTTCGGAGAATACGAGGGAAGTACTTATTGAAAAATAAGTTCTTGAACTAGTCCCATTCCATGGACTCAATTTCATCCCTTTGCCTCATCTTCTTAATATGATTCCACCATTGATCAGCATCTCCTTCCAAACGATACACTACTAGGATGACTTTATCATGTTCAGAACATTGAAGAACTGAAAATATCTTTTCAGTAGTACTAATCCATTGTTCAGCAACTAATGGTTCAGTAGACCCGCTGAAAGAAGGTGGACGCTGCCTCATGAAGGATTCAACAGAATGTTGCTCCTTCCTTTTCTCGTTTGGAAGTCCTGCATGATTCATAGCTTGAGAAAGTTGTGTGAGCATGGCTAAAAGATTTCAAATTCCAGCTCCCATAACGTTTGGTTGCTCAGGGGGACAATCATTGCATTGCCCGTCGCATTCCGCATTAACATGGTTCTTTCGGGTTCCAGCCATTGACTAAAACCAAGAAGAATAGTGTGAGCAACACTAATTATAATAGGAAAACCACATAATTAAGAATAAAATTTCACACTTAAGGTCTTATCCTAGGTTATTCATGGCCATTTCTAAAACACTAATATTGTGTTCTATGCATAGACTTATCCTTAGGTTTCTTACTAATGCTTTCACATCCTAGTTTCCAAAGGTTGGCTTTACCTTTCCTCTGATACCAACTATAACGACCCATACTTTACATACATTTTTAATACTTCAAAATTGAAGCATACTTATTACAACATATAACAAAACCACAAAAGGACCGTATAGGTATAGTGTCTTTAGAAACTGGGAAACATAAACAACTGGTTCATAAAGCATCAACTTTTCATCCCACTTATTTCATCATATCTAGAGTCCATTTTTGGAATATCCTACTTAATAACCTTCTTCCTGACCTAGGGAAAGAAAACATACAAAAGGGTGAGCTCAAATTCTTAGTAAGGGTAAACAAAATAAATATCAATCACATCGTATACACAAGCACATAACTTTTGGAAATCTTAACCTACAAAAGAGATCATAATTTCATAACATGGGATAAATCATGGCAGTGAAATATAATCACAATAATCATAACATGAAACATGAAACTTTGTGGCATACATACATAATCATAGATAATCATTTCTTGTTAGTCAATACTCACTTCCAAGACTATATTAGTGCACAAAGTCCCTTTCTGAACCGAGTCACCCTCGTTCCAGTCCTGTTTCACTGAACCGGTATAACCTACCGTTCCAGCCATGTCTATATCATGAGATATAAAATCTTTACCCAATGCATTGGAGGGAGATATAGGTCCCACCCATCTCATAATGATACCATTCTTATGTGTGCCACAAAATCATAAATCATCCATCATTTCATAACCCATGTAATAAAAATGGGAATCTTAAACATTGTGACATCATAAAACAATTCATATAAGATAAAGGAATTTATAAAAATAATTCCATCACAACATTATCAAATCAATGTAATAATAGAGATAAAAACAGCACCCTTTATTATCTTTGATGGAAAATAATTTTGATAAAACAATTGAACTCCATTCTTGAGGAAAATATCTTTTCTTCTTCAAAAATATTTTTCCTTTCTTAACATGTCATACAACTTTAAACGTAAAGAAGTTGATTAAAAATAAACTTGAAAACTTGTAAAGGATGCTTCTTGGAAATAATGTTTTAAAAATCCGTTCATGCCGTATAAGTTAAAAAAACATTCTTCTCGTACTTTTGTCGGAAAAGTCAAAAAAGTACCTCGTACGAAAAACGAAAAAGATTCCTTTCATATCTTTTAATAAAAACTCACCGAAGGGTAAAATTGGATTTAAAAAATTTTAGGTGAATGTAAATAATATTACATATTGAGGAAACATGTATTTGGATGATAAAATACACCCCAGTAAATTTCAAAGTATAAACAATCTCGGATAAAAATGAGATTGTGATATTTCCCTTACCTTAGGTCTGACATGATTTGTAAGTGTCCGAACCTCCTGTATAATGATTTAAATAATGTTATTGACTTATTAAAGAATCATACTTATTTTTATGATATCATATATGGTCATATTCTTAGCTTCTTAGTAGTAATATTTCATTGCTACTTGTTATTCGGGTGTTTATAGCTTTTTGTTCTTATGGGTGTTTTGTCGAATAAATTCTTATTCTTCTCTTTAGGTTATAGATACCTCATTTCCAGAATGGTATTAGTGTAATATATATCATATTCATTCATTCAGTTATTTTATATAATCGTTATGAAATGAAGATAATGTAGAACGAGTCGCATTACATCGTGGAGACGGTATTCCGTACGTACGCATGAGTGATGATATCGTTCCTATGATCGTGGAATTGTATTGGAGTGTATGTATACTATTTTAGAATCAATATCACTTTATAATAGTCATATATAGTCATTATTTACACCATTATACCCATCCATGTAAGGTGGTGGTGGAAAATAGATTACACCACGGCGTGGAGATGGTATTCCGTACGTACGCACGCGCGGTGATTTCTTTTTCCATAGGATGGATAGATGGTGAATTAGGGTTGTTTAATACTTATAATAACATACCATTATATGAGTTATACTGATGTTGTTACTTCATAATGAAAAAACTAAAGAAGAAGAAGTGGAAGAAGAAATAAAGATGAAAGAATCGGTAACGGACATTACCTCTTCTTTGAAGAGCTTCTTTGAGACCTTCTTTTAGGACACTAAAATTTGTCTTTGAAGAAGAACATGACCTCTAGGATGTCTCTAGGGAAGTGTATAGGAGAAAGTGGCAGGGGTTGGCCGAGATTGAAGGCTCAATGTGGTGTGAGGATGAGAGGGAGGAGTGCCCTTTTATAAGTGAGGAGAGGGGTACCTTTGGGAAAACTGAAAATATTATTTTATTATAAAGTCAAGTTCGGTTTTAAATAGCTCAAAATTGATATATTTCAAAGCTAAGGTGGGGATGGGTCGAAATCCTCTTATCCAATAGAATTTAGACAAGTTTAGGTTCCTATTTTAACCTTATCATTTAGATTTAACATTAAGTTAAATAATTTTACTTTTACCGTGTCTTCTTGTGTTCTTATACTATAAGGTTAATAAACTTGCTATAAGCAGCCCAACGAACCCCAAGTTGTTTATTATTAATATATATAACCTTATATAAGTCATTTGGCCTAACCTTATATTTTTAGGAATAAAATAACAATTACTAATATTATATTTGTTTTAAAAACTATTTTATTTCAATTTTGACACTATTTAGTAATTGATTTTTTTTGAAAATCATAACAGAATGATTAGTTCGAAAAAAGTTAATTAAATCAATAATAACATGTCATATTGACCTAGAAAATCAGTGTAATTCATAAAAAAGCTCAAATTACATTTATTTTGATGTTTATAACATTAATTATGTCAATATTTCATTAATAAGATAATTACTGCATCATCATTGTGTCATAAATAAATTAAATTATTTAATGTCTAAAAATTACAAATAAAATACCATTATGTAGGAAACCTTTTTAGATTTCTAATTAATATTTATAGTCGAATTTATCTTATGTATAACCCCATATTAAAAATTATTTACTTATTAAACTTTGATTTTAACTATTTTAACCCTTCATTAAATAAATTAATAATAAATGTCCTAATCTAATCCAAGTGGGCCTAAATGGTCATATTTTATTCCTAAGTTATTTTTGGTCGAACTACACTTGTCCAATAGAATTAGGACATGTGTTAGGGTAATAATAATATCATCTTTACCCTTAATTACCCTATTTACTTTTAACCGTGGTAAAAAAGTAAAAAGTTACTATTCACCAAAAAATTATTTTCATCTCATTGAACCACATTTTACTTACTGAAATCAACCGTGTCTCTCAGATTTTTGAAATTCCACTCACAGAAGTGGTAAAATTAATTTTTATGAAAAAATCAGTTTTTTTAACTACCACTTAGTGGTTTCACTATTCATCAAAAATTGTAAGTTTTCAGAAAAATACCAAAATTTCACCCTAGGCTAATATCGATATTCTGAATCCAAAAATGAAGACCATTTTGAAAAATAAAATTTATAAAAATTCAAAAAAGTGGTTATTACTTTTCATAACGGCTAGTCTTAATAATATTTTAATAGCATATCGTTGTTTAGTGAAAATCGGTATTGCGTACGACGCAAGCTATCGAGGAAGGTCGGGATTTCGTGTAAAGCAAGCAAAGCAAGTGTTGTGTGTAGAAAAATATTCCTTTGATGATTTATATAACATATAAGTCTCGGGTGTTACAACCAGGACCCTAACTTCCGATTTTCGACTCAATGCACGAAAACATTGATTTCATGTGTGTTTCAAAAGTTTTCTTTGTGATTACTGTATTTCAGATCACAAGGTATACTGTTTGACCGTGGAGCACCTATTTCTTTTTAGGATAGTTCCATGATGGCAGCCAGCTAGGGTTTCGAGCATTGTGCGAGACGGCATCCCACCAAGCGACGAGGCATCGATGCAGGTCCCTCTTACAGTGAAGGCACCGACGGTACCTCTACACGCCGATCCACTGATTCCACTAGCCCCAGCCTCTGAGAGTGCACATCACCTTAGTGCACTGCACGAGTTTTAGCGTCAGAGATCTCCCAGGTTTAGCGGGGAGACAGACCCTCT